>OY728146.1:477767896-478429428 GCA_963277665.1 Viscum album | reverse complement strand
AACAACCAAGGATCCAAAATGTAAATTCCATCATGAAAAACCATACATACTTACAAAATAAATCACACTGGTACACATAATGGGTGTATCACAGTGGTTTAGATAAAAATTGTAGTAATATAGATGAATGAGATCATTAGTTTTCAATGACGACAAATATTACCATAAAATAGGGAATCCGCCAAACAAAAACAAAAGAAATATAAGTGGGTGAGGCTTACATGAATATTGTGAGTCAATCTAATAGATCTAGTGATAATAAATAAGATTATTATAGAAACATTAGGTAATAGGGTTTGAAATCAAAGAATCCTACCTACTTTAAACAAAAAAATTGAGAAACGTATATATTGACTATCCGAGAAAAATACAAATGAAATAATGTTGTGGGAGGATAACCTGAGTTTTGTTTGTCGAGATGATAGATCCAAGGAGAGTAAAGATGATAAATGATGAAGGAAAAACGAGTTTAACGCAATGAGATCGAAGTGTCCATTCTAGGTTTTCTGCTCGAGAGAGACGAGACACAGGTCTGTCGATTGAAAAATCAGAAATAAAAATCCACAGGGCGTGATAAATTTTTTAAATGTTTTATAACGTTGGTTATTTAATAACCGGCATTATAAACTATTTTATTACATTTATAACGTCTATTATTTTATAACTAACGTAAATAAATCATCATGTTGGTTTTTTTACGTCGGTTATTCTATAACCGACGTAAAAAACACATCAGAAACCACAGTTTTTACGTCGATTATTTTATAACTGATGTAAAAACAACCTTGTGCAGTATTTTTACGTCAGTTATAATATAACTGATGTAAAAACATCTATTGTTTGGGTTTTTACGTCGGATATCAAATAACCGACATCAAAAAGGCCTCAGCTGTAGCCTTTTTTACATCGATTATCAAATAACAGACAGAAAAAATTTTCTCTCAGTATTTATTACATCAGTTATAAAATAACTGACATAAAAAACCACATATCATAAATTATCATGTTGGTTATATATAACCGACATAAAAAATGGTGACGTTAAAAATGTTTTCTGCACCAGTGATCTCTCAAATCATATGGTGTAATCTGATATGGAGACATGAATAGTAGTAACATTAACTTCTATAGTCAAATATAAGGGATCTATAAGCTGTCTACCTCAAGCATTTGAGAACAGAATAGGGTCGGTGATATAAAGGACTACATTTCTATTAAACGAAAAAAATTCACCAATGTAGAAAACAATCAATTGGTACCATCAAAAACTATTTGTGTGCTTTTATTAAAAAAATTTAATCCATGAAACTAACAATGAAGTTATGCATGGCCTCTATGACCAAGATTATGACCACCTCCATGGTTGTTCTCTACACTATGAGGATAATTTGAGTCATTGGGATATATACTTCCAACCCCCTTTTCGCGTCCGCTAGTACCATACTGGAACACCTTGCAGCTGCTTCCTCAACTAAAACTATGTCAATAGAGGAATCAAATGTTGAACTACTAGAACATACAAGTTGGTCAGAAATTCATGGAACTCTCAGCCTTGATGGCATCTTTCCCTAAATAAAAATCATTTATATGGTCCCTTGGTGTAGGTTTGAGTGTATCAATCCTTGTATAAATGAGATGATGAGGGCTACGATCTAACCCCGGATATCAAAAATATTTTTTTTTCTAATAATAGGGAACCCAAAAACCAATGTGATACATTTGGAGGATTTCATATGAATTACCTGTCACGACTTTCCAGTTCAAGATAACATCACATCAAATGATGAGTTCTCTTTCTAGCACCATGATATATGTAGTTAGAATAAATGGGGTGACACTATGTTGTATATCTAGATTCAAAGACAACAAAAAATGCATTTCCATGGAATCTTAATCTGAAAGTATGTCTGAATCATATCATAGATGTGTCATGAAATTGGGCCCAAATTCTTGCACGATGGAGCTCTTTTTTCATAGGGTTTGTATCTCAGGACGACCTTCTATATTCATGATTGAAGAAATAAAATATGGTGAAAACTGGTCTCATAACCTATCCCTTGAGATTGTCGACTCCTTATGATCACCAAGGAATATGAACTACCATTTTCTCACAAATCCATAAAACATAATCTTTGACAATGAATCATTTGGTTCCTTTCATGTTGCAATCAAAATGGAAGAAATATCATCCTCCTCCAACAAACATTTTTGACAGAATATCATGAAAAACAATCATAATTTTATACACTCAGGAATTGAGTCTCATAGAGTGACCTTCTCCGATTTTAGTTATCATTGAACTCCAAACAATGGTTATCCATTTGCACATCTTGGTGATTTTCATCAATCTGAACCATATGAGGTCATCTTCCGGTATTCATGTCTATAAAAAGAACAAACTGTTTGTCTCATAAGAAGAGAATATTGAATTTTTTATAAGAATTAATTTTATATTTTTTTATTACGGTTTTAACATATCCCAAGGTATATCAATTTTATAAATAGCTACAATGAAAAATGATGCACAATCCATTCCTAGGACCCTACCCCAAATTCAGTATCACTTAATTCGGTAGACTTAGTAAACATGTAGGTTAGTGCATCAGATCTATATCATCCCGCCATTTTATAACATAAACTTTCATTACATTACACAAAACTGAGGATCTTTAAGGTCTAGTGTCCTGGAAACCAGGAACATAATACATGAAAACAACATAAAACATTCTTCTTAAACACTTGAAAGGCTTCTCCTTAAGTTCATCCTAGGTTCATTACTGCATCTCATAACCTGGGGACATACATCAAAAGAAAGGGTGAGCAGAAGGCCCAGTATGGGAAATAGGAGGAACATTTTACATGTGAACTTGAGATACTTCAATAAGGACATGAAAAGAACTTTAATGCATGTGAAAGAAATCATGAGGCATTTCATAATAAAAATAACATTTTCCATAACTTGAAGATGTGGCTACATCATTTAACATAGACAATCATTAACATGTCACCAAGGTCTATCCCCAAGGTGTCATTTGAAAATTACCAAGGTTATTCACCAAGGTATCGTGAAAATTGTAATCTCTAGTGGTTACATCATTACCCAATGCATTGGAGCGCTATCAGGGCGCACCCTTAAATTTGCCTTTATTATCATGTGAGCCACATATATCATCATCAAAAATTTCATAAATAAAACATATAGCATAAAATAAATGGGGTTCATTTCATAATCATAACATTTTTAAAAACTGTTTTAAAGACATGATCTTTACGTCACTTTAAACCCACGGAAGGGAAAGTGGGTCTCATGTATGTAATTCCAAGAATTTAAAATAGAACATTTTGATATATATTTGAATACCCTTGTAGAAATAAGATCTTTGAGTATTCACTTTATAAAATAAAATAATTTTGAGAAAAAAGAGAGGGACATTTTGAGACGAAAATTCTGCAGCATAACGGCTATGTTTCGGGTTTTTAGAAAACATTGAAAACAGAGGGGACATGGGTCACCCACTCATAAATGATCCATAAAACAGTAAGGGGACAAAATAAGAAGGATATATGGACATGGTAATGAAATTTGAAGGACATACCATTTGAAATGAAAATCATGGAAGGAAGACAAAAATTAGATTTCTCTTATGAAAATTCGGCAGCCTAACGACGTCACTTAAACATCAATAAAAAAGAATTGACAAGATCAAATAGGGTCTCTCATCATATGATCATAAAATATCAGTATGATAGATATATAGATCATACCCCAACATAATAAAAAGGAACTCGAAAGACTTGACATGAAAATCGAACGTGAAAAATGAGAAGGGTGAAAGAATCCCTTAAAAATTATGCAGCCTAACGGTGTCACTTAAACATTCATAAAACGAAATAATGAGAGTAAGAGGGGATTTATCATCATATAAACATGAAAAGGGCAGTAAGAGGAATATAAAAGAACATCCTCTCACATAATAACATGGAGCATAAAAGGAATGACATAAAAATGATTACATGAAAAGAAAGAGAGAGGTCAGATCCCTTACCTTAAAACGTGACTCTTGAAACACAAAGGTTTGGACCTTGAGGTCTTGGGGGAACCTTGGGAGGACTCCTTGGGAGGTAAGGAGAACAGAACTTCATTGGGGGAGAGTTGGGAGTGAAAACTAAAGGAGGAAAGGGTGGGTATTTATAGGGAAAGTGAGGGGACAAGGCAAGAATGGCCAAGGGACACCTCACTAGTGGTTTTGGCAAAACTATGGGCTTGCCCATGGTATTTGCCCATGGTATTGGCCACTTGGGACACCTCATACATTAACTTGCTATTCATAATTCGACCATATTGAATATATACTTAATACATCATTTAATGATGTCCTTAAACACCCATAACTTAAAAACTATATTTTCACTATTCATCAAAAATCCAACTTTCTCAGAATAATCCCAAAATTTCACCTTAACCAACTATCAATGTTCTGATTTCAAAAATGAAATCCATTTTATAAAAATAATTTTCTATATATTTTTAATTTAATTTTTAAATAAAAACACTATTCATCGAAAATTCATTTTTTTCAGAAAAATCCCCAAATATTACCTTAACATAATATCGATGCTCTGAGTTCAATAATAAAGTCCTTTTTATAAAAATAATTTTGTAATTTTTTTTAATTAAATTTTTAATTAAAAAACACTATTCATCCGAAAAAACTAATACTTGACTAACAATTTATGAAACCGTTATTTACCCATTTTATTGAATCACATTACTTAATCTAGGTGTCCAAATTATATTAAAACTTTCTTTGAGTGAAATTACTAATCCATTTGGTCACATTACTATTCCTAAGCGTAAATTCACTATTCATAATTTACTATTCATCAAAAATTAAGTTGATCTTATTAGACTCCAAATTCCTTACTGAACACTTTTGTAGAAGACCATTTTTTGAAAATCATTACACATCATTAGTTATTTAGGGTTTAAATAAATATTTTAAAATATCCTTTTTTCCAAAAAATTCATCAATAAAATACATTCTAAAATTATCTGGACATTTGAAATTTCACAAACATCACTAAAGGAAGAAATCTCAATTTATTCACCCGAAAGGATTACAAAAGGAAGCTAGGGTCTCGTCACATAGCCCCTTATAACACCGGCATAAGACCTAAGTGTAAGGTGTGCTATGGTGAGAGAATCTGAGGGAGGCTCAGATAACATTGCCCTAGTAGTAATCTCTACTAACTTGAACTTCTCCCGTAGGCGTTTCCGTTCAAGCTTGACACGCTGGAGTTCGGCTTGGGCTTGGTCCAAAGAAAAGCCCACAGATGCTACCTCCTTCCCAAGCTCTGATAAGTGGGCTTCATAAGGGTCGAGTCTATTGGATGAAGCCATCGACTCCTCTTTCTGCATTAACCATTAACATCTCTATTAAATCATTAAGAGCAAGTTAATATACTATATAAAAAGTTTGGGTCGTTACAAGATCACGGGGATCCATAAATAATTGTGTCTGATTCAGTCTCTCATCTTTACAAAACTCACTAAACATTGAAAACACCATTCCCATACAAACCCTTATAAAATAACATATGTCGAACCATATATTATATGTTATCCCCTAACCTGAACTTTTGATACCTCTTTTTCTGGAACATATAACACCCTTGAGTTTTTAAGATTTTTTTCCAAGTAAATTATATTTCATTGATATCATTCTTTTCAAACTACACACAATTAATCTTTTAATACATGTGTCATAGTTTTATATTGTTTTACACTCAATATTTAGTTTCATAACAAAATCTATTATTATTATTGTTTTTTAAATGTGATCTTTATAACTTGTCTGAAAACATAGTAATTTTAAATGTGATAAAAATTTCTTAAATATTAAGTACCATTTTGTTATTTAATGAAAACATATTTATAATAAAACGCAATTTTTAAAAAAAACTTATATGTTTGGAAAATACTACTCTTCCAAAAATAGATTTAAATCATTTTGGGATTAATAATTTAATTAATTATTGAAAATTATAGATATTTAAATTGATATAATAAGAAATTTTCTTTATAACATCCATATTATCATACAGTGATGTTTTTATATTTTCTCGGAAATTTTAATTTTTTGAAGAGAAGTAATTAATATGGAATTATAATTAAAATCAATTTTTTTATTTTTTTTATTTATAATTTTAAACTATAATTTAAATTTTTATTAAAGAAAATGTCGAAAAATTATACATCCATTAATCCACATTATTTAATTTTATTCACTTTTATGCTATATTTATATATATAAACTCTTTTAACATTTTATCATTTTCACTTTAAATACATTATTTCTCAACATGACTTCATGATTAATATGAAATTTCTTTTTGTAGTACATTGAATTAAAATTTTAATAATGGATTCCATAAATGTAATCATCATACTTTATGCATTTAATTATGTTCAACATAATCGTGAACCATTGTATATAGAGAATTTTATAAAAAATAATTAATGTAGTTAATGTAAAAATGGATTTTATATTGGCTAAACTAAATGATACTTCTAAAATTTACCTATAAATTTATCTCAAAAATATTTCCATGAAATATATTTATTTTAGCATTACCATGATTCCAATTGTAACCATTTTAGACAATTTTCTATATGAAAATTGTGGGTGAAATTATATCATCATAAATTTTACAAGAATTCCTCTCATCCTCAACTAATAAAGTGAACACTATATCTTCACTTATTTAAAAAAATCTAACCTCATTTGTTCATTTAATCATTGTAAAAATAAACTATCAAGAATCCAACCAATAATCATAGAATCCATATTTTTTGTAATAAATCTAACCTATAAAGGCCTTTATTGAATGCTTATCGAGGATACCCAAAACAAATAGACAAAATTCACCAACAAATGTTTTTGTTTTACTAATTTATTAAACCACATTTATTTATTTTATATTATGATTATATAATAAAATCAACATATTATACATAATTATATGATATTATGATCTGTTAATGACAGAATATCTTCTTCGCTTCTATCAAATCAGTTTTGAATTCATCGTTCATGTGCAAGTCTGACTACTACCTCCTGGTCTGATGATAAATGTTTTCCCTTACCAAATATCAGGGATGCTCATAGTGATGGATTACTAGTTTATATATATATATATATATGTGTGTGTGTGTGTGTGTGTGTGTGTTTTATATGGTATTATTTTCTTAATTTTAATAACACATATACTATCATGCTTTACATTTTCGTAGACTACGATAACATCATTCATGTATACGTCGGACTATCATCTCATGAAGTATTGTGATTTGTTCACCGTTAACATGGAAATTACTAAATAATGGGTTAGTAATTATATGTGATGTAAGTTATATTATATTTATTTTTTAATGATAACATATCTTTTTATTTTATATATATCAATCCAATAAAAAAATGGTAACAACCTTCTTTCATACGCACATCTTATTATCTGCATGAATGATGTATTTCCCTACCAATTTATATCATTCGTCAATAATTATAAATACAAAAATACAAAAAAATATATGGATTTTATATCATGGTTATCATTTTGGATATGATGAAATCATTATTATGGTAACATAACAAAAAGTGTAATTTATAAAAATATTAAAAAAATACAGAAAATTTATTACTTACAACCTAACTTTTACATGGATTAGCTGGGGTTTGGCTTAGTGGTAAGTACCCCTTAAATATACATGAAAAATGGGGGTTCAAAACCCAAGGGGCATAGGTACTGTCGCAGTACTATAGTGTACTGTTGCAGAAACGGTAATATAGCAATGGCGGGCACTGTAGCAGCGGCATGTCACTGTAGCGGCGGCAGAGTATTGTAGCAGCGATGTGGACTTTGCAGTGTTGTAGCAGCGTGGGTTACTGTAGAAGTACTATTCACAGAATGAGCTTTAGGCGAAAAAAATAGGCATACAGGCCATGTAATGGGCTAAATTACCCCTGGGCCTTTGGACTATGTAATGGGTCTCCATCTATCTAGTTAAAAAGAGGTCTTTTCTTTTCTTTAATAATAAATGAGGCTTCGGCCCCATCATTTAAAAAAACATGGAATTGATAATAAATGTGTAATAAGACATCATAAGAAATTTTTTTATTGTGTCATATAGATGAATATTATTCTTTATTATATTGATAATAAACATTTATTTATTTTATAAGTGTTTTTAAAAAGTATAGGGGTTGTCAATGCAGAAGGTAATGGTTTTTCTCGATTCATTTTTATTCCCATGAGATATGTTCCATATTAACCAATATTATTATGGGGTATACACTACCCATGAATCTTTATTTTTATTATTATCCAAAAAAACTCGGTATTTTCAAATCCATTTAACGAACACACCTTCATAGAATTTATGGTAACAATGTTACCAAAGCGGTACTCGATTCGTGTCTCACTTTTACATTCTAAGTGATAAATTACTTATTCAACACATGTTTATTTTTTTAGTGTATATTATAATATTGAATGTTATTTATGAGGATTCTAAATAAAATTATTTGAATGTTAATATAAATTTTATTATCTATATTTAATGTTGTTTATTATTATTTTATTACACACATGAAATGGGTTTTTGTTGCTATATTATTTTTTTGAAATGTTTGTTATGTTATGCACCTATATTCCATTATTAGGTGTAAAAAAATAATCCATTAAATATAATTTAATGATATTATTTATACATATTTTATTATATGTTTCACATTATATTATCCCCTCTTGGGTTTTATGATTTAATGTCACCAAATTGATAAATACTTTATGTTTCAATCTAATTATTTGTTGGCATTTTTTACGATTAAGTCTCCAATATTTAAGTATCATGTTATAAATATCAATAATCGACATGAATTTTACTCCCTTCCATTTATACATTATATCTTTGATTAATGTTATCATTTCCCCACTTTTTGGAACCATAGATAATTAAGAAAATGTTTTTAATAAAATACAATTGTATATATCTCCTTTGTTAGAAAACAGTTTTCCTTGAAAACCAAGATTTCAAAAAAAAATTATAAAAATTATATTATTACCATCTTATGATTTTTAAATAAAATTTTCTCATTTTTTACATTTCATTTTTTATGCATTCATTATGTCAATGATGAAAACAATGCCCATTTTTCAGTTACCATAAATGTTCACTGAAAATTCATATCAATGTGTTTAACATGAATGTATTTTCCAATTTCATGACCAATAATTTCTCATAAGATTAATTTATATTATTTTATGCATATTTCAATTGATTATTAATTTTGTTTCTATTTTAGAAGTAGTTTATCTATGAATAATATTTATTTTCCATATCAAATGTTGTAAATGTTATTTGAAAATAATTTTCCATAATCAATGACATATATTGGTGTTACCTATTTCTTACGAGGATATTATCAAAGAATACCATTGATTTTATTTGTATCACCTTATGTTTTATATATGTAACCATTTATTCTATTTATGTATATAATGGGATTATGTGATTTTTAGGAGTATTTTATATGATTTTTGGATGTTTCTAGGGAGTATCTAAAGGTTCATATTTTTATCATGGTAAATTAAAAGTATGAAACTCCTAAAGATAATTGTGTAATGTGATGTAAAGTATTCTTTATAGGTGCATGAATAGGCACAAATCCTGGAAAAGAAGTGTATACCCCTTGATGAAACCATCTGTCATGAGTAATTGGGATTATTCGTGGTTGGAAAAAGTTTTTTCCTAACCATGGTAGATAACTATGTGAGGTTCCCCATAGGGAATAGGATGGAATAAATTTAGAGTACGATTTTCTAAAGTGTTCATGGTTTGGATAGTGATAACCTAAAATTTTTTATCTCACACACTTTCACCTCTAAGACTCTATTTTTTTAACATTTTTTTCGTTAAGTCAATTTTTATTCCTTCAAAAGGCTTTGGAGTCTCTCCCCTTTAAACTGGAAGTGATCTGAAGTCTTTTTTTTGTTGAGTTGATGCCTGATTGCTTTCGAAATTTGTTATTTATGTTAGATATTTTTATATATAATTATCATCTCTCTAATAAAATCAAATGTCTATTCTGTGGAAGATAGATCTAATATGTTTGATGCTAATATTTAAAAGACGTGGATCTGTTGATTTTAGGTAAATTGGTCTATGGTGGGTTTTTTGAGATTCAACCTTGTTTTGTTGAATAATTAGTGTTGTTCTTTATTTTCACCATAATTCTCGATGTAGGTGGCTACACTATTGAGTAATCCTGTTATAACATGAATAATTAATTTCCAATTTTTTAAATTTATTGAAATTGATTATGAAATGAATATAAATAAAATGGTGTTATACTTCTTGAGAAATGGATTTTGGATTATTGGATTTGTTGAAATTAGTTGCATGAAGTCAATTTTTTTCAAAAATTTAAAATGATGACTTTAAATTGTGGATTTTTTTATTTTTTATATGTATTATTTAAAATATTTAAATAAATGATTAGTTTCATTGAAATGGATTTAAATTGTTTATTTGAAATAGTTTTGGCATACATAGGTTTTGTGTTTTCGTGCTTTTGACATGTCCTGAATAAGGGACATGTAACTTTGGGGAACAAAGGGACGTGACCATGGATAAGATGCATGTGTGATTTAGAAACAAAAATATTGAAAACATTTTGATTACTTAGTGGATGGATGATAAACAACTCATGTATATGGAACTGTTAGAGAAACATGAATTGCTGGGTGTGTGTGAAAATCATGGAATGGGTTTGAAAAAAATAATGTGAAATGGTTTAATG
Source organism: Viscum album (assembly GCA_963277665.1). Taxonomy (NCBI): domain Eukaryota; kingdom Viridiplantae; phylum Streptophyta; class Magnoliopsida; order Santalales; family Viscaceae; genus Viscum; species Viscum album. The sequence goes on along the minus strand of OY728146.1, from coordinate 478,418,566 downwards.
AATATATTATTTTATTTCCTTGAGTAATTTTTTCATATGTTTTTTTGGATTTATTATAGATTTTTGAACAATTTAAAATGGTTTTATATAAATTTTTTAAATATAAATGTTCTAACTTGTTTTATTCTATTGGCGTGAGTAGGGAAGTATTTTTGGTAAAGTCTACTAAGTTTCATTATTCATCCAATTTTTATAAAAATGGTTCTTTTAGAAAACTTTATATAATGATACATGTAATGAAAAGGTATTAAATATAAATTGTGGTTCTTCATGACACATGGGTTGTAATGTGAAGTTGGAACATGGAGAATGTTGGGATCAAGGGAGTTATGTTTGAAGTCTTTGAGTTTTCATGGATTTGTCTACCAGATTGTACATTTATTTTAGTACTCTCTAGAGGTGGTTCCCTATTGTAGTTTGGTTCGGAATTCAATGAAATTAATTTTTTTCTTCTTATATTTTAATCACGCAGAATTTAGTGTCTGATTTATAATAGTGTGTTTGGTTTTGTTGTTTTATTTCCTAAAGTGATAAGTGTACTCCAAATTTATTGAATCGATTGGAATTTATTGTATGCCTTTTTTATTTTGGGGATGTCTCATAAAACCACATTTCAATTCCACATCGACACAAGTAGACGAGGAGGGGGTGAATATTACATGTTCTATCATCTTGTTCAGTTATTGACTTATTAGTGGAATCAGTCTCCGTTGGTCCTAATATCATCTCAAGAAATGGTATTGGAAATCAGATGTGGAGTTGAAATTATTTCTTTTTTTTCCTATATTTTTGATGGTATAAAATAGTATGATAGTTTGGATATAAAATATTGATCATAAAAATAATTACATAGATGTTATATAATTAACATCAATTTTTGAGGGAGTTTCATTTATAATTGTTTTGGGGACATTAATAGGATACATATATCATTATCCTGGGTTTAGCCAATGAGAAGAGCATGGTATGAATTTCACTAATGAATTTCCACTATGTGTGAATTTATCATTTTGGGAAATTATTTATGAAATTGTTGAAATTGTTTTCAAATTTGGGATTTTTAAAAAGACATGATATTGGTATGTTTAGAAATGGATTTATTTTCATAAGCATGATGGAAGTTTCTTAAATTGGTGAACATACAAAAATTTTTAATTTTGGAATAACATTTTTTGAACGTTTTGAGGTGATAGAAAATTAAAATTTTAATCCTTATATTACTATGGAGTGAAACTTATGGATTTTATTGTGATTATAGAAAATGTCACTCATTAGTCATAGAAGAAACCAACTAAAAAAGGCTGGTAAAAATGTTGTCTCACTAAGACCCCAAGGGAACCAGCATCTGATTAAATGTAATATAAATGTTTTAGGATGTGGATAGAGGGACCCAGAGGGGTTATCCATGGAAAGTGGATCATTCTTTTCAGTTCCTCGTGAAGAATACTCCCATCATTTGGGGTGATTCAAAACCAAAGATAGTAGTGTTGTGGCTGGCCAAGATAAATTTCCAGGGCACACCAACAAAACAAAAAGTAATGATGGAGAGGTATATAATTGTGGATCTTACATGGCCATGGTGGAATTTAAATATACATTCAAAATTAGAAATTTTTTATTATGGGATGATTTTAAAAAGTTTTTCTACAAACTATTATATCCTCAAATGATTGGGATTATATGAATGACACACTTTTGTATCATTAAGAAGGAATGACCCTTCATTATATATTGTGCACCCTAGTTAGTGAATTTATTCTTTATTGCACATTATTTTATATCTAGTGTGTCTTGAAGGTATACATCAATAAATTAGGGGTGAGAGATGAGATTCAGACGATTATTTTCATGCTTTATCAAACAGATTATAAAATGATTTTCAATATTGATATAGTTGAAGAATAGGACATGTGAGGACCTATGTGTGAAGAAAGCATGATGATACCTATGTGAAATTGTGGGAACATTATTTTTTCGAGTAAGAAGATTAGTGACACTTATTTTTAATGTATTGGTATGACACATGAACAGATAGTAGGATTAGTTAATCTTCTTCCATGGTCCAAGAGTAAAGTAGGAGGTTTTCAATGATTTCCTTTCAACAACATGAAGCGAGAGTGTGTAGATCAACCTAGGACATGCCCCAACATCATCCAGATTGGGAATCCTCAATGTTGTTAACATAGTTCTCCATGTTTATGTGTTCAGCAAATTTCTCATATATAATAGACATTATGTTCTTCATTAATAATAGAGAATAAAAATAATCCATTCTTGTAGAATAGTGCGACCCATTGATGATTCTAGGAAAACCATGACCCCTCAACAAGGCCAATCTAAATAGGGAATTAAAGAATAAATTGTAGTGAGTATGAAATATTATATATCTAAGGTTGTTTTGGGGAATGATCAATCTGGACCATTGATGATGAGTTGTATTATTATTTTGAAATATACCACTATATAATATTTAATGATATGGGTGCATCCCCTTAATTTATTTTTTTCATGTTTTTATTTTATGGGATTAAATGTTGAGATGAAGCCTTCTATTATAAAAATAAATACACTTCTAGGTCCAAGAGACTATCGAGCCTTTTACATAAATAATAATCAATAACCATTAATGGAGATTAGTTGATATGGAATTTCTCTATCCTTAAGATGTATTTCCTTGATATAATCAGACGTATACATTGGTTAAAATGTTTAAGATCCACATCAATTGGTATACATGGAAGCATACTTTCACAAATTAGGTTGACATTCTGAATCTCTTTAATGGGAAATGAAATCTAAAGGTAGGTGAAACAGGCTTGTTGGAAACATTAGTTGAAATGAAATTATTCTAGTCAGAAGCATTGAAATTGGAATCAATGAAAGATAATGGGAATATAATAATTTCACTCTTTGTTGATTAGCATTTGGTTTTATTTCCTGATAATTAATCAGGATTTTAACCCTGAAGAAAAGTAAGGTTTTTAATTGTACTCCTTTCAAGGACCAATACTAGTTACCTAACATATTATTGGATGGGTCTAATAGAAAAAAGGAAACTGAATTTAATGTTTGGGGAGATATAATGTAAAGGTTTCATTCATCTTACCACATCTTTGTGGGAAGTGCTAGTATTTTTTCAAAAGAAATATGAAACACTAATGATATGGGGTGATTATCTTAATATTAACCATGTTAAGATAAATAATCTATATAAAATCTTATGAATTTATGATCTTTTAGATCAATTTAGGGGAGACAAGTGGTTCTCTAAAATTTACTCACAATGAGGATATCGCCAATTGAGGGATCCAAAAAAGGATTTTCGTAAGATATAATTCCGAGGTATATATATCAATTATGAATATGTGGTAATTACTTTCAGTATAATAAATTCACCATCAGTTTTTATTGAATTTATTAATTGGGTATTTCAGTGATATCTAGAAACATTTGTGGTTGTGTCTATGGATAACATATTAATGTATTCATGGAAAATGGATGATCATTAGGAACACTTGGATCTAATGTCAGGAAACATGTGGGATCATCGTTTATATGCAAAAATTATCAACATGTAATATTTGGATTCAAGTAGAATGTTTCCTTGGCCATGTATTCTCTGAACATGGTGTTTCTATTGATCTAAAAGAAAGAGAAGCTATTATCTATTGGAAACTGTGAAATAATATCTTAGAGGTTTAGAATTTACTTTTTCAGGATAGATATTACCAGTTCTTTTTCATGATTTTTCATGAATAGATTATATTATGACATCCTTGAAGGGGAAAAACATTCAATTCCATTTGAATGAACAATTTCAAATGTATTTTTAATAGCTATTTTTTTCATTACATAAGCATTAAAATTCATATTACTGGAATTAGGAAAGGGAATGTGGTAAATTTTGATTTATTTGGATCTCGTTTGGGATGTGTTTTCAAGTTGGAAATTTATATGGTTTTTTATGGCTCAACACAGTTATAGTTTCATGATAATAATTAACCAAAATTGACATATCGAGATAGCTTACATATTCCATGCACTGATGACTCGGGGACATTACCACTTTAGTGATAAATTAAATGTCTTCAAGGATCAAAAATTTATGATTCATATTTTCTTATAAAGGGATTTGAAATTAAGAAAAAGAATATAGATGGAAAATCTATAAATAATTTTATTTGACTTGATGTATATATTGTGTAATGGTAATTATGGGGTAGATGAATAGGGAAATTAATGGATATTCATAGTTGAAAAAAATTATATTACTGGTTGATTATGTCAGTACTAGCTGACATGTACTAGGAATGTAAATACTGAGGTTCAATGGTGATTTCCTTCACATTTTCTTTTGTTCGAGATTTCATGGTGACACTAATAATGTGATATTGATACAATTAATTATGTGTTCTTATGAGGTCAAAAAATAGTGGTGGGAGAACTTTGATGGATGGAAGCTAGATAACAGTTTTGTTTAGTGGTTTCAAAATCAGATGGTTGTACTTATGTCCTGTTAGGAACAATATATTCATGATTACCACCACTCTAGATGGGTTGATCATATTAGAATAAATAATAAGTATAGAAAATTGAAAACATAGTTTTAGTGCATTCATATAAAAATAAATGTTGTTGAGTTTGTTTTCAAATTCCTAACATTGCATTATGTTTAGGTAAAACATCAGTGACCACCATGTATGTTTCATTATTTAACTATCCCATTTTGGAAAATAGTAGTAGATAGACATGGATTTTGTAATATATCTTCAATGAAATGATCAGAATCATGATTCCATATTTGTAATATTGGAATGGATCAAAACTTCACCTCATTTAATGTACCTTCACGAATCTAATATAGTGGAGGCTTTTCATAAATATTTATTTGATGAGTGGTAAGGATGAAAAGAATACTAGTTTCATAGTTTCAAACAGATAACTGATGGTTATGGATCGAGTATAGAAGTAATTAGAGTACTTACCTCGGGACTCATTTGAATATGGGTACGATGTATCATACAAAAATGGATGGTAAATCTGAAAAGATAATACAAATGTTAGAAGTCATATTGTAGTCTTGTGTAATGGATTTTGGTTTCTCATGGGATGAGCATGTACTAGGAATGGAGTTCTCATATTAAAATAGTAACCAGGACTTGATTCATTTATATATTATGGAGTCATTTTATAGGGATTCTTGTCATTCTCTAAATTATTTTGTGGAAATAGGAAAGACTTCACTGGTTTAGCGGAGCCATGTCCAAGTCACAACATAGAAGATTCAGTTCATTGAGAAAAAAATAGAGAATGATCAAAGTCATCTGAATCCATATTTAGATCATCATCAATGACAATTTTTTTCAAGGATATTAATCATGTTTTCTTGACAATCTCTCCAAGCGCCGGGCATAATCATTTTGGGAGTCATGTAATTTCACCTCATCAATACATAGTTTGATTTGATATACTTGAACAGTTTTTTTGGGATGGTATATCATTTGGATTTTCCCAGATGGTTTAGTAGAGTGCGTATTGTATTTCATGTAATGTAATAGATAATGTATTATACTATTCCAGATCATTTTATTCAATGAGATCACGAATAAATAGAGTGTAAATCTTCATTTGGGTGACTTTTTGGAGGGTTTGGAATATATTTTTGAATCTTTTTATTCTCTAATAATGGTTAACATCATGAGAATAGTTACTATAAACCATTCCACTCCTAAATAAAATCAATAAAGATCAATCATGGTCTATTTATAGGTGGTTGGTTTAGTTTAAATGTGTGGATACCTAGGAGTAACCAATTAATGTGATGTAGATATCTTATTCATGGTTGGAACAAGATTTTTTTTCACCATGTAGGTCAACCCTGGGAGGTTTTATTTGATAATGATTCGGGTGCACAGTTAGAACATAGTTTTCCAAATCGTACGTAATTTTAATGTGAGATCCTAAAAGGGTGGATCATAATCTATTTATCCTAAATCCTCTCTATTTTCACTATTATTATACCTATGTTTTTTTTACTCCACCCAAAAAACTTTCAGTCTCTCCTTATTAAAGCAGAGGAAATCTAAATGTTTTTCATAGTTCATTAAAGCCTAATAACCCTGGTATGTTTCTGTTTGTGGTGGATTTTCATAGACTAATTTATTTCCCTCTATCTAAATCCTATATCTAGACCATGGGGGATAGATATATGGTTGTCTGATGTTACTGAATGGGATCCGAGGAACGTTTTGAGAGATTCAACCACATTTTAATGGAAAGTGCATAACATTATTCATTTTTAATATAATCCCCGATGTAGGACACTTAAATGTAGAATAATAATATTATAACATGATGTATTAGTTTCTTACTATTTATATTTATTTAAATATATCATTAAATTGATCTATAAATAATTGTACAAACCATTTTTATTGACGCTTTTGGGATTTTCGGATCACTATAAACAGGTTATGCAAAGTTATTTTCATCATGATTCAAAAATATTTAATTTAATTAAAGAATTTTTCCATATATGGAAATGATTTTCTGATTTATTATGAATAATATATTGGTTTTACTTAAATTTCTTGTATGGTTGATTTGGGATGGTTTTTGGCACACATGGGTTTTGTAAGTTCAAGCTTTCGATGTGACCCTAAATAAGGGGCGTGTACCATTAGGTAAAAATGACATGACCTAGGATAAGGGGAATGTGTCATTAAGAAAATGTATATTTTCCACTTAGTTATGACATTGTGGATGGGTTAGAGACCTCTCATGAGTGTTAAAGTATTAATGAAACATGCATGTGTTGGTATTTGTGTGGGTTTGAATCAAATAATGTGTATTAAAAAAAAGAATGTGAAATAGTTTAAATAATGTATTGTTTTATATCCTTGGAAACTATTTTGGTTTGAAACTATTTTGATTTGGAATATATTTTTTAATTTTTTTATATTGGTTTTATATAAAAAATTTATATAAATTTGCTACCTGGTTTCATCCAAGTGGTGAAAGTAGAGAATAAATTTCTGTAAAATATATTGAGTTTGATTACTCACCCATACTTTAGAATGATGTTTATTTTGTAGAAAATTTTATTAATGATATAGGTAAAGTAATTGTATCAAAAAAGTTCTTGATATTTGGGCCGTATTGTGGAGTTCAATCATAGACCATGTTCGGAGTTATGGAATTTTGTTTTATGTCATTTTGTATTGTGGGCTTGGTCATCAACATTATACATTTAATTTAGTAGTCATATAATGTGGTAATTATTTATAGTTTTTTATATTAATTTAATAAATTTGAGTTATATTACATTATCATCATGCATTATATAGTTGTTATTCTCAATTGATGGTTTTTGTTTAATAGATTTATTTTCAAGAGAAAATAATCCTCCAATTGTATTGAATATATTCCAATTTATTATAAGTATTTGGTGTATTGGGGATGTTTCTTAAGGCCATGTAACAGTTCTACCTTGACTCAGGAAAATGAGGAGGGGTATGATGTTACATTAATTCTTATCATTACTTATTTTTTGAGGGTACAATGTTTATGAAACATTTTTCTCTTCTGTGGATTATACCATGATAAAATGCCGATGAAACATCATACTTTTCATGGTTTATTCTATGAGGAATAAACAATAATACCTATCTATTTTCCATATGTTATGATATAATAAAGATTTAATGATAATAATGATGTTTTTTAAGATCATGTTGTACACATAGATATTTTTTTCATTATATGATGTGTGGGATGTATATATCCCTCTGATTCATTAGGTAATTATGTAAATATCATGAGCTGAAAAAGAGAAATAAGATTATATGAAAGACCCAAAACTGAAATAGGAATGTCCTTATCAACTACGGTAAATAGGTGCATCTTTATCAACATTATGAAACGGTTTCATCCTAATCCACTACGTAAAAATATTCTCTTAATTCCACTATGTTGATGGTCTTTTTGGTTAAACATGATACACAAAATGGTTTTTTTATTTATAATGGTTCCATAAATTTATTTCAATATATTATGGATCATGATTTATTAGTGTTTATTTCTTACTGTAATTGAATATATTTTTTAAATTAAAAATGGTATTCCATAACTCATATTTTTGATCCATGACATGATACGTATGAACATTGTATGTTATGTACACAATCAAATACCACTATTATTATCTTACTATTTTGTATGATCATAGATTAATAAAAATCATCTTCAAAATTACTAATAATATGTGATTATCAATTAGTATGATTCCTTCCTCATGTTATAATGAAATGTTTTGGTAGGGTATTCTTAGGAAGAGTATTATATAAGAAGTTCATTGTGAGAGATGTTGAAGATCATTCATGAAGTTAGAAGATTATTTTTTCATGATTACAATGGAACTGATCATTTAATCTCATCGAGCATGGGACTGTATAATTTAAGTTATATTCATCGAAATTGATGTGAATTTCATGTATGAATATCCAAAGTCTCTATAAATTTCATTAAAGAAAAGGTTTAGTAATAATTTCTAAAATAAATGAGAAAACAGTTCAGAAATACTTAAGGACATGTTTGAGGATAAGTCTAGTGATGAGTTAATGAATTGTAAACAAATATATGATTATCATAAAAGGATTGAGTGAGTGGATTCCATGAAATAATTCCCTCTTTATATATTACAAGTGTATGATGATCTAGAACATAAGTACTGAAGGATATAAATGCTAAAACAACAAATTGAGTTGGAAATTATTTGGAACTAGTGTAAGAAACTGGATCATTCTTCACACTTGTTATGACACTCCCTGTGGATACCTATTGAAAATTTTCAAACACCTTACAAACCATCATGATAGATTTAAATAGAAGAAATATATGAATGACCTAGGGTAATAATATAGTTGCTAGAATAAAAATGTGCTTTCATTACATAGTCATCATTAATTTATTTTTGATTATGTGGTCTTATGATATGATTGGGGTTTCTAACATGATTATTTTTGGTTTTATTATATGTCCAAAACAAGATGTAATTGAATTTATATTTTACATTATGAATGAATTGCTGATGGTGTGCCAAGTGGGATGTTGAATGAATGAAAAGGAATTTTGATTATGCCTAATAAATTTCCATGGAACATTATTAACAACATGTATAATAATAAAATATTATACTATATAAATAATAAATAGAAATATTTTAGAGAGAGTTTTGGTATGTGATATCATGGAATAATGAAGATTAGACTTTTTACTTGTCGAGAATTTTTCAAGAAACACCAAAGTGGATTTCATAGATGACGAAAAATAAGTTTTGACTATGGAAGGAATGACACAAAAATATAATTGGAATGGAAAATGATGAATTGATATAATTAAATTGATGGGAATATGATTCTACCTAATGTATTATTAATGGATGGGTTCTATAAATTTGTAATGAATAAGAATTATTACAATTTATTCCCTCTAGGGAATGATTTTGATGAGAGTCAGCAAGGTATTAAAAATAATGGTTATTTTTTCTGTTGATGAATAGACTAATAAGGATATGTGAATGGAATGATGTACTAAGGATTAAGATGACAAGGCATAGTTAATTTTTTAAGAATGAAATTTGATAAGAAATTTATTTATGATTATATTATATGAATCATTAAATATATATGTATTTTTATATATAAGTTTTTCCTTATAGAGTTGAAAGGATGCATTGAGTATTGTTGGTGAACTTGAAATGTGATTTATTTGAAATGTGATATTCATCAAAAAGCAAGGTTGATGGAAGGATAACCCTTAGTATGTCTCTAATGTAGATATAGTGATGATGAGATAAGGAGATGATTTATTTTGATAAAGTATATTATATACTACTAATTACAAAAGAATTTATTAACGATTTTTGGATAGAGTTGTTTATTATATCATGGATGGTGTTTAACATGTTTTCATATTTATAGAATATATCTAACAATTTGTTCTTTTTATGGAATAATGAATCATGAATGTTTTTACCAATATTTAATAGTTATTTAGGTTATTAGAAAACATTCATTTATATTTCATAATGAATTTATTCACATTTTTATTATGTGACAATCAATAGCCACCTCATGGTATAGGGTGATTAATGATATATTGATTTGGGAAAATCAATTAAAATATTTCTGAATATTTTGATTTCATTATTTTTTAATGGTGATAATGTCAAACATTAATGGAATGTTTTATGTTGATATTTGGTTGAGTCATTAAATATTGACTCATTACATCACCGTATAAATATTTATCAATATTTTATAATTGACACTATCAATATTTTTGTCATGATAAATAAAGAAGGATTAAATTACATATCATTTTATTTCAAGATCATATGATCAATTAATACATCAGGCACACCAATATCACTATTATTTCTTATTGAATGATATTTAGTGTAAATTGATCGATGGTTAACTAATAGATGATATTTTGAATATGAAATAGGATGAAATAATATAAATATATATAGTCATGAATGTTAATTTACATTATGAAAATAATATTGAATAAAAAATGTTATCCTAGAACCCTAATTATTTATTAATAAAATAGTCCATTAAATAATAATATAGATATTTTTTTGTTGTTAAAATTCACCAGATCACACAATTTATTTTGAAAATTGATCTCTATCATTGTCTATTATTTTCTTTGATTTTCATTGATGTTTTAATATTCACTTCCTTCCAATGTTCTTCAATATGGAAACCTATAATGAGTTTATATGGTTATCCATTATGTTTCAAAATTAGCACATTTAAGGGAAATTTTTTATTCACTTTTATGATGTTGGTTACTATGATATAGTTTTCAAATGTTCAAACAATGATTATTGACATGACTGTTGTGTGTGAGATTCACTTTATGGTGGTTGAATATTACACCATAGGTTTTTATAGAAAAGTTTTTTGTATAAATTAAATTTCATTTGAGACTCTCATGATATTATACACATATATATGATTGAATTACCAGAAACAATGGCTTACCTTTTTTTTCACATGAAATAGGGTTTTATCACCAAAATGATATATTATTAATATAGACATTTCAACATGACTAAAATAACCTATAATTAACTATTTTATTTTGAATAGAAACTACTACTTTAAAGATATAATATATAATGGTTTTGTATATTGTAAACTATATTGAAAAAAATGTTCAAAAATATATTTAATTTATTTATATGTTTTGAAAATTCAATTATCCCAAAACAATATTTTAATTTTTTCTAAACTATTTTAATTAAAATAACCTTTTAAATTGAATCGTAGAAAATAAACATAATCTTTGAATTCATAATGAAAAAATTATATTACAATGATTTTGTAGGAATTATCTAAAAAGTTTCATTTTTGATGATTAGTAAAAAATTCTGTATTTTAATTTAAAAATTACATTTGGTTTAATTTTTTTAAAATTATAACAAATATTTTAAATTTGTTTTAATTTATAATTAGTTCAATTATAAATCAATTATTCAAATTTAATTATTTTTATTTTATTTCATTTAAAATTATGTATGAATACATTGTAAACTTTTGAAATATTTTCATTCATAAACCCATTTTACTCATCATGATTGTGGAATTATTAATAATATAAGTTCTCCCATTTTGTGAATGGAACCTAGAGATTTGGATTCCAGATTTATAATTATAATTATTTATATTTTATATTATGGTTAACATAAATATTAATAATAAAATTTTGAATGTAGTAAATATTAATTATCTCAATTAAAGAAAAAATTTGTTTTGTAATGGTTAAAATATAAGATTATGGAATATTTTTCAAATATATTTTTTTTAAAAAAAATTATGTATATTTTTTGATCTAATAATATGTAATTTTTTTTTGTTTTTTACCCATTTCAATACGGAAAACATGGGTGTAATTTTTTCTATAAAAAAGATAGAAGAATGCCACTACATGAATACCAATTGGTACCCAATATACTCCCTTATTCAAAATATAAAAACTACTTAGATAAGATAAATGTTTCCCAAATCACTTCTAAATTTAACTCCAATCAACCAAGAAGGCTCAATTTTGGAATAATTCATTACTTGGAAGGAATTTAGTGAAAACATAAGTAGTATACAAGAAGAATATGAAACATTCATCAATAAATATTTTAGTTTTTTTAACTACCCTTTAATTCCATTTATACTATTATAATATAACAATATATAGAAAATATTCTTAATTGGATGCTTTTATGATATTTTAGTTACCCAAATTCTTCTCTATATCCATCATTTGAGTTACAAAATCATCATTCATGTGTGTGGAGGATTATCGCCTCCAAAACATATTCCATTCATTTATCCATTTCAAAATATAAACGATGGTCATAATGATGTTTTTATAGTTCATATGATATATATATATATTATTTTTATGATGTAGTTATTATAATTAAATTTTCATAACACACGTATCTTAAGGATGTACATTTTCTTGGTATATAAAAACATTGTTCGTTTGTAGGATAGATGTCCGCCTTGTGATGCGATGTAATTCATTCATTATTTTAATGGAATGTAATTGGGATTTTTTTAAAAAAATTATATATTTTACATAAATAAGATTCTATAATGATAATATATCTTATACATTTCTTTCGTTCAATCTGACAAGAAAACAGAATTACATTCATGCGTACGTATTGCCTAATTTATTTATGAACAATTTATATCATTTCATATTTGAATAATTTATTCATTATTATAATTGAAAATATAATTACTAAATATTATAATTATATCATGGTTATAAATCATTATAATACTAAATCATAATCATTGTAAGAGAAATAATAATATAATGATTCAAACATATACAAAAAAAATTTTATTACCCAAAACATAACATTAACATGAAATCTTTAATAAATGAGTACTGAAAGGTCATCATTAAATCATATATTGAGTTATATAAATGAATATTATTTTATAATATTTTTATAATAACATTATATTTAGTATTTTTATTGTTTAATGGGTATGATGGATGTTGAGACATAATTTAACAATTTTTTTGGTCCCACTTTTATTTTAGTGAGATATTTTCCATATTAAAAACATATGCTTGTTTTTTTGCGGTATATAATAACCATGAATGTAATTTATCAATTTTTAACATTAAATTTATGTAGATTTACATATCTTTTTTATGATCACTGTATTATGAGGTTTATAGTTCCGCATTTTCAAATCCATTAGGGATTTTCATCTCACGTTTTCTTTCTATAAGACCAATGTTGAATTAAAAACATGTATCTCTTATTTAGTGTATATAATCCCCATGAATATATTTTATTATGATTATACATAAAATTATTAGTTTTGAAATATCTATTTTATAATTTTTCAGTTATTGGGTTTATGGTTCAAATGACAAAGAATATGTAATGGTTTTTATCAATTTTCCTTCCTTCAGATGCATGTTAGGTTATGATACTATATTCCATAATTAGTATTTTATAAAACCCCATTGAAAAGAAATAATAAGAATTTATTTATACTCATGATATTTTAATTCCCATGTCATGTTTTTCTTTCACCGGACTTATGATTCAATGTTACTAAAGTGGTAATGGTTTTATGTTACAATAATATCATTTATTAAGATTATTTATGATTATGTCTCTAATTATGAAATATAATGTTATTCCTCTCAAGAAATTTCATGAAATTTAATATTTTTAATTTAATATGTATCTCTACATGTAATGGTATAATTTTTCTAATATTTATTACTTAATATATATTTGGAATTTATTAAAATAAAATCTCACATTACTTCTCACTATAGTCAGAAATTTGTGTTCCATCTTAACCATGATATTTTTAAATGTTTTCAAAAAAAATTATTAGACACTCATCATATTTAAAATATATTTGTACCCATGTTTTACATTAATATCTTTGAATAGAATATACATTTTATTTTCAAAAACATTTTACAATTTCTTTTTTCCATAAATGATAAAGGAATTATTATTTTAATTTGTATGAAATGAATTAAATTATAAAATGTCATGAAAAATAATTTATTATAAGATTTATTTATATGTATTTGATTATATTTTCATTGATATAGTAATATATAAAATTTATTTTTTACAGTGGGGTTTTCTATGTAGAAAATAATTTTTCTTCAAAAATGAATCAAAATATCTTTCAAAATTAATTCTCATATAAAATGAAATTTTTGATAATTAACTATTTTTTAAATTAGATATGATAGACTAATAACATTCAAATTATTTATCATAATGGATTATGATTTCATGGTATGATGTTTAGGAACCCCATTCCACTTCCAAGTTTTATACTATGGTAAAATTCTTAGGAAAGCAAGTTATTTTCAAGGTCTAGGATATGATTAAATTATTAATAAACCTATATATTTTCCATTAAGTTTTGATCTTATGAAATTTTAATGATACCCATTTCATTGCATGTGTTATGATATGGTAAGATTTTATGATATTTTGGAACAAATTGTTATGGATGTCATTATGTGATGTGTGAGACCTATATCTCCTTCAATTGCATTGGGTAATGATTTATATCTCATGAGATGAAAATTGAAAACAAGTAAACAACCTTAATCCAAGAATTTAAGTAGATGTGTCCTCATATACTTTGAAAAATTATAGAAGTATGATATAAAATGGAAAAAGGACCCTCTGTATCCACTATAGTAAATAGGTACTTCCTGATCCACAATGTTGATAGTCTTGATGGTTATCCAAAAGAGGTGAAATTGTTTTCAATATCTAAGATGGTTATTCAATTTAATGAAATTATCATATAGTTCATGATTGATTTAGGATCATTTTTCACACTTAATGATCATGGATTCTAAAAATAAAATGTCTTATTCCATGATTCATGTTTATGACCCATGACAGGTTGTGTTTGAAATTTACACATTCTATTCATTGTCACATTCACATTTTCTGATCTTAATCATTCATTTTATCATTTATTGATATCTATTTTTTTTAACCAATAATGAGCATCTAATGTCACCCATTTTTATTTTTTCCTTCCCCCAATCACAAGGAAATATTTAGGTTTAGTATTGTAAAGATGAATACTATCTGAGGAGATCATTGGGATTGGTTTTGAAGACCATTGCACATGTTAAATATTATGATTCCATTTTTTAAATGGAGCTAAACTATTATAGTCTTTTAGCATGATTTTCGATAATGTAATGTGTATTAATCCAAATTTATGTAACATCCTTGTATGAAAATACTTTTTCACTATAGAACCCATCCATAAAATGATACCGAAATGATGGGAGATAGATATTGACTTCCCGGATCATGTATAATGTTGGAAAATTTATGGAATCTATCTTTGAGGGTATAATAAATATACTAATTGAAGGCATTACCCTGTTTGAGACACATTTGAAGTATATATATAATAAATATTTACCACAAAAATTCTCATATATATATATATATATGTAAATCCCATGTGAAAACAAGAATGTATTGAGAGTAAAAACAAATCTAAAGATAAAAAACTAGTATAAAAAGGAAATGATTTTTGAGACCAGGAATCCTAAACCCCATTAACAAATCGATGAGCTCGTATTATCTAGTCTAATCTCCAAAGTACTTTGGATTACTGGAAAAGAATATATATGCATACGTTAAGTATAGTTGTATACTCAGTAAGATACTCTCGGTATCCTCTAATTAAAAATACAATGATATAATTCTAAAGTGCAGCAAACTATAGTGAAACAATCTCATTAACTAAATAGGTAGTTTTATGTTTTCTTCCACATATTGGTCAGATATAACAAAGTATTTCATACAATAGAACATATAATATATTAATGGACATACAGGGAACCCATCTCCTATAACAACCATAGTATGTTGCTCTTCCCCAATGCCACACGTCCCTATCCATATCGATCCAAAATACGTAATCACATAGAAACATGAACAAAGCATCACATCATGCACCATGTTCCTCGCATCATCATATTATCCCATAGGTTTATCAATATATAGTAATCAGGTTATTCTAGGAAGCCACCATAGACCGTATGACTTGTATCATACATCT
This sequence comes from Viscum album, assembly GCA_963277665.1. Classification (NCBI taxonomy): domain Eukaryota; kingdom Viridiplantae; phylum Streptophyta; class Magnoliopsida; order Santalales; family Viscaceae; genus Viscum; species Viscum album. Next base: position 478,402,391 of record OY728146.1, on the reverse strand, counting down.
GGTATTATACATCTAGCCATTACATCTCATACACTAAGTGAGTTCTTGAAACCATCAATGACAATAAAATTTATATATATAATTATCTATTGGACACAATATTTAGTATAAATGTGTCTAAAATAACTAAATGGTATCAAATCCGTCCACCCTCATATATGGGGAAACAAATGTTCATGAATATCTACAATAGTTACTACCATGTTTAAAGAGCTAGACTATATGAGTTTTTCTGCCATCTATCACCCCCTAGGATGTTTGAAAAAACACCCACCCACAATCCACTAGGTAAAGGTCTTCCTTACCTAACTGAGTTGGAAATATTATAAAATCATAAAATTAACATAATATAATATATATTAACATAAAAACATGTTAATAACATCCTTTTAGACGCCACTATAGCTATCTTTTACCAAGATTTTTACTTCCACTACTATGATAGCATAACCTATATGAAATAAATCAATTAAATGTACACTTTAATAAATTATTTCCTTTTAATCATTTTCTTACATTAATTTAGTCAGTATATATTAATTATACATTATAAATAATATATATTGCATATTGTTTTTCTTCCAAAAAATTTATGTTCCCTCAATTAATAATCCAAAACAACTCCATAGTTTAACAAGATCATTATTTATTAGAATTTTCATTAGATCAACACAAAAATGGTATGTTAAGGAATATTTATTCATTAATAAAATATTTCTTTCAAATATTTACTATAATAAAACCATCCTAAACTACCACCAAAATGAAAAAATGCATCCTAGAACATCTAGCTTACTCAGGTAGTGATAAAATGAATGTAGTTATACAGGAAAACAAACCATCTACTATTAAAATGATTCCTAGATGTGATTCCTTACTCTCAGATTCACATGAATGGGTAATCTGAGAATCATCCTATTACATCATCTATGGTTCTATCCCGCAAAAAAACATTCATATCATTAATCATCGACCCATTATAGGTTTCTACTTCAACTTCATTATCTAGGCCTCCATTACCACAAAAAAATTACATATACCAGGCCCAATCATCTGAATATCATGCCAAATTTGATCCTCACCACCCCAAATCATGAATCTCACATCAAGATAACATCAATAAAGAAGTAAGAAACAAAAATTCATAAATAAACATGATACCATACCCTCAAAACAAGTCATTTTTCCTTCAAACTTAAATTACCTCTCATATCTCTAAAATCAAGGCACTCAGTCTTCACAAGATTATAGAAATCATGTACTATAGAAATTATGTTTATAAAAAATTAATTCATTATTCTATATTGAATTTACTAAATCCATAATCAAGTGATCCTACTAGGGGATACAAAAAGTATAGATCTGTAAAAAAGTAACCAAATTAATAAAACAATTAATATAAACATAACCCAAGAATCCATCCATTTATATTTTTCATGAAATTTAATTTGTTATCAAAATTAAGAATTAGCGTGGTTTATAATATTTATCAAGTACATATGAACCTTTAATGTCACATTTAATAACAAGTTCATACTTGCATCAATTTGATTATCCTCAAATTTAACGAATTACTAAATTGTAAACATGCTTCTTTTTTAATTACTCTGAAGAAAATTTATTATCAAATTAATTATTGATTTATTCACTTTTCCAATTTAAAATGCAACTCAAAGAATTAGAACATGGTAACAATGAATATCATAGATATCACACAATCTAGAAAATAAATAGTAAACCCATAATAATGGTATAAAACACATCAATATATGATCATTAACAAATTATTTATTTAATCTTCTCAATTTTTAGTGGGTTAATTACATTTCAATCCAAAGAGAAAATGTATGATCAATTTTTTATTGTATGTTAAAATAAGAAGGGAAGAATTGAATCTAGTGCATTAAAGGAATCTATGTTTTCTGTAGATAATAGACCAATATTACGAATCTTTGATCACCTCCCCTGGAAGAAGATGCATATATCCAAGGATGTTGTTACACATACCTAAAAATAAACAACCACGATGACTCTATTAAAAATATATTTTATCAACCTCTATAGCATGGTTTAAAAAAATACAAGGAAATATTATTGATTATGGAGAAACCTGTAGAAAACATTAATAGAAAACACTATAGATCACCACAGATCTAATAAAATAATCTATGTTTCAATCATTATTGCTTCAATCACAAAATGATGAAGGGATGGATATTGGATTTCATGGAATTGGGAGATGGTAGTACGGTTTGGTGAAACCAAGTGTGTTGCAACTTTTATAACTGCAATATATAGGGAATTTACATTCCATGTAAATCTAACTTTTTGGGTTAATTTCATGTTTAAAATATCATAGATGAAGGCATCAGATTATAGGAACTTAACCATTAATTAGTACAAACAATGGAAATCCTCGCAATAGTTTCGAAACACTCTTATATAAGAAGTATATATTATATAGCGTGTAATCTACCTATTTACAACTTTTATCTCCCAACACCTCCAGACTCAATCCAAGCCTCTTATATTCTCAATAATCCTTGAAAACATGAAAAAATGGTAGCTCTAAATGAATTCAAACCCAGAAAAATATAATCATAAAAAATATAAAGAAATAAAATTTATTATATCAATACAAAATATCACTAGTGATAATATTTTAAATAAAGTGTTGATGTTTATTATGTATAGAAATACCATAAGAATGTCAATGATTTTCTTTGAAAAAAATAATTATATCTGATTGAAAAATATTTATATTAAATAAAATTGACTACAAAATGATTTGAATGTAAATTTCATCAATAATAACACCTAAATATTTTATTAATTTTTTCCAGACAATTATATATTATTTTTAGGAAATCATGTTATTTGTATTCATATTAAAACCAGGATTCCATTAAAAATTTATATAATAAAACAATAGGACTTATTATTAAAATGGAATGAATATTCCTTCAAAAAAAATTGATAAGTAAAAAATGTGTTAAAATTTATTTAGTAAATAATTTCATTTTTTTAATAAAAATACAACAAATCTAGAAAAACCGATTTTGATGATAAATGATTTTCAACAGATGATTGAAACATTGTTAGATATTATAAAAATCATTTTCATAATAATTTAAATAAAAAATAGAATAAATTTTTTAAAAATATCATTACTATATATAATTTAAAAATAAGATTTATTTTATGATAGAAATAAAAAATAATTCTCCCAAGGGGGCCATAAAAAACAACCCCATATAATGATTATATTATGAAATAAATCCAAACCACTTTAGTATCTTTTGAAGCATAATTCCCATAAAAAATAACATTAAAATAAATATTAAATTATGTTTTCGGAAATATGTTCAAGATATAAATTATAAAAACTGATATTATATACAATATTCAAACCAATAAGTAGTGGATATTGTGTATGTCTCAAGGAAGTGAGGAGAGAAACTCTATTATCTGGATTAACTATATTCCTATGTTAAAATCTGCGTATATAGTAAACATATTTTTATTATAAATATATGATTGAAACATAATCATATATAAAATTCCATATATAATTTACTTATAGCCTTTAATCATACATTTAATAAAAACTATTTGTTAGAATAAATATTTTGAGTGTTAAATGTTTTAATTTTCAGGTATATTTCAGTTTAAACAATTTAGACCATTTTATTTGATCATTGTCTAAAAGACTCTATAATATAAACAAATATTTACAAAATAATATATTCACATTATATATGTATTTAGAGTAATCTATGAATTTTAGGGGTTTGAAAATCACTACACTATTCATGGAGTCTGTAGGTAGTATGTATGCATGAACATGATTTCCATTTTTCTTCATAGATGAAAGAAATAAAAATATATTTTATCAAACCTTACATCATTCATTAATATTTTATAAATATCATTTTTATCTATATCATTTTTTATGTCATAAATATCACATATATTCATTAAATGTTACCTTACTACTTTTTTTGTAATGTGTATTTGATCAATGATGTACATCACTTCGTAATGCAGTAGTGTTCCATACACACCAGCGAAGTTATCATATAACCCACAACTTGTAATGTGTTTAGGTATATGTGATATAATAAGTCCATACGTTTAATAATTTAATAAATATAATACCCTTATTCTATATACATATTTATATCGATCCTTGAATCCTTTTGGAGGGAAAAAATTCATTATTTGGCATGTAATTAGTCCATCAAACACATCATAAATAGTTTCATTGACCATTTTATGGTTTTTATGATCTTGTGTGGGTGTCGATATCCCTATAGTTTATGTATTTTATTCTCTATATTATTTTGATCAACCTTCTCCAATGTTTTGGGTTGTAGGTTTCCACTCACACTCCCATGATGGCCTTGACTGATTTCTACATTGTCTCCCCTCTCTCTGCTATTCTAGCCCATAAGTTGGTCTTCCTCCCTAGACAGTATGATTTTGAAAAGGGAGTCCACATGAATGATCGAGGCATGCGTTGATCCATTGTATTTTCCATTTATTGTTTGTGGGTTTCCTTTAGTATTTTCATAACATTATCGGGTTATCATCTTCCGACGGGGTCAGTATAATGATTCATAGGATTACATCATGAATTTTCAAGGATTTATGAGATCCCCCTCCTATTCTCCCCTACATCAGTGGCATATGGACCATTAGGTTTTTGGGTTTTGTGTTCTAGGGTGTGGTATCATCATTACTATATTCTGCTCTAATGTTTTCACTGTTCCCTTCATGCACAACCAACTTTGGACTAGTTCGAATATCTATTTGGAAAATTGGGATGGTTTTGGGGGATCTGATGATGGAGGTTCATATCTGGGAGACTTCTAGGTGATGTTCTTAGAAATCATTTTGTCTTTCTAGAATCAATATTTTTCTACATTGTTTTGATTTTGGTCTCGTTACATCCTAGGTTTCAGTTCAGATCTATGTAGGTTCTCAGCTATTTTTTGATGCAGATGTACTATCCCTCAGCGGTAGTATATGGTATGGGACAGTTCAATAGTGGTCAGTGAGTTCTCCAGGTTCATGGTGGCCCCATCTTATCATTGATCATTTGTAGTTGGCTATTGTAGGATTTGGTTCTATATAGACTCAGTGGTGGGGATGCTGTGTCGGGGGCACATCTTGTGTGATGGGTGTCATGGGCACGAGCATAGGAAAATTGTTTGTTCTTGAAGCCCAGTACTCCCATTTTTTGTGTGGGAGTTTAGCCATTATTTAATTCCATGTATGACATATTTTTCCCTATTTTGGAGCGGGTCTGTTCTAGGGCTTAGCTCTTAGAAATCCTGTTTTTTTCAGTTTTTATCATGGCTTCTTTTACAGTTCCTACAAAACAAAAAATAGATTTATTTAAAAAAATTATGTTTTAGTCAATTTAAAATATTTAAGGGATGTAATTAATGTTTTAATGTTGTGATTGGTGGAACCGAATGGTTTCAAATGGGTGAATATGCGGAGAAGTGGAGTCCTTTTATAAATGATAGAGAGAACACACATAGATATTTTGAATAGTTTAACTGATACCATCACTAATCTCTTTCTACAATAATAAAAATGGAAGATTCATGAACCATAAGTGTCACGACCCGTCCTCGGGGCCCGTGCCGTGACTACCCCAAGCCTGCCTTCCATAGGACAAGGGCTGGCGACTAGCACCAAAGGCGTAAAATCCCGATAACTGGGAAGACATTGCCTTTATAAAAGAAAACAAGCACCACAGAGTACAAGTGGAAGAAGTAAACACTAAGTAAAAACTGAGTACAACAGTACGTGCGTAAAGTAAAAAGGGGCCAGAAATACAAGCCCAACTATAAAGTACAACTCGAAAGGGAAAACAGCAACTGAAAAGTAAAGCTGCTACACCGAGCTGTCCACTGGAAATCCCACCTGAAGGGTGGGTACAGACAGCTCCTCTGCTCCTCAGGTCCCGCCGTCCGCTCCGAGTATGTCCCGCCCAGTGGTCCACCTCTGGGTACCGCCTTGTCGTCACATCCACCTCTGGGTACCGTCTCATCATATAGTCCTCCTCCAGGTACCGTCCAGTCCTAGAACACTCGGCCTCTGTCAGTACTGGCTGTCGTCTGCAACCAACACAACGAGGTGCGGGCATAGCCCGTGCAGGGGTGAGTATAACGATACTCAGTAGGGATCCCGAGACCCTCAAGGTCTCACAAAAACCAACAAGGATAACCACATATAAGATCTCAACAGATAACCTCTACTTAGGTATATGCCCATACATATACCTAAGTTATCAAGTAACCCATCTCAATCATGAGGAAACACAAGGATTGTGAAATCAACGGATAACTACTACCCAGGTATATTCCCATACATATACCTAAGTAATCAAGTGACCCATCTCAATCATGAGGTAAACACAAGGTCAAAAGTCTCAGCTCAAACCAGTATTTTCATTATCGAAACTGTAACTGCTGAAGAGCTCCGTCTATGGAGTGTACAGTGGTCCTGTCACGACTCCGAGGTACTGCTCACTAACCTAAGACTGCTGAAGAACTCCACCCATTGAGTACTGCCGGCCAGCTGCTACAACCACGCACTTCCATGTGCCGCTACAACCAAGCGCACCTCTGTCGTGGGTCTGCCTCTACAACCAATCCCTCCCATGTGCCGCTACAACCAAGCGCACCTCTGTCGTGGGTCTACCGCTACAACCAAGCGCTCCCATGTGCCGCTACAACCAAGCGCACCTCTGTCGTGGGTCTGCCGCTACAACCAAGCGCTCCTATGTGCCGCTACAACAAAGCACACCTCTGTAACACACCGAGTCGTTCGATCAGCAGTCGTCGGGTCTCAGCCAGCTACACGGTCTCCGTACTCTGCACGCTCGTCACTGGGAGGGTCCGCTCCACGAGCTACAGGTCGATACTCCAAGTATCTCAAATTCCCATTAAAAAGTATCTCAAAGGACCGCCACGTCATAGGGGTCTCAACGCAACAGACGGCACGTCAATCGGACGCCCGGTCTGTGAGTTATTAGGCTTTTCGTCCTAGGGGCCCGGTTGGTTTCGTGAGCGAACCAAACCCGGCCGTATCTCAACTGTACCCCTAACTCTCATAGGGTAAACTCATATGCACCTTTTCTCAACGCGATAACCAACGCCGCTGACGGTTCGTCAAACGGACGTTCTGTCTGAAAGATATCAGCTTTTCCGTTCTAGGGGCCCGGTTGGATTTCGGTGCGATCCAACCCGGCCACTATCCATCTGCATCCAAACTCGGGCGAAGGATGCCAAACTTTCCGTATCGTCAATAGTAACTCAGCGCAACAGACGACGCGTCAATCGGACGACCGGTCTGAGAGTTATTGGCTTTTCCGTCTCACACCCACCCTGGTAAAACTTCGCAGGAGGTCACCCATCCCGATCACTACTCTAGGCCAAGCACGCTTAACTATGGAGTTTTAACCACGTAGGCTCCCGAAAAGGAAGGTGTACCTTCAGTATAGTATACCGAAACGACCGTCTCGATCCAAGGATCGTGTTGCCACTGACGGCGAGTCGTTTGGAGGCTCGTAACCCAAGATACAGGCATTTCACCAAACCGCTCGGTAACAGGGGTTTCGGGCCCGGGCCGTCCCGGCCCGAGACCCCCCGGATGGCCCGAACCGGGTCAACCCGCCCCGGACAGGGTCGACCCGGCCCGACACAGCCCGGCCCCGCCCGGCGCGGCCCGGCCCGGCGAACCGGCCGGGCGCGCCGGTTCGGCGCAAGGCAGCGCGCTGGGCGTGCTGCCAGCTCGGCCGAAGGGGCGAGCTTGCTGGAAACGAGGGGGGGGGGGGGGCGCCTACCCCCCCTTTGTGAAACCAGCCCCCCTCATAATGGGGGGCCAAATAACTGCCTGGGGGAATTAAATTCCCCCAGTTTCCACCAACCCGGCCGGCCCGACCTGGCCGTCCGGCTTCTTGTCAACAGGACCGGCAAGGGCCGGTCCACTTCCGTCTTTCGGCACCGGCGGCCCGGCTGGCCGCCGGTCATCACGATCCGACGCTGCCCGGAACCGGCCGCGGCCTTCGTCATCCGGCGCGGTGCGACGGCACCGCGCCCCTCCGCCGCAGCCCTGCTCCGGCCGCGGTGTCTTCGGTTTCCTTCGACGCGGTGTGACGGCGTCGCGTTCATGATAATTCTTTCCACGGCGCGGCGCGACAGTGCCACGCAATTATTTCCGTGTGATTCCCGCGTGGTGCGACGGCACCACGCTATCTCGTTTCATCCGCAAGAAACATTCAAGAACAATGAAGGGAGGTTCGGCCGTGTTTGTGCGGTCCGGTCCCCCTCTCGTTAGATGATAACACTTAATCGTTCATTCCCAAGTTTGTCATGCTAGAACCAAGAACGGAAAATAATTAAATAAAGCAACAACAAACCCCTACTTGGATATTTGACGTCGCACGTCGAGCGTCGCGGAGAACGGCGTCGCGGAGAACGACGTCGTGGAGATCGGATGTCGATTCCATGGATGTTGGGGTATGTCCGAGGAGGAAACGACGTCTCCTCACTTGTTGCGGAGATGAAGAAGGAAGGCGCGTTGTCGTTGGAGAGTTCCCTACATCGGTGTCTTCTCCCTTGCCATGGAGGAAAAAGAGGATGAAGAACCGTGATCACCGAGTCGTTCTAAGTTGAGGGATCGATGTTCTTCATCGGAGAAGAACCGTTCTTCACGGAGAGGAGGACGTTCTTCAACGAAGAAGGAGCTTCCTTCTTCTATCACACAAATGATCTTTCTCAAAAATCCTTCCACCACAATTCAACCTCCAAATAAAACAAGGTTTCCCCTTATTTTATTTTAATCATGCCATGCATTGTAAGTCCAAAATTCAAACACTTAATTGATTAAGAGTTCCAATAACTTAATTTAAGTGCTAGTTGGCATGAGTTATGAGGGAGAGAGGGAGAGAAGGAGTTTCAAAATAAAGAGGGAGGTGAGGAGTTTCAAAGTAAAGAGGGAGGTGAGGAGTATCAAAATAAAGAGGGAGTTAGGAGTTTCAAAATAAAGAGGGAGTTAGGGGGTTATGGGAAAAGTGAAGGGGTGGGGTTCGTGTGGGACCCACCTCACAATAAATCCTTCCATGGGAGGTTAACTCCAAGTGGGTCCCACCCCTAACTCCCATACATAGGTTAAAACCACTTAAGAGAGGGTCAAGTGTTGTAACATAACACTTAATCTACTTAACAAGAAAATAAAAATTGTAGATAAGTTATAAATTAAACATTCACAATTTTTATCATCTTCTCTCGGATAAACGCAAATCCGGAAATGGAGTTCTTAAGAAATTACCGGCGCTACGGTTCCATCGGTGCCCTCGGAATTCGATTCCGGGCACTGGTTCAAAAGATAAAAATTCCCGCTCGCTCATTCACTGAACGTACCCGAGCCAAACTTTGGAAATTAATTCCGGGCACACCGGGCCTCGGAATCAGGCGCCGTCAAAAACTGCGTTCTTGTAAAATTCCAAATAAAATTAAGCAAAACAATTTTCCTTGAAATTTCTGGATCTTTACATTACTCCCACCTCAGGGCTTTACGTCCCCGTAAAGCTTCAACACAAACTAGGGTCACAAAAGCGGTACCGAGCACGTATCTGAGCCTTCCGCTCCTATGTGCCCACCTGGAGGTTTCGTACTGCCAAAGAAAGTGCACTCGAGGAATCGATCATCCTCCTAGGATCTGCTCCTGTCGATCCTCGATCCCCACTGGAATCTCCGTGAAAGACACCCCATCGCCATCGTCCAACTCCTCATGGTCGATGGTATGCGAAGGGTCGATCACGTATCTCCTCAGTTGAGATACGTGGAAGTCGTCATGCACCTGGTGCAATTGTGGTGAATGGGTCAAGCAGTAAACCACCCTGCCTACCTAGCTGGGGACCTAAGAAGATCCGCTGAACCCCGGAGATAACTTTCCGCCTTGGCCACATCTCCGTAAACATCGTCGAGGTGAGACCCGTATAAGGACGTGATCGTCATCCTCAAACTCCAGATGTCTCCATTTTCTGTTAGAACTGGAACTCGAAAGGCTGCTGTCACGAGGGTAAGGTTGACCGACTCAAGAGTGATCGGTCGCACCCTCCTGTGCAAGAGTTACCCTGCGCTGTCTGGGGTTTCCTTTTCTGCCGACCAAGGAAAACCCATCCCGACGTTTTCCTAAAACTGTCAATTTGAGTATGAACAGTTATTGCCCATTCCATACTCAAACTAACGCCGTAAGGCCTCGACTATGCCACCAAGAGATTCCAACCGAAACTCTCGCCTCGAGGGTCTGACCACACCATCGGCGTAAGTGTGATTATCGAGTCTCCTCCCTAGGTATCTCTAGACGTGAGGGTCAAGTCCACGGCTTACCGGAAACTCTAGGTCTAGAACAAGATTTGTGAAGGCAAGGAATGATTCACATCGACTTCCATTACTACAGCAGCTAGTAGTGGACACAGACTGTCCCTTGAATCATTTCTAGAGCCATTGAGTCACACTCCTTGACCGCAAGCATCCGCATTCTTCCTCTGCCCTCCAGCTCCCTGAGCCTGGTGGGAATAACTAATGCGGGAGGTTGTACCATGTTAGGATGTACACCACCTCATGCTGCTCTCCTAGCTATGCCTCCACGTCTACTGCTTCGTAGACTCATCTCTCCTATAAACTTCCTCTTCTTTAACGCACCCGAGTCTCTAAGACTGGCACCGGTTTCCTGTTTCTTACTGTACTGTGCAGTCTTCATCCTCTCTTGGATGTCCTGGACCTCCTTTAGTCTCACAAGAGCTGATATGATTTCTTCTTGCCGATAAGAGAAACCTGGTCTCGTCCCCTGGATGAACCACATTTGTTGCCTAATACAGTCAATCCTGACATGAATAATGCATTCATGCCATGGATGACGTCGTAAGGCCTTGACGTAACTACTAAGAGATTCAACTGTCACTCTCACCTCCAAGGGTCGAGTCACACTGTCGGCATCAGTGTGAGGTCATTGGGTCCCCTCCAGTAGAAATCTCGAAAGTGAAGGTCAAGTCAACAGTTTTAACCGGGACCAATCAACATCAACCAAACAAAAGGACTGGAAAGAAAACAAAGATAAGTGTCTTTTTATTATTGCAGCTCATAGTACAAGACATGAATACAATAGAAAAATGGAACAAGAAGTGCAAGGGATGTATCCACTAGTTCCTCTCCTGTCCACCTGCTCTCGGAGCACTACTTCCTTGTCCACTGCTCGGCTGTTGCTCAAGCACTCGCCGCTGCTTCTGTCTCGGTGGCTCCTCCAACACCCGATGATCAATCGTATGAGGAGTCGGACAGTCACGTGCTAGGTGACCCTTCCCGCCGTAGGAGTATCATTGTCTGTTTCTGGCACGCCTAGCTTTGACCCCACCTCGGGTTCCCTGCACCACCGGTCCTAAAACCCGAGATCGTCCAACTGCTAGTCTGGTCCTCCTTGACCTCTGCATCATCTGTCTACTGCCCACAGATGACTCGGCTACTAATCGAAAAACACGCGGAAAAGGAAGAAGCTCATGTACATGCTCGGGGTGTAGAGCTACTGACACAAACTCCACCATGAAGAAGGTCTCTAAGTCTTCCCATGAGAATGGTCATCCCCTCGCAAAACTGAAACAAGTGGCTCCACAACCTACCTGCTGCTGCCTGAAGGAGGCTGGTAGCAAAGATCACCATGAAGTCTGCCGGCGTCCCCACTAGCCTGAAGACCCTCACCACAGCATCCACCCAAACCTCAGCCGCCTGCGGGTCCGTCTCTCCCCGGAACCTAGTTGGCCTCTGGCGCTGGAACTCGTGCAGTGCACTCAAGCGTCGTGCATCTTCTACTGCTGGGGCTGGTGGCATTGGTGGCCCAACGGATAGTAGTACCACTGGTGCCTCCACTGCAAAAGGGCACTGTACCGAAGCCTCGTCGCTCGACAGGCTATCAGCACGCACATCCCTCTGGGATCTAGCTGGTCGTCCGTGAAAAGGCATCCTAAAAGAAACATCGTGACACGGTCAAACATTTATACCTGGTGAGATGACCTGGTTTGAGCTGTTTTAAGGGAAAACCTTTTAAAACACACATGCAATCTGTGTTTTCGTGCACAAAGTCGGAAATCAGTTGTCAGGGTCCTGGTGTATGGATACGTCGGCCGCCCACACCAACACTGGACTCCCTGAACTGAAATCCACACTCGGTACTCTTAACACTATTGCTTCACAGAAAAAAAACATCAGAGTTATAAGTTCTGCAATAGAACCGAAATCCTCTGATACCAATTTGTCACGACCCATCCTCGGGGCCCATGCCGTGACTACCCCAAGCACGCCTTCCATAGGCCAGGGGCTGGAGACTAGCACCAAAGGCGTAAAATCCCGATAACTAGGAAGACATTGCCTTTATAAAAGAAAACAAGCACCACAAAGTACAAGCGGAAGAAGTAAACACTAAGTAAAAACTGAGTACAACAGTAAGTGCGGAAAGTAAAAAGGGGCCGGAAATACAAGCCCAACTGTAAAGTACAACTCGAAAGGGAAAACAGCAATTGAAAAGTAAAGCTGCTACGCCGAGATGTCCACTGGAAATCCCACCTGAAGGGTGGGTACAGACAGCTCCTCTGCTCCTCAGGTCCCGCCGTCCACTCCGAGTTTGTCCCACCTAGTGGTCCACCTCTGGGTACCGCCTCGTCGTCACGTCCACCTCTGGGTACCGTCTCGTCGTATAGTCCACCTCCAGGTACCTTCCAGTCCTTGAACACTCAGCCTCTGTCAGTACTGGTCGTCGTCTGCAACCAACACAACGAGGTGCGGGCATAGCCCGTGCAGGGGTGAGTATAACGATACTCAGTAGGGACCCCGAGACCCTCAAGGTCTCACTAAAACCAACAAGGATAACCACATATAAGATCTCAACAGATAACCTCTACTTAGGTATATGCCCATACATATACCTAAGTTATCAAGTAACCCATCTCAATCATGAGAAACACAAGGATTGTGAAATCAACGGATAACTACTACCCAGGTATATGCCCATACATATACCCAAGTTATCAAGTTACCCATCTCAATCATGAGGTAAACACAAGGTCAAAAGTCTCAGCTCAAACCAGGATTTTCATTATCGAAACCGTAACTGCTGAAGAGCTCCGTCTCTGGAGTGTACAGTGGTCCTGTCACGACTCCGAGGTACTGCTCACTAACCTAAGACTGCTGAAGAACTCCACCCATCGAGTACTGCGGGCCAGCTGTTACAACCAAGCGCTCCCATGTTCCGCTACAACCAAGCGCACCTCTGTCATGGGTCTGCCGCTACAACCAAGCGCTCCCATGTGCCGCTACAACCAAGCGCAACTCTGTCGTGGGTCTGCCGCTACAACCAAGCGCTCGCATGTGCCGCTATAACCAAGCGCACCTCTGTCGTGGGTATGCCGCTAAAACCAAGCGCTCCCATGTGCCGCTACAACAAAGCGCACCTCTGTAACACACCGAGTCGTTCGATAAGCAGTCGTCGGGTCTCAGCCAGCTACACGGTCTCCGTACTCCGCACGCTCGTCACTGGGTGGGTCTGCTCCACGAGCTACAGGTCGATACTCCAAGTATCTGAAAGTCCCACGGAGAATTATCTCAAAGGACCGCCACGTCATAGGGGTCTCAACGCAACAGACGGCGCGTCAATCGGACGCCCGGTCTGTGAGTTATTAGCTTTTTCGTCCCAGGGGCCCGGTTGGTTTCGTGAGCGAACAAAACCCGACCGTATCTCAACTGTACCCCAAACTCTCATAGGGTAAACTCATAGGGACCGTTTCTCAACGCGATTACCAATGCCGCTGACGGTTCGTCAAATGGACGTTCTGTCAGAAAGATATCAGCTTTTCCGTTCCAGGGGCCCGGTTTGATTTCGGTGCGATCCAACCCGGCCACTATCCATCCACATCCAAACTAGGGTGGAGGATGCCAAAAGATCTGTATCGTCAACAGGAACTCAACGCAACAGACGGCGCGTCAATCGGACGTCCGGTCTGAGAGTTATTGGCTTTTCCGTCTCACACCCACCCTGGGAAACTTCCCAGGAGGTCACCCATCCTGATCACTACTCTAGGCCAAGCACGCTTAACTATGGAGTTTTAACCACGTAGACTCCCGAAAAGGAAGGTGTAACTTGAGTATAGTATACCGAAACGACCGTCTCGATCCAAGGATCGTGTTGCCGCTGACGGCGAGTCGTTTGGAGGCCCGTAGCCCAAGATACGGGCATTTGACCAAACCGCTCGGTAACAGGGAATTCGGGCCCGGGCCGTCCCGGCCCGAGACCCCCCGTATGGCCCGAACCGGGTCAACCCCCCCCCCCCCCCCCCCGGACGGGGTCAACCCGGTCCGGCACAGCCCGGCCCGGCGAACCGGCCAGGCGCGCCGGTTCGGCGCAAGGCAGCGCGCTGGGCAGGCTGCCAGCTCGGCCGAAGGCCGATCTTGCTGGAAACAGGGGGGGCCGCCTACCCCCCCCCCCCCTTTGTGAATCCGGCCCCCCTCATAATGGGGGGCCAAATAACTGCCTGGTGGAATTAAATTCCCTCGGTTTCCACCAACCCGGTCGGCCCGACCTGGCCGGCCGGCTTCTTGTCAAGAGGACCGGCAAGGGCCGGTCCTCTTCCGTCATTCAGCACCGGTGGCCCGGCTGGCCGCCGGTCATCACGATCCGCTGCGGCCCGGAACCGGCCGCGGCCTTCGTCATCCGGCGCGGTGCAATGGCACCACGCCCCTCCGTCGCGGCCCCGCTCCGGCCGCGGTGTCTTCGGTTTCCTTCGACGCGGCGCGACGTCGTCGCGTTCATGATAATTCTTTCCACGGCGCGGCGCGACGGCGCCGCGCAATAATTTCCGTGTGATTCCCGCGTGGTGCGACGGCACCACGCTATCTCGTTTTATCCGCAAGAAACATTCAAGAACAAAGGAGGGGGGTTCGGCCGTGTTTGTGCGGTCCGGTCCCCCTCTCGTTAGATGATAACACTTAATCGTTCATTCCCAAGATTGTCATGCTAGAACCAAGAACGGAAAATAATTAAATAAAGCAACAACAAACCCCTACTTGGATATTTGACGTCGCACCTCGGGCGTCGCGGAGAACGGCGTCATGGAGAACGACGTCGCGGAGATCGGACGTCGATTCCATGGATGTTGGGGTATGTCCGAGGAGGAAACGACGTCTTCTCACTTGTTGCAGAGATGTAGAAGGAAGGCGCGTTGTCGTTGGAGAGTTCTCTACGTCGGTGTCTTATCCCTTGCCGTTGAGGAAAAAGAGGATGAAGAACCGTGATCACCGAGTCGTTCTAAGTTGAGGGATCGATGTTCTTCATCAGAGAAGAACCGTTCTTCACGGAGAGGAGGACGTTCTTCAACGAAGAAGGAGCTTCCTTCTTCTATCACACAAAGGCTCTTTCTCAAAAATCCTCCCACCACAATTCAACCTCCAAATAAAACAATGTTTCCCCTTATATTATTTTAATCATGCCATGCATTGTAAGATCAAAATTCAAACACTTAATTGATTTAGAGTTTCAATAACTCAATTTAAGTACTAGTTGGCATGAGTTATGAGGGAGAGAGGGAGAGAAGGTGTTTCAAAATAAAGAGGGAGGTGAGGAGTTTCAAAGTAAAGAGGGAGGTGAGGAGTTTCAAAATAAAGAGGGAGTCAGGAGTTTCAAAATAAAGATGGAGTTAGGGGGTTATCGGAAAAGTGAAGGGGTGGGGTTCGTGTGGGCCCCACCTCACCTTAAATCCTTCCATGGGTGGTTAACTCCAAGTGGGTCCCAACCCTAACTCCCTTACATAGGTTAAAACCACTTAAGAGTGGGTCAAGTGTTGTAACATAACACTTAATCTACTTAACAAGAAAATAAAAATTGTAGATAAGTTATAAATTAGACTTCCACAATTTTTATCATCTTCTCTCGGATAAACGCAACTCCAGAAATGGCGTTCTTAAGAAATTACCGGCGCTGCGGTTCCATCGGTGCCCTCAGAATTCGATTCCAGGCACCGGTTCAAAAGATAGAAATTCCCGCCTGCTCGTTCACTGAACGTACCCGAGCCAAACTTCAGAAATTAATTCCGGGCATACCGGGCCTCGGAATCAGGCGTCGTCAAAAACTGCATTCTTGTAAAATTCCAAAGAAAATTAAGCAAAAAAAAATTTCCTTGAAATTTCCGGATCTTTACAATAAGGGATATAAAGTTGAAGAATATCCATAAAAACGGTTTCAATAGGTTATAGTTCATTTTATTCTATTTTATTCTTAGTTTAACCCCACCAATAAACCAATTATTACCCTATCTACAGTAATTAATTTTGTACATTATTCTATAATCATTATGAAAAAAATTATTTTGACCTTATTAGATAATATAAATAATTCTCAAAACAAATGGATTCTATTTTCATAATATAAATCATTGAATTTGATGAATTATTTTTAAAACTTAAGAGTATACATTATGATAGAGTGGTTTTTCAAAGTGAAAATTCTTATAATTATATAATGTATTTTATATAAATTTAATATAAATTTGATTCAAATTACATATACTAGACTTATTTTTGTGTAATTAAACTAATATTACATTAAAACCAATTTAAAAATAATTTATCTTTTTAAAAATTTAAATGAAATGGAATTATTCTATAAATATAATTAATTCTCAATATTAATAAAAAATCAAACTTTTGAGAATATTCATAAAAAATGTTCTAAGGATATTTATTTTGTATAGATTTTAAATTTAAAATTTTTCCTTGATTTTTTTCTTCAAAACTGGAATGGAGTTAAATAAAATTAAGTGTGAAAGGAGTTAATATATTATATTTTAGAAAAATATAAGATTTCATAAAACATATCCTTTTATTTAAAATGATTCTTATTTTATTTATAATTAATTGATAAGGATTTTATTTCTTATATACATTTGTAAACTATATAATTTTCATCATTTACTTAGTAATATTTATATGTTCAAACATTATGGCATGTTTGTAATTGGGATGTATAAAAAATAATATTTTTATATAGTATCAAATTTCTTTTTGACTCATTATTTTGTGTTAATCAAGGTATTAGAGAAGTTGAATTTATTTAAAAATTAATTTATGTTAAATTCTGGAGTTGTCTCATTTTATTGTAATATTTGTGTTATGTGTAATATAAGCTATCAAATATGCCATTCCATTTATAAAATATCAGGGTGTTTCATATGAAGTTTCAATGATGACCATAGTAGTACATAAAATAAATTTAATGATTGGATACATCTACCTTATAGTTTTATAATCATTTTCCTATAAAAACTATTATTATATTCTCCTGGGAATGATTGATGGATAATGTTATGTTCTAACTATAAAATTTTATGGTAGAAATTTTATTATCATTGGTCCATCAATAAGTCTATCAAATCATCAACATGATTATGTATATAGATGTGGATAACAACAATGTTTCTATAATCTAAGATTCTAAATTACATCAATACATTGACGAACTTATATTAGTCAATGAAATATTTTATGTTTTATTGAACATTTATATTGTGTAAATATATGAAGAGTTATAAATCATGGTATGTTGAAAAGAAGGAATTAGTTTTTCATGGGTAATAGATTGCATAATTATGAGAAAATTATCAAATGAATAAACTAAAATAGCTAAGGTTTAAATATTTTTTATACCACAACATATTAACTAGTAAGAATTAAAAAATATAAAAGTCTCATATTTAAGATCTAAGATAATTCATGTGGTCCATTGGCTTAGACTACATATTCCTGAGAACATATGAGATATAAATGTGTTTATATGAAACATTAATCACATCAAATATAGACTACATTGGATCATGAATATTGAACTAGTCTTTTCCTAAAATTATAATTTTATGGAGATGTACATTCCCTATTGTGTTGATAAATATCATCATGTATAGCCACACCAACTATTGTAGTATAATCCCATGAAAAAATTAAAAACAAATCTTTAATGTTAAAAATGTAGTCTTTAATTTTCAATAAATATGATTTTTATTTTATTTAAATTGATATATATTAAAATATTTAAACCCTTAAAAACCAAATAACCTACATATAATATATTACATTTTGGTAGTGAAATACATATGACATAATGTCATATATATTGTAAAAAAATTCAATTGAATACATGATGTTAATTATATTATTCAACACATCCCATGAAAAATGATTATAGATAAATATCAATTTATTTAATATTTTTTGGAGCATTTATTGATATTTATGTTATTTTATGTTTTCTAAATGTCTCAATATAAAAATGTAGAGAAGTATGATACATTATCATTACTAACTTTTCAACTTTTTCTTGAGGGAAATTGGGGTCAAATTTTTTATTCTATAACTTTATTTATAGATATTACAAGAAAATTTAATTGAAATATTTTTGAGTGATGATTTAGTTCAAATCCATTTCTATCCCTCTCAATTTCCTATTAAATATAATAATTTAAAATCAAAAGATTTCTAATTTCCATTACGTAACTATAATATGATTTCATAAAGGGTAACTAAGAGAATTTAATTGGTTCATCTCATGCACTATAATATTTTGATGATAATATATAGTTTCTAATTCCTTGAGTGAAATATTTTTAATCATCTCCAGTATTAAGTACATTTGGTTGTCAATTACATAGTACACATAATTTTTTGAATACATATAAATTTATTAACCAATTTATAAGTTGATAATAATATTTATATTATTAATTAGAATGGTGTTTCTGAAATGTTATCTTCTGTTGAGACATTTTAAATAGTGTAATTTTTTCTTATAGGTAATAATATTTCAATGTAACCATGACTGAGATTCATGAAACCATAAAATTCTTATTAATAATTTTGAAAATATGTCCCCAAATAAATATATTCAAATTCCTACAAAAAAAATAAAATTTGAACCTTTTTAAATTTTCATCACTTTTTAGTATATTATTTTAGTTTTATATTGAAGAAATTTGTATTTTTTCCAAAATGACAATAATAATCCTTTTTTTCATGGAATTGAGAATAACATTTTTTTAAAAATTTCTTTGTTGAGTTATGATATAACTATTTGGTTGTTTATACTTATGCATTAACATGGATATAACATTTTAAATATAGAAAAATAAGATATTTATTTTTTCAAAATTATTTTAATGTGGGATATATATTTTTTGTGATTAGAAAAACTATTTTTTAATTTATAATTTGTTGTTTAATCTAACCAATAGTGTTTACGTATTTTTTATTAAATTTACATGGATTGTATGTACTCAATGGTTGAGAAAATTGAGTTTAATAGATTTTTATTGAAGTTTTTTAGTTTTCATTTTCATTTGATGATTATCTAAAAAATAAGACAAACATTTCGGGTTCTCTGGTTGTGTTTTTTTCAAAAGTCCTTTCAGATGAGTGATTTTTTATAAAGAAAACACTATGAATACATGATACATAGCCAATTAGATTTTAATAAAACAGGAGACACTATAATTTTTCTAAAAAATTATTTTTTTTCAAGGATGTTCTACTTTAAAATGGGTGGATATTTTGTGACCAAGATCCAAGTAGTCTAGATCAAGAGCCTTCTACCATTACATTGGAATAATATACCAAGGAATTACATCCCAATGAACTGAATAGTATATCATTCATTGTCAACTAGAAATGTAATTGATAATTTTATTACAATTGAATACACAAATTAATTATAATTGATTTCCTAGAAAATAACTGTATATGATTTAGTCTTTCCCTAAATATCAATCATTTTATACTTCATGTAATCCATCGAAAATTAAAAAAATATTGTTGAGTTCAAATTCTGAGTATGGTTTATGTACATTGGATTCAATAATGAATCAATAAGTATATTCAACATGGAAATGAAAATATCCAATAAGTAGCTCTACATAAATAATATGAGAGAACATAACAAATATGATATTTTAATAACTAAATACTCATTCCACTTAATCAATAAACTGATAATGAAACACATCTATAGATTCTGTCATGGCGTATTTCTCATGGATAAAAATAATAACTGGATTATAAAATTAATAAATTCTTTATTTTTGGATATCATGTATTAGGTACACGAAAACCTATAATTTACGATATATCTTCCATAATTATTAAAACTATAGGTAGAACCCCATTTAATTTTGATAATTAATTTTTCTCATAAGGTATTACAATGCATTCAGGGTTTATTTATTGTTCGGGCCCCATCTATGTCTTTATTTCAATATAAATCCTTATATATTTAGAAAAATTAATATAATTAAAAAAAATAATATCATATCATAAAATATATGTAATGACAAAAAGATATAAATATATAAATATTTACATATAAAATAAAATAATATACCAAATAATCATTTAATGTAATAATGGATTACATTTTAGGAGATAATTATATCCATGAAAAATACTATGCATATTTGGGATAAATTTAATGTCAAATGATGACATAAAAGAAAAAAATTCAAGCTATAGTTATTGACTAAAAAAATTAGTTAATGATGTTAGTGTTAATAATTACAATATTAAATAAGATCATAAAACATCCAAAGGAAGTATAATTAATATATCAATGTAACATATACCCATCAAACTAAGAATATTATATTTTTTTCATTAATGAATATAATTTCAATAAGAATACCTTTAAAAAAATTCTTGTATAAAATATACATTTCATTTTGAAAAAAATGAAAATCCATTTCATAGATAATAAATTTATAAACAATTATACCTTAATAATATATTATTAATAATGTAAGGGATTATTTAAATAATGGATAGTCATGTTTGTTGGAAATTTAGTATATGTCATAAAGAACATTCCTTCTGAATGATAAGAAGGTTATAATGGATCCTTGTTCACAAAGTGAAAAGAAGATCACTTATTTTTTTAAGTTAATATGGGAAAATTTTTCTATTAATAAATAATTTTAAAGGTTAAATGAAACATTTTTTTAAATTTTAATGAAAACAACATTTTTTACGAAATCTATATTCCATAATATGAGAGAAATGAAGTCAGATTTAATTAAAACATTTTTTCTATAATTTTATTTACTAAATTATGAAAAATTGATGCTATAAAATGGAAAATATCCTAAATAATCTTATGAAAATCAAATAAATTTATTTATTATATAGTTATCATAAATTTTCCTATAAAGGTAATTGAACTATAATCCCTCTTGATTGAAATGAGATTTTGGAATAAACCCTCAAAAAAGTCATAACATTGAAGGGAGAATAAAACAATTATTCGATTGACTATATAAAATTTAAATCAACATAAAAAATATGAAATAAATAATTACATATTAAAATTTCATTTCACAAATAAACATAAATTATTAATTCTTACAACGAAGAGTTATAACCCAATGAAAAGGGACTGAGTTATGAAATGCTTTTCCACATGGTGTCATTATGTTCAAATACCATTATATGGAATAATTAATATTTTATCAAATAATACCATGAATAGTTATGTATTTATGATATTCAATTTTAATTTGTAATTATATACACCATATAAAATTAATTAGGATTTTCTCATCACAATATTCCTTAATGCTATGAAATTGACACAAAATCCATTTCCATGTAATATCTTTTTTGTCGTACATTATTAATCCTCTTGTATGGTGTTTTTAAGAAAAAAATTAGTTTATAAAATAAAAATATTAATATTTATGGTATCATATATGACTCTTATATGACGTCTTATCTCTCGAAAAATAATAATCTATCATTGTTTTCATTATTTCCTATGTCAAATGCGTTGTTTTTTTATTATATCTTAAATTAAAATATTTAGTTCATCTTAAATTGATCATGATAGTATCATATTTCTAATTTAAAATATAATTTAAATATCATATAAATTCATTATATATGTATATAAATTAATCCATAATATTTTTTGATTGTAAATAAAATACATTGTTCAATGAGATGGTATGTCGTATGTATGCATGGATGTTGTTTCTCTTTTCATGTCATATCAAAATAAAGAAGTCAAAATGATATATATTTTAAAATTATAATTATAATATCATACTTTTTTCATATATATAATATATTATTTTAAAAAAAATCTATACGACATTCAATGTAATTCTTTGATAAAATATAGGGCTTCATTAGACGGTAGTCCACCATACACAAAAACAACATTATCGTATTGCCACAAAACGGAAAGGATAACGGTATATGTTATATAATAGTTATAAAATCATTAATATTTTATTTAATATATTATATATTATTATTATAATATATTTTATTAATTACTTACAACCTTGATTGGTGGTAAATGTAAAACGAACGCCCCTGGTTTGCATGGTGGTAGTTCTCCATAATCACGAATAATTGTTTCGTAACACTTATTATAGAGGTGCGTATCGGTGTAGGCCATAAAATTAACATAAAATATTCTATTCACATATATTATACTATGTATATTATATTATAATATAATAATAATAAAAATATGTGGTAGGATTAAAAAATAAAAAAAAATCTGCATTGATGATTGTTACCTCTTTTTTGGGTAACTCGTACTGATTTTCACCAAAATGTTTCCTTTGATGCCGTTATTCTCATTGAAAGGATTTTATTACAAGAGTATAGAAATGGATAAGTGATTTGGGATGTTATTTTCTGAGAAAAATATCTTGTGAGTTGTGAAGAGAGGAGAAAATTGGGAGGCCTTTTATAAGTGGGGTGAGTGGAAAACATGAATTTTTTTTAATGATGTAATTCTACCCTTTTTATTTCATTTTGATTCTTAAACAGTAATAGAGAAAGATAGATAATAAAAATTATAAATTCAATAAATTTTCATCAAATGGGTTTTTGATATGTTTCTACATCATTTGTTCCCATAATATTGATGTTTAGTCCCTTTGTAAACTCATGATTCTTTTAATCACTGTAATTATTTTAACATGTTTTCACTAATGATATTTTTAAACAAATTGGAATTACCTTAAAAAATAAATTATTTTAATATTAAATATATATTACATTATTTATAAATCAACTGAAATAAGTGGAAAAAACATAATTTAGAATTAAACCCACAAATGGGATAAGAATGTGTTTTTTTAATGTGAGAATGTTCAAATGTTTAGAATGATTTTATATCTAAATTAAAAATGAAAAATATTTGGAATAACTAAATTGGATTATGGTACATATTATTTATCTAGTTTTACTTTACAAAATTTTTTCAGTGATTTATAATTATTAGTATATCATTAAAATGTTATTTTTCAATTAAAATGTACTATTTTCATGATTCATTATAAATTAAATCCTCCAAAAAATTACCAATAATACACCCTAAGAGAATAAAATATTTATATTAAAAAAATTAACATTTCATGTAGATTTTATAATAGCATCAAAATTTATTTTATAAACAAGTACACAATGAAAATTCAGAAAAAAAAATCATTAGAGAAAAACAATCTAATTAATGAAAAATGTACCTTATTATCAAATATTAGTATTAATTAAATGAAATGGATTTATCAATTTCTACCTTAAAAATTAACTAACTTTAAAATTGATGGATTAAATAGAATGTTTTATATAGTTTAGGAAATAATCATATCTATGCCAAATAATAAGTGTTTTTAGGCAAAATTTAATGTCAACTAATCATGAGAAAGTTTACATTTTGAAGGGATTTTATTAACTAAAAAATGAAAACCAGGAAGTGAGTGTCAATAATTTCATTAGTGAAATGATCATAAACCATAATGTTGAAAAATAACGATGGTATCAATATATCATATACCCCATCAAGTATGAGTAATGAGATTGTTTAGTAATTAAATGAAATTCTATAATAATATCATCAAAAAAATTATTATAGAAAATGTGCTTTTTAATTTGGAAAAAAATGAAAATAAATTTCATTGATAATAACATTAATGATCAATTTCATTAAAAATATAATCATAATATTGAAAAGAATGCTTCAAAGAATTTATGTTCATATCGATGGGTAAATCCTTACATGTTATAAAGAACATTCATTTTTCATTGTAAAATTGATAGAAATATTCCTTGTTCGGATAGAGTCAATATGATTTATTTGATTTTAAAAAAACTTGGTAGACAGTTAGTTTTATAAAAAAATTAATTGTTTAAAGAAGATACTTTTGATAAAAATTCATAAAACAAGGTTTTGTATGAAAACTGATTTCTGACTGAAGAGAGAAATTATGATCCGTTTATTAAGAATGTTTTATATGTAATTTTATGTATCAAAGAGTAAAAAAATGGTACTATCAAGTGAAAAAATATCATGAATAAAAATTGAAGATCAAAATTAAATGATTTATTAACTAATTAACATATAATTTACATTAATATAGATCCATCAATAAATAATCATGATTAGATCAATATTGTGAAATAAAAGATTATAATGACCAAACTATTGACATTAAAATTAATAAATCAATAAATTATTTGTATAAAATAAAAAAAATCATAAATTTATTTAAATAAAACATATATTAAAAAAGACATTATACACATAGTCCTAGAATATTAACGATATTGTCGAATTAATATAAAAAAAATAAAAAATTGAGTTTGGAAATTCTTTATAACTACGTAGCTTTATGTTGAAATCCCCATTAATTGAATAGTTAAAATGAAAAAATAAAATACCATCATGATTAAACCAATAATGATATTACATGTCAATGGGTTAGTATATCCACCATAAAAAATTAATTAATTTCATAACATTAGAATTTTCCTCAACGAAATCATGATGCGACAAAATACCTTATTTAGCACTTTCTTACTAGTTGTACATTAAATAAAACTAGGTACAGTGTATTTAAACATGTTATTAACGTAAACCCTATTAATTCTAATATGGATTATATAATATATTATTCCTTTATAAGATCTTATAAATTGTTTGTTGATAATATTTCATTATATTCACGGTTTTGACTGTTAATTTCCTAGTTCTTTGGGTATGTTTAGAGTTAATATTTTTTCATTCCACTTACATAAAACGTGATTTAATAATATCCATAATGTAAAAAATGATATTAATATAATATCAATTAATTATATATATATATATATATATTTATATTTATCAACTAAAAATAGTTATAGGAAATGAAATGTATCGTTCATAGAGATGGTAGGACATACGTACCCTTGGATGATGTTTCCATTTTATTATCATATTTAATGAATGAATATAAAATAATATATTCACATATAGATGTGTTTGTATAATTTCATTCTAGTGTCATATCTATGCCATGTATATCACATATTCTTATCAAAACAATATTTAATAGTTTCCATGTAATGTGTGAATGAATTGCATTCGTTCATGAGGTGATCTCCTCTCTTACAAATGAATGATGTTATAATATCCCCAAAAATAGATATGATAATGGTATGTGTTATATAATATAAAAATAAGATTAAATTATTTATAAATATCATTAATATCATATATAAATATAATGTACAACATTCTTCCCAACCAAGATAGATTGTATTGAAAAAATGAACAACATCGATTCACAAGGAAATAGTCCAACGTTCACATGACTGATGAATTTGTAACACATTTCATGGAATTTTGTTTCAGCATTGATCATAATTTAACATAAGAAAATATAAAAATATTTAGGGTAGTTATTTGATTATATAATCATTTAATAATATGAATTTATGGGGTAGTAAAATAAATGAAACAAAAAATACATGTTAATGAACGTTTCCTCTTCTTCATGTGACTCTTACAGGTTTCTACAAAATTACATAATTTGAGGAATTAGTGCAAAATTTAGGGCTTCTAGAAAGAGTTTATAGATGTCTAGAAGTTATATATTTAGGGATTTTATGATCGAGATGGTTTCATAGGTGTTAATTTATTAGGATATATTAGGGGCTTTTATATGTATGGTGAGTAGAAGACTTGTAATTTATTATGAGTGGGATTTAAAGTAATAATTACTTCATATAAATTAGATAAAATAATGAATAAAAACAATTTAATTGAAATTATATGTTACAAATATTTCTATAAAATGCGGTTTGGATTTTTTATTTGTTATTTGTCCCCAAAAGATTAATGTTTAGTCCCATGGTAAACTTATTTTTTCCTTACACATTGTGATTAATTTTAAATATTTTCACATTTAACACTTGTAAAATATAATGTCTTATATATTATAAATTACTATTTATTATTTATAAAAATAATGAATTGATTATTTCAAATAAAATTCACAAAATTGGAAAAAATAATATATAATTAATCTCATTAATGGGATGAGAAATCGTGTATTTAATGTAACAATATTCAAAAGATTACTAATTTTTTATTTAAATTTAATAAAAATAATAATTAAAATGGACTATATTGTATTTAAATATGTATAAATGATCCATTGACACTATAAATAATGAAATATTATATAACATTTTATATTACATGGATAAAATGTTAGTTTTCAAATAAAATTCTATATTTTGACTATATGTCAATAAATGAATCTTCTAAAAAAATAAAAAAAATTCACCATAAGATATTTTTTATATTAATATATCACAATTGATGTTTATTTTTTCAAATAATATTAAAAAATTTCTAAAACTATATTTAATTCAAGTGTTCCATTATTAGTCGGGAAAACTAGCTTTAGTAAAATAAATTTTTTTTCATAAAATTGGATGTATTCTTATGTTATTATTATAAATAATATTATATACATTTTAAAAAACTATGAATAATATATAACATATTAATATAATTACTCTTATTCAAAAATAATAACTAATAACATTTATTAGGATTAATCCCCATTGGGATTACAAAAATAGTTTTTTTATAATATTAATATTTTTATATTATATTGAATTTAAATTTTTATTTATAATAAATTGGAATCCAATGAAAAAATACATATAAATTTATAATATAGTTAATACTATTCATAAACATTAATTTAATCTCTACGAGATAATTCTCATTTTAAGAAATAATATTAATTTTTTATAGTTGTTCATTAAAACATGGTCATGCATTTAAGGATATAACATGAAGGGACTCCTTATTATGTAAATGTAGTATAGTCTTACTGTTCCATGTATAAAATGATAAACATTATGATGGACGTAATTTATTATATTTGGGTTATTAAATTCAAGTAAATATAAATGCATCATAACGTATAGGGATGTTATATTCCCTTCTATGCTTTAGGATTCTTGTCATACAAGCTATAAAATACAATTTCAATATTCTATAATTTCAAGGTGTTAAAAGTACCATTTAGTCCCTATTTTATTTAAATAAATTATAGTTAGAAAAAAAAATTATTGATGAAATTTAATTTTAATAAGGTTGAATTTTATTCTGTTCATCGGTTATTCCAAAATTCCAGAAATAAAAACAATTCAATCATTAGTGATATTAATAAATAAAATTAATAAAATTTATGTTTTTGGAAATGGGGATTAACACTATAAATATGGTTTATATTAAACTAATTATGAACTTGATTATAGAGAAAAAATATGATTAATTTGAGTAATTCCCATTTAATATCATATGTGTTTTATTACTGATAGTTACATAAATGTCTATATAATTTATTTGATGTTTATGAGATTATTAAAATAAATGGGTTAATATATAACTATTCATGAATAACATATCATTATTATTAAATATATTTTATAAAGATATGTTTATTTTATTATAAATTATTAAATCACTAAAATTGTTTTTTTGAATGTGTTCTATATCAATTCTTTTCTGAATAATTGATAACATCAATTCCTTTGTAATACTATAAAACTATATTCAGGTCATAAAAAATCTTCTACATGCTTAGTTTCCACCCACTATTCCCTTTTATATATATATAATTAGGAATTTCATTATAAGAATAACAAATTAAAAAATTCAAATAAATAATACATTGATTGTAATTTTAAAACACTACATAACTTTCCTTATTTTATTTATAGATAATATATATATGTTTCTCAAAATCCATTACCATGTAATCTATTTTCCTCAATTTGAAAAGTTATTTCACAATTAAATTATGACTGAAAAACGATTCCCTATTGTTTGAGGATAAAATAACATGATTCTATTAAGGATTCTTGATAAGGTTATTATAATTTACTAAAATTTAGTGTGTATTCAAAAAATGACATCAACTCTTTTACAAGAATAACCACCTTCTTAACCATCATAGAAAATAACTAATATTAATTATTGAGACTTTAGATATTTTATGGAACTCTCCTCCTAAAATCATCCATAATTATCTTATCCTTATATCTCAATGGAACATTAAATATTTATCTCCCTTCCATCTCTATTGAATTATATTTCAATCTCTAACGATCTGAATATTATCTTTCATATGTTTCCTCATCATATTATAAGAAGTTCTAAAATTTTATAGAATATATCAACTTTCTCACCTACCCTAAATCTATATTATACCAAACATTCAAGTTTATCCACATTAAGATAACTCATGTTCGATTATAAAATCCTCAGAGAGTCCTAATTATTGAATTTATTGAGATCAAAGATAGTATTTTTGTTAAAAATTAAAAAATCCATTGCCATTTTTATCTTCCATAAATTTCATAAAAATATTTATAATAATATTTCTAATTTATTGGATAATGTATGTAAAGTATGTTGAATGTATATAATTTTTGTAGTTTAATGTTAATTATGTCTAACACCCCCACTATCTAATATATTAATCATACATAAATTTGGAAGGAAATATTATAACTTCACATGAGAGTCTTTTTTATAGGTGAAATTTTTCCTAAAACTAACATATCATTTATTACAATATTAATACATCAAACTAAAAATATAAAATTCCCTAAACAGTCATACACTTTAATATTTATAAATAAATACTTTTGTAGACTTAAACCCAAATTTATTCTTTGTTTATTGACTTTCCATACCCATTAAAATATGAAACTTGGATTTTTATCATGGGTGATGATAAAGCATTTTCACACCAAGAGTCATCTATAGCCATTTCATATTCACAAATCTAGGAAAAGTATATACCACTTTTACATAATCGACATCCACAAAGGAGTCTTGTTTTTATATTGATAATATATCATATAATGAATTATGAATCACAATTGGCAATATCAATTTTCACCATCTTCATATGTTTTAAAGCATTAAAAATATACCATTATATATCTATTCTATAGAAAGAAGTAGTAGACATTTAACTATTCATTAAACAAATCATAAAAAATTATTTAAATTATCATAATAATATGTTTTTTATCCAATCCTTGTTAATGATATGTTTAGAAAAAATGAAAATATGATCATTTCCAGGTGCAATATAATCACCTAACTCTTCAAAAATAAATGTCTTGGGAGATACAATATATCAAAAATAGTGATATATTTTACTCTTATAATACACATACCAACACTCCCTTAAAATCCATAATATCCTCTTGTTGTTATAATTAATAATTTATGATGAAACATATCATGGATTGGGAAATCCTCTACCATATCTTAAGATAATAAAATTCACCATTATATTATTTTGGTAAGATTTAAGATATATAAAATCTTATAATACAATGTTAAAATTACTCTTATATATAGTTTCATTGATTACATCATCACAAAAATATATTTGAGTAAAATAAAATTACTTCCTCTAGTTTTCAAATGTTATATCAACAATAAATAAATATTTCAATTTATATATAAGGTCGCGTTGTTCTACCTCGAATTTATTCTAAAATAAAAAACAACTTTAAGAAATAATTATACAGTCACTTGTGATTTTTACTACATCAGATTGGTCATTCAATATTATCCTTTGGTAAAAAAAGTTCTCAAATTCATCATGATGACATGGAGGACTTATATATTATATGGATATATGCCTAAAAGGATAAAGTTTGGCTTAAAATCCTGGTAGAAATAAGTCAAAAATATATATCCTGAAAGCCCATGTCGTGTAAATAGTTATAAGGTTATGGTAACCTATAACATTGTGTTATTTTACATAGTAAAATATATCTAATATATTATAAAGAAAATTCTTGAAATCCTAGATTTAATCAATGGTATCATGAATTATTAGAAGGATAAAATATGTTTTCATAACTATTAACATTCATAAATAATAAAATTTGAATTAAATAAGTGAATGAGATGCCATAGATGTTTCAAATAGCAACCCAAACATGACAATATCAACATATAATGACTTTCAACCATGATCCAATGAAATATATTGATATACTCCTCAACCAGGATATCATTTATATGAGATTAAAACAAACACTTGGTAAAGATTACATCATTGGTTGTAACCAAGAATCATCCACTGTAAAATATTTTTCATAGTAATGATTTAATTACCCATAGTGGGGATATATTCAATGGAATTATAAATTGATTATCTACTATGAGGTCCTCATCCAAGGATGTGATACAATATAATGTTATGAGGATGAATGAAATCAGTGACCCTATCAAACTCTCACATCTAAGGCTTGGGAAATTATTTTTACTCTTAAAATTAAATTAATTGACATGGAAAAATAAATATTATAGAAAGGGTTTAATCAAATATATAAAAAATATAATTTAATGTTGAAAACGATACCAATTTATAATTCCTACGACTCTCAATTTTAAATAAAGATATACCAAAATAAATCCATCAAGTGAATTAATTGTAATGTTCTATTTATTATTCAGAATGATAAACATTTTTCATGTAATTGGGTCAATTGTTCATGTAAAATAGATTCTTAAGAGGAATAATTCATTTACATCATATCTTATAATGTTCATTTGGTCAATTATGGAATTTTAAAAATAAAATCTAAAGATTTAATGTTTTTACAATCAAATTACTAATTAAAAAATAAATTGTGTTTATGTGGAATTGTATTGAATAATACATCAATTTATTATTTATAATGGTATGGTGTTTCATTATGTGGTGATGACTGGTGTCAGAATATTCTTGAACCTTAATGGGACAATTTTTCTTATTAATATATTCGCACTCCTAATAAATGAAATTACTTTTACATGTTAATCAATGATAATTAAGATTAATAATAGTTTATGTTATTGATAGGGGTTCCCCTCTAGTTAGGAATTGAATTCTCATTGACCATATTCTTTCCACTAAATTTATAATTATAAATTTATTATGTATTTGATTGTCATATTTTAAATTTATTTTTTATTTTTTATATTAAATAATAAGTTTTATTGTTTATATTCAATATATATTTATGGTTATTAATCTAACCAATCATTTTTAATCCTCATGGTAAAATGGAAATGACTCATCCATATAACTACTGAAATAATTCTTGGTCAAACTAACCATTTAATATTTATAACACCATGGATTTTTATATAACAATAATTTATATAACATAGATATTTATTGATATTAATAACATATTTTGAATTAATTAGTAGTATAATGATAAATATTTCATTATTTAATTAAGTAGAATGCCTACACATTAAAAAACAAAAATTATTATATTATATGAAAAATATATTATATAAAATATTAATGTAATAAGTTTAAAATAAATAATACTAAATTAAAATTAAAAAACTATGATATATTATTCCATATTTTATTCCATTAATTTCATATGACTAATTATAAAAATTATTATTGCATATTTTTAGTCATTAATAATATATAGTACTTATTGATATATTAAAGTTATTATAATTGCAATGTAGTTATTATACTATGCTAGAGAGTGTATTAAAAATATTATATTGTATATGTATATGTAAATTATTATTATCTATTGAATATTTAATTAAATACATCATATAAAAATATATTCAATCATTGAAATAAATAAAAATTTATATAATTTCTTATATATTATGTGTGTGATGACGTAGATATATATAGAATAATACTTTTTTATTAAAATTAATAAATATAAAAAAAAGATATTAATTTTATGTTTAAGGGGATTATTTTTCTGATCACGTATTCGACACACAATATGGGGCATCTACGAAATCTTATGTTATACGCAACATTGAGATATGTCAAAAAATAATACATAAATAATATTATCATAATAGTAGTTAAAACCGAGCCTTTGGAATGGAGGGAATAAATTATATAACCTGAATTTTTTAATATGGTTTAAACATGTTTAAATACTGATTCATTATTTACCAAATTAATTATAAATTGAAATAATAACCAATTGAATATAGAGGATTTGTTTTGATAAAATCCTTTTTAAAAGAGAATAATTATGTGTTCATATTAATATTAATGGATTTATATTAAATTAAAATACATGATATATTTTCAATGTAATATTTTAAATTTACATTGTTTGTTTTGTAGATATTATATATGTATCAAATTCTATTTTTTTTGGACAAATGAAGAACTTTTAAAAAAATGTAGTTGTACAACCTTTTGATGGTGAACCCTTCTTGAATCTAGTTATTTTTCACTTCGATATTTTCAATTTGAAAAAAATAATATTCTTCTTTAGAAGAGGGACATCCAAAATTACTTTTGGTAAAATTATGGTACTATATTGATAATGTTCAATTTTTGACAAATAGTGAAAAATAATGCATTTTAATTCAGAACTTCTTTTTAATCTAGTTTATTTATATGATTAGACTATCATTTAAATTGATTTTAAAGAGTAATTAGATTAATTTTTACCATTTAATCAAATTTTAGTCATTGTAGGTAATTTTAAATTTCAGTTAGACATAAAAACATGCTAATATTTAGATAGTTTTTATTTCTTAAAAACAAGTTTTTTGGTTTTGACAACACGAATTAATTATAAATTAATTTATACAATAATTTTTTTTGAACTTTTAAAAATGGATTAAATATTTATAATCAGGATTTCTAATTTGTATAAAAAGGTATCAATTATCATTATACATTATGAATAATAACATTAGAAAATATTTTATTTACCATGGTTAAAGGGAAAATATAGTAAATAAGGGTTAAAATAATATTATAATAATATTAAATTAACATAAAACCTATCATAACACAATTGTTTCACACATGTATGACCATACACATCCTTTGGTCGATTTTGGAGCCCCATGAGGCCACTTGTATATGAAAATGACATTTTATATAAATTTATATAATGCTAGGGAAAAGATAACAAAAATATATATCTTTTAGTAAAATACTTTTTATATTGGGTTATATAAGTTATAAATTCGAATAAAAGTAGTCCTTAGTAATCTATAAATTTTTACTATATCATGTTATTTTATTTTTATTTTTTAGAGATTAAATTAATAAATTTAATTATTACACATTGATGATGTAGTGATTGATTCATTAATAAAGGATTCACATAAATTATATTATAAATTTTAAAATATGTATAATTTAGTAAATTTGATTCCATCAGAAAAATTTTAGGATGATAGATACAAGTTTTATTGGTATTAATGAATTTTTTTGAATCAATAAAGTTGTTATGGATTTTAAAAAAAACATGATATGAATAGTGTCAACATTGACAGAATTAATATTTTAAAATACAAAATATTTTGTTAAATATTATAAACATCCAAAAATTCTAATATTTTTCCAAATTGTCATAATAAGTCTAAAATTGTATTATGGACTCTTTAATTGAATATTTTTCAAGTTTTTGTAAATATTTGGATTCTCAATGTGTTAAATTCAAGATAAAATATTAAGTGTAAAAGGGTTTAATAATAAAGATACGGATTAGAAAATATCCAAAACCTGTCCAATTATCATTATATGATTTTATTTAGAAAAATAATCATCTTATATTTGAATGTAATGAGTTTTGGGCCTTTGGAAACCGAAAAAAAACTTTATGAAAAAATAATACTTTCAAACATTTTTAAAGTGCCCCTCCTCCCCTATATAAAAGGTCAACACCTCTAACCCATTACTCACACATCTAAAGCACCATGGATCATCTTCCATCTTCCAAAATAATCTCCCAAAATCCATCTATTTTTATTATATGCCTTACCCAAGGTATAATGTAATTCAAGAAGTCCCATTGGCTAAATTCAAAATAAGTTACTTTATTGGAGGAATCATCCCCTCTCAAGTTCCTTTTCATTATTTTTCCTATCCTACTACCTATTCTCTTACTATTCATTGTTTACATAATGAAAACTGTATTCTCTATATTCTAGGATGTTTTTATGATAATGGTTCGAACTAAACATACACACATCTCCATCTAATGGATATAGAACATACTGTTTCTGTGGACGGTGAACTACTGCCTCACGAAATGATGATTGATCAATATTCCCATTCAACCTCTAGTAGTGGACATTAAGATGGTACTATAATTATATATGATATATATGATATTTATTTTATATATATGGTTCTTTAATTTTCATTTATAACTTACCTTTATTCTTTTCATTTTTTATAAATATGATAACTTCATTTGAGGAAGTGCGGACTACCGCCCCCTCAAAGTGATATGACTCATGAATTCTATATATGGAACATATAAAGGATGGAATTAATGATAATTTGTAACATATATAAAATATATATTATAATTAATTTTAATATACCTATCTATTATTTATTTATCATTCCATTAAATATGAAAACGAAATGAAAGTAGTGTTCATGCGTACGTACGACTTACCGTCTCCTTGAACGTTGATTTTCATTTCATATATCCAAATTATATAGAATATTATAAATACATATATACTAAATATATGTGATATATATCATTTTAAATCATGAATAAAATTCTAGAGATAATTTAATTTTTACCACATCTCTTATTTGTAATTATAACAAGTTCATTTTTGACTCAAGTACGAAACATCGACCAAAAGAATGATATGAACATGTATAATTATCTAATTGTTACAGTAAGGTAATAACTGATAAACTAGAAATAATAAAATTGAAAAAGGTTCTGAAACAAGTTGAAATTATCTTATGTTTATGATTCAGGAAATTCAAGAACGAACGAGTCAAGTTAGACCCGAGGTAATGGAACATCTTATCCCATTTTCTATTTGGATGAATCTTCTATTTCTTGATTTTTTAATCCAAATACTGTGTGAGAAAGGAATTT
The DNA here is from genome assembly GCA_963277665.1 of Viscum album. Taxonomy (NCBI): domain Eukaryota; kingdom Viridiplantae; phylum Streptophyta; class Magnoliopsida; order Santalales; family Viscaceae; genus Viscum; species Viscum album. The sequence continues at coordinate 478,367,049 of OY728146.1, read as the reverse complement.
TTTTGTCCAAAATTTTATTTATAATTACCGTATATGTATTTATTGTGAATAAACATAATTGATATATTATATTTATAAAATAATCTTTTTAAGGGACTTTGTCTCATTCTCCATTCATTGAGGAACATTTTGATTTATACAGGACATGATTTTATATAGTGTATTAACCCCTTTGATTTTAATTTTATTCAAAGGTAATATTTTACAACGTGTCATTTTACTATATGAAAATGTTAATGATTCTTTTTTTTGTACGAGGTGACAATAACCTTTTTTCCGACACAAGTATTATTTGATATTTGGATTCCTTAACAAGCAGTGATATTTTTAAATTTAAAATAAATAACATATACCTTCTTTACATATTTTTGTGTTTAAAAGGGTTTTGAATGTTGGTTTACTATTTCAGTACAGTGAAAAGACTTCATGTGATTGAAAATGATTTTTTTTATTGAAATGTTGATATTTTCAATATTTTATTAGTGATTATTATATAATTGTACATGAACATTTGACTGATGTTTATGTGATAATCAAAATGATGGGAAATTTCCTCATAAAACATGGATATTTTTTATGTTATACCCTTCAATGCATATGGTACTGAAGCTGACAATATATCTATTCCATTTAGTGGTGTATGTGGAAATAGACCATTTGGTTATTCATTTTAAGTATGTTTATGTCCAAATTTACATTTGTATGTTCTGTGTTGCAAAATATGGTCTTTATTGTAAACATTTGGTTACAAGAAGTGTATGCAATGATATTATATTTAGTGAAGAGTTTTCTATACAACATTAAAGTGAAATTTTTTACTTTATGATTATGTATGCATAATTTACAGGTTTTTTTTGAAAACTAACATTTTTACTTCTTTGGGATTCCCTCACTACGATTTTAATGATCATCCTAAATTTATGAAATTTTTTTCACAGGACTTAAGATGTACTATGGTTAAGGATCATATCAATGAAATGTCATGTTTTTTAAAAAATGGAAGTAAAATTTTTTTTATTTCTTCTAAGAGTATTTTTTTATGAAAAAATGGAGACTGAGATTAAATGCCTATTTACGATATTCAAGATATTTTTAATAAGTTATGACATAATTTTCTAATTATCTAAACAAGAAAATATCCTCAATGTGAATTATTAACATAATTCCAAGATTTTTTTATGTTTATATCCATGGCCTAATTGTTGGTATTATAGGTCTGTATATATAACTTTAGAGGTTAAGGTTTTATTTAATCATAAGTTACATAACCATAATGAATTGAATATTAAAAAGAGTTAAAATCATTTTTGATAAATCAAATGAGTTTAAGAAATCACGAGTAAGTATATCTTAGTGTTTACACTCCTCATAAGATATTATATGATGATTTTAATGATATACTAACACTAAAGATTTTTGTTTTAAAAAATGGCTGCATATAACAAGCACTAATGCAACATTGAATATAAAGCAATCTGAAATGGTTTTCTAAATGAGAAATTTATTGAAATTGAAGATTCAATGATAACTCATACAGTTATTCTAAACACCCAACCTGGAGTCATGATTTACCACCTTAACGATAAGAATTTTTCTATGGAATCATATATTCAACAAACTACTCCCTATGGATGTTCATGTAATAATAATAAAGGTATGAGTATTAGGAAAACTATTTTTCATGAATGTGGAAAGAAACACCTAGTTAAATGATTCAATGTGATGAGAAGATTCTATAGATGTGGTAATGAAGGTCAAAAAGCAATAACCTGTTATAGAAAAAAGGAGCATCCAATTGATTCTAAGAAATGGAAAGAAGTTCTTTGTGAGGGTTCAATTGAAATTTTTTAATTTGGTGTGCATGTTCATTATAAAAATAGATGTGCTGCAAAGAAGGTTTGGGAATCAGATTAGCAGGACCGTACAAATATATGTTTACTAATACCTAATTCCATTCCAATTGAGGATGGGGAAACTAAAAATAACTAATTAAAGATGTGGATTATTTATTAGTTAATGTTTTGACATTATTTAATCTTAGGATATGATTCATGATTTTTTTAGGAAATAATTGTTATGGTATAGTATGAAAATATTGGTAAATGGATCATGAATAACTTTGAAGGATTAAGAAGTCTATATATAAGTGATTCATGAGTTATGGTTGATTTTATGATGATTAAATACTTAAAAGTATTAAGGCTTTTTTGATGATGGGATTAATTTGGAAGAATTTTATAGTATGTGAAACCCTGATGTTTGATAAGTAGAAATTTTATTCAATAAGTAATTATCTTTTCTTGTGTTGGCGTAATGGATGTCTTTAGAGGTACATATGATCTTTTTTTGAGGTGATAAATGGTTCTTACATTTTTTGATGAAAAATGAATTATATTATATAACCTTTAAGGATAAAATAGGTTATGGTTATTTTTTCATGGAAATTATATTATGTTTTGTAATTTTATAAGAATGATATGGTTTTAGAAAAAGGAAAACCCATATGATGTGTAAAAGCCCCTACCGTCCAGTAAGGCCATGTGAATTGAACCCACAAGCGAAGGGTGACAAGGGTGCATCAGCTACCACTAGCCTACGTGAAGTCCCTAGTATGTATGACTTATTATTTTCAGTTATATGTATTTATTGATAGAGAAAATTTTTATTTTGGATCTTATAATTTATCACATAGATATCTATAGTATAAAAAAAGATTTGGTGATTAAGTGTTATATGTTATTTGGAATGATGTTCACTCTTTTGGGAACTCTATATGCATATGGAAAATAGAATACATTGGGATTTAAATTTTGGAGTAATGATGGGTTTTTATTTTAAGAATTTATGTATTTTATTATGTCTATATTGTGATTTTGGTTATTTATGGAAATCATTAAACTATAATAGAGATTATGTGATTTGGTTAATTACATATCAGTGTGAGACATTAAGAGTAGTCAATGTTATTTGAAGATAGATGTTAATATTAATGTGGAAGAATATGTGATCAAATCCTTCTGGATTCTTTGCTTCACACATATTTTGGATTGTTTTGAATAATTTTAAAGACAATTTTGTATTGAATGGTCATTGTTCAGATTTGGGTATTGATTATTCAATTTTGAAAATTAAGAGTAGTATATTATTTAAAAAAGATAATCCTTTTTGGGAATTATCTATTCTAGGACTACCGATATTTGTTTTTGTTAATGTCTAATGATAAGGGAAATATATGGTTCATCTTTTGTGGATCTTATTATACTATATAATTTGATTCTAGTGCTTCAAGTGAGACCTTGTCATCTTGAGTAATCATCGTTTGGAGATAAGATGAGATTGTGGTAGAAATTTATTAAATGATGAAACTCTACTTAAAAGCTAAGTATATTTTGTTATGTTCTTAGTCAATATCATCAATAATGTCCACAAATTTAAGAAAATGTTACTAAAATAAAAACATTGTTTGTTTAATTTTCCGACTAGGTAATCAAATACCATTTCACCTGTCACAAAGTTTGTGGTTTTCTGGTGGTTAACTTTCTCTAGATCATGATATCTATCACACTAAATTAGAACAGGACACAAATTTTCTCCTCCATATACATGTTTTCAAAAAAGGAATCCATGTATCTATTATATCAGGTGATTGTTTTTACTTCTCTTTATTTTTGTAAAAGTGACTGTTTTATTGAGTCTTTTTCCGATGTTGGAAATTCAATGATGTTTCTTAGCCAAATTTTAAAATTGTGACGATGAAATATCCAAAAGGGGGGAAGGATGTAATAAACTAGGTGTTTATATAATTATAATTTTTATTTATATTAATACTTATAACTTTGTTATTAATTTTATGTAAAAGGGGATTATTTTTTTGATAGAGTACTGAAGACACTATAAGTGGATTCTCCAAAATCATTCGTTGCACACAACATTGAGATATACCGAAAAATAATAAATTAATAATTATATTTTAAATGTAGTTACCACCTAGTAGTTGTAATGGAGGGAACACATAATATAAAATAAATTTTGAAATATGGTTTATAAATGATTAAATACTGATTCATTAGTTACCAAATTTATTAGAAATGTAAATAAAAATCATTAGAATATAAAATGTTGTGTTTTTTAGGATGACCTATTTAAGATAGAATAATTGTGATTTCATATCAGTATTTTTGAATTTTTATCAAATGAAAATATATGATATATTTTCAATCTAACATATTAAATTCAACTTATATGTTTTCTAGAAAGGATATAATTTAAAATTTGATTTTTAAGATAACAGAAGTATTTAAAAAAGCATTTTTACCTCCATTGGATGGGAAACACATTTGAAATATAGATTTTGTTACATTTATATATTTAATTTTACCAAATAAACTTATTCAATAGAAGTGGGACATCAAAATTTACATTGAAAATAATTTTTTTATTTTGATGAAAATTATCATTTTCTGATAAATAGTTAAAAATAATGCATTTTAATTCAAAAATCCCTTTTAATATAATTTTCTTATATGTGTAGACTATAATTTTAATTAGTTTTAATGTTTAATAAGATTATGTTTTTACCGTTTAGTCCAATGTATGTATTTCTTTTTAATTTCGCATTTTAATTGTGAAATAACACAATTCAATATTTTGATAGTTATTATTTCTTAAAAACTTCTTTTTTGGTTTTACAACAGTAATTAATTTTAAATTAATTAATGAAAATTCTGTGTTTTGAATTTGGAGAAAATAATTTCATATTTGGAATCAGGAGGTCCACATTGTGTTAATAGTTATCTTTTATTTTTATACATTAGGTTTATTAACATTAGTAAATATTTTATTTTCCATTGTTAAAAGTTAAATCAGGTATATAAGGGTAAAACTTTATATTATGATAATATTTAATTACCCTAACACATGTCCTAACACTATTTTATGACACATTTCTGACCATGGTAATCTTTCTGTCGATTTTAAGACCCCATGGAGCCACTTGTAAATGAAAATGACATTTCATAAAATTAAATTTAATGATAAATAAAATGAAATATAAACATATATCCATTAATTAAACAATTTTTATATGGGGTTATATAAGTTATAATTTCAACTATAAAAATTGTTTATAAATATAAAAATATTACATAAATCATGGTATTTTAATTATAATTTTAAGATATTAAATAAATAATTTTAATTATGACATAATCATGATGAAATGATTGCATCATTAATAAAGGATTCTAACAAATCATATTATAAATGATAAAATAAATATTATTTAGTTGTTTTCATGTCATCTATGAATTTTATGTATGATTGTAACATGTTATATTTGTATTAATTAATATTATTTGAATCAATTTTGTTATTATGGATTTTTAAAAAAGTCTTGATATGAATAGTATCAAAAATAACTTAATTCATATTTTAAAATATAAAATATTCTATTAAATGTTATAAAATTATAGAAAAAGAATGACTCCTCCAAATAGTCATCATAAGTCAAAATGATTTTATAGAGTATTTAATAAGATATTTTTCATCTTTTTGTTACTATTTAGATTTCCAATATTTTAAGGTTTTATAAAATGGAAATAATAAAAATTAGTCATATTTTATTTTCATTTAATTAGGTTTTGACCTTTTGAAACTGAAAATGAATTTATAATAAAATAATACTTTCAAGCATTTTTAAAGAACCAATCCCCCCCTTATAAAAGGCCATCACTTCTATCCCATTACTCACACCACTAAAGCCTCTTGTCTCATCAAACCTCTGCCCAAATAGGATACCAACATACTTATATTTTTCTTAGAATCATTTCCCTAGGAATAAGGAAATTCATGGAATCCCTTAGTCTCATATCAATAGAAGTTACCCGATTTGCAGTAATGTCTTCTTGCAAGTTCTTTTACATTATATTTCATTCTCTACTCCCTATGATATTATTATTATTTGTTTACATAACAACACAAGTATTGTAAATATATTAGGTTTTTGTTATCAGATTTATTTGAACTACACTTACACAAACATCCATCTAATGGGAATGGAACATACAGTTTCTATGGAGAGCAAACTACAGCCTCACGAAACGATGATAGTTCAATCATCCGCTACAACCTCTAATCATGGACATTATGATGGATCTATAATTATATATCATATATATGATTTTTATTTTATCTCTATTCTTTTTTAATTTTATCTGATAATATACCTTTCTTCTTTTCATATTGTATAAATATGTTTATTTTATTTGAGGAAGTGCGGACTACCACCCCCTCAAAGTGATATGACTCGTTCGTTCTATACGAGGAACTAATACAGAATGGAATTAATGACCTTATTTAACATATATAAAATTGATATTATACTGTATTTATAATATTCTTATGTATCATTTATTTTGCATTCCATTAAATATGAAAAATAAATGAATGGAGTGTTCATGCGTACGTACAGATTACAGTCTCCATTAACGGTATATTTTTTTTCTAATATCCAAATGTTGTTGACTATTATGAATACATATATACTGTATATATAGGACAAAAATTTTATTTAAATCATGAATACATTTCGGGAGATAATGGTATTTTAACTAGATGCAGAATTTGTAATTATAACAAGTTCATTTTTTACTAAAGTACCGAACATCGACAAAAGACAGATATGAACATGAATATATAACTAATTGTTATAGTAAGGTAATAAGTACTAAAAATTTAAAAATAAACTTGTAAAAGGTTATGATTAAATTATAAATTAATTGATTTTAATTATTCTTGAAATTCAATATAGAACGTGTCAAGTCAGACACGAGGTAAGGGAACTTCTTAACCAAATATTCATTCTTTGGGCGAATCATCTATTTCTATATTATGTCATGCTATGAGTATGTGAGTAATTAATTTTGATGTATTATCATTTATATTTACTGACATTATGTGTGTTTATAGTGAGTATACATAATTGATCTATTATATTTACAAAATTATCTTTGTAAATGAATTTGTCTCAATCTTTTCTCTTTAAAGCATATTTTGACTTATAAAGAATTTTCTTTTATACGGTGTATAAATCCCTTTGAATTTTATTTAAATTCAATTGGAATATTTTTGTACATAATGTTTTACTAAATGAAAAAGGGAATTTTTGTTTTTAATATACGTGGTGACAACAACCTTTCCACCACCACGGGCATTATTTGATATTTGGATTCCTTATCAAGTCGATATGTTTTTAAATGGAAGATAAATAACATATAACATTTTTTATATATTTTCATATTGAAAATGGTTTTGAAATTGGATTTATAGTATCAATATCATGAAATTATTTCTTCTGATTGATAATGAATTTTTTATTTTTGAAATGATGATATTTTTAATTTTTTATGAGTTATTATTATATAATGGTACATGGAAATTTAATGACTTGTTACATGATAAAACAAATGATGGGTGGTTCCTGGATAAACCAAGGATAAATATTTACATTATACCCTCTAATTAATTTGTTATGGTATCCTACCTTATGGATATTTTATTTTGTGATATGTATGGAAGTTGACTATATGGTTATTCCATTTATGTACATTAATGTAAAATGTTACCTTTGTATGTTACATGTTTCATTCAATGGGATTTATGGTATTATTTTATTTAGAAATACGGTATGAAATGATCTTATATTGAGTGAAGTGTTTTTGCTACTTATTTAAGGTAAAAAGTATTACATTATGATTAAGTATTCAGGGATTACATGATTTTTTGAAAATTAATAGCTTTCCTTATTCATGTATCCCTTACTAAGCTCTTTATGCTCACCACATGTTTTAGAAATGTTTTTCACAGGAAAAAGGTGGAATATGATCAAGGATGTGATCATGGAAATGTCATGTTGTTTAAAACATGGAACTATACATGTTTCTTTTCTTTTAGGAGTTATCATTTTATGAAACAATTGATACTGGGTAGAAGTGTTAACATGTAATTATAATTATTTTTTTATAAGTTATGACCTAATTCTCTAATGATCTAAACCTGAAAATATACTCAATGTGAATTTTTAACAAAATTCAAGATTATGTCATGCAATATAATTTTTAATTATCAGATGAATAATGTTTTAAATGTTTTTTTGTCACACAAAAAAATTAATGAAAAGAGGATATATTTAAAATTTAAAATAGGAAAATAGAATAAACTGATAATAAAAAATGAAAATACCATAGATCAATATACAAAGTCTATCCCAAATTAAAAACTACTAATAGGCTATAACCATAACTTGAGTAAAATAAATATGTTATGACACCTCCAAAAGGGACACGCCAACTACCATCACGTCTTCATTTACCAATGAAACTATATCTAGTATATAGATAGATATAACCATGATGAGAATCCTATAACATTAATGATTCAAGAAATTATTATCCAAATAAAAATATGATATATAATAGATAATGTTATAATATGAAAAATTGTATATTAAAACCTATGAATCTCACTAAAGAAACAATGAACCCATAATAATCCAAAAAAAATTGAATGAAATGTGAAACCATTGACATCCCACACTACTATATAATAATATAGAAACAAAAAGGAAAATATTTTAGGGAACATATGAATAATATCTAATATTGTAGGATTAGTATCAATAATCATATGAGCACCTAATGTAGAACATGCATAATAAGAAAAATAATATTCTTAAAGAATATAAATTGAAGAAAATGAAACAATGGAAAATGACCTATATTATGGTGCTAAAATTTGGGGATGCAAATATTTATGGTTTGGGAAAAAATAAAAAACTATGAGAGAAGAAAAATGAATCTTTTGGGATGATGAAATAAAAAGATACTTCTTTAGGAGATCGATGTTGTAAGGAAAATCACCAAATTGATGTATTGGATTGTTTTAATAATGGAATCCATTATATTCGTGGAGACGAACTAAAAATCAATAAATATATGATACTGATATGGTGTAAAATATCTATAGTTATTGTTAAATTATTTAGTGTAGGGATACCCGTAAACATCTTCAAATGAATGGTAATAAAATATTTTTCATAACAATAATAAATTTAGTAAATAAGTAAGTATCCTAAAAAATTATTAATATGATATAATATTAATTTTGAAAATTATTATTTATATTATTCATCTCTATAAAAAATTATTTTCTAATTTAAATTTTTTCACTGTGACAAATATTTATTTAATAGATCCACATATTTCAATTATCATTCATTTGTTTTTATGATAACTATCCCACTATATTTTATCCACCATTATCTTATGGTGTACCATTTCATCACAATAACAATTATGATTTAAATTATTCCTTGTATATAAATTTATAAACCATGATATTTTAGCATTATTTCACCACAAGATATGACAAAAAGTATAAACAATTTCTTAATTAATGACAGAAGCATTAACCCCTTATATATTAATGTTTTGTAAAATTACATGGGAACCCCTCATCCCTTACAAGAGGAAACCCCTCCTATATATTCTTTACAACCCATTGAGAATCCTAAAATTACCAAATCTTAAATAGTTATATTTTAAAATTAATTATATATATATTATATGGTTTTTATTCATAAAAGGAATATAGAACGGTCATTAATAATTGAGATAAATGATTTATATAGAATAAGGGTTAATAGTCCTTCGAAAATTCTTTCTTCAAATTACGTCCTCTACCTCTTTTAAATCCAATTTGTTCATCATAAAATCTAAAAATCGTCATTATAAATATACTGAAATATTTTTATGATTATGTATTGAAAATTAGGCGACCTATTTTCCTTTAATTTTAGAGTAAAGGTATCACTCTCATCCACCTTCTTATAGTTCAATTATTCGAGAAAAACATCACTTATGTGTAAATATGGACTATCACCTTCATAAAGTGATGTTATTCAATATTTATTTTTTAATTAAATGGATGTTATTAATGATATATTTAATGAATATAGATTATTTATTTTATATAATTTTATCTTCAAAAATTTGAATTATTAATTAACATTCTTTTATTAAAACCATATAATAGTGTAAAATCATTTGTGCATATCTACGAACCACCATATCAAGGAAGTGATGTAATACATTTTTCATCATCGAATCGTATAAATTTTTATAAAGGTTTATGTGATTGGTAAAAATTATTCTTATATTAATAATAATCTAAATTTATATGATGAAAACATCACCATGGTTGTTGTACCAAGACCAGAAAACTATAATAAATAAAAAATGTAGAGGTTATCACCGTGAACTATGATTAAAATAATGAATTGATAAAAAATGGTGATGTTATTTTGTAAGTAAATAATATATTGAATGATATATATGAATATAGTTTCTTAATATATTTATAATATAAATTCATTTATTATATATGATATTTGGACATGTACAAATCATGACATGACATTAATTAATGTCTTACCAGATCACTTTTCTTCCATGATACAAATAAAATATTCATCATTTTCTTCATTATGTGGTCTATATAATTCCCATGAGTATAAACTATTATTTTTATTTATTTAAATTAAGGGTATTTTAAAATCCATATAATTATATAACTTTAAGGAGGATTTAATTCAATGATAACCAATATAATATGAGTTTTCCACTAAAATTATCTTCCATAAAACGCATTATTTATTCTAAACCTATATTCAATTAAAAGGATAATACAATTACTCTTTTATATGATTTATTTGAAATATATTTATTCTCATTGAATTTAATGTTACATTTCATTTTTTCTATTTCAGGTAACATGTAGTTTATGATTTACAATAGTGGTTTGGGGATTAATTTTCAGTCCCATTTTAATTGAGATTATTAATGATAAAATATAAATTCTAGAATTTATATTATAATTATTTGATATAAAAATTTCAATTTTATTCAACTATTAATTTCTATAATTTTTCTTTGTTATTACCATTTTCTCTCTTTTTAACTCAAAATGTGTAAAAAGAGTTTATGAAAAGTTAGAATTAATTATCCTATCTAGGAAATTGTTTTCCAACAATATCCATGGTTTTTAAAATGTATTCAATAATTTTTTTTATTATTTATAGATTTTTTATATAAAAATTTACCTATGTTTTAATTAATATGATAATCATAATAATGAATCCTCTTGCATTTTTCTGAACAAGGTTATTTTTTCTAATGGAGTAAACATATTAATTATTTTATGATAATGAGAGGAAAAAAATTGAACATTCATGAAAAATCATGGCTTTTAGGCTTCATTTTCATGTTTCTATAATATATTTACAGAAAATATTTTCTATAAAAATTTTATAGTATTCATATTTTATAATTTTTTTTTGAAATTTAAAATTTTATTTCCCTAATGAAATATTTCAATGATATATTAATGAAAATTTTCACCAATAATATTATAAATTAATAATAAATACGCATTACTAGACTTATGATACATTGATACCATCTTTTTTATTTCTCATGATGTTTTACATTTGAGATGATTAGATGTTTATGAGAGCCATTTTTCCATGTAATATAGGATGATTATATAATGAAATATTTATGGAACATGTTTTCTTTCCCTGAGTTATAATATATTGATATGATTAATGTTTTATGACCATATAGAACATATATGTATAGTTTTTATCTTGTAACCTGTGGGATTCGAATTATATATACCATTAATGGATTGTTTATAGATGGATATCTATGGGGATGATAAAAAATAGATTTCAGAGTTAGCCCTATATATTATGTTCAATTTATCATTGTGAGTATCTTGGCAATGACCCTTGATTAATTATATGATGGAATGACAAGTGAAACCAATCTACTGTGATTATATTTTATATGAGACTTCACTACACTGGTAATTTTATAGGCCTATGTGTATTCGAAAAAAATAATTCTTAAGCATATGAAATGTTATCATGGAACAAGATTTAATATTGATGATTCCACAATCTTATGTCATGTTTTTAAAAAAATCACCATTGATGATTTGTGATATCTGATTTATATGTTATTATTAATGTATGTTATGACAATTTTGTCTTAGAAATATGATTATTTTATTCTTTCATATGATCCATGATTTATTTTTAGTATATTTACCTTTACCGATCATACAAAATAACTCTTTATTGTCATTTCCTTTCCCCATGATATAATGGAATTTTTAAAATATTGGGGTCCTTATAAGGGTGATAGTTTTGATTAAATTAGTTGGATATGTTCTTAATCTTTTATATACAAGTTTTTTATAGATTTATTTTTCTAATGGAACTAATCCATTATAGTTATAATATGTATCATAATGTGATTTGTAAAATTTTAAACATACAATACGTAGTATTTTTTATGAAAAGTATATGTCTTTATTGTAATGTTTCTTCGTGTTAATTTAAATTTTCCTTTTTTATTTATATGAAAACATATTGTTGTACGTTATTTTATTATACCATAAATTTTTAGGAATATATTTTTATCAATAAATTCTCCCTTTTATTTGGCCATTAATTTATAATTTATAAATTATCATATTCGTATACTGTTGTCTAATTATTGATCTATCTATTCGATATTATTTATATCATTTAATCCACTGATAAATTTATATATTTTAGATATTTTATTCTTTATTTTTCACAGAATTTTTTAAATTGAAGTATTTTTATTTCATTTAAAAAGAACATAATCATACATTAAACAATATGATAGTTAAAAATAGATATTTCCTAAATCTCTTTATTAAAAAATATATTATTTTGATAATTATATTCTTTCCTTCTATATATTTATATGACTTTGGGATTTTTATGTCATAGTATTTTATTCAATTACATATCATTTTCACATGTATTAACTATTTATTATTTTAATTAATCTTTCTTGTATAATGAGAAAATGTGATTACATTTGAATTTTCATTAAAATTAAATATTTCGTAACATTATTAAAATAAAATTTTTATATTTCAATAAATTTTTCTAATCATTGACCATTTTTGAGATAAATAACATCTGAAATTATTCTTATTTTTATATATTTTATTGAATATTATTTCTTCCGACTTTGGGATTATTATCATTATGAAAAATAAAGGAGTAACATTATAAACTCATATATAATTTCTTTTCTTTATATGAGTAATTTTATATTTACCAATTGTATTTTTGATTCCAAATTTTAATTTTTTCTATATCAAAATCCCTCTCATTGCACATTTTAATGGGATATTTCTATAGTCAACTGATTAATTATTAAACATCCTATGTGTTCATAAGAATATGAAATTGAAATTTCCATAAGATAACCAACACATCTCTATTATTATCTAGAAATAAAATTATATTTTCAATGATGTATCCATTAAATTAAAAAAATTTAAATATAATCCACATTATGAATTCCCATATAATTCAGAATCCGGACATTGTGCTATTTAATTTGATAGCTACATCTTTTAACAGATTGGGAAATCTATTTCTATTACTATTAACAACATTTTTATAAATTGTAAATCATGTAATTAAAAATATTATAAAAATTTTAAGACATTTAAAAATAATATGTTCATTATTTTATATTTTTTACATATTTTTTCCTATTTTTCTCATTTGAGGATATTTATTTGAGAGTATATTAAACATAGATTTCATTGATGTTTAGTGAAAAAAAGTGACCTAGTATGTCACATCGGCTAAAAATGATTTCTTAATTATATTTTCAATACCATTTTCTATAATTTTATGTAATAATGACATGATGATATGATTTTCTTTGAAATTATTTATCCACTAATTTATGGAATTCATTGGAGGAGTCCTTTTATGGGTGGGACATAAATTTTATATCATTTAAATATATTGGTTAAAAATTTATATCCCTTGAAATTATTATGGGACATAAATTAGTTACCTCGTCTAATATAATACTTGGAATGTTTTTTTATCATAATATATAATGTTTTTAAATGATCTGTTTTACCTTTTTTGAAAATGTTATGGGGCATTGATGTTGAACTATGTTTTCATTGTTATAGGTCATGGTGGGTTATAACAGTTTATATTATTATGGGACTTTTTAGGTTTTGCATATTCCATTTTGACTTGGTTCACTACTTTTTTTGTATATTGACCTAGTAACTCTATACATAGATATCACATCTTAATATAAAATTATCCATCGCATAACATAAAAATCCATTTCAAAACCATATATGACTTTTATCATTGGAAACTTGTATTCACAAACCAATAGTTAATAAGTAAACTAAATAATCCTCAAATATATTCTTAATAACTAGAACCCTTCCTATACATGTCACAAAAGGTTAATTTCTTCATGACCTTTGAAAATGAAACATATGAAATTGTGATCTCAGATGCTCAGAATTAGAAATACTGGGAGATGTAAACATAACATGAGTATAAGTATAAGATAACATGAAAATAAAAATTAAAAACCATAGCCAATATATCATATGTCAATAAAATGAGTCATGGAATAAATAATTATAGTTAATTTGTAACGAATCATAATATAATCAATGCACATAAGCCATTATAGTATAACATGGGAAGAATAAATAGATTTGTGGCATTCATATGAGCATAGAAAGTAATACAACAAGGAAAACTAAAAAGACAATTATAACATGTGAGGATGTGGATAAAAAGAAACGTACATTCTCGGTTCCTTGAATAACATCCCATTTAACAAATTCTGGCCTTTAGAAAACCTCTAGTGTACCCTATTTTGGGTTTGGGTTAACCACCAGTTGAGAAACTTTTGGGATTTGGATGACCTCCAATTTTCCCTCTTTTTGAAATAGGATAACATAACCTAGTGACTTTGGGATCAGATATTATAATGTCGTAGCCTTAAGCATTACTTAATCTTAAGTAATTTCAATAATACACTTTGAGGATCTTTTCAGGTTTAGATTTTTAGAGAATTATATCATAAAGCATGCATTACATTACACTTTTAAACAAGGTGGTTACATAGAAGACAACATTAACTCTTATCATTAAAGGAAACAAATTTTAAACAAAACACGTATTCTTGCTGGACACGTCCTTGACAATATCATCACATCATGTACCTTTCCCATGACCTCTGAAAAATATTTCAAAAACATTGGATGAGCATAAAAAGCTCAGTACGGTATATAAATATACCGAATGAAAACATTAGTCCATGTATACATATGAATCAATGAAATCATACTTTACTCATAAAAAATAATAACATTAACATACCTCATGAAATCATAAGTTTCATGAATAACTCATAGAAAACATAAGACGTAAAGGTAACTTGAGACATTCGTAACATTATTACGTTGGGAGTAACCCTTATGGTTATGTTTGGAATACCTATAACTGTATATTTCCTAAATCTATTCAGAGAAACCTTAGAGTTTAACTCCTTCACATTTCCCAATTAATTTGAGATCTATCACGGGCTCACCCACCCTTAGTTTATCATGGAACCACATGTCTTTATAAACAGTGCCCACGAACCATAACATAACCGTATCACATAAAACATGCATAAAGGAAACATAAAATGTCCACATTTCAATCACAAGAAATCAATACAACACATTTATATAAGAAGAACTTTATAAAAACCATTTTCAATACCAAAATAAAAGAAAATTAAAACATGGTATTTATTTTTCATTTAAAAAAAGTTATGGCTTGTAGAAGAAGCTGAAACTCAAATAATAGTCGTGGTGGTAGAGAAGTTGTTGTTGCCCCATAAATAAGACATAAAAATTTATTTTTTTCATTTAGTAAAACTCTTCATATAAAAATACTACTTTTGAATAAAAGTAAAATTCAAAGGGGTTTATACACCGTATAAAATATTGTTGTGTATAAAACAAAATATGCCTCAATGAAAAGAGATTGAGACGAAGTCCCTTAACTCGTGTCCAACTTGACATGATTGTTCTTTAATCTACTGAACTATAAACTAGAATTGACTTCTAGTTGCTTAAGAACATTTTTCAAGTTCATTATTCCTTTTATATAACTTATTACCATGTTATTAACATTATGTATTTATTTAAGTTAATAATAGTCATTTTGTCGATCTTTGGTACTTAAGCCAAAAATAAACTTCTTATAATTACAAATTGTTAATGTGGTAAAATATCTATAATATCCAGAATTATATTCATGATGTAGATATTATATATATATCATATATATCTATTATATACATTCATTTATAATATTACATAACATTTAGAGGTATTAAATGAAATGCACCATTCATAGAGACGGTAAGTCGTACGTACGCATGAACGCTACATTAATTTATATTTTGTATTTAATGGAATAAAATAATATTGATATAAAGGTATATTATAATTATAGTATAATATCATATATAATATCATTGACTCCTTCCTTTATACGTCCAACATATGTCATTAATGATTCAAATCACTTCAAGGGGGGGTAGTCCGCACTTCCTAAAATAAAAGTATCGCATTTACCCATAATGGAAACCATAAAAGAATGCCATAAATGAAAAATAAAGAATCGTAAGGAAAAAATAAACATAATATATATCATATATAAATATAGTGTCATCTTAATGGCCACCATTAAAGGTGTTAAATGAAGATTGAAAAATCATCGTTTTGTGAGGTAAAAATTCGACACCCACAGAAACCGTATATTTTTTCACCATTAGAAGGTGGTGTGTGTAAGTGTAAATAAAATCCTTCTCATAAAAAAATCATAGTATAATGGAAAACTTTTTTTGTTAAAAATTAAAGGAATAAAAATATTTTAGGGGGTTGGAGAAGCAAAGTAAAACAAAAAGGAAATAAGAGAAGACATTACCTTTAAATCGGGTAACTCCCCTTGGTTTGAACCAAAAGGGTTTCTTGAAGAGAATTATGCCTAAGGTAAGGCTTCTATGATGAATATAGGGATGTTGAGAGATAAAATAATCAGATTTTGGCTGATCCAATGGCTTGAGATGTGTGGGTAAGGGGGTAGAGGTGGGGGCATTTTAAAAGAAGGAGGAGGGGCACTCTTGGAATGTCATGAAGTGTTACTTTATTTTAAAATGATTTTCGGATTTTAAAGGTCCCACAATGATATATTTCGAGGATAAGGTTATAAGTGTTCTAAATCCATCCATATAATATGTTTTTGATAAGTGTAAGTCCTCGATTTTGCATTATCTTTTCATTTAATATAAATTGTTCATGAATGAGGTAATCAATACATCATCATGTGTCATAAAAATATTTATTTATATAATGTCTAAAAATTATAAAAATATACCATGATGTAGGAAATCGTTTTATCATTCCAAGGGAAATTTATAGTCTAAGAGATCATTTACACAGACAAAAATAAAACTCTTTTACTTGGGCGATACATACTTTTGTTATATTCTCCATTCTTTAAAAATAAAATGATATAATGTCACTATCACATAAAACTAATTCCATGAGGTCCCAAAGTTTGTAAAATGGAATCCCATGGTCGGCTATGACACAAACAGTAGCATTAGGACACTTTTTGAGGACATTTTATATTATTATGATATTATTTTATTACCCTTAACTACCAGATTACTAATTAATCACGATAATTAAGGATAATAACTGTCGTTACTACTCATAATGTCCAAAAACAAAAGAGTCTTAATTACATAATTTGGGAATTTTTATTCCAAATATGGAATAAATTTTACCAAATTCTAAACAATGAAATTGCAGTAATTAATTTAAAAATAATTCATGTTGTCAAAAAAAATAGTGGGTTTTTATGAAACAATATCTATCAAAAGATTGACGCTTGTTTATGCCAAATTTCAATGTGAAATTAATTACAATGAACAAAATTGGATTGAATGGTAAAAATATATTCTAATTAAACTTTAAAACTAATTAAAAAGATAATCTAACCATATAATTAAATAAGTTGATAAAGTAGTTTTGAAGTGAAATTCAGTATTTTTCACTATTCATTTAAAAATGAACATTTTCAGAAAAATACCAAAAATTTATCCAAAGTAAATTTAAATAACTAAATCATAAATAATAGGTTTATTTTGAAAAGTAGATCTTATAGAATTTTCAATAGATAGATTTAAAAATGGTTTTCCATTAAAAGGTGGTTAAACAATCTTTTAAAAATATTACAGAATTTTATGCATAAAATTGGATTTATTCTTATTTTAAGACTCTAAAATACTATCAAATTCATAAATAGACATAGATATCAAAATAAATAATTGATTACTTACTTGAGATGTTACATACTTCCCCCCTTTAGAAAATTACATCCTCGAAATTTATTTACTTATCGAATAAGTGGGGGTATTTATCCCTCATTGAATTTTCATATTCCCATGTTGCCTCTTCAATCATGTTGTTTTTCCACAAAACCTTTACTTGATGAATCACCTTATTCTGCAATACTTGATCCCTGTGGTCAAAAATCTGGACCGGTTGTTCCTCATAATATATATTCTCTTCCAGCTGAACTACCTCTGGACTCAAAACATGAGATGGATCTGAATGTACTTCCTTAACATTGAAACATGAAAAAAAATTGTGTACCTGAGATAAACTCAGAGGTAATGCCACTTGGTATGAAACTGATCCAACTCCTTCCAGAATTACATATTTTCTAATAAACCTTGGACTCATATTTCCTTTTTTACAAAACCGCACCACACTTTTCCATGGCGAAACATTGAGGAATACATGATCACCTACCCCAAAAGAGAGATCCTTCCTCATGTTGTTCACTTTACTATTCTGCCTGCTCTGAGCTGTTCTCATGTGATTCTAAATCAACTGAACTTTTCCGCCATCTCTTCATCCAATTCTGGTCCCATCAGCTTCCTTTCACCAACTTCATCCCCAAAAGCTGGAGTTCAACACTGCTTCCCATTTAATGCCTCAAATGGTACCATCCGTATACTGGAATGAAAACTGTTATTATAAGAAAACTCAAACAAAGAAAGATGATGGTCCCAACATCCCTGATAATCCATTGAACAAGCACGTAGCATATCCTCCATTTTATCAAGATCAGATATAATGGATAGGGGAACTCCATGTAACCTTACTTTCTCATTAAGATACAAACAAGAAAGTTGATCTAGAGAAACAGTATCTCATATAGAAAGTAAATGAGCAGATTTAGTCATGAAATCAACAATAACCCAGATTTCATTATTAACTCGAGGTGCCTTAGACAATCCCACAATGAAGCCCATGGATATATTCTCTCATTTCCACTCTGGCACTATTAAAGTCTGAAGCACCCCTTTTGGTAACTACTGCTCTGCTTTAACCTGTTGACAAGTCTAACACTTCACATTAAAATCAGCAATGTCTCTTTTCATTCTGTCCCACCAGTAATACTCCATAAAATATCTATACATCTTAATACAGCTCAGATGAACTAAAAATTGAGAACTATAAGCTTCACATAACAACTCTCTCTCCAACTGTAAATCACAAGGCACACACAATCTCTTCACAAATCTCAAAACACAATCGTAATCAATATTGAATTTAGGAAACTTACCCTTATAAACCAGCTCAACCATTTTCTGGTACTTAGTGTCTTGCTTCTATGCTTTCTTAATTCTTTCTGATAGAGAAGATTTCCCTGATACCTGAAACAAAACAGAAGAACATCCTGCACCAACAACTTCTATGCCAATTTTCGTCAAATCCTTATCCAAAGGATCACATTCAAAACATTACATGATTGATAAAGCATTACTTTTTCGACTCGTTACATCAACCATTCTATTTTCTTTTCTCGGATGGTAATGAACTGTACAATCATAATCATTGATTAATTCTAGCCATCTCCTATGACACATGTTCAATTCGTTCTAATGGAATATATACATTAAACTTTTGTGATCAGTATATATTTCACACTTTACACCATAGAAATGATGCCTCCAAATTATCAAAGAGAAAACAACAACAGCTAATTTCAAATCATGTTAGGGTAATTTACCTCATCAATTTTCAACTGATGTGAAGCATAATCAATTACCTAATCACTATACATTAAGATGCTACCATTTCCTTTCAATGAAGCATCATTGTAGATAAAAAACACACCATTGCTGTAAGTTAGAGCCAAAAATGGAGCATTCACCAATCTTCTTTTCAATTTTTGAAAACAATCATCACATTATTTTGTCCAGATAAACATAACACCCTTCCGAGTTAGCTTAGTAAATGTGCTGGACAACCGTGATTTTTTTTAAAAACCATCAGTAATAGCCTTCCAACCAAGAAAACTACGAATCTCGGTTACATTTGTGGGTCCCAGCTATTCTTCAACAACTGTTGTTTTTGTAGGATCAATAGTTATTCCATCTTTAGAAACAATGTGACCATGGAAAGAAATTTTTTTCATCCAAAACTCACACTTTCTGAATTTCCCATACAATTTCTTTTCTTTTATGGTTTGAAAAATAACCCTTAAATGACTATCATGCTCCTATATACTTTTAGAAAACAACAAAATATCATCATTTAAAACAACCCCAAACATATACAAGAACTCATGGAAAATTATATTCATATCTTCCATGAATACAGCAGGTGCATTGGTTAACCCAAAAGGCATAACTACAAATTCATATTGGCCATATCTTGTACGAAACGTGGTCTTTGGAATATTTTCTACTTTTACCTTCAACTAATGGTACCTCAATATTAGATCAATCTTTAAAAAATACTGACCTCCCTAGAGCTGGTCAAACAAATCATCGATATGAGGCAAAGGAAATTTTTTCTTAACATCGATGTTATTAAATGCTTTATAATCAATGAAAAGTCTAATCGAACAATCATTATTTTTAAAAAATAAGAAAGGAGCACCCCATGGTGATGTGCTAGGTCGAATGAAACCTTTATCTAGTAAATCATGCAATTTCTCCTTCAATTCTAAAAGTTTAATTCGATCCATTCAATAAGGTGGTTTTGAATTTGTCTTAGAATCAGGAACTAAGTCTATAGTAAATTCAACTTCTCGATCTATTATTATTCCAGAAAAATAATTAGGAAAAACATCTGGAGGCTCATTTAACACTGGCACATCATTAATCTGAATGGTTCCTTTATTTTCAACAATATGTTCAAGGTAAAATTCATTTTCATTGTTTACAAGGTTCTCAGCCTCTTGATAAGTTATCAACAATAATGGTTCATTAATGTACACAAACTGAAAATATTTCTAAAAAGAAACTTCATTAGCTCTACAATCAATCATATCACGGTAAACAGAGAGCCAATAAATACCCAGAATAACATCACACTCTACTAAAGGTAAAACAATAAGGTTTTCAAGTAGTCTCCTTCCACGGATAAGGATAGGAAGATTCTTATAAATTCTTTTTACCTCAACATTTCTTCCAGGTTTTTTTACCACAAGTTCAGGAGACATTTCTTGAGATGGAATTCTCAATTTACTAGAAATTTTTTTAAAGATGAAAGAATATGTAGACCTTGAATCAAACAACACATATGCATAATCAGAAAAAACAAAAAAAGTACCTCATACCACTTAATTTGATGGACCAACATCGCCTGAATTAGTTGCAAAGGATTTAGCCACACCTTTCTGCTTGTATTCTGAATACTTCCCATCATTTGAGATCTTTGTCAAACAATTGTTTTAATAATGACCAATCTCATTGCACTTGAAACATTTCACTAACTGTAAATTAAATTTGGTCTTACCATCACCCTAATGTTTTTAAGTGCAATCACGAGCCTTATGTCCCATCTTACCACATCACTAGCACTTTTCATAATTCAAAAGACATTCCCAAGCATGATTTTACCACATTTATCACAAACTGAAAAATTAGTTTTCCTATCATCAAACCTTTTTGAAGGATTCATCCCATTCTCTTTCCACCTTGGTCTCTTATTCTATTGGTTGTTATAGGACACTTTATCATTGAAAAAATCCATTTCCTCCTTCGAAGCACATCGAACATGCTTTTCATAACTTTTGAACTCACGAGAAGCTAATGCCCTTTGATATTTTGGCTTTAATCATGAGTAAAAACGATTGATTTTATTATCAAGGTCGCGGATGAAATATAGAGTATACCTTTCCAATCGAGTGAACATTTCTTCATAAGAAGACACCGAGTCGACCTCTAGCCTCAATTACAAGAATTGTTTTTTCCATCCTAAGTTGAACATCCAAAGAAAAATATTTTTCAAAAAACATACATTTGAATTCATCCTAGTCAAGAGAATCAATCTCATTAGTGTCCCTGATATTTTTAACCATACACCACCACTGATCTGCTTCACCCCCAGATTGGTAAATATCAAGACTAACCTTTTGATTGTCAGAACTCCCCATGACATTGAAAATATTCTCCAATGCCTTAATCCTCCCATCAGCTAGCACAGGGTTAGATTATCCTTTGAATAATGGGGGAAGTTGCCTCATGAAATGTTCAACCACTGACATTTTCCTCTGCGGTTGATCTGGCTGATCTCGTGCATGGATACCACAACTATTTATCGCTTGAGTCAACTGTTCCATTATTACAACACACAATTTATTTCCAATTCCGACCATCTCAGGATGCTGATTTGGAAGGTCATTTCCTTCAATATGCCTTCCTAGCACTGCTTCCCTGTTTCCTCTACGGAAAACCATTTTTAACAAACTTGTCATAGATAATGTAACATTGTAATATTCAAATTCTATATCATTCCAATTTTACCATAAAAAAATATTTTTGGATAATTATTTAATAGAATTTTAACTCTTAATGTTATCTAATCTGACCTTTGATACCAACTATAAGTCCCTAGACATAAACATTAATTAATCATGAGTTATTTCAAGAATACAGATTGATGTTTTTTTCAGGTTTAGAGTTTTAGAGAACTAGATCATAAATCATTTATTACATTCCAATTTTAAACAAGGTGGTCACATGAAAGACAATATTCACTCATCTAATTAGAGGAAAAATATTTAAAATAAAACATGTATTCTTTCTTGACACTTCCTTGACACTATCATCACATCATGTACCTTTCCCTTGACCTGTGAAAAACATTTCCAAAACATGGGATGAGCATAAAAAGCTCAGTAAGGGATATAAAAATACGGAATGAAAACATTAGTCCATGTATACATATGAATCGATGAAATCATGCTTTACTCAAAAAACATAAGCACTTTAACATACCTCATGAAATCATAAGATTCATGAATAAATCATAGAAAACATAAGACATAAAGTTAACTTCAGTCATTCATAACATTATTACGCATGGAGTAACCCTCTTGGTTATGTTTGGAATACCTATCACAGTATATTCCATAAATCTCTTTAGAGAAACCTTAGTATTTAACTCCATCATGTTACCCAATTCATTGGAGAGATATCACGGGATCACCCTCCCTTAGTTTATTATAGAACCAGCCCTCTTCATAAACAATACCCAAGAACCATAACATAATCTTATCACGTAAAACATGCATAAAGGAAACATAAAATTTCCACATTTCAATCACAACATATCAATACAACTCATTGATATAATAAAAACATTATAAAAACCATTTTCAATTCAAAAATAAAAGAAAAGTAAAACATGGTATTTATTTTTCATTTAATTAAAAGTTATGGCCTGTAGAGGAAGCTGAAACTGATATAATGGTTACGGCGGTGGAGACGTCATTGTCACCGCATACGTAAGACAAAAACATTCCTTTTTGTCATTTAGTAAAATGCTTTATATAAAAAGATTCCATTTGAATAAAAGTAAAATTTAAAGGGGTTTATACACCGTATAAAATAATGTTGTGTATAAAAATAATATGCCTCAATGAATGGAGATTGAGACAAAGTCCATTACATCATGTCCGACTTGACTCGATCATTCTTTAATCTCTTGAATAATAAACTAGATTTAATTTATACTTTCTTAAGAACCTTTGTCAAGTTATTTATTCCTTTTATATCACTTATTATGATGTTATGAACATTATGTAATTATTTAAGTTAATAACGGTTGTTTTGTCGATCTTTGGTACAGGAGCCAAAAATAAACTTCTTATAATTACAAGTTGTTCATGTGGTAAAATATACATTATATCCAGAATTATATTCATGATGTAGATATCATATATATCATATATATCCAGTATATACATGCATTTATAATATTACAAAACATTTAGAGGTAAGAAATCAAACGCACCGTTCATGGAGATGGCAAGCCGTACATACACATGAACACTACTTTCATTTCTATTTCATATTTAATGCAATGAAATCATAAGGATACAAAGGTATATTATAATTCCAGTATAATATACTATATAATAACATTGAATCCTTCCTTTATATGTCCCACATATGGCATTAACTATTCAAATCACTTTGAGGGGGCGGTAGTCCGCACTTCCTAAAATGAAATTATCGTGACTACCCATAATAAAAACCATAAAGGTATGCCATAAATGAAAAATACTGAATCATTTGGAATAAATAAACATAATATATATCATAATTAAAAATATAGTGACATCTTAATGGCCACCATAAAAGTTGTTAAAAGAATATTGAACGATCATCATTTCGTGAGGCAGAAATTCACCACCCACAGAAATTGGATGTTCTTTCACCTTTAGACGGAGGTGTGTGTAAGTGTAAATAAAAGCCTTCTCATAACAACAGAATAGTATATTGAAGATACTGTTTTTTTACAAAATAAAGGAATAAAAATAATTTAAGGGGTTGTAGAATCAAAAAATAACAAAAAGGATATAAGAGAAGACATTGCCTTTAAACCGGGTAACTCCCATTGGTTTGAACCAAAAGGGTTTCTTGAAGAGATTTATTCCTACATTAAGGATTATATGATGAATATAGGGATGTGGAGAGATAAAATGATCAGATTTTGGTTGAGCCAATGGCTTGAGAGGTGGGGGCCTTTTATAAGATGTAGGAGGGGCACTCTTGGAAAGTCAAGAAATGTTACTTTATTTTAAAATGATTTTCCGATTTTAAAGGTCCCACAATAATATATTTCGAGAATAAGATGATAAGGGTTTTAAATAAAACCATCCAATAAGTTTTTCACATGGTTATGTCTTAGATTTTAAATTATCTTTTATTTTAATTTAAATCATTTATTAATGAGGTAATCACTACATCATCATGGTGTCATAAATAAATTTATTTATTTTATGTTTAAAAATTAAAAACAAAATACCATGATGTATGAAATTCTTTTATATTTCCAATGAATATTTATAGTCTAAGAGATCATTTACACAGACAAAACTAAATTATTTTTACTTGGGTAATAAATACTTTTGTTATATTTTACTTTCTTTAAAAATAAAATGATAAAATGTCACTATCATGCAAAAGTGATTCCATGGGGTCCCAAAGTTTGGCACAAGGCATCCCATGGTTTTCCATGACACAGCCAGTATCATTAGGACATGAGTTGGGGTCATTTTATTTTATAAGGATATTATTTTATTACCAATAACTACCCGATTACTAATTAATCACGATAATTAAGGATAATTACTGTTGTTACTATTTATAATTTCTAAAAACAAAATAGTATTAAATACATAATTTGGACCTTCAAATTACAAACATGAAATCCATTTTACCAAACTCCAAACATAGAAATTTCAGTAATTAATTTAAAAATAATTCCTGTTGTCAAAACAAATAGCAGGTTTTTTGGAAACTATATCTATCAAAAGTTTGGCACTTGTTTATGCCCAATTCCAAAGTGAAATTAATTACAATGAGAAAAAATGGATTAAATGGGAAAAATATATTCTAATTAAAATTCAAACCAATTAAAAATATAATCTATCCATATAATTAAAAAATATGAAAAATTAGTTTTGAAGTGAAATGCTGTATTTTTCACTATTAATTTAAAAATTAACATTGTTAGAAAAATACCAAAAAATTATCAAAAAGTAAATTTTAATGTCCCAATCCAAAATAATAAGTTTATTTTTACAAATAGAGCTTAGAAAATTTTCAAAATATTTATTTAAAAATGGGTTGCCATCAAAATGCGGTAAAACAATCTTTTAAAAATATTAAAAAAATTTGTGCTTAAGATTGGATTTATTCTCATTTTAGGCCTCTAAAACACTATCTTATTCATAAATAGACATAGATATGAAATTACATAATTATTTACTTACTTGGTATGTTATATATATAATTAATCATTACCCAATTAATTTGTGTTCTAAATAATTCCTAGCCCAACCATTATATAATGAAAAATACACATGTGTGTGTCAAAAGATTATAAATCCTATCATAACCTGTGAAAATAAAATGAGTATCAAAAAAATTATTTCCAATGAAAAAATGGAGAAAATGGGTTTCATTATCTATTTTTAAAATAATCAATAACCATCCTATGAAATCTAAATTATTTTATAATTAGGTCATATCCCTATTAAATAATAATAAAAATTTGAGTTTTTTCAATAATGAATAAAAAAACATAAAAAGAACATTAAAACATTTTATAGTAAAATATACATTCAATTTTCAATTCAAATTTTAGAAATGTAAATATTATATAAAAAAAATACAAAATAATTCATTGGAGATAAATTTTTAAAAATGAAATTTATATATTAAATCATCATTATTTAATGATGGTGGTAAATAATATTCCTATTATAGACATTAAAACAAACATTTGATTCACATTTTCGGTAACAAAACATTAAAGTACATTAATAATTTAATGTAAATTATATTAATTTTAAACCATTATATAAAAATTATAACATGGTTAAAATGAAATTTAATGAAATTTATATGGTATTATTTTTACTCATGAAAACATTTTTAGAAATCAAGGACATTAAAGATAAATGATATCTGAAAATTGAAGAATTGTAGTCATTTTACCATAAAAACATATTTTCAGCATCATGTGACTGTAAAGGGATGAAAATGAATGGAAAAAATGAATACTAAAAAAATTACTAAATGATAATGAGACTCATTATTATAAAGAGATATATCATAATATGTTATCATCATAATGATGTTAATAAATGATCTCGATAAACAATGGTATTTAATTATAAACCCTCACCTCTTTAGTAACTATTGAATCACTACATGAAAAAATTAACATTTTATAGATAAGTATATCCCATAATTATATGGTAATCAATCATAATATTCATTCATGTGATGTATATATAAAAAATAAAAAACAAGTGGTCAACATGGTATGTGATCAACAAAAATTAAAGTGAGAATAAAATTCATTACAACATGACATGAATTCCATCGTATACATTTTACATCATATATAAAAAATATATATTTTTATAAATATAATAAATAAATATTGTAATATATTTCATAACATATATAATTTAATTATAACTGTTTCATACATATTTATTAACAATTCATTAATAAAATCAGTTTTACATATGATAAATGCATCGTTTCCCATTTATGTTTTGGTGTTATATTAGTAGTCCATGTACATTTGATCATAGAAACATAATATCCTTAATTTATACCATAATAAAAATATAATATATATTCATAATATATTTATTTCTATTAATTCATAAATGTATGATATAGAAAATGAGTTACACTATTATGGGAGATGGTAGGTCGTACGAAGGCATTAATTTTTTATCATTTTATAATGAATGGAATTAAAGAAAGTAAAATAATAATTAATATCTATAGAATAATTATTATATAATGTATTTCTTCAATTTTAATTGATTCTATTTTATTATAATCTGGGTGAAAATAAATTAAAAATCGAATTATATCACTTTGAGGAGGAAATATTCCACATGTAAAAATGTGGGAAGTAACTTTATTATAATGGATTGTATGGATATAAGTTAGATGTGTTATTTTATTTCCAAAAAAAGAATCATTAAAAATATATATATACATTTAACCCACCAATATATCAATCGTTGAGAGGCAGTGATGGAAATATAAGTACATTGAAAAGTGAGGTGTTATTGCGTCGTAGACATAATAAAATGTTTCATTGACAATTTTATGGAATTGGATATAGATATAGGTTATGAAATTTATATAATAACATATTAGTATTTGGTATTTAAAATCATCATTATATATTAATTAATAATAAATTAATGAATCTTGTTTGAGAAGAAGTAAAATCAATGTATTTAGTGAAGACAATTACATAGAATTAAAAAAACATCATAAGGATCACTTATTAGGGAACATGTGGTTGTTAATCTTAGTAATAAAAAAATTAATAGAATTTGAAAAAAGATTAGATAGATATTCTTTATTGATTAATTTATCTAAATGGATTATGACGTGTAGAAGAGTGATGAAAGGATATGCACTTTTATAATTGATATAATGTGGGGTTTCTTTCGAATTCCCAAAAAATATTCAATAATGGAAATTATGTATCAATAAAATAAAAAAAAATAATAATAAATAATTGATTTGAGGTCATTTATGTTCAAAAAACATTCAACAGAAAAAAACCATTTTTAATACATTTTATTCCAATAACCAATATTATTACCATGTTTTACTGTTTTTTTTTTCATCGCAGCGACAAGATTTTAATTTAACAATATATGTTATCCATTAACAATAAAAATTAACGAGGAAAAGTAAATAATTTAGTAACCCTAATTTTAAATATAATATAATAGATTTCAAATCATTTTTTGCATGTGTGGGAATTTGATTTTAATATATGTTCATATAACACCCAAATCCTTGTTTTATACATGACTATTGTAATTAATCTTTAATTGCACTTCTATTCATTTTTCAAAAAAATTATGTTTAATTTATAAAATATTATTATTTATGATTACTAGTAATATATAATTAGTTTTTAAAATAAAACTCATAGAGGTTAAAGAATGAAATTTTTTATAAAACCTGAGAGGGTGAGGAATATGTTGTTTTCTAAGAAAAAAAATATGTTTAGTTTAAATATATTTTCATATAAAAATAAACATCATATTAATTGTAATGAATTAATTTTGAGTAATTATATATTAATTTTATTAAATAAAATTACAATCATTTTAATATGAAATTAATTCTTATATGTGCTTGAAATAATAAAATTATAAAACTCTTTATTTGTTCCTTTTAATCAAGAAAATATTCTACTATGATGAAATTGACAAACATAATTGTAAATTTATTTTGAAAGTTTGGTATCAATGAAATAAATTAATTTTTTTTTAAATGTTGAAAATTAAATATTAAAATTTGTTCAAAAAAAGATACAATCCCACTGTATAAAAGAAAAATATTATTTTACATAAAACATCTTTTTTATTATCCAATTCCATGAAAATAAACAGAATAATGGATAATTTATATATATAATATCTTTTATAAATATAATCTGCAAATATTATTCAATTTAATTTATTTAGATCAAAACACAATGCATGCCTATAAACCATTCTAGAAAGCTAAATCTTTTACATTCAAAAGATTTATTTTTTTATTTATAATAATTAGATAACCAGTTAATTTATGTGATATACCTATAATCCTTGAATGTTTCATATTATTGTTTTCAATATTCATAACATACAATTTAATGGATTTTTTATATCTAAAACATTAACTAATAATATTATACGGGTATATCATGGTTCATTTAAACTCAGTGTTTCATGTAACACAAGCTATTGATGAAATTAAATTTATTTTCAAAACATATTTCATAAAATATGTTGTTTTACATGCCTTGAATTCTATGATTTATGAAATGGTATTTTAACCTTGTCTATTATGTTATGGTACATTGGTGTGTATCTTTTCCCACAATGTTATGTCAAATGGGAGGTTATCTATTACATGATGTTTTTATAATCATTGTTTTATATCAAACATATTATTATAATCTTAGGATTAAGTGTTATACTTATTTTTTATGCTTCATATTTATATATATATGTTCATCATGATATGATTTATTGATTCTTCTTTCATAATTTATTTTTAAGTTATTTTAATTCTAACATCACTCTAAAATTATATTTTATATCTGATTTTTTCGTGATGTGTATCTCATATGTTTTCCCCTTACTAGGAATTGTATGACGTCGATTACATTTTTATTTTTTAATTATGGATTCACATTAAATTGTTATTTATTATAGGGATATAGGTATAACTAATTTTTTGAATGATATATAAGTTATATTATGAAAAATGATGTTTATGTAGATAATATCCAAGAAACATATTAATCAACTTATGGAAATATTTAATAAATAATAAATAGTTATTCATAATCACGTAAAATACATGAATTATATCATAATGTCAATATATTTATAATTATATTGTATTACCATATCTACATGTGATGTTATGAGGGTCAAAAAGTTGTTTCCAATCAAGGGTTAATTTTTTTTTGAAACAGATTATGCTGAAAAAAATAAAAACAACTTAAATCATCTTATGATTAACTAATGGTGTCATACGTTTGTAAATTTTTGGATTTTTTATTCAAAAATAAAAGAAAAATTATTATAATATTATTATATAATATCATTATTCACTCTAACAACATTGATTTTGGTTTTTTAATGGACCTAGTGTAACCATTTCATTATAATTAAAAGACTCAAAGTAGTGGTTGTATCAATAATTTGGAAAAAATTATTATATCTGGTGTGGAAAATATCATTAAAATGGTTACTCAGAAATTTTTTCTTAATAATATTAACTTGATCATTTATAAACTCATAAACAAACCAATAATCTTGTAACTTATTACTGATTCCACCGTAATAGAATGAAAAAAACCATTACTGGATCTTCTAATTTAGAAATTTTTTAATATTGTATCATCCTAAAAAAATTATCAATTTGTATTCAATCTTTAAAAATTAATTATATTTATATATTTTATAAAATATGATGTTATATAGTAGCATACATTGAATATCGACATTAAATATCGTAATTTGAGTTATTGATGAAATTACCCACTTCTATAATGATTAATTTTTGTTTATACAATTATTCTCTAATTTATATCTAATTAAAGTTATTTTGTAAAGATGATTTTTTACTCATTTAATATAATTAGCCTTAATATTTGTCCAATATTGGATACCAAAACTATAATAAGACAACAAGGGTCGTCTTGACACTTCACCCTAGCATGTTAAATAGAATACCCAAAGTGCATTCCTGATTGCAATGGGTCAGAATGTAATCCTCTGTATAAAAATATAAAATATTTATATTTCTCTAAAATAAATAACAAAGTGACTTATGTTTATCAACAATAACATATTCATTAAATTTATAATGTGTACATGAAATTAAAAATCCAGGACACGTTCTATAAAAATATAATGTCTCTTTGAGTCTGGTCATCACAAAACTCTCAATCCACTATGAATGATATATGAAAAAAGATAAGCATATATACCACGTAACAACCTTCTATTTTTACAAGTCATGAAAATAAAGGCTATACACAAATTAATGTAAATATAGGGTTTCATCAATAAATCTCAGTTAGATATGAAAAAAGAAATTACACATTGTCTAATGTCATCGAACCATTTCTCATTCTTTAAAAGACCATATTATAATGAAATTTCTATGTAACAAAATCATGTGAGACATCATTTTATTTCATATCCAAATATTCCATAATAAAATAAATAAGAACAAGAATTTAAATAAGGAAAAAAATCAAGGATGTAACTATAACAATCATATCCCAAAAGATTACATGGTGAGCGTACAAACCATGGTACAAAAAATATCATGTATATTATAATCTCAACATAGATATCCACGAACAAGATCCAAAATGCATAAGTTAATACTGAATAACCATGTGAATATGTTAATCATGTTACCTAAGTGAGTTTATCTTACATGAATACAAATTTCCCTCTATCAGGTGATAATAAATAATTAGGAATACAATGAACACTATGTTGGGATGATAATCCTATGAAGACAATTCTTACCAAAGTCTGGAGATATTAGGATACCCATTTACAAAAATGCACTTATGAAAACCTAATAAAGTACATATTTGTGCTGGATAAACTAACAATTATATTTTTATATTCACAAGGATCCCAAATGTTCCCATATTCTAGGTTTTCACAAAATAAAACATGAACCAGTATCCATATTTATAAAAAATTGAAAGAAATGTATCACTACGCCCAAGCTTTGAAAAATAAATTTGAAAGTTAATAAAATAATGCTCAAAATAATATACCAAAGTAGCGTATCAACAATCATGTGATTTCGATATTCATTTTAGAAAAAAATCTATCATTTGTGTTATATATAAAATAGAATAAATTTTTATTAAAAAAACACAAAAAAATATTTTTCAAATTATCCAATATAATATTTTAGAAACATCAATTAAATATGTAAATTTATTGTTTTTATTAAATCATCAATCGTAATAGGAAAAACAGTCTTTTACGATGGGGTATTTGTGATAAGATTAATTCCCGTCACAAGTGGTCCATCCCAGGGGTTATTTGCGACGATATTTGGGCTCTCGTTGCAAAAGGTAATGCGTACTTTGGAACGGGATGCGTGTCAAAGCGTGGGAAGTTCACTTTTTGAAATGGGACCCTTCCCAAATAACCTTTTAACCGCTGCCCATAATTAATGCAGTCGAAGGTCTTTCCAACGGGCCCCATCACAAAAAGGACTACAAGCGATGGGAGTCTCGTCTCTAATAGAACTGTCACAACTAATCTAACCTATATATACCCCCTCCATTTTTCTTTCTCTTCCTCTCATTTCTCACTTCCTGTCTCTCAGAAAACATGAATCTTAGCGTGAAAAATTCTCTCAGTTAATTTTTTTACAGAGAAGTTGTGAAGGCGCTTACATCAATAGGAGATCATGTAAATATGTATTTATATTATATTTAATTTAGTACTTATTTAATTTTTTAATGTTAATTTTATTTATTGTTGATTAGTTGTAATTAAATTAGATTTAAATTGATTTGTTATGTGTATTTTAATAAAAATAAGTAATAATTAGTAATAATTTGAAGTAATTGATGATAATTAGTACTAATTAGTAGTAATTGATTGTAATTATTACTAATTAGTTGTAATTGGTAGTAATTAGGAATAAATAAGAATAATTAGAAATAAACATGAATAATTACTAATAAAAAGTAATAAATAGAAATAAATAGCAATAAATAGTAATAAATAGGAATAATTAGTAGTAATTAGTAATAAATAGTAGTAATTAGTAATAAATAGTAGTAATTAGTAATAAAAAGGAATAAATACGAATAAATAAGAATAAATAGGGATAAAAAGGAATAAACAGGAATAAATAAGAGTAAATATGAATAAATGGATATAAATAGAATAAATAGGAATAAATATGAATACATAAAAATATTTAGTAATAAGTAGTATTAAATAAGAATATTTAGTAATAAAAATGAATAATTAGTATTAAATAGTAATAAATAACAATAAATAAGAATAATTAAGAATAATTAGTTATAAATAAAAATAAATAAGAATAAATAAGAATAAAAAGGAATATATTGGAATAATTATAAATAAATAGTAATAAATAGTAATGAATTGGAATAGATAGGAATAAATATAATTAAATAGGAAAAAAGGAATAATTAGTAATAAATAAGAATAATTATTAATAATTATTAATAAATATGAATAATTATGAATAATTAGTAATAAATAAGAATAATTAGGAATAAATAGAAATAAATAGGAATATAATGGAATAATTAGTAATAATTATTAATATATAGTTACAAATAGTAATAAATTGGATTAAATAAGAATAATTAGGAATAATTAGGAATAAATAATAATAAATAGGAATAAATAAGAATATATATGACTAAATAGGATTAATTATAAATAATTAGGAATAAATAGGAATAAAAAGCAATAATCAAGAATATTTAGCAATATTTAGCAATAATTTGGAATAATTAGCAATAATTAGGAATAATTAATAATAATTAGGAATAATTAGGTATAATTTGGAATATTTCGGAATAACTAGGAATAATTAGTAATAAATAGTAATAAATATTAATAAATAGTAATAAATAGTAATAAATGTTAATAAATTGTAATAAATAGTAATAAATAGTAATAAAAAGTATTAAATAGCAATAAATAGTAATAAATAATAATAATCAGTAATAATTAGAAATAATTAGTAATAAATAATAATAATTATTAATTATTAGTAATAATTAGTAAGAATTAGTAATAACTCTTAATAATTCATAATTAATAGTAATTATTAGTAATAATTAGTAATAATTAGTAATAATTAATAATAATTAGAAATAATTAGAAATAATTTGTAATAATTAGAAATAATTATTAATAAATAGTAACAAATAATAATAAATAGTAATAAATAGTAATAAATAAAAATAAATAGTAACAATTAGTAAAAATTAGAATTAATTAGTAACAATTATTTTCAATTAGTAACAATTAGTGACAATTAGTAACAATTAGTAACAATTTGTAATAGTTAGTAACAATTGGTAACAATTAGTATGAAATTGTAACAATTAGTAACAAATAAGAAGAAAATAAATTTTAGTAAATTTTAATAAGCAGGCACAATATCCAGTGGATTGACGAAAATCCTTTAGCTCGATGACTCTTCTCCTTTCTACTTTCACAAACTCAATACATTCTTAAATATCTGCTTCTACGTATGCATGTCCAATCTCATATGCATGATTTTGAATATTCATTCATTGGACCACATTTTTTATAATGTGTTCTTGCGGTGATAGTCGCAAGAAGATGATTTATCGACAAAAGGGGGCACTTTTTTCTAATGGCTCATTTACAAGCATGTTTCTCACACAGAAATCACAGTGAAGAATCTTATTGGAGATACTCTTAAACATTCTCATATTCAAGAGAATGAATATGTGTACCTACGAGAAGATTCTTCATTGTTATTTAAGTGAGTGAAATTTTAATGTTAATTTGATGTCAAACAAAAGAGTAGCCATCAATCCACTAAAAATTATTTCGCCCAAAATTAGTATTTTCGACGGGATCCCGTCGCTAATAATCTAAATATAAATATTTATTTGAAGTATTTACGAAGGGCCCATCAAAAAAAGTTTATTTATATATATATTGTATATAATCAGAATATTATTTGTGTTTACAACTCTTTTGAAAGAAAAATATTGTGTTAATATTGGTTTTGAAAAAGTGTTTCCAATAGAGTTTTATAAATAGTTTATAGGTGTTTCAATGGGATGATATGTTTTGAAGATAATCTGTATGACTTGAAAGTTAGTTTTCATTTAAATTATTGTTCCTTTTAAATGAATTTGTAAGATGTAATTTGGGTTTGATTTGGTGGTTAGCGATTTTGAGAAAAATAAGGTATTGTTTGATTGTTTTGGTTTTGAAATGTCGAATGTGTTTTTGTATGAACCTTCGGTATTTTCATGAGTGACCACATGAATGAGGTAATATGGGATGATGTATGGTTAATCGAATGGATAGATGAGTTCTAGGATTGATATGAGGAGGGTGCCCGGTGTGGCACAGAAACATGCATGTGTGTGGCCCGTGGGGTACCATTGGGGGATACACTAACAGATGAACCGTTTATTTTAAAAAATATGATTTTAATGGAGAAACATGATGTCCTTATGACTAGTTTGTTATGGTGTGTATTTTTTGTTTTTTTAAATGTTGATGTTGTGGGATGTTTTGAGTTCAATAACCCATCCAGTTTGTACATTGTTTTGGGTTTGAGTTCGGTCGGTAAGCTGTGTTGAACAGCCGGTTTGTGGTCTCTTTTGAGAAATTTTTCTGGACACCATTATGGTGTTTCCTTTTGTGTGTTTGGATCAGTATGTGGTATATCTTTACCAATGGGAAATATTTTTTTCGTCCTTGGGTTTAATGGTTGGATTAAGTGCGCCCTATTAAGGGTTAGAGTACAACTGAAGTGCTACCCGGATTGTTTCACCATGTGAAGACCCTCCAGTTGATCAACATAAGAAATATTTTTCTTTAGCATATTAGATTGATTATACCCCTATCCTTTCATGGTTTTTTGTATCCTTTTGTAGTGGGATAGTGACCATGGAAGGTTGAAATAGACCATAGCCTCTTACGTTTCCTGATTTTCTAATGTTGGAAGTGGTCTGGGGTAGGTAGCACAGATTAGAATCTGGATGGTGTCTAGGAGTTCCTCTTGGTCCTTTGTAGTCACTTTAGAGAAGGAGTTCATGTTATACAACCAGTGTGGGAAATCTATTCATTGAATGATATTATGGACACTTTCTAGAATTGTGATTTTTTTGGGGTTATTGTATAAGGTCCCTCTCCATGCATTGTTTATATCAGTCGCAATGGTCATGTTCGGTGACTCCTTGTCTTGTCATGCGCTCGATTGATTATAAAGGTAAAAGTTGTGCAATCCTCTGAGAGTATCTATTTTGTTTGGAGAATGTCTCCCTTGTAAAAACATCAAAATATTCCATTTTAGAGGAATGTTAGTATAGTTGTTCTTTACTTCTATTGTTTCTCACTTGAAGATTTAAGGTGTGATATGTGTGTATTTTATAAGCCCTTGTTTCAGTAAATTATCGAGTTAGGGTAAAGTGAGTTTGGTATGTTTTATGTCTTGACAATCTTATGAAGGAATTAAGTGTAGTTGTTGGTGTCACCAAAATTAGAATTATCGTTTCGGGGGTTTCTAATGCCTAACTGCGAGGTCGAAGATGCTTCAATCATTTGAGCTCCAGCCATAGGTTTCAGAGAGAAGTTGGATTATAGTTAGGGGAAATACCTGGGTCATCTAAAACATTGTACAATTTATTATCCATAGTATGAAAGATAGGAAGATCTTAAACCTCTAGTGTCATTATCTTTCTTTCGTTGTTCCCGTTCGATGGAAATAGGTTGAGTTACTTGTACCCATGTCGTCACCCAATGTCATTCCCTCCCCCTTTGGTTTCCATTGAGTCCTTGGAGAATGGTTAGAGATTTGGATAGAAAGGCTGATCAAATAGTTTCTTAACATTTAGTTGTAAACATATGATTAGAAGCCATGTAGAAAAAATTATCTTCACTGTTAGAGCACAATTTTCCAAACCGTGCAAACTAACAGTACTCCCTTCTAAAATCATTAATTTTTTTGGGTCTTTCTATGTTGGCCCATGCTGATCGGTTAAGATGGTTGTTTCTTATGGTGGGAGACCCACTATTATTCTCAGGTATTTTCCTTTATATATTTTGAATGGAATTATACCCTTTGTATTAGGGAGCCCATTCAGGCCTCCCCCTTTTAGTGTCTTAATTTTGTCTCAGAAAAATATAGGTTGTCTCTTATGGTGGGGAGCCTATTTGTGACCCCCAAACCAATAAACCAGATTTAACCATGTTCATGGTATTATGGTCGGTAGTATCATTAAAAACTATCTAGATAACAACATATTCCATATGTAAATGTTAATATTGGAGAGCTCCCAATTTTTTAGTTAATGTAAGGTAAGTGTAACCTTTTTCAAATTTGTTGTTCATTGGGGTGAATTTCTTGAGTCTTGTTCGGATAGGGTTTGTGGAGTTTCCCATTTGGATTAAAACAGAATGTGATTGATCATTTCAGGAAAGAGGTGTAGGTTTATCTTGTGGGAGTAATTCTTCTTTAATTGATCACTTGAGATGTTTTGGCATTTGGGGGTGAAACATGGCAAGGATGTACATCTTGGTTTATCGGCTGGGTTTGGATATTATATTTGGAATTGATGTGGATTTCCGAGGAAAAAATGTTTTCATGGTGGGGATAATTTCACATACATGCCTTATTTTAATGTCAAATTTCATTTTATTTCCATTTATGCCTTCTTTTGGGGGTTTCTCGAAATTTTATGGAGTAATGGGTGAGTTTTCAGGAATTGGTCAAAACCGTGAGCCCAATTCCAGATTTAAAAATAAATTTTGATTCCATTATAACTCCTCCATGTATTCACATTTTTCATCCATTAAAATTCTTAAGTGGTCTCCCCTGGCCAATTATCACCACAATATTAATTTGTACAATTTAGGAATCCATAATCATGGTGGATTTGGGATTTTATTTCTAGGAATGGGCCTGCCTAGAATCCCATTTCCTGCATTAAAAATATTTTTTAATTCTTTAATATCTCCATAAATATTTACGTATATTCTGTGATTCAAAATATCCCCCCATCCCACATTCCCAAGGCGCGCCCCCATGCTCTTCTCCCCCTTTTTGGAGCCTGGTTTCATCACTAATTTGGATGAACCCTTTCTGAATTTCTCAAATCACCCATATTTGAAGATGTAAATTGATTATTTCATAACTCCACCATTTATCACTCTTATTCTCCCATTAAAGATCCTAAAATATCTCTAAATCCTTTTTCAAGTTTCCATTTATTTATTTGATGTTTGGAATTTTAGATACTAGAGTATTTTTGGTGATTTCTTCAATATTTTTCAGGGTAATTGATTCGTTCTTTGTTTTTCCTTTTCCCTTATGGACTCTTCCCTCATTCATTATGATCTAAAATGTCCAGAAGTTGGGGTTATAACCTATGGTTTGATTTGGTGTATTGTCGGTACAATATTGTGGTATATGGAAAGATTTGACTTCCTTTTATTGCGGTGGTGGTACGGTTGATGTTTCAGACCATGTTTTGATTGATTCGACACTTTTGGTAGGTGATTCTATTGTAAACCTGTTAGGTCCACTAGGCTGAGTGCCCGGAGAGGGGGGGTGAATCAGGGTATGACTAATTGAAAATTTTAGCCCATTCTGATCTTCTTTCACTATTTAGCAAAACAATCTTCTCTCACTTTATTATTGCACAATATAAACAGAAGGTAAAGCATGCACATGACAACACAATTTTTACTTGGTTCACCGCTAAGGGCTTCATCCAAGGAGCATACGCCGAAATATTTCTGGTCGTACCAAATTCCACTATTCTTCACTATATGTGGATTACATGGTTTAGGCATAGTCACTATATCCCTGGGTTACTGCCTTTACAAGGTTTAGGGTCAGCTCACTACTTTCCCAAGGGTCACTCCCTGTTTCTCTCTCTCTGGCTCACTACCGGTGGAGAGGATCACCTTCTTCATCTTCCTTTGCTCACTACTATGGAAAGGATCCACACATAGTTTATAGACCTGTAGGTCTCTTCATTTGTATGAAATAATGCATCTTATTATGTATGTATATGCTATGCTGAATTTAAACTGTCACCCATAGATGAATCTCTCTTTGCACCGAAGGTATCGGGCAATCCCCCAGCTTCCACGAAACTCTAAATCACTACCAAAAATCAACCATACTTGGCACCCTTCGCTAAGGCGGTGCACAAGTCTCAGTGCACAGGTCAACACTGGCATGAAATTATTTCTTAACACATGCATGACTCAAGCTTGAGCCTCTCCAATCTTGTTCGACTCACTTCCTTTTCTTCCCAAAACACTTCTGGTGCGCAACAAACTCTTGGTGCAGAACTTCCTTTTCTGGAGCACAAGTCACACTTGCGCAACACACCACCACTTGCATGACAACTACACCTACGTGACAGCTTCTTTGAATCTTCAAAGTGTTGAACTCTAGTGAAGAATGAAGAGGGTTGTTCTAGTATTTATAGGAAAATTGACCACCCTGCGCGACGGTGCGCAAGTCTCCCTTCGGCGTGCAAGTCTCGGCGCGCAGGTCTATGCCCCTGCAGGTCACTTACGCGACCTAATTCCAAACGTGCACAAACCTCTTTCTTATTCCATATTTTGATCATCTGATCTTGAAAAACCATAGGCGTGAAAGTTCTCAAGCTTCCAAGGCATCAGCGCGCAAATCACTTTCACGACGCGCAAGTCACTTGCACTACACCGCCAATACTTGCACGCCACATGTCCCTTTGCCATATTTTTTTGATCTGATCGTGAAAAACATATGGCGCGCAAGTTTCCAAGACGTCAAGTACACAGTGTGAAAGTCCCTTTTCCAAAAACCACTTTTCTTCATTTGACGATTTCCAGGCCCAATAATTAGGCAAACAATGGAAAATGGTTCCACCTTGTATCTATTCTTTTGTACCACCTCCTGATAATCCATTACTTTTTTCAACGTTCTTTAGTAAAACATGGATAACTGACCACATCTCTTTAACTCTACATTCCATCATGAAATCCTTGTTGTCAACAAATTTGTATGTCATTGTTTTTCTTTAACAATAATCACCATTCAGATGTCCTCTTTTTCAACAAACACAATCAACTCAAAAAATGCTTCAATGATACCTTGAGGGATTATTTCCCAAAAAAACCATTCCTTGATGAGTTAGATGGATTGTTTTACTAGTTTTCATGTTCCCCATATGCTGTTTTTAGGGTGAAAACCATTTTGTAGTGATTTTGTTAAGCATTTAATTTTATAAATTCATTTTTGTTGATGTTGTGAACTTTTCAAATGTAACACATGTGGTATATTTAGTGGTAGTTTTATAAAATAATAAATTGATTTAATATTTTTTTAAAGGGGATGACAATTATATTTTTTTAATGCCTTAGTGACATGTTGGCCATGAAAGGGGTTTTTTGTAATTGTTTTGGTCTATAAATTTTTATATACCTTTTGAGAGAATTTTATGAAAATCGGTATTTTCATTTGTATCTTACGTGGTATTATTTGAGGTTATTTTATCACACTAGAAAGTGGTTTTATAAATGTCTCTAGGGATGAATATTCTACATTGGTAGTTTATTGGTGTGGTTTATCCTTGAAATATGGTGTTGAAATGGGTTTTATGAGAAATTATTAGGTATACTTTTTGGAATTGTTTTATGAAAGATTAGAATGATTTAATGATTTATGTAAGTGGTGAAACCATATTGGAAAACTGTTTTGGAGTTTGTATATTTTAAAATGGTACATTTTAATAGTTGAAGGGGATGTTTTGTGAT
Source organism: Viscum album (assembly GCA_963277665.1). Lineage (NCBI taxonomy): Eukaryota > Viridiplantae > Streptophyta > Magnoliopsida > Santalales > Viscaceae > Viscum > Viscum album. The sequence goes on along the minus strand of OY728146.1, from coordinate 478,325,903 downwards.
TTGTGCCATTTTGGAATTTTTTTATAAATTTTTTTGAAGGATTTATTAAAGTTTTTTAGAAATTTGAATGTGATGTGGGATGTTTTCTGTGTGTGTTATGTGAAAAATGGATTTTGGTTATGAAATGGGTATTATGTAACATGTGAGGGTGCTATTATGTGAATTTTAATATCTTGTATTGGTTTTACAAAATTGTTTAATGTATTTGTGGAAGTGTTAACGAAATTCGAAATGTGTTGTGGGCTATTTTGGTGTAAGTCAGATTTCATAGTCAATTTGGATGAAAAGTGGACTTTTGAGACTTGTGTGGCATAAATGTGGGTTGTTTGATTAACTTTTGATGTGGAAATGATATATTTATATTAAAAGTATATTTAATGACTTTTTAACTTGTTTTAGCATAGGGGGAAAACTCTGGTATCTTGGTGGTTGGACGTGTACTAATATGCTAGTAAATAATTGGGGGTTGGCCTTAGTTTCACATAGTAATATTTAAGCTTACAACTCTAAATTAACTATAATGATGATGATTTGGGACCACTAGGTTATTGGTATGTTCAATACTAGTGGATTGTGCACCAGAACAAATTTTATTATGGTTACTCTCACTAAGATAAGTGGTACCTTGGACCCATAGCTGGACAGTACCTAGGGGTTATTTACTATTTCTTTTGCTCATTAGATCCATTTTACTCACTGTTGGCATATGGTATATTTGGAAGGATAATTCAGAAGAATTGGAAATTATTTTAATAGTGTTAATTATTTAAATTATCCCACTTGAAAAAATATCTTTTTTCAAGTTACATCTTTTAGAAATTGTAACAATAAATTACTTGTTTTTTATAACTTGCATATTTATCATATTTGAATGTTTATTATATTAAATATCTTAATGATGGTATCCTACTGGGATTTGGATCACACCCAACAAACACCTTTGGGTGAATGTATACTTGGTTATTTTTTTTTAGGTCTGGGTACAACTTTTTAGCCCGCAATTTGGGTTTTTATAGGTCGTTCGTGATACAATGTTATGGAGATGGCTTAAGGGTGGTTCCTATATCCATGTGGAGGTTTTTGGGCTGTCCTTTATTGGTTTACTAGATTTTTAATGGTCTTTAAACATAGTTTTAACTTATATAATTCAGTTTTGAATTTTTTCAAAAGACAGTTTTATTTGAAAAATTCATATTTGATTTATTGAGCTTGTTTGTTATTTAATGTCTATAAACTTGGATAAATCATTCACAAACTTAATTTTATGATACTCGAGCACTTGTGCTAGTCCATGGTGATCGAGAACACCCTCCGGGCCTTGTCGCGGGCTTGGTAGGGTGCCAGTTTGGATGGATACCCGATTTGGTTCGTGACATTGAATTACCCTTATATTGATACATTGTTTCAAATATGGGTACCAGGGATAAACTTTCATATACGAGGATTTCCATTACAAACCCATTGATTGAAAATAGTAATTATTAGAATAATATCACTATAATTACACAGCTTCTATGATGCCCTAAAACATGATTTTGAATGGAGTTGTTTTTTACATTGACCTCCCTACATTTATGAAGTTCTCTTGATAGACATAAATATAATTTGAGAGCATAAGGATACCCTTAATTAAAATTTGATAATTCAAGGATACTGTTATGTGTCATTGGAAACTATGAGTTTTCACATAAAAATTGTAAATGCATAGGGTGTTACCCATACCCATCTTGTATAAAATATTACATACCCTTATTTTTTATGTGGAACATGTAATCTACCCTTATAATTTAAAATAAAAAATCTCATTAACCATGTATATCACATGAAAAATTTCCTCTCACACAATAATTAATAATGGAAACCTAACATAGCCATATGCAGAGTATTTCAATCATATTTAACCCTTATTTTACAATTAGAAAACTATGATTAAAATTATAGGATGCCATATAATTGAAAATAAGGATGAATTCTACTAAACGTTTATTTCCATTAAAAAAAGTATTTAACAATTAAAAAAAGTTTCTTTGTTTATTATAAAAAAGATGATGTTACAATTATTTTTACCACAGACAATTCTTATTCCATAAATTGGTGAAAATTTTGTTCTTATAATGGGGGAAGGACACTACCACAAAATGAGTAGTTTCTATCACCTTTTCACATGGTTATCTGGTTCATAATATTGTATTGAAAGGATTACTGAGATTTGTTTACCACACAATACCTTACACTAGTGATCCTAATACTAAAATGGTAGCAAAATCAATGTGGAGTTAGTTCTAATAACAATACCCTATAAGAAAAATAATTTCTCGGAAAAACTGTTTTCTATATAAAGGAACAAAAACTTCTCTAAACTGTTTCACGTTAAATTTTTGGGCACTTCCATTTCATGATTAATAACACTCACCCATATATTAATTGTCCTTTTATAGTTCCACGCACATGAGTGGTTTTTCATCAATCCACTAGCCCATCAAAAATATCTCAATCTTCTTATTCCCTAATGAGAGACACCCCTTTTCCAGGGTCATTCCACTTTTATACACAAATGGTACATAACCCTTATTCAGGTCATGTTGAAATCCTGGACTCACAAAAAACATGCATGAAAACCCCATTACAAATAAATCATTCAAATTTATTTCAATTAAATCATTATTTAGTAGAAAAAAAATTATTCTTTTTTCATAAATCCATAAAACCTATATATTATTATAAAAATTTAAAAATCATGATAACAAAAAGAAGATTTCAGAACCAATTTCCCCAAAGCCCAAAATTCAAATAATACTCAAATCGTAACAAAAGTGGGGTTCTACCATGATTTTAATTCAAATTGCACAGCCAAATTCAAGAAATTTAAACAATACGAAACTTATTATTTAATTTCTACGAATATGATTAGAGAGTGAAGACACCTACTTCACTGATAATGGTGACAGTGATGAACATCATGATAATGACAAAAAAATTGTCTTTAATATTCAAAAACCCACCATATATCTCTAACCTTATCCTTAATAAAAAAAATCTAACCATGATTGGAATTAAACACCATATATCTTAATAAACAAGGCTAAATCTATGAAATCTAGTGTTTTAGAAAATATATATATAATAAAAACCATTAAAATGTACAACAAAAGGAGATTTTCCAAGGGAAATGGGCTTCAACCAACTAGGAAAATCCTTCGAATCGCTTATGATATGATGGAGAATAGTTCCAAATCCATGGGAGGATGAGTATTATATATAGGAATGAAATTTCAAAATATTAAGGGTTAAATCATAATCCTGACCAAGACCTATTTATTTGTGATCTTCTTTTAAATCATTCATGGTTAGTGGCGTGGTCAAGGAAACCATGATCTAACTGTAACTGACCATTACCTCAAGGGGCACCTCACATGGTTGGCCTAGATGGATATACAAACTATGTACTATCCATGATAAATCCCACAGTCCCAATTTGTAATGTTCAACCTTACCATCATCCTAACAATATACCTCCCCATTACCCATGTCTTATTGTACATGATTTCCTATAGGAGTCTTACAGTTTAGAAAATTTTTGTACCAACCATAATCCATTAAAATACCCCAAAAACATTCAAAATTTCTTCCAAAAACTCACAAAATTCAACCAAAACACCATACATAGGTAAAAATCACAAATATATTTTTACATTTTTAAAAATTGTGGTGATAAAATCTCAGAAGCATTTTATTTTCTATGCCTAGAATGTAAAAAACAATAGTTTTCCTAAATGATCTTGGGCCATTTCTTGATCATTTATTTCTCCAATTCCCAAGTCACTTCTAGAATCTGACTATGTTTTCAAAAACCCACAGTAGAAAAATTTTCACCCATTATATGCTTTCTATTTCTTATCCATAATCTACACTGGGATATGTACAAACAAATAATCTGACTATAGGTGGACATGATCCCATCGAATAATATGGTTAGGATTACCATGATAATTTTTCAATAGAGATTCATGAAATAAATTATTCATGTAACTGATATGTGGTGGAAATGCCAACTGATATTCCACCACACCAACCCATTCAAGTGTCCAAAAAAGGAATATTTAGGTAGGATATAAATTTCCCTACTCCCCCAAATGTCAATGTCCAAGACTTGGGGAGATCCTAAAAAATATATCATCACCATCCTTGAATAATAATGGTAGTCAAAGATGATCCACATATAACTTCTGATGAAACTAAGCAATATCCACCAATTTATTGATCACATAAATATTCAACTTTCAATCATGGACCTGGCACCTGCAAACAAGGAAAGTCTTATATGTTTCCATCTAAATAGAGTGAAAAATGAAAAGGATTCTTATACAGTGCTTCAAAAAGACCTTGTGGAGTCAAAAGTTCTCTTTTGACTTTTATATCTATTTTTGGAAATCAAAAATGTCTTCTACTATTCTAATCGTACTGACCATGATTATTGTACTGACCATGCTGATCATATTGACCATATTTATCATACTAATCATGATGATCATACTGACCATGTTTATCGTACCGATCATGCTGATCGTACTAACCATGTTTATCATACTGATCATTCTAATCATATTGACTATGTTTATCATACTGACCATGCTGATCGTACTGACCATGTTTATCGTACTGGTCATGCTGATTGTACTGACCATGTTTATTATACTGATCTTGATAATCGTACTGACCATGATTATCGTACTGAACATGATTATCATACTGACCATGTTTATCATACTGACTATAGTTATCGTACTTACTCTAGAAATTGTATTGACCCTGTTAATCGTACTGAGTTTTATGAAACATATTCAGTTTTTATCGTATCAATACATTACACCAAGAAATACTTATAGTACTCATACTTTACTTTCATTATATGCATGTTTTTGTCCTTTATAAAAAACACATGTTTCATATTAATCGTACTCATGTTTATCATCATCATATATCTATTATTTTAACCAAAACGATGTCATTGAGTTAGTTATAAACTAATCAAAACGATGTTGTGTTTTCTGATTCAATATGATCGTAACAATGCCAGGTGTCCATGTACCTCTGAGTTTTCCGTTGAAATATGATAGTTGGAGGAAATATTACCATTGGATCATGAGGCCTATAACTAATAGGTCACTGCTTTCCCAAGGGTCACTCTCTGTTTCACTCTCTCTGGCTCACTCTCGGTGGAGAGGATCACCTTCTTCCTCTTATTTCACTCACTGCTCTGGAAAGGATCCACTCATAGTTTATAGACCTATGGGTCTCTTCATTTTCATGAAATAATGCATCTTCTTATGTATGTAGATGCTTTGTTGAAGTTCAACTTTCACCCATATATGAATCTCTCTTTTCACCGAAGGTATCGGGCAATCCCCCAGCTTCCACACATCCCTAAATCACTGCTAGAAATCAACCATACTTGGCTCCCTTCTCTAAGGAGGCACATTAGTCTCGGCGCGCAAGTCAACACTGGTGCGCAAGTATTTCATTAACACTTCTACAACTCAATCTTAAGATTCTCCAAACATGCGCAACTCGCTTCCCTTGCTGCCCAAACCACTTCAGGCGCGCAACAATCACATGGCACGCAACTTCATTCTCTGGCGCGCAAGTCCCACTTGCGCGACACACCACCACTTGCGCGGTCACCACAACTATGCGACGGGAGCTCTGAATATTCAATGTGTTGAAATCCGGTGAAGAATGAAGAGGGGTGGTCCAGTATTTATAGGAAAATTTACCACCCTATGCGACGGCGCACAAGTCTCCCTTCGGCTCGCAAGTCTCGACACGCAGGTCTCTGCCCCTGCCGGTCACTTGCGCAACCGAATTCCAAACTTGCACAAACCTATTTCCTATTCCATATTTTGATCATATAATCTTGAAAAACCACAGGTGCGCAAGTTCTCAAGCTTCAAAGGCATCGACGCGCAAGTCTCTTTCATGGCGTGCAAGTCACTTGTGCGACCCCACCAACACTTGCGCACCACTTGTCCCTTTTCCATATTTTGATTATCTGATCTAGAAAAACATATGGTGCGCATGTTTCGAAGCCTTCAAGTACACGACGTGCATGTCCCTTTTCCAAAAACCACTTTTCTTAATTTGATGGTTTTCAGGCCCAATAATTTGGCAAACACTGGAAAATAGCACCACCTTGTATATGTTCTTTTGTACCGCCTCCAGATCATCCATTCCATTTGTCAACGTTCTTGAGTCAAACATGGATCGTTGAACTCATCTCTTGAACTCGATATTCCATCATGATATCCTCTTTTTCAACAAATTTGAATGTCATTGTTATTCTTTTTCACCAAGCACCACTCATATTTCCACTTTGTTAACAAACACAATCACCTCAAAAATGATTCAATGATACCTTGACAGATGTTTTCCCAACAATATCACCCTTTGGGTTAGTTGAGAAATCTTCCATAAAAATATAAGTCGCTGATTCCTCCGCCACCATTCGCCTCATTGCGATTCAAATAGCGATCAAGGATTTACTCAACACATACTATAAGCCCACATGAGCAATGATCGGGGTGAGAAACAAGAGTAAATGAAAAGTTCATCAATGAATCACTTCAACTTTGACATCCATTGTTGACACCAAACTGATACCAATTTCGAAATTTATACCAATTGTTGATACTTCACTGATAAAATTTTTTGGAAATATTCATACAATATTCCAACACCACTCTTCTCTTCTGATTTTATCATGATCCTTAACATTCGTGATATCTATGCTTTGATCGATCACTTCTAGCATCGTCAGAATTAAAAATCTCCCCATTTCTCATTTCTCCCCCTATCTGGCTGCTCCACCAGTCAGCTTCTCCCTGTATCTGTCATGATTTCTCAAATAGCCACACTATCTCCCCCTTGAACTATCACTATTTTCTCCCCCTTTGTAAATGAACCCAAAGGTCGCTCCTTTGTAGTTTGTAACATAGTAGAGAACACATATTAGCACATTAGGGAAAACACATCAAACCTCGGAAAGATGGGGGGTTTTCACATCCACACGCATTTAAGTGAGGGGAATCAACTGAACTGCCAAAGCCAGTCGATATCTTTCAAATGCTTCCTTGGGTAAGGCCTTTGTCAGAATATCTGCAACCTGTAACTCTGTAGGCACATACTCCAACATTACAACCCCTTTCTCCACTTTGTCCTTGATAAAATGATATTTTATCAAAATGTGCTTTGTCATTGAGTGATGAACTGTATTTTTCCTAAGATTGATATCACTTCAGTTATCATAGTGGATTCCGGTCGGAGACATCACTTCAACTCCCATATCTTCAAGCTACTTCTTCATCCATAATAGTTGTGTGCAAGCTTGAGTGGCTGCAATATAATCAGCCTCTGTGGGGATCAATGAAATGCAATCTTGCTTCTTGCTCAGCCATGAAATACACAGTCCACCAAGATAGAACGCACCTCCTAACGTTGATTTTCTGTCATCTGCTGATCAAGCCTAATCTGCGTCTGTGTAACCCAATAACCTGGTCTGAGATTTTTCATTATATGTCAAACCGAAATCCACAGTTCCCTTGATATACCGAAGTGTTCTTTTCAATGCAAGCATGTGGCTTTCCTTGGGATTACATTGTTATCTCGCTTCTTGGAATGTGGTGAAAACAATATCTGGCCTTGTTGTAGTCATGTACAACAAACATCCAATGATTTTACTATATTCTGTGATATTAACTGACTTTCCATCATCATCTTTTGATAATTTCATCTAGGTAGCAACCAAAGTCTTCATCTCCTTGGAATTATGCATTCCAATCCTTCGTAGAACCACCTTGGCGTATTTGTATTGAGAAATGAAAGTCCCATTACTTCCTTGTGTCACATGTAAACCAAGGAAAAATGTTAGCTCTCCAATCATTGACATTTCAAAATCATTTTTCATGAATTCGGAGAACTGTCTTCATTGAGATTTATCCGATCCGCCAAATATTATGTCTTCAACGTAAACCAGCACCATCATCCTTTGATTACAGTCGTTTCTGAAATAAAGATTGTAATAAACTCCCCCACGTGGGAAACGAAGCTTCTTTAAGTACTAATCAAGCCTTGAGTACCATGCTCTTAGTGATTGTTTCAGCCCATACAATGCATTCTTCAGCCTCAAAACTTTGTTCTCATCCTCATGAATGAGAAAACCATCTGGCTGATCAATGTACATCTCCTATTCTAGAACACCATTCAAGAATGTGGATTTTACATCCATCTGGAACACTTTGAACATTCTTTGCACTACTATGGCCAAAAATAATCTAATTGTCTCCAGCCTTGCAACCGGTGAGAATGTCTCATCAATGTCTATTCCCTCTATCTGGGAGTATCCCTTGCTACTAACCGTGCCTTGTTCTGAATCACTGTGACATATTAATTCATCTTTTTGTGATAGACCCATTTGGTTCCAATGATATTCTTGTCTGACGGCCTCGAAACAATATCCCATGTCTGGTTCTTCTCAATCTGATCAAGCTCTTCATTCATAGCATGAACACAATTTTCATCTTCAGCTACATCGGAAAAACATTTCAGCTCCACCTAAGATAAAAATGATGTTTTCTGTAATGAATTCATTCTTCAAGTCTGAACTGGAGCTGTCTGATCACCAATGATATTATGCCTATCAATGTTAGCTTGACTCATTGGCTTCCTTGCAGACACAGACTTGACACTTTCTTGTTCATCATTAGTACCTTCTTCTGTGTCATCCTCTGCCACTTCTGCTCCCCCTGTGTTGCTTACCTCATCATCACTTTCATCCAGTAACTGTTCACTGGGTCATTGAGTATATTGTTCATTTTCAACTATAGTGACACCATTGCTCTCAACAATTTTCCCAGCCTTTTGTTGAAAGATTTATATGCTTTTCTTTTCCCAGAGTATCCAAGGAATATCCCCTCATATCCTCATTCCTCAAACTTCCTATGATTTTTTTAGTTGATAATGAAACACTTACTTTCAAAAATTCGAATGTATTTCAACGTTGGCTTCTTTCCGTACCATAGATTGTATGGAGTCTTCCCTTGCTTTGGACACAACAGAGACCTGTTCGAAACATAGACCGATGTCAAAACTGCTTCCTTCCAAAATTTCTCTGGTAGGTCTTTATCAATAAGCATCATTCTATCCATGTTTTTGATGGTCCGATTTCTCCTTTCAACCACTTCATTATATTGGGGAGTTCTTACTGATGAAACATGATGCCTTTTACAATGTTTCTCGAGATAGTTTTCAACTTGAATGTTTGTGAATTCCGTACTGTGATTAGTATGAAACTTCATAATTTTCTTCTTAAGCATATTTTCTGATTCCCTTTTATATTTATTTATGCAACTGAACACCTCTGTCTTATGGGTAATGATGAATACCCAGGCCATTCTGCTATACTCCTCAATGAAATGGACATAATACCTTTTCCCATTTATAGCTTGTGGTGAGATAGGTCTACATACATCAGCATGCACCAATTTGAGCACTCTACCTGATTTTTGTTACTTTGGAATATATATATTTCTGATGATATTCACTTATTGGAAAGCATCACACGTATGAGTGTGATCACGTGATAGTTTGGAAAGGTCTCTAGCAGCATCACATTTTACTAGATCTTCCATAGATGGTTGACATAGGTGACCATGTCACTTATGCCACATATGATTTTATTCCACACTGGATAAAAGACACATATCTTCCTCTCCACTTACAAGGTAAAGATTTCCCTTTGTCCTTTTTTCTTGTAGAACAACTGCTCCATCTTTTTCTTTCAGAACACACATCTTCTTGGAAAATCGGATACAGTGCCCCCAGTCACATAGTTGACATACACTGATCTAGTTATGACTAAGACCCTCTACTAACAATACATCAGCACATCTCATATCTTTTCCCCCAAACTTGGCTTTCCTCGAGCCAACAATCTTCAGGCCTTCATCGTTTCCAAATTTGAAAACTCTGTCCTTGTCATATTTTATGCCTGTAACAATATCCTTATTGCCCTTCATGTGGGATGTGCAACCACTATCAAGGATCCACACACCAGATCGATCTGATGCTTTATGAGAAATATCTACCACCATGGACTTCTCATTTTTCTTCTTCTTGGTCCATACTTTTTCCATCGCACTCGGTATTGGTTGAGACTCATGATCATTCTCAGAGTACGATGGACCAGCTTCCTCTTGCAGATCTGAAAATTTGTTCGGAACATTTAACTCACTTTTCGGCTTATTGATCTTCGGCTTGAGAAAATTTTGATTCTTCTTTGGCACATTTCTCTGAATGATTTTTGTGCAGTACCTAGCCATTTCCCCAAATCCTCCGCACCAAAAACAGTGTCCTTCAAAATATGATCTGGAAAACTATTCTCTATTTGGCTGCCACCTCTGTTCCTATTCCCTTCTATATCTCCTGACTATGGAATACACATACTGTGAAATTCCCATATTCCCACAAAAATAACACCTGATATAGGGTAAATTCTTTTGTGTTACTTCATCACTATGATTTTCCCTTTGGGATCCTTGAATATTCTGATTCTGTTTTGTGCCCAAATCAACATTCAATTTCGGGACGGGTGGTTGTGGTTTGAAATCAACTGCCATAGATTTTTGTTTCTTATCAATCCCTGAATCAACCTTAGCATTTGATCTTTCTTGCTTCACTCCTGCTGAAATACGAGCCTCCTCTTTCATCTTTTCTGTCTTCTGAATGGCCTGCTTTTCTGATATCACATTGGGGGTCAAGATTTTTTCTTGATCCTTCATTTTTCATCGCAGACTGACCACTTATTCTTCAAGCTCATAGATACATCTGACCTTATCCTTTCCTATGTTAGTCAAAAATAAATTTCCTTCTTTTTTTACTCAATTTAAAGGTTATGCTCAACAATATTTTTTGAGCTCTCTGGTGTTGAGGATTTTATTCTTTAAATTTCTTCTAATAGATCTTACTTTTCTTCATCCTGTTGTTGCATATAGAGTTTGGCATCACAAACCACTTTATTGTATTTCTTCATTTTGGCTCTCTAAACGTCTATCTCCTCAAGAACTTCTCCTAATTCGGCTTCCATATTAACTCTCCCTTTAATTTATTCTTCTTGTTCAAATTCAACTTCTTCCTTTTTCTGAGAACTACCAAAAATCACCACCAAGGCATTTACCCCATGATCTTTGCAATTTTCTATCTCCACAACCACTTCATCCTTAGACTCATCTGAACATTCAAATTCTTGTGAAAGAAGATTCTTCTTCTTGAAGAAATTTCTCTTGAATTGTTTCTTCCCTTTCACAAATGTTGACATCTTATTCTTCTTAATTTCAATTTCTTCATCATCATTATCATTATCTTGAAACTTCTTGGGCCATATTTTCGTGATATGAGCAACCTTTCCACATCAAAAGCAAGCTAGTGGATGTTTCCCTATAAACATTCCTCTTCCACTTTGCATATTTGAAGAAAGGAATGACGTCATCTCATCTATCTCTTCTTCTTCTTGAGAATCTTCAATGGTGAGCTTCTTCATGGCCTTGAATGCCACTTCTTTGGATTTCCCCTTTTCCATAGCCTTGTTGTCATCATTCCTCATCTCATATGCAAGCATGGTACTATGAAAGTTGTCCAGTGTCAGCACTTTGGGATCTTTATCTTTTAGTACATAATCATTCAGATTGAACCGAGGTGGAAGATTCCTCAAGATACGCTTTACAATCATTATGTCTTCAATGACTTCACCAAGACCTCACATATCTTCCAAAATAATATATACCATGTTAAAAAATGCATCAACAGGCTCATTCGGGTTTATCTTCAGATCTTCATACTTAGTCCACAACACTTGCAGCTTTACCTCTCTGACCTTTATATCTCCTTCAAATACATTCAATAGCTTTTCCCACATGGAACTTGACATTTTTCATGACATCACATTTGTATAGATATGATTGGATAGGGATCCCCATAAGTCATTAATTGCTTTGGCATCTATATCTAGCTCTCTTGGTTCAGCTTCTGATGATGCGCCTCTATTAATATCAGCTGTTATTCAATGCATTACTGCTGTGAATACATCCATTCCCAAAGACCAGAAGTAGTGTTGCATCTGATTCTTCCATATCTGAAAGTTGTTCCCATTGAAGATCAGGATCCCTTTATTATTGGTGACCTCCATTGAGAGAAGAACTAATATCAACCTTTCCCTCTGATATCAATTGTTAGGTCCACTAGGCTAAGTACCCTGAGAGGGGGGGGGGTGAATCAGGGTATGACTAACTCAAAATTAAATCCCGTTCTGATCTTGTTTCTCTATTAAGAAAAACAAACACCTCTCACGTTCCTCTTGCACAATATAAACATAAGGTAAAGCATGCAAATGACACAACAATTTTTACTTGGTTCACCACTAAGTGCTACGTCCAAGGATCATACACCGACAAGTTGACAATCATACCAAATTCCACTAGTCTTCCCTAGATGTGAATTACAAAGTTCGGGCACAGTCACTCTGTCCCAGGCTCATTGTCTTTACAAGATTTAGGGTCATCTCACTGCTTTCACAAGGGTCACTCCCTATTTCTCTCTCTCTGGATCACTCCCGGTGGAGAGTATCACCTTCTTCCTACTCCTTCGCTCACTGCTCTGGAAAGGATCCACTCAGAGTTTATAGACCTATGGGTCTCATCATGTTCTTGAAATAATGCATCTTCTTCTATATATAGATGCTATTTTGAAGTTAAACTTTCACACGTAGATGAATCTCTCTTTTCACCGAAGTTATTGGGAAATCCACCAGCTTCCACACAGCCCAAAATCACTGCCAGAAATCAACCTTACTTGGAGACCTTCTCTAAGGCAGCGTGCAAGTCTCGGCGCACAAGTCAACACTGGCGCGCAAGTATTTATTAACACTTGTGTGACTCAATCTTAATCTTATCCAAACGTGCGTGACATGCTTCCTTTGCTGCCCAAACAACTTCAGGCACGCAACAAACACTTGGCGCACAACATCCTTCTCTGGCACGCAAGTCCCACTTTCGCGACACACCACCACTAGCACGGCCACCAAACATGCACGACGGGAGCTCTGAATCGTCAAGGTGTTGAAATCTGGTGAATAATGAAAAGGGGTGGTCCAGTATTTATAGGCAAATTGACCACCCTGCATGACAACACACAAGTCTATCTTCGGTGTGCAAGTCTCGGCGCACAGGTCTCTGCCCCTGCAGGTCACTTGCATGACCTAATTCCAATCATGAGTGAACCTCTTTCCTTTGCCATATTTTTATCATTTGATCATGAAAAACCATAGGCGCGCAAGTTCTCAAGCTTCCATGGCATCGGTGTGGAAGTCTCTTTCACGGCGCGCAAGTCACTTGCATGACCCCACCAATACTTGTGCTACACTTGTCCCTTTGCCATATTTTGATGATCTGATCTTGAAAAACATATGGCGCGCAAGTTTCCAAGCCTTTAAGTACACGACGCGCATGTCCTTTTTCCAAAAACCGCTTTTCTTCATTTGACGATTTTCAGTCCCAATAATTTGGAAAGCACTGGAAAACGGCCCCACCTTATATCTGTTCTTTTGTACCGCCTCCAGATCATCCATTCCTTTTTTCAACGTTCTTGAGTCAAATAAGGATCATTGACCTCATCTCTTTAACTTGACATTCCATCATGAAATCCTCTTTGTCAACAAATTTGTATTTCATTGGTTTTCTTTGTCAATAATCACCATTCAGATGTCCACTTTTTTAACAAACAAAATCACCTAAAAAATGCTTCAATGATACCTTAATGGAATTTTTCCCAACAAAACCATTCCTTGATGAGTTAGTTTGAATTATTTACTAGTTTTTCATGTTCCCCATATGAATTTTGTAGTGTAAAATACATTTGGTAGGGATTTAGTTAAGCATTTAATCTTATAAATGAATTTTTGTTGAAGTTTCGAACTTTTCAAATGTAACACATGTGGTATCTTTTGTGGTAGTATTATAAAATAAAATATTGATTTAACATTTTTTGAAAGGGGCTGAAAATATATTTTTTTAATTCCTTAGTGACATGTTGGCCATGGAAAGGGTTTTTTGTAATTGTTTTGGTCTGAAAAATTATGATATACCTTTTGAGAGAATTTTATGAAAATGGGTGTTTTCATTTGTATCTTTCGTGGTATTTTTCGAGGTTATTTTATCACACTGGAAAGTGGTTTTATAAATGTCTCTAGGGATGAAAATTCTACATTGGTAGTGTATTGGTGTGGTTTTTTCGTTAAAATATGGTTTTCAAATGGTTTTTATGAGAAAAGATTGGGTATACTTTTTGGAATTGTTTTATGAAAGATTATAATGATTTAATGATTTATGTAAGTGGTGAAACCATATTGGAAAACATTTTTGGAGTTTGTATATTTTAAAATGGTAAATTCTAAATGTTAAAGGGGTTGTTGTGTGATTTGTGCCATCTTGGAAATTTTTTATAAAATTGATTGAAGGATTTACTTAGGTGTTTAAGAAATGTGAAAGTGATGTGGGATGTTTTATGTGAGTGTTATGGGAAAAATGGATATTGGTTATGAAATGGTCATTATGTATCATGTGAGGGGGATATTATGTGATTTGTAATATCTTTTATCAGTTTTATAAAAATTTTTATTGTATTTTTGGAAGTGTTAACGAAATGCGAAATGTGTTGTGGGATGTTTTGGTGTATGTCGGATTCATAGTCAATTTGGATGAAAAGTGGAATTTTGTGACTTGTGTGGAATAAATATTAGCTGTTTGATTAATTTTTGACATGGACATGATATATTTATATTAAAAGTATATTTAATGAATTTTCGAAATTGTTTTAGCACAATGGGAAAACTCCGGTATCTAGGTGGGTGGACGTGTACTAGTATGCTAGTAAATACGTGGGGGTTTGGCCTCAGTTTAAATTAGTAATATTGAAGCTTACAACTCTAAATAAACTATGATGTTGATGATTTGGGACCACTAGGTTATGGGTATGTTCCATACTAGTGGCTTGTGCAGTAGAAAATTTTTTTATGGTTACTCTCACTGATATAAGAGGTACCTTGGACCCACAGCTGGCCAGTACCTAGGGGTTATTTACTATTTCTTTTGCTCATTAGATCCATTATACTCACTGTTGGCATATGGAATATTTGGAAGGATAATTCAGTATAATTGGAAATTATTTTAATAGTGTTTATTCTTTAAATTATCCCAGTTGAAACCTATTTTTTTAAGTTACATCTTTTAGAAATTGTAACAATAAATTACATGTTTTTTAAAACTTGCATGTTTATCATCTTTGAATGTTTATTTCATTAAATCCATTAATGGTGGTATCCTACTGGGATTTGGTTCACACCCTACATACACCTTTGGGTGTATGTAGTCCTGGGTATTTTGTTGTTGCAAGTTTGGGTACAACTTTTTAGCCCAGAATATGGGGTTTTATCGGTCGTTCGTGATACAATGTTATGGAGATGGCTTAAGGGTGGTTCTTATATCCATGTGGAGGTTTTTGGACTGTCCTTTTTTGGTTTCCTAGATTTATAATGGTCTTTAAACATAGTTTTAACCTATATAATTCAGTTTTGAAAATTTTCAAAAGGCATTTTTATTTTAAAAATCAATATTTTATTTATTGAGTTTGTTTGTTGTTTAATGTTTATAAACTTGGTTAAATAGTTCCCAAACATATTTTTATGATACTAGAGCACTTGTGCTAGCCCATGGTGATCGAGAACACCCTCTGGGCCTTGTCGCAGGATGGGTAGGTTTCCAGTTTGGATGTATACCGGATTTAGTTCGTGACAATGAATTACCCTTATGTTGATACTTTGTGTCAAATATGGGTACCAGGGATAAACTTACATATCTGAGTATTTCCATTACAAACCCATTGATTGAAAATAGTAATCTTTAGAACAATGTCACTACAATTACATAGCTCCTATGATTCCCTAAAACATGCTTTTGAATGGATTTGTTTTTTTACATTGACCTCCCTACATTTATGAAGATCTCTTGATAGACATAAATAGAATTTGAGAGCATAAGGATACCCTTATTTAGAATTTGATAATTCAAGGCTACCCATATGAAACATTGGAAACTATGAGTTCTCAAAAAAAATTAAATGCATAGGGTGTTACCCATACCCATCCTATAGAAAATATTACGTAACATTATTTATTATGTGGAACATGTAATCTACCCTTATAATTTAAAATAAAAAATCTCATTAACCATGTATATCAGATGAAAAATTTAATCTAACACAAACATTAATAATGGAAACTTAATGTAACGCCCCAACCCCAGTTACCCAGAGTCGGTGCATTATTGCGTAACATTGGCATGATCACAAAAGAACAAGTCTCGAAAGACCGATTAGTTTAGTAGCATTGGAAACACTAGATACATTCATAAGTCTTACATTACATCATAAAGTAAAACAAAACTACAACAACATATTGTATTAATATCCCCTCATACTATCCCTACAGGTAATTCATAATCTACTTCTTCACATCCTGGAAAAATTAAAACATTGGAAGGGGTGAGCTCAGAAGCTCCGTAAGGATAACAATATAGCGTAAGCTTTCATAAACAAACATAAACATTTAAGGCAATGTATAACTAAACCAAATCCTTTTAAACATGAACTTCAACATAATATGGAAAAAGTAAAATGAAATAATGCCTTTTACTTATTCACATGGATATTCTACTGGTCGAATAATCACATGCAATATCAATAACCACTTTCATAATGATGGAATGAATAATGTCGGAATATCATAACCACATATCCAAGGCCTCGTGCAAAGACTACAAATAATATTTTGTCAAGGCCTCGTTCAAAGACATTTGTTTGTCTAATGAGACCTTCCGATGCATCGAGGATCTATAGCGGGCTCCACCCATCACTTATTAAGTCCAATGCATTCCTCATATGAATAGGTTTAAACATATCATAAACAATAACATAATCATATCACATAAAACATGCATAAAGGAAACATGACATTTCCACATTTCAATCACAAGATATCAATACAAAACATTGATATAATAAAAATATTATCAAAACCATTATCAATACCAAAATAAAAGAAAATTAAAACTTGGAATTAGTTTTTCATTTAAAAAAAGTTATGGCTTGTAGAGGAAGCCTAAACTCAAATAATGGTCACAGTGACGGAGAATTAATTGACGCCGCATACGTACGACAAGAAAAACATTCCTTTTTTTATTTTAGTAAAATGCTTCGTATAAAAAGATTCCTTTTGAATATACGTAAAAGTCAAACGGGTTTATACACCGTATAAAGGAATGTTGTGTATACAACCAAATATACCTCAATGAAAGGAGATTGAGACGAAGTCCCTTAAAAAGATCATCTTTTAAAGAAAATAGATCTATTATGTCTATTCACTATAGGTAAACATAAATAAAGTACAAATACAAGATAGGACATAATAATATAATTACATAATTTGAAAGTAGGAGACTAACCCAAAGAATGGAAATTGGGTTAAGAAGTTTCCTTTCCTCGTATCCGACTTGACCCGAACGTTATTTAACCTCCTGAATAATAAACTAGAGTTAATTTCTACATTCCTAAGAAACTTTTTCAAGTTCATTATTCTTTTATATCACTTATTACCATGTTATTAACATTATGTAATTATTTAAGTTAATAACGGTCGTTTTGTCGATCTTAGGTACCTGAGTCAAAAATAAACTTCTTATAATTAAATGTTGTGCATGTGGTGAAATATACATTATATCCATAATTATATTCACGATGTAGATATCATATATATCATATATATCCATAATATAAATGAATTTATAATATTACATAACATTTAGAGGTAAGAAATGAAATGCACCGTTCATGGAGACGGTAAGCCATACGTACGCATGAACGCTACTTTAATTTCTATTTCATATTTAATGGAATGAAATTATAATTATATAAAGGTAAAATATACTTACAGTATAAAATAATTTATACTATTATTTACTCCATCCTTTATATATCCCACATATGGCATTAACGATTTAAATCACTTTGAGGGGGCGGTAGTCTGCACTTCCTAAAATGAAAATATCGCATTTACCCATAATGGAAACCATAAAGGTATGCCATAAATGAAAAATACAGAAGCTTAAGTAAAAAATAAAAATATTATATATCATATATAAATATGGTGACATCTTAATGGCCACCTTTGAAGGTGTTATATGAGTGTTGAACAATCATCATTTCGTGAGGCAGAAATTTTCCATCCACAGAAACAGTATGTTCTTTAACCATTAGATGTAGGTGTGTGTAAGTGTAGCTCTAATACTTCTTATAAAAACATACTAGTATATTGAGGATACTTGTGTTGTTACAAAATAAAATAATAAAAAGAGTTTAGGGGTTTAGGGAAGCAAAATAAAACACAAGAACACAAGAGATAACACTACCTTTAAAACGGGTAACTCTTTTTGATTTGAGCTCAAAGGCTTCCTTGGGAAGCCTTATGCCCAATGTGAGGCTTATAAGAGTAAAAGTGGTTTGTGGAGAGACAAAATTGGCAGGGTTTGGCCGAGCCAAAGGCTTTAGATGTTAGGGTATGGTGGTAGAGGTGGGGGCCTTTTATAAGAGGAGAGGAGAGGCACTCTTGGAAAGTTATAAATGGTTACTTTATCAAAAAATGATTTTCGGATTTACAAGGTCCAAAACTTATATATTTAGAGGATAAGGTGATAAGATTTATAAATCCACCCATCCAATAGGTTTTTGACATGTGTAGGTCTTATATTTTACATTATCTTTTCATTTTTTAAAATCGTTAAATATTGAGGTAATTGTTCCATCATCATAGTGTCATAAATAATTTAATTAATTTATTGTATAATAATTATAAAAAAATGTCATGATGTAGGAAATATTTTTAGTTTTTTAATAAATATTTATAGTAAAACATATGACTTTTATAACCCCATTTAAATGTTGTTTTAGTAAAACAACTCATGTTTGTGATATTTTTATTTTAACATTAAATAAAAAGTTCTTAATGTCATTTTCCTACAAAAGTGGCTCCATGGAACCCCAAGTCGACCCATGGATTTTCATGGTCGGCCATGAAACATCCAATAAGGGTAGGACATGTGTCTAGGTCATTTCGCATTATTAAAACATTATTTTTACCTTAAACTACACTAATTACATCGAATCACGATTAAAACTTAAACATTACTATCCACCAAAATATTATTTTAATCCCATTGAAAAGCATTTTACTTCTTAATGAAAACCATGTATGTTGGATTTTTGAATTTCAAAACACAGAGGTGGTAATGTTTCATTTAAATGAAAAATCAGTTTTTTAACTACAACTTAGTGATTTCACTATTCATCAAAAATTGAAGTTTTTCAGAACAATGCCAAAATTTCACCCTAAGCTGTAATTGATATTCCGAATTAAAAAATGATGTATATTTTACAAAATTAAAAACATATATGTTGAATTAATTAATTTTATAACTAATTCTCGTTGTCACAACAAATAGCGTGTTTTTAAGAAACAATATATATCAAATGATTGACAATTGTTTATGTCCAATTAAAAAGTGAAATTAATTCTAATGAACACCATTGGATAAAATGGTAAAAATATATTCTAATTATACATTAAAACCACTAAATATTATAACTTATCACTATAAATTATTTTGATTAAAAAAGTTGTTTTAAGTATTGTTAACTATTCATAAAAAATTTGAAGTTCTCAGAAAATTATCAAAAATTCAACTTAGGATAATTTTGATATTCCGAATCCAAATATGAAGTCCATTTTGAAATATAAAATATATATAATTTCAAAAGGCGGGTATTACTATTCATAATGGCTATTTTGATTGGTCGTGGTGTGTTAGAATCACGAACTTGCATACAATGCAAGCTATTGCATTATTAAAAGAGAAGTGTATCATGGAAGTTCGGGGTGTTAGATTCTCCCATCCTTCAATAAATTGTGTCCTCACAATTTAAAAATTTTCTTTGAAAATAAAAGGTTGAAAATGGAAAATACATTTGTGGAAAACCCACACCGAAAATTGGGTTAATAATAATATAACATTAAATGAAAGAAAGAAAAGTATAAAGGTCACCAAAGATAGCCCATACTAGTATTCTATGAAAATATGGATATGAGGAGAAAAAAAACATCAAGGTCTGATGGAGAGTTGTAGAAAAGACTATTAAGAGAATGTTAACCACAAGAAAATCACAAACTTGTGATTGGTAAAACGTTCATTGAATCCCCAGTTGAAAAGTTAACCAACAAAGTTTTTGTTTTATGTTACCTTTCATAATGATGAGGAATTTATTTAAGAGATTTACTAATAACGTAAGGAAATATTCTTACTTTTCATGTATACTTTAATTATTTAATAAGTTTTTAACCCAAACCCATCTTTCACTCCAAATGGTAACTGAACTCAAAAATATTCTATTTATCCTCATTATATAAGGTTCCAAATATTACAACATACCATTTATATTAGGAAACCTATTTTGTAATAACCATGGACTTCTTGTAGGCTAGTGGTAGGTAATAAAGTCATGTTGCACTATGGTTGTGGGTTCGATTCCTGCAGCTTTGTCTGACGCGACGGTTTTATCCCCCGACCTGCAGGTTGACCTTTTCCTAATATTATTGTATTATAATAATCAAAAAATAATCTTCAGAAATGTTTTTACCTTAAAAAATATTATCAAAAGTTCAACTTAATCCATTCCAACCTTTATAGTTATCCAAAATACCTCTGTCCAGACATTCCCTAAATGCTCTCTAAATTCCAAAATCAATTCATTAGATTCCCCCAACAAAGTAAAGTTTCTCTTATTGTCACATACTAAAAATATTATTACCTTCGTCATATTAATACCATATTGAAAGAAACAAGTACTGATGTACAATCCTTATATATATCAAATAATTCTTATAACCAGAATATAATCCTTGTTTCCAAAAGCCTCAATACATTAATTTTTCCACTTAAACTGTAGTAACAACGTAAGATTATCCATGATCCCTTGGCCTTTTCTGAGGTAATTGTCTCGGATGCTTAGGAAATTCATTTGAATAATGCCCTATTTCCCTACAATTGTAGAATTCAACATTTATAGACTCTTTCTTTCCCTTGCAATCACGAGCCTGGTGACCCTTTTCTCCACATTTATAACAAACTCTCATTCCTTTTAGGCCAGTCCCGGGGTGATTATTCCAACAATTATTGTATAATGGAAAATATTTCTTTCCCTTTTTCCCTTTATCTATCTCTTGCTCCACCATTCTCTTCTTCTCTTGCTTTACATTATTGTCATACGATTTAGAGAATTCCTTTTCTATCTTGATAGCACATAAGATAATATCTACGTACGCCGAGAAGGTTTGTGTGAATAATGCTCCACGGAGAAATGGTTTTAACCCATAAATGAAATGATCAATCTTACTTCTGGGGTTACATATATAATATCACGCATGTCTTGCTAACCTTGTAAAGTTGGCCTCATACTTTGCATCATTCTCATCCTCCTTCTGCCTCAGAGTCAGAAATTGCCTTTCCATATCTGCTCGATGGTCATGTGGAAAGTAATTTTCTATGAAAATATCTTTGAACTCTCTCCATTACATAATTGATACTTATTCCTCTTCATTTGTGTTTTGAATCAGCGACCACCATTGATCGACATCTCCATTGAGGCGGTAAACTGCCATGAAAACCTTCTCCCTTTCGCTACTCCCCAAGGCGTGGAATATTTTTTCTAAAGAGTTTATCCATTGCTCAGATACTAATGGATTTGTACCCCCATTAAATGTGGGTGGTTGTTGCCTCATAAAGTGGTCAAACATTTCTTTTTCTAGGTTGTGGATCAGGGTTCTCCATACGAGTAAGGATATTATTCATAACCTGAGAGAGATGTCCCAATATGGTAATATATTGATTAGCACCAGTTATATCTCCAGATCCACAGTAATTATCTTGAGCAGGAGGGAAATCTCTACACGGAGTGCGTGCATTGATATGGTTTCCATTCCTTCCACTATGTTCCATTTCTAAACAATGGCATAAACTAGATTAGTTTATGAATTAAAATACATAATTCCATACTTGTAAAACACTTAACATAAATTGAACTATTTATGGATATAATCCATAATAATAAAAATGTTTTCATTGAGAAAGTATTTACTAATAAAACCTTCATAATGGTTTCTAAAGAAAATGATAATTATCCTAAGCATATCCCCTGGGAGTGTCGTAACCAAGAGTGCAGCAAGGCCCGTTGTCGTGCACTATTTCCCGTTCGAGTCTAGCTCAAAGCTGTGTTTTCGGGTTTTACCCCTAGGTACATCTGTGCCAGAGCCGCCTCTACCTGCTCATATCCAGACAGGGATGTATTTCCCGGAAAACTCACAAAATCTCTATAATTCCAAAATTCAAGGAAGTTATTCTATACTAATCATCACAGTATATCTTAGGGCTATGTGCTCTAATCAGAGTTTATCTAAATATAGCTTCCAATGTTAGAACTAAACTTCCTATGATACCAACTATAATGTCTCGACCCCAGTTACCCAGAGTCGGTGCATTATTGCGTATCATTGGCATGATCACAAAGGATCAAGTCTCGAAAGACCAATTCGTTTTGTAGCCTTGGAAACACTAGATACATTCATAAGTCTTACATTACATCATAAAGTAAAACAAAACTACAAAAACATCTTGTCTTCATATCCCCTCATACTATCCATGCATGTCATTCATAATATACTTATTCACATCCTGGAAAAATTAAAACCGTGGAAGGGCTGAGCTCAGATGCCCAGTAAGGATAAAAATATAGCGGAATATTTCATAAATAAACATAAACATTTAAGGAAATGTATTACTAAACAAAATCCCTTTAAATATGAACTCCAACATAATATGGAAAAAGTAAAATGAAATAATGCCATTTACTTACTCACATGGATATTCTACTGGTCGAATAATCACATGCAATATCAATAACCACTTTCATAATGAAGGAATTCATAATGCCAGACTATCATAACCACATATCCAAGGCCTCGTGCCAAGACTAAAAATAATATTTTGTCAAGGCCTCGTGCCAAGACACTAGTTTGTCTCCTGAGACCTGCCGATGCATCGAGGAGATATAGCGGGCTCCACCCGTCACTTATTAAGTCCAATGGATTCCTCATATGAACAGGTTTAAACATATCATAAACCATAACATAATCTTATCACATAAAACATGAATAAAGGAAACATAGAATTTCCACATTTCAATAACAAGATATCAATACAACACATTGATATAATAAAAAAATTATCAAAACCATTTTCAATACCAAAATAATAGAAAATTAAAACTTGGTATTTATTTTTCATTTAAAAAATGTTATGGCTTGTAGAGGAAGCCGAAACTAAAATAATGGTCGCATTGGTGGAGAAGTCGTTGTTGCCACATACGTACGACCAGAAAAAAATTCCTTTTTTTCTTTTAGTAAAACGCTTCGTATGAAAATATTCCTTTTGAATAAACGTAAAAGTTAAAGGGGTTTATACACAGTATAAAGGAAAGTTGTGTATAAAACCAAATATACCTCAATGAAAGGAGATTGAGACGAACTCCCTTACAAAGATCATTTCTTAAATAAAATAGATCTATTATGTGTATAATCTATAGGTACACATAAAGAAAGTACAAATAAAAGATAGGACATAATCATATAATGACATTATTTGAAAGTAGGAGATTAACCCAACGAATGGAAATTGGGTTAAGAAGTTCCCTTACCTCATATCCGACTTGACTCAAACGTTCTTTAACCTCCTGAATAATAAACTAGAGTTAATTTCTAATTGCTTAAAAAACGTTTTAAAGTTAATTATACCTTTTACATCACTTATTACCATGTTATGAACATTATGTAATTATTTATGTTAATAATGGTCGTTTGGTCGATCATAGGTACTTGAGTCAAAAATAAACTTCTTATAATTACAAGTTGTTCATTTGGTGAAATATACATTATATTCATAATTGTATTCATGATTTAGATATCATATATATCATATATATCCATTATATACATGCATTTGTAATATTACATAACATTTAGAGGTAAGAAATTAAATGCACCGTTCATGGAGACGGTAAACCGTATGTACGCATGAATGCTACTTTCATTTATATTTCCTATTTAATGGACTGAAATTATAATTATATAGATGTATAATATAATTACAGTGTAATATAATGTATAATTCCATTTAATCCATCCTTTATACATCCCACATATGGCATTAACGATTCAAATCACTTTGAGGGGGCGGTAGTCCGCACTTCCTAAAATGAAAATATCACATTTACCCATAATGGAAACCATAAAGGTATGCCATAAATGAAAAATACATGAGCTTAAGTAAAACAAAAACGTATTATATGTCATATATAAATATAGTGTCATCTTAATGACCACCATTGAAGGTGTTATATGATTGTTGAACAATCATCGTTTCATGAGGTAGAAACTTTCAATCCATAGAAACAATATGTTCATTAACCATTAGATGTAGGTTTGTGTAAGTGTAGCTAGAATCCTTCTTATACCAATATCCTAGTATATTTAGGATACTGGTTCTGTTACAAAAGAAATGAATAAAAAGTGTTTAGGGGGTTGGAGAAGCAAAATAAAACATAAGAACACACGAGAAAACAATACCTTTAAAACTGGTAACTCTTTTTGATTTGAGCTCAAAGGCTTCCTTGGGAAGACTTCTACACAAAGTGAGGCTTCTAGGAGTAATATTGGGATGTGGAGTTTGAAAATGGGCAGGGGTTGGCCGATCCAAAGGCTTGAGAGGTGTGGGTAAGGTGGTAGAGGTGGGGGCCTTTTATAAGAGGAGAGGAGGGTCACTCTTGGAATGTTATAAAAGGTTACTTTACCATAAAATGATTTTCGTATTTAAAAGGTCCCAAAATTATATATTTAGAGTATAAGGTGATAAGAGTTAAAAATCCCCCCATACAATTGCTTTTTTACAAGATTAGGGCTTAGAGTTTACATTATCTTTTCATTTTTTTAAATCGTTAAATAATGATGTAATCGCTGCATCATCATAGTGTCATAAATAATTTAATTTATTTAATGTTTAAAAATTATAAAAAAATATATTGATGTAGGAAATCCTTTTAACATTATAATTAATATTTATAGTAAAAAATATGACTTGTATAACCTCATTTAAATATTGTTTTAATAAAATAACTCATGTTTGTGACATTTTTATTTTAACATTAAATAAAAGGTTTTTAATGTCATTTTCCTAAAAAGTGGATCCATGGGGTCCCCAAGTCTACCCATGGATTGTCTTGGTATACCATGACAAATCCAATAAGGGTATAACATGTGTCTTGGTCATTTCATATTATTAAAACATTATTTTTACATTAAACTACACTAATTACCTCTAATCACGATTAAAACTTAAACGTTACTATTCACCAAAAAATTATTTTAATCCCATTGAACCAAATTTTACTTATTAATGAAAACCATGTATGTAGGATTTTATAAATTCAAAACACACAGGTGGAAATGTTTCATTTAAACGAAAAATCAATTTTTTTAACTACCACATAGTGGTTTCACTATTCATCAAAAATTGATGTTTATCAGAACAATGCCAAAATTTCACCCTAGGGTATAATTGATATTCAGAATTCAAAAATGATGTCTATTTTACAATATTCCAAACATATAAGTTGAATTAATTAATTTTATAACTAATTCCCGATGTCACAAGAAATAACATGTTTTTAAGAAACAATATATATCAATAAATTGACAATTGTTTATGTCCAATTTCAAAGTGAAATTAATTATAATGAACACCATTGGATAAAATGGTAAAAATATATTCTAATTATTTTTTAAAACCACTCAATAGTATAATTTATCACTATAAATTAATTTGATTAAAAAGTTTCTTTTAAGTATTTTTCACTATTCATAAAAATTTGAAGTTCTCAGAAAATTACAAAAAATTCAACTTAGGATAATTTCGATATTACGAATCCAAAAATGAAGTCCATTTTGAAATATAAAATATATATAATTTCAAAAGGTGGGTATTAATATTCTTAATGGCTATTTTGATTGGTCGTGGTGTGTTAGAATCTCAAACTTGCGTACGATTCAAGCTATTGCATTATTGAATAAGAATCGTATCATGGAAGCTCGAGGTGTTACACATAACATAGCCATATGCAGAGTATTTAAATCATATTTAAAATTTATTTTACCATTAGAAGTATATGATTAAAATTATTGGATGCCATATAATTTAAAATAAGGATTAATTTTAATAAACGTTTCATTCCATTAAAACAAGTCTTTAAAAATTAAAAAAAGTGTCTTTATTTATTATAAAAAAGCTGCTTTTACAATTATTTTTACCACACACAATTAATATTCCATAAATTGGTGAATATTTTGTTCTTATAAAGGGGAAGGCCACTGCCACAAAATCAGTAGTTTCTATCACCTTGTCACACGGTTATCTGGTTCATAATATTGTATTGAAAGGATTACTGAGATGTGTTTACCACACAATACCTTAAACTAGTGATCCAAATACCAAAATGGTAGAAAAATCAATGTGGAGTTAGTTCTAATAACAATACCCTCGAAGAAAATAATTTTCAGGAAAAAATTATTTTATATACAAAGCAACAAAAAATTCTCTAAACTGTTTCACATTACATTTTTGGGCATTTCCATTTCATGATTCAAAACAGTCACCCACATATTTATTGTCCTTTTATAGTTCCACACACCTGAGTGGATTTTCATCAATCCACTAAGCCATCAAAAATATCCCAATCTCCATATTCCCCAATAAGAGACACCCCTTTTCAAGGGTCATTCCCCTTTTATAATCAAATGGTACAGAACCCTTATTCAGGTCATGTTGAAATCATGAACTCACAGAAAACACACATGAAAACCCTATTACAAATAAATCATTCAAATTTATTTCAATTAAATCATTATTTAGTAGAAAAAAATCATTGTTTTTTCATAAATCCATAAAATCTATATATTGTTCTAAAAATTTAAAAATCATGATAAAAAAGAACGTTTCACAACCAATTTCCCCAAAGAAAAAAATCCATAAAATAATCAAATCATAACAAAAGTGGGGTTCTACCATGATTTTCATTCAAATTAAACAACCAAATTCATGAAATTTAAACAATATGAAACTTATTATTTAATTTCTACAAATATGATTAGAGAGTGAAGATGCCTACTTCATGGATAATGGTGACAATGATGAACATCATGAGAATGACCAAAAAATTGTCTTGAATATTCAAAAACCCTCCATAGATCTCTAACCTTGTCCTTAATAAAAAAATCTTACCATGATTGGAATTAAACACCATATATCTAAATAAACAAGGCTAAATCTGTGAAATCTAGTGTTTTAGAAAAATATATATAATAAAAACCATTAAAATGTACCACAAAAAGAGATTTTCCAAGTGAATTGGGATTCAACCAACTAAGAAACTCCTTCGAATCACTTATGATATGATATAGAATAGCTCTAAAGCCTTGGGAGGATGAGTATTATATATAGGGATGAAATTTTAAAATTTGATGGGTTAAAACATAATCCTGGACAAAATCCATTTATTAGTGATCTTATTTTTAAATCATTCATGGTTAGTGGCATAGTCAGGGAAACCATGATCTAACTGTAACTGACCATTACCTCAAGGGGAACCTCACATGGTTGGCCTAGATGGTTTTACAAACTGTGCACTATCCATGAAAAATCCCACTATCCCAATTTGTAATGTTCTGCCTTACCATCATCCTACCAATGTACCTCCGCATTACCCATGTCTTACTATAAACGACTTCCTAAAAGAGTCTTATAGTTTAGAAAATTTTTTCACCAACCATGAACCATTAAAAATCCCAAAAAACATTCAAAATTTCATCCAAAAACTCACAAAATTCAACTAAAACACCTTACATAGGTAAAAATAACAAATATATTTTTACATTATTAAAAATTGTGGTGATAAAATCTCACAAGCATTGGATTTTCTATTCCTAGAATGTAAAAAACAACATTTTTCCTAAATGAGCATGGGCCATTTCTTGATCATTTATTTCTCCAATTCCCATGTCTCTTCTGGAATCTGACTATGTTTTCAAAAACCCACAGTAGAAAAATTTTCACCCATTATAAACTTTCTATTTCTTATCCATAATCTACACTTGGATATGAACAAAAAAATAATCTGACTCTAGGTGGACATGATCACATCAAATAATATGGTTATCATTACTATGATAAATTTTCAATAGAGATTCATGAAATACATTTTTCATGTAACTGATATGTGGTGGAAAATGCAATTAATATTCCACCACACCAACCCATTCATGTTTCCAAAAATGGAATATTTAGGGAGGATATAACTTTCCCTACTCCCCCAAACGTCGATGTCCAAGACTTGGTAAGATCCTCAAAAACATATGATCACCATCCTTGAATGATAATGGTAGTCAAAGATGATCCACATATAACTTTTGATGAAACTGAGCAGTATCCACCAATTTATTTATCAGATAAATATTCAACTTTAATTCATGGACCTAGCTCATGCAAACATGGAAATTCTCATCTATTTCCATCCTAATAGAGTGGAATATAAAAAGGATTCCCATAAACTGCTTCAAAAAGAGCCTATTGAGCCAAAAGTTTTCTTTTGACTTTTATATCTTGTTTTGGAAATCACAAATATCTTTTACTATGCTAATCATATTGACCATGTTTATTGTAATTACCATGATGATCATACTAGCCATCTTTATAATACTAATCATACTGATCGTACTGACCATGTTTATCGTACTGATCATGCTGATCATACAAACCATGTTTATCATACTGATTGTGCTAATCGTACTGACCATGTTTATCGTACTGACCATGCTGATCGTACTGACCATGTTTGTCATACTGATCATGCTGATTGTACTGACCATGCTTATTGTACTAATCTTGCAAATTGTACTGACCATGTTTATCGTACTAGCCTTGCTGATCAAATTGACCATGTTCATCGTATTGACTATAGTTATCGTACTTACTCTTGAAATTTTATTGACCTTGTTAATCGTACTGAGTTTTATGAAACATATTCAGTTTGTATTGTATCAATGCATTACACCAAGTAATACTTACAGTACTCATACTTTACTTTCATTATATGCTTGTTTTGGTCATTTATCAAAAACACATGTTTCATATTAATCGTACTCATGTTTATCATCTTCATATATCTATTCTTTTAACCAAAACAATGTCATGGAGTTAGTTATAAACTAATCAAAACGATGTTGTGTTTTCTGTTTCAATATGACCATTATAATGCAAGGTGTCCAAGTCCCTCCGAATTTTCCATAGAAATATGACCATTGGGGGAAATATGACCATTGGATCCTGAGGCCTATAAATAGGAGGTCATTTGAAGCCAAGAGACAACATTGAAAAAACATGTGAGACTTTGCTTATTTCAAGTTCTATGGAGAGATGTTGTGACTTCTCTCATGCTTCGTGCGAAATCCTTGAGATTACAAAACATGAACGGCTCATTTTTAGTTTTTGTATTTCAATAAGTGCGTTGTTTTTCATTGTGCGACCGATCAAGTGATAACGATCGATGGCTGCCGGGGATATGTAGACGATGCTACCGATCATTTTATCGAGGGATTTCAAGTGATTGAAAGATAGAGGTGTCAATTAACTGCAAAATCAAGGGCTTATGGGGATAACAAGACAGGCATACCGATCATCGTATCGAGGGCTTGACAAGGTGGTGGTAAGACAGACCTGTTATCCTAGGTGAAAGGATAAGCCTTCTCTTTAGGTCAAAATAATTGTAATACTTTTACTTTTCCACTGCTGTTTGTTTTAAGAAAGGGAATTGAATTGTTTTCATTTCTTCATTCATTATTCATTTGTAATTGTTTCAATTACAATTATACTATTACATATTGTATCTATTGATTCTATAATCTTTATGGTAGAATCATTCACTATTGTATTACTCTGATTATTGTATTCTTCTTGAATACAATTGCATTACATTTCTTATATTATTACATCATATCATACCTTTATATTCAATAAAATTGTGGTAGTATTCATATTCATCGACATATTCGATCCAATAGAGCCATATGTATCGAGGCTTGATAACATTTGTTATATAAGAACCCCACTAAAGGTACATGTTCCTTCCAAGAGCCACAAAAGCCCATTTCACATTACCGAAACATTTTTTTCAATGTTTATGTCATCTGTTCAGATTTTTCATCCATCTGAAAATGATTATCCTACTCATGGTCAATTGAATTCCACTAGATTTCTGTATGGATTTCTATAAATGATATGTAAACCTTATATCTCTATCTAAAACTATCGAAACTGTTATGTCATGAAGCATTACCACATCATGCGTATTGATTTTAGTCATTTCATCCACCATATGTGATTTGTGAATAGTGGTGAAATGGGAAAAAATTATTAGATGACCACTCTCACCCATATGGTATCTAGTTTCTGAACTGTTCAGGGGAGACCTATTATAATATCACTAGTAATCAACTCCCATTTCCAAATAGGTGTAGGTAATGTCTACAACATATATGTTGGTCATTTATGCTTCACCTAATGTTGATGATAAGTTAAGAATCTCAAAACAAATTAAACCACATTTATTTTTATGTAGACCCACCAAAACTATTCATTCAATGAAATATAAATAATTATTATTCTACGATGAATAGCCCTTATCGAAGAGTGGTAAGAATGAATAATTTATTGTGTCTATGTAAAATGTATGACCATCAAATTTCCGAACCACAACATTGAGATCCCATGTAGCGTTCATCCCTCAATGGTATCATCACCATTGATCATTAACCTCATATCAACGCAGTTTTAATTGAATGATTGTGCAGCTTTATCTATCTCACCTAGTGTTGGATCGAATATGTAGATATATATGTCTATTAGATGGAACAATAGAAGAGGGGGGGTGAATTGTAGGTTTATAAACCTTTGAGTTTTAGCAACAAAGATATTAGTTTAAAAGATCTTAAACTAATAAAAATACAAACACCCACAATTGTATTGAATATAAAAGGTATGATGTATTGTAATACTAATGTAATGTAAAACAATTGTATTCAAGGTGAACACAATAATCAGAGTACAAAGATGAATGATTCTACCTTAAATCGTATAGAATCAATCAATACAAAATGTAATAGAATGATTGTAATTGAAACAATTACAATTGAATATGTAAAGAAGAAAGGAAACAATACAAATCCCTTTCTAATACAAGTAACAGAAGAAAAGTTAAAGTATTATAATTCTTTTAACCCAAAGAGAAGGGTTATCCTTTCACCTAGGATAAAAGGTCTGTCTCACCAACACCTTGGTGATCCCTCGATATGATGATCGGCATGAATGTCTGCATATTCCTTGCAGCCATCGATACGATGATCGGCACGTCTGTCTGCCTATCCCCGGCAGCCCTCGATACGATGATCGGACGCACAAGGCAGATGAGAGAAGTCACGGTGTCTCTCTCTAGAATCTTGGTAGTTCACAAAGTCTCTTCATTCGTTCTCTTTGTTCATTGTTCTTCTCTCAGCTTCAGATGACCTCGTATTTATAGGCCTCGGGTTCCAACGGTCATATTGCCTCCAATGGTCATATTGAAATAGAAAGCACGACATAGTTTTGATTAGTTTGTAACTAACTCAATGACAACGTTTTGTTAGGACAAGAGATATATAGAAATGAAAAACATGATTACGATTCACATGTAGTGAGTTTTTTTGACTTAGTACCAAAATGAATAATGAACATCTGAATAGCAGAGTCAGTACGATACGATTGACAGAGTTAGTACGATATGATTGACAGAGTCAGTATGGTACGATTGACAGAGTCAGTACGATATGATTGACAAAGTCAGTATGTCACGATTGACAGAGTCAGTACGATACGATTGACAGAGTTAGTATGGTATGATTGACAGAGTCAGTACGAACAGTATTGTACGATACGATATGGTCAGTACGATCAACATTGTACGATACGATAAACATGATAAAAGACAATTTTAATTTACAAACATATGATAGAATACATTTGTGATTTCCAAAACATGATATAGAAGTCAAAATAAGACTTTTGACTTAACAATCTCCCCCTTTTTGGAAAGCACAACACACAAAGTAAATGTAACAAGAAATACTTATCTCTCCCTGAGTTATTGAAAACTCATCTGAAAAAGAAATTGAATACAACTAACTCCCCCTTAGGTATGGACTTTCCTAAGGATTGTATTCGTAGATTTTCCTTAAGAGTGTTGTAAATCATTCTTCCCCTTTATAAAGCATTCTCCCATTTGTAAACATTCTCCCCTTTGTGATTTACAAAAATAAAGGAGTAATCTTGAAATGTCTGAAAGAGTTAGTAAAGCAATACAAGACAATGGATAAAAGAAAAGGATCATAAAAGTCATTACAAAAAAAAGACAAGTTCCAAAGGAAAACAAATACAGCAATCATTTGTTTTCTCTTTCCTTCTCCTTTTTTATAAGCTCATGAAGAATAGCTTTCATCTTCTTGATCTCCTTTTTGTCTTCAGAAATTGATTCACCCTGAGTTTTGAGAAGCTCTTGTTGGTCCGCAAAAATCTGATCTTGATTTCTGATAGTCTCCTCATGGACTCTGATTACTTCTTCAAGGCTATCAATTCTGTTTTTCAAATTCTTGTTATCTTTGGATAACACAGAATTTTGATTCTTCAGCAAAACCATTTCATCTTTGAAAGATGAAACCTTCGAGAATTCAGATTGAAAACATTCACTGTCTCTTGCAAATCTTTCACTAAAGGAACATCGGCTCTTTGAGAAGACAAAAGATTCAACCTTTGAACTGTTTCTCTGTCAAGCTTGTTGAAAGAAATTGCAAGCTCATTTGATAACCTTATTATATCTTCAATAGCAATTTCATGATCATTGATTTATCTCTCTGTTTTGTACGACCACTTGGTCATCTTATTGCATGCCTTCTTACGAGCAACCGAGCTTTCTGAAAGAACTTTCAAATCGGCTTCTACTGACAAAACTTTTTTCCTCAATTCTTTTACAGATCTAAACTTCTTCTTTTGATTGTCAGTAATAAAATCAATCTTCCCTTCCAGCCTCGGGAAATAAGGAATAGTCTTCTCAACCCTTCTTAAAACATGAACAATGTAATCACTCTTCTTGAGAGAGATTGTATGCTCTGAATCAGTATCTTCATCGTACGATGCTAGTTCATACGATCTGCTTGAGTCAACAACTGGTTGTTTCCCTTTTGCTTTTTCTTTCTGCTTTCTTTATTCTTCCACTTTGTCACTAATGACAACAACTTTATTAGAGTGAGAGGATTGAGCACCTTGCTTTTCTTGAGATGACATTCTGTCCGGATATCGTTCTTGATCGGCACGAGGAGTTTGTTGAACACCTTCACTCAGCTTTTGAACCGATTCCTCTCTACTCTTCTTTGATCTTTGATGAAATTTTAAAAGAAAGTCTCCTTACTCTTCTTCCACTTCTTCTATCTCTTCCATCACTTGTTTTTGTTTTCTTTTCTCAGGGAGACTCTGTACGATGGGTTCTTGATGCACTTCTTCTGTTAGTTGGGCACTAGCATCCTCAACCACTTTCAAGACTTTAGAGACATCAAAGTCCTGAGCCTTTCTTTTTAAAAGAACCTTCTTCTTCTTTTCAGCCTGGAGGGTTTCTTCTACCCTTACTCTTTCTGCAAAAGCCACAGCAGGGTCAAGACCAAACTTCGGATCACCTTCCTTTCTCTGTTCCTTATCCTTTCTCCATTTTTCTATAACCTCCTTACTGTACCTTGGCTTCTTCTTCGGCTTTGAACTGGTTTGCGGATCAAACTTTTGAGTAACACCGGTAGATTGAATGTCTTTGGCTGGCATAGGTGCCGATTGATTCTGAGCCAATTTAGCTTCTACAACTCTGACAAATTTT
Organism: Viscum album; assembly: GCA_963277665.1. Classification (NCBI taxonomy): domain Eukaryota; kingdom Viridiplantae; phylum Streptophyta; class Magnoliopsida; order Santalales; family Viscaceae; genus Viscum; species Viscum album. Next base: position 478,291,592 of record OY728146.1, on the reverse strand, counting down.
TTTGAATTCTGATGAAAAAAAACATTCATCTTTTTCATCGTACTCTTACTAATCCATGTGGGATTCAAATCCATGGGGATTCCTTTCAAGAGAATGTTACAAAATTTCATACTTTCGAGAATGAACTTCATAAGGATAGCTGGATACATAATCATCTGGGAATTAATCCCTCCTGTCTTTACATTCTTAATAGTTTCAAAAACATACCCCATGAGATTTACTTTTCTCATATTCACAAGATAGTGAAGCATGAATATATCAGAAACTTTCAGAGTTTCTCTATCCCCATTCCTTGGGATAAGAAATCCTTGCATCCATAAAGTGACAAAACGATTGTCCGGTGAAAGATGAGACACTTTTCTCTTTTCCTAATTAATAACAAACAAAGTCTTTTCAGCACTTTCTCTATTAAATGTACCAACTTCCTCTGGTAGTTTGTGCGATGGACAGAAAGAATCCCCTTCTACAGAAACATTCATAAAATGTGCCGCTTGTTTCACAGACATAGACAATTTTCTATCGTACACAGCAAAGTTTATAGTCATATTTTTGTCGAAAGAAACGGTTTTGTAAAATTGACAAACTTCATAAAAAAGAACCGGATCTTGAGAATCAGGCTTTTCAACACACAGATGTTCCCACCCTTGAAACAAAATGATCCTCCTGATTGTAGAATCGTACGTATCGAAAAAATCTCGAGATACTAAACTTTCTCTGTTAACGTCTTTTTCTGTAAAAGTCTTTGAAGACATTTTAGCGGGAGTATTATCAGAGGATCGAGACATAAAGGTTCTGCTGATGAGAAGATCGTACGATGATTTATAGCTGGTGGAGCAGAGCTTCGCCTGAAATCCTGAAAAACAAATGTGGGTTTGGGGAGGGGAGGGGGGCTATTTATAGGCGATAAAGGGGTGACCGTTGATCTTCTACGGTCGAAAAAGGATGACCATTGATCTTCTACGGTCAAGATTAGAGAAAACCAGATCAATGGTTAGGATTAAAACAAAGAAAAATTTTTTAAACAAAATGAAAAAAAAAACATATCAGAGAATGTAAGGTAATTGTTGGTTTTGATATATTTCAAAAAAAAACAAAGGAAATAAAGTACAATTGAATTATTAGACGACATGCCGATGGAAACAAAATTCAATACTATCATCGACCGATTCAATATCATGATTGATTGATACGATGGAAAAGTATTTCAATACCATCATCGGTCGATTCAATACCAAGATTGATTGATACGATGGAAAAGAATTTCAATACCATCATCGGTCGATTCAATACCATGATTGATTAATACGATGGAAAATAATTTCAATACCATCATTGGTCGATTCAATACCAAGATTGATTGATACGATGGAAAATAATTTCAATACCATCATCGGTAGATTCAATACCAAGATTGATTGATACGATGGAAAAGAATTTCAATACCATCATCGGTCGATTCAATACCAAGATTGATTGATACGATGGAAAAGAATTTCAATACCATCATCGGTCGATACGATGGAAAAGAATTTGATTACCATCATCGGTCGATAGTAAATGATACTATAAAACTGTCAATACGATAAACAGGAAAAATGAACGAAACGATAAAACTGTCAATACGATAAACAGAAGGGAAAAAATGAATGATACGATAAAATTGTCAATACAATAAATAGAAAAAGATACACATATTGAGAGAGTAAATAGTTAAAGATCATAAGATAAAAAGAAACATAAAGACATAGAAAGAAATGTCCTCCCCCATTCTACGAGGAGTTTCTTACTATTAGGAGAGATGTAAAACAGGAAGTAGATATGAATGATTATTTTAATGTAATCATTCCGAGATTCTATTTTATAAATTCCAATCTATCGGAAGGTAAAGGTTTTGTAAAAATGTCAGCAAGTTGTTCTTGCGTTCTGATGAATTGTAAAACAATATCTGATTTTTGTGTGTGATCCCTAAGAAAGTGATGCCTAACATCTATGTGTTTTGCACGTGAGTGATGTGCTAGGTTTTTACTAAGTGCTATGGCACTTGTATTATCACAAAGAATTTGAGTTCTGGATAAACTCATACCATAGTCAGTGAGAGTGTGTTGCATCCACAATACTTGAGCACAGCAACTTCCAGCTTCTACATATTCAGCTTCAGCAGTGGAGAGTGCTACTGAGTGTTGTTTCTTGTAGGACCAAGAAACTAAAGAATCTCCTAAGAAATGACATGTTCTAGATGTACTTTTTCTATCCATTCTACAACCACCAAAGTCATCATCTGAAAAACTTTTTAAAAAAATCATTTCCAGAAGAGTAGAAAAGACCTAAATCCATAGTGTCTTTTAAATACCGAAAGATTCTATTTACGACTTTTATGTGAGACTCTTTTGGATTAGATTGATATCTTGCACATAAGAATATAGAAAACATCATGTCAGGTCGACCAGCTGTTAAGTATAGCAAACTCCCAATCATACCTCTAAAATTTGTTTGATCTACTGGTTTCCCAGTTTCATCAGGATCAAGAGTATTTGAGGTACCAATTGGGGTGCTAAAAGTTTTGAAATAGGAAAAGGCTTCAGATTTGTTTGTGAGAAAGTAGACCCATGTAAATCTAGTAAATTCATTAACTAATAAAAATACATAGTATTTGCCTCCAATGCTTCCAGATTGTGAAGGACCAAACAGATCCATATGCACAAGCTGTAATGCATTAGAAGTTGAAACTTCATTAATTGGTTTAATGCTAGTTTTATGTTGCTTTCCAAATTGACAAGGGTCACAGACTTTTGAAGAATCATATCTATGGTCCGGTAGCCCTTTTACAAGTCCTTTCTTTGAGAGTTTTCTTAGGTTTCTCATATTACAGAGTCCTAGTCTCCTATTCCATAGCCACGATTGGTCTTCTATTACACTTAAACAAGGTAAGTTTTGGTTCCTAAGGTCTTCTAAGTTAATAGTGTAAACATTCTCTTGCCTATGAGCAGATAGAATGGACTCATCCTTGGAATTGTGAACTAGACACATATCATTTCTAAAATTCACAAGGTAACCTTCATCACATAATTGACTTATGCTGATGAGATTGTGCTTAAGACCTTTAACAAACAAAACATTTTAAATAAGAACTTTTCCAAGAAAAACAATATTACCTATACCAACAATCTTTCCTGGAGCATTATCTCCGATGGTAACTTTTCCACCTTTTGTTTTGATAACCTTTTCAAAGAGATCTTTGTTTCCAGTCATATGTCGAGAACAAACACTATCCATGTACCAAATGTTCTTATTGGTACACTTCTCGTTTTACTGAAAAAGAAACAATTAGATATTCGGAATCCAAACATGTTTGGATCCAGAAGGGTTAGATAAAAGAATTTTAGGAATCCACATTTGTTTTACAAAATGAGCTTTATGAAATCCTAAAGATTGAGTTTTGTTAAGAGAAAAATCTCTTCTCTAGTGTCCACCACATTGACACTTAGAACAGAAAATGGTTTTTTGAGGAACAAAATAGTTATTGCTAAAAACATATTTGGAATAAGTATAACCAAGACCAGAACGATTTCTCAAAGGTCTAATTTGAGAATACATCCTATCAAAGTTTTCTTTTCCATGAGTAAAGTTTGAAAAACACTTATTCAAGGATAAAATCTTTGACTTTAGTTTTAAAACCAAATTCTTAATTTCCAAAACATTTGAATTTGAACTAGAGTTAGGCTCTAAAACATTTTTCTTTGAAATTACAGTTTCAAGATCCTTAGAAAGTTTATCCTTATCAGATTTAACTTTCTCAAGGGTTTTTTAAAATGCTTTCACAATCAGAAGTTTTCACAAAAAGATCTTTAGAAAGATCTGATACTTCTTTAGTCAAGATTGAAATTCTAGAATTTTCTTTTTCAAATCTCTTTTTGAGTTTAGAATTTTCATTATCAAGTAACATAGAGAATCTAGAGACCTCTTCAAAAGAAGGTAATGTATCATCCTCTGATGATGAGGATCCATCATATGAAGATTCATAATATCCATTATCAATATAATTTGCATTTAAAGAGACATTTTTAATAGTTTCAGCATTATGTACCTTAGCCATGAGACAATGATCTTCAATTGGTAGTCTGGCTAAAAGTCCAATATTTCTTTGTCCTGATGTCTCATATTCTGAAGAATCATCTGAAGAATCACTACCACTTGCACTCCACGTATCATTTTCTTTCAAGACCTTTTTTGTCTTATAAAACCTTTTCTTGTTTCTTTCAGAGCGTTTCTCTTTTCTATCTTTCCTCTTCAGTAAAGGACAATCAGGCCTTATATATCCTGCTTTCTTGCATTCATAACAAGTTACCTATGAATCTTTTCTATCTTTCTTTTTGAATCAATATTGAAAATCTTTCTTTCCCACAATCTTGTTCATCCTTCGAGCAAGATTGGCTAACTCATTATCTGGAAGATTACAGTCACATGAATCAGATATAACAACTTTCTTGGATTTAGACCTTGTAAGCCTTTCAGGTGTTTTAGCTTTAGATGCAAAGGCTACACTTCCATTCCCATTCTTCATCTTGTTGAAATTAGCATCTCTCTTCATTCTAGTCTCATGCTGTAGAAGAGTTCCAAAAAGTTCATCAAGAGTAATCTGGGAAACTTTTCTATTTTCATCAATAGCTGTCCTTTTTGACTCCCATTCATTAACAATTATATCTATAATCTTATCAATAAGAGCTTCATCATCAAGACCTTTTTCTCCCATTGATTGTAAGCTATTTACAATCGTCATAAACTTTTGTTGCACTTTACATACTGGCTCTCCATAAGGAAAAACAAATCCATGATACTCTGCTCGAAGCATTGCTCTCCTTGTTTCTATAACCTTGGATGTACCAAAATGGGTAACTTTTAATTTCTTCCAAATACAGTTGGCTGCTTCACATGAAGATATCTGACTATATATATTCCTGTTCATAGAGCATAATAAAGTATTGCGTACCTTGTAATTCATTTGATATTCTTGCTTCTCTTGGTTGGTGAAAGTACTAACTTCTTTGTCAGGAATTTTGTAACCCCCAGTAAGCATAATAAAATTGTCTACACCAGTATTGATAACGAAAGTCTTCATACGATCTCTCCAATACTCATAATCATTCCCATCAAAGATTGGTGGTCTATAAGGATTCAGATTATCTATTAATCCAAAATTCATTCCTTCCATCTAATACAACAAAAACAACTTTTCCACTCCACATGTTAGTGTAGTAAGTATTCAAGATAGTAATAATAAATAAAGCATGTAATACAAATTAGTGAAAAACCTCCTCTGATACCAATTGTTGGATCGAATATGTAGATATATATGTCTATTAGATGGAACAATAGAAGAGGGGGGGGGGTGAATTGTAGGTATATAAACCTTTGAGATTTAGCAACAAATAGATTAGTTTAAAAGATCTTAAACTAATAAAAATACAAACACCCACAATTGTATTGAATATAAAAGGTATGATGTATTCAAATACTAATGTAATGTAAAACAATTGTATTCAAGGTGAAAACAATAATCAGAGTAGAAAGAAGAATGATTCTACCTTAAAGCGTATAGAATCAATCAATACAAAATGTAATAGAATGATTGTAATTGAAACAATTACAATTGAATATGTAAAGAATAAAGGAAACAATACAAATCCCTTTCTAATACAAGTAACAGCTGAAATGTAAAAGTATTACAATTCTTTTAACCCAAAGTGAAGGGTTATCCTTTCACCTAGGATAAAAGGTCTGTCTCATCAACACCTTGGTGAGCCCTCGATATGATGATCGACACGACTGTCTGCCTATTCCTGGCATCCCTCGATACGATGATCGACACGTCTGTCTGCCTATCCCCGGAAGCCCTCGATACGATGATCGGACGCACAAAGCAGATGAGAGAAGTCACAGTGTCTCTCTCTAGAATCTTGGTAGTTCACAGAGTCTCTTCATTCGTTCTCTTTGTTCATTGTTCTTCTCTTAGCTTCAAATGACCTCCTATTTATAGGCCTCGGGTTCCAACGGTCATATTGCCTCCAACGGTCATATTGAAACAGAAAGAACGACATTGTTTTGATTAGTTTGTAACTAACTCAACGACATCGTTTTGTTAGGAAGAGAGATATATAGAAATGAAAAACATGAGTACGATTCATATGTAGTGAGTGTTTTTGACTAAGTACCAAAACAAATAATGAACATCTGAATAGCAGAGTCAGTACGATACGATTGACAGAGTCAGTACGATACGATTGACAGAGTTAGTATGGTACGATTGACAGAGTCAGTACGATAGGATTGACAGAGTTAGTATGGTACGATTGATAGAGTCAGTACGATACGATTGGCAGCGTTAGTATGGTATGATTGACAGAGTCAGTACGCTCAGTATTGTACGATACGATATGGTTAGTACGATCAACATTGTACGATACGATAAACATGATAAAAGACAATTGTAATTTTCAAACATATGATAGAATACATTTGTGATTTCCAAAACATGATATAGAAGTCAAAAGAAGACTTTTGACATAACACCTAGATCTATAATGAATGAAACTGGAATATAAACCTCATCATAACATCGATCATCACATTCCAAGTGCCTGGTGGCTAGGACCAGCTTAAACATCCTCTGAACTGAAGCTTTTATTTCAACTTATTATATGAGTATCTACTGAATTAGTCTTCCACCATATTTAATATACCTCAAATATAAAAAAAATTCAATATCAAACATTTAAGTATACTCCATCCTTCAGTTTTGTCTTAGGTAAGAAACCCATTGTAATGAAATATGTTTCAATCTCTTATGATCCCTAAACATATTAAATTAACCATCAAAGAGTGAATGACACCAAGCCTTCAATGCATGGAACATAGAAGCTAAATCCAAATATTTTGTTGGTATGTTCTTCTCACAGATCTATAACTATCATGATACCTAAGAAACCACATGATCTCCCAACATGAGAAAATATCCCAACACAGATCATGGAGCATCACAATACGCCACTAACCCTTGTCCTGGTTGTAGAGAAATGATGATTGGTGTTGATGTCATGAAAATTTTAGCTCTTAAAAATAATTTTTACATTCCTCATTCTATTGGAATAGAAAATTAATGCTCTCCAAATATTTCATTGGTTGATACAGATGGGAAAATTCAAAAACAAATGTTTCAGTAATAAATAGCTTGACCAATGAAAATGCATATGATGAAGATTTGTTTGGAAGCTTCTAATAGATAATGTCATCTATCTTTTTGGGTACCTCATAAACACATTTTCCATAGATAACAGGGCAATGTAAATAGACATGTTTTATCCAATAATATTGATAGTTTTGAATACAAACAATGGTCCTTAAAGATTCCCAACACTGTCGCTATGTGTTTCCCATGCTCAGCCCTTGTTGTTGAATAAATTAATATTTCATCCATGATAAATTCCATAAAAGATTCCCGATTTCATTTAACATATCAGATTTCTCAATTCCATAAAGCCTGATAGATCATTCATAAGGCTGAATGTCATTACCACAAACTCATAATGGACATATCTACTCCTTCATGTTATCTTCGCAATATCCTATTCTGAACTAACAATTGCTGATATCTTGATATAAATTCAATCACAGAGAACAACTAGGATCCTCTAATTTGATTGAAAAATTCATCAATTTTTGGAAGTGGATACTGATTATTTAACATAACATTGTTACAATTTCAATAATCCACACATAGTCGAAGAGTTCCGAGTGGATTTTCGATAAAAAATACTGCTGAAATCCACTGAGTTGTAATAGGAAATATAACCCCTTTTTGTTCCATGTCTTCCAAATTAACTACTAGTTTCCATAAATTTATTGGTTTCATAACATAAGATTGAATGAAAATAGTACTAGACCAACAAATGAGATCATCACAAAACTCCACATCTATTGTGGGTGGAAACCCAATGAAATTTTAGGAAAACCATATGGAATGAAATCCACAATGTCTTGAAAAATTATATTTATAGTATCTTTAATCGGTGATAAGGTCAAAAATTCCAACTGGTGTGAGATCATTTAAACTATTGGTTCCATGAATCCATTTACACCAAAATGTTTATACCTATGCCCTCAGAAGACAGGCTTGAAACCATCATCAGTTGTAAAACCTATCATACAGGTATAACAACCAATGTGAACCTTGAATATAGTCAACCAATATATACATAGGATTATATCATATTAATCTATTTCAATCATATATAATTCACATATCAGCAATACTATAACAACAATTATATAAAATTATCTTCCCAAAAGGCTCGAAAATCCCTTTTACTAAGAGGGGATTTCATTATCAATATAGAAAGTATCATTTCAACATTTAAACTCAAAAAATCAACAGCATGAGAAGAAATAATGGAATTATATGCACCTATATCAAAAAAATCTACAATAAGTATAGAATTTAAAATAATCATACATCCCAATGATAGTGGTCTAGAGTAATCATCCCCAACACCTGGTTGAATACATTTAATATCATTATCATTAGAATTTTTTCATTATTTTCAGGATTATATTTCCCATGATGACGAGTCATGGCACCCCTAGAATCCCACTGGATAGATTCATTCTACACACAAGGATGCCTCTAGTTCCTTCACCCCATCGGATCATACGATTTCTATGACATGTAACATGTATCTCGGACACCGAAATTTGGAGAACTATGAAAATAGAATTGATGATTTCCCATTTGATAGTAATTGTGTCATGATATAAGAGGTTTTGAACACTCTTGAATAATATGGCCAAATGACCCACACATAAAACATCCATCTTTTATCATGGGTCTTAATGATACATTATCATATATATATCTATTTTATTTTGACCCATACTCCCACCATAGAAATATGTGTCCCTTTTCATCTCACTCACAATATTATAGTTCCCACTTTTTCCCAAAGGTATCAACATTCTTCCTCCACCCATTTATATAGTTCTTTCTCTTTTTAGAACCAGAATCTTTTTATCCATCTCTCTATAATCTGTTATACAAATCACTACAATATTTAAAAAATTATTTTACCATATCCCCGATTCAAGAATTTATTCCATCATGTATTCACTATAAGCATATTCAAGACAAAAGTGGACAATATTGATAAATTTAATGGTGTACTATGTCACTATGTGTCCCTCATTCATTAGGAAAAAATAGTATGTTATTCTTGTGATTCTGAGTTTGTGAGGATATAATTTTTTATTGAATAATAATTTTAAATCCAATATTGCAAGGAATTAGTCTAACATAGCATGAACTTGTAAATCCCACAATTAGTGTGTTGGATCCTTCAACATATTCATCACCCTCTTGAACTTCAGCTCTACTTCTATATCAATTAATTCAAAGAAACTATATATCTCATTCATCTATACCTCTCCAATATTTCTTTATTGATCAACAAAAAAAGCAGGGTGAATTATACTTCTAGGACTAGAACTAATTATCCACATTCAATGGTTCATTCCCCTTATTCCCTATATTTTCATCTTCAATGTCATGAACTATACTATAATCTGACTTTTGGTTCACCTATGGATCAGGTGTAACTGCATTCTCAGCAGTGGCTTCTGGTTGGTTCCTCTGATTCCTTGCATGTTCCATTTAATATAGAAACAACAAACGCTATAATCCTCACTATCCAGACCCTAAATTCTTAATAATTTAAAATTCTAGCACATAACATCTATCAAAACATTTATTTAAAAAATCTATTATTTTACATATTCAGCCCTTTTTTAAAATTCCACTATAATTTTTAAAATCAATAAATAATTAAAATATCAATTTGAAACCTCACATTTGAAGAAAATTTTCAATACATTTACAAAATCATAATTTTTTCATCCAACCATAAATCATTACCCAAAATGATATACGCACTCTTAGGGGTGTATCTTTTTTATATGCATGTCTTTCCCACCTTAATGTATAATCCCATCATAAAGAAAGTCCAATTCTAGTAAATTTCTCCAAAAAATTCATCTACCCAAATCCCTGGTAACATGAAGTTTAGAATAAAATTGTTATCTTTATCTTTCTATGATATACATTTCATTTCCTATGAATCCTATAACTTTCTATCATCCCAACTCAAGAAATATGCCAGATTGAATTTCAACTCTACATCTCAGAAATTATTTTACTAAGTCCATGACTAACGAAGACTAATATAACATTAATTATAATGATTGAACAAGATGATTCCATAATTGAAAATTATTTATAGACAATACATAACTACTAGAATTTTTAACATCCAACACCTCGTCATTGTCTTGATTTGAGGATTAATTTATACATAGACATAAGAAACATCCCAAAGGCAAGAAATAAATTCCATGTGATTAAATACACATTGGGGGATTATATTCCCTTTTAAAAATAAAATAACCCATACAAAAATCTTTGAATAAAAAAATATTGATCAATTCCAGACAACACGATTAGAAAATACAATGTCATACCATTGATATCAAATTCATACTATAATAGAGTATAATTGTGTAATTCAACTAATATCAATGAACAGTGTGGAAAACTAAACAACAAACACTAAAACTCCCAGACACAACTCCACTTCTCCAAACATGCTCAATGATCCAACTACACAATAAAGCCCAATTTATCAATATAACCCACTAAATAAATGTTACACATTTCCTTTACCTAGGTCTCAAAACCTGATATGTACACAAATACCAAGGTTCACTAGGAGGGTGAGTAATGAATCTCAGTTGGCTTTCACCAAATAAATTCCCCACTCACGCAACTATGAAAGAAAAAATTTTCACATTTATATAAATAAATTTTTATTACAATTTTAAAATCGCTGATTAAAAAACAAAACTATATCTTCAAAAAAACTTTTTTTGAAACCAAAACCAATTTTTATTATAAAAAATCACTAAATAATATCACATTCATTTTTTCGTACAGATTTCATGGTTCACAACACACACCCATAAATTCATGATTCGTTGAAAGTTATATACTCATGATAATGTTCAATTCAAACTGCTAATTCATTACAATGTGCCCAATATACATGGTCCCCAATGATACAGGCCCCTTATCCAAGGACTTGTACCATTTTTACACTAATGGTACAGTCCGATTATTTTAGATCATGTTAAAACTATGAACTCACAAAACACATGTATGGGAAAATCATTTCAAATCAATAATTTCAAACCATTCCAATAATTTCATTTTCATATTGAATCATTTAATACAAAATTTTTTCATAAATCCAGAAGAGGCATATTTTAAGATCAATGTTTTAAAATCATGAAAAACAATCACCTTGAAAAAGCAATTTCAAAATATTTTCAAATCCACAAAATTCAAAAAACATTCACTAAAGTTGTTTTCAACCATGTATTGAATACCAATTTCACAACCAAATTAAATTAATTTTAACAATTTCAAAAAAATCATCCAGGTTTGAAGATGTAGAGTTGAGAGTGAAGCCTCGTAGCCTGGTAATTATGGAAATAATAGGGAAAAACATGAAAAACCACATAAATATGGGTTGAATCTCCCAAAACACTTCTTAAATATCTTCCACAATAACCAAATAATACAAATATGACCATGATTGGAATTAACCATCTTAGATCTATCTATATAGGATAATATCAATGAAACTAAGAGAGTGAATAATGTATATCTATGAAAAAAATGAAATTTTAACATATATGGTGACTTACCAACTGAACTGGGATTCAACAGACCAATAAATTCATTTATATCGCATATAATTCAATTAAGAAATCTTCATCAAAAATTTAGAGGTATAGTTTTAGAGTAGGGTCCAAAATGGAGCAAGAATGCGTGTTTAAAAATTAATCATGACCTAGATATATTTTTTTTATGATTGCGTTTTAAACTGTGCAATGTTAGTCATATGGGTATGGAATCCATGATTTGATTAGAATCCATCCTCTACCTCAATGTTAACCTAACATGGTTATCCATCATAGTTAACCAAATAGTGCGAAAATTGTTAAAAATACAAATATCAAACATTTGATGATTTCTCATGGGTTTCAGTACTATTTTAAAAAACTGAGTACCTAACAATGTGCCTCCCAATTATCCATTGTCGCAGTATTCATATATCATGTAGGAGTTTCATAGTTTCACCAAACCATTAACCAACAATAAAATTTCATAAATCCCATAAAAACATTCCAAAAGTTTTAAAACCCCTCCCAAACATCACCCAAACACATTACACACATAAAAAAATTATGAGTTACTTACTTTAAATAGAGGTTGTTGCAATCCAAGTCTTGATCCCAATAAATATATCAAGGCATAACATTTACTACAATGATAAAACATATAAAAATTCTTATAGAGTGAAATGAAATATTAAGGGTTAAATAAAATTGGGTGACCATTTATCTCAATGAATGTTCTTAAAGAAGATATAAAATATCATTACCTTACATTGTTTTTCCAAAACCATAACTCCTCCAAAACTACATTATATTAAATTGAAGGGATTAAAAGAAAAATGAAAATATAAATACAATATAGCAATGTCCCCAAGGATTATAAAAAATATTGGAAACATTTCTCTAGGGGACCGTCTATAAAATTATATTTGTATAGTATTCCTATCTGTTGACTAAATGTAATAGTATTGTTTACCTCAAAACCATCAATTATTAATCCACCTAGAGGAATAATACTTACTATTCCATATTCAGATTGTCGTTTTAACTATAGATACATGAAAAAAGATCTACTCATAAGGTAAAAATCAAACTCCAACACATGATCCCCTCTAAATAATTACTCAAACACTACAATTACGAAACACCATCTCGTCTTGTACATTGGATGACTATAGATAACCACTACACACAAGAGAGGTCTTCTTCAAACATATATTTCAAAAATTCATAAACACACTTTTATGTTATTTTACAATATATACCACTCAATGAGAAAATAATAAAATATAAAACTATATATTTTTATAATTACACACATCAATTTAAAAATACTTTTTCCAACACCGAGTTTTATAAGAAATTTTTTTACCATATAAAATGAATAAAAATAAAAACACTTCACTACTCATCAATTATAATATAAATGACTACACCCTTTTCAAAAAGTGAACATTATTCATTTTAATATTATATTATATTATAATTTTTCAATGTTAATAGTTTTCAAATGATCCACCATTTTACTTTTATGACTACTTTTCTAAAAATATAATCGTCTTCATTGAATTTTAATTCCTATTCAAAAACAATTTATCATTTTATATTTCATGTTTATTACAGAAAGATATTCCCATAAAAAATATTCTATGTACATCAATGAGGGTGAAAACCCATTTCACTCAAAATCTGCTAAATATTATTGAATGAAATTATGACTGGTGTGATGTTATTTCATTAATAATATATAGATTATTTGAAAAAAGTACATTTTACAGGTTCTGTGACTAAAAAACTATGAAAAAAATATCACAGAACCTATTATAACATCATAGGTATGTAATAATGAATCATTTTTCAAAAAAAAAACATTTTCATGAATTAAATTTTTCCAAAATAAACTAGTTGTTTCATCCGTGCACAAAAAATCCATGGCATAACTATGAGTGAAACAAATTCTTAATATCAACATAAAATATGAAAAAAAATTCCCAATCATTGATAGTCAATTAATTAATAAAAGGGAAATGTGATATATATAAAAACAAATTCTTTTAGATTTTTGGCTCCACCTAGCCATGTGGTTATTGACCAAGTGATATACATCATGAATCCTCTTCCATGCATCAAAAAGTTATTTTATAGTTACTAAAATATTTTCCATACAACCCACAATGAATTCAAAATATTATTCCTTTTTTGTTTATACCTTAAATCTAGTATTACCCTATTAGAAACAATCACATATTGATAATGATCATAAGTAATCGTAACAAACCATAAGACAATGAATAAATAAAATTGAAAAAAAAATCTATATTTCAAATGGTAACATAAATCATATCACCAAATGTGGTGTGAAAGAACCTTCTCACCATCTACTCACTTATCTCTAATAGTCCCAATACATAGTCATCTATATGGCCAATGAAAATCCTAGGATGTTTCATAACATTTCAGGTTGCGAATGACTATGATAAAATTTTATAATGATTAAACTCGGGGAACCCTAACATGTCAACTAATATAGATCATCACAATACAAAAATTATGTTCCCAATCTACATAGGTTGGCATCAATATCTTTGGTATCAATACAAAAAGCTAGAGAATTATATTACTCCAAGCTATTTAAAAATATTTCTCATGTATAAAAAAAATTATTTTAATAATTTATAGTACAATATATATTGAAATTTATGTATCCATGAGACATACATTAAAAAATCAAAGTCTATATTTGAATAATGGTCACCATCTAGCCAATCCACTATGTAGGTTATGTCCAAAAATGGAACCCACTATGTGACATAGCTCCCTCCCCTTAACTATATCTGAAAAACCCAATGAAAAAATTCCAAATTTAGAAATAGGGGGTCCACACAAATTCTATGTTTGATTAAACCTTATAATATATAAAATATATAATATCATGAAACAAAATTTTCATAAATTACCACAAACTAGTTTATAATGAAATTTTAAAATGAAACTATCTTCTCAAAACCCCTTTAATTTAATTTCAAAATATTCCACTTTCAAAACAATATGAATATTAATTTAATTATATATAATAATAATAGATAGAAAACATCAACCATGACAACATCATCCCAAATTATGAAATATTAAAGACATAATGCATGGTAAATTTTTTATTATTATTATAATTTAATATAGTCAAGAACCTCCATGTCTATAAGATAAAATACATTTGGAAGACATGATTAACCCAGTAAGAATTTAATACAAAATTATTAGGTGATAACATCTTGCACCGAAAATATTTGTGTTCTAGACTATGGGAATAAATATCTAAGACAACATGGAACACTATCAGAATACATGATTTAATGATACCATGTCCCAGGATTGTCTATTGATATTAGGTTATATAATTAATACCACAACATCATTAAAACATATTAAAATCCATAGTGGTGTTACACACACTAAGGCTAATATGATTCCATGACTAAGGTTTATAAATGTTCCCGTGTTATTTTTTTGTAGGAAAACATAAACCAAACTACATATTAATATAAAATTTTTATAAAAGATGAGAGAAAATTAAAAGTTTATGCTAATAAATTTTAAAATAAAAATATTTATTTAAAAAATATTAATAAACAATGAATCACCAGTACCACAAATTGAAAATGCATTTTTGAATAGAATTCATCGCTAAGGAATTAAATAAAAAATTGTTCATAAAATAATTTTACAGAAATAATTTCTTTAATTATTCCCAAATAATAAAATATACTATTTAAGAAACATCACTCACAAAATTGAAATTATTTTATATAGTAAATAAACTAGAAATATTTCACTATATTTCAAAGAATTTCATTGGATTGGACTAGTGTCTATGAACAACTATCTGGTACATGGTCTATGGTTTCATGAGAATAGATTCTATGAGGAATAAAGGAAAAACTACCCCATAAAATCCATATGCTAATATACTCATGATGAATAAAAATAAAATGAGAAAATTAATTGTAACCCCATTAATAGAAGGTAAACAACTGAAATGCACCTTTAGATGATATTAAAAATCATGAGAAGAAAGGCATGGTTAGTTTTTGAAGAAGTACATAATTTATTATGGTTTGCAGCATTAAAATCACAAAATTTAACATACCCTATTAAATTTATGGATTATTTGAGTCGTGAAAATTTAATATTTAAATTATTCTATAAAATGAGTAAAAATATTTTGATTTGTTATAATATTTAATTCCATGATTTTAGACCAGTAAATTATAAAAAATAAATTATGGGGTAATTCTAGAGAAGAAAAGAAACATTGATTTTTAGATATTTTGTGTCCAAAAATTTGGAGAAATTTTTGTTTTATGGTTTTATACTGACACAACATTAATATGTCACTTAATTCTAATGCTTTACCCATAAATATATTTGTATTACCCTTGTATTCAATCTAAAAGGAGAGGTTTCCATCAAGAAAATTCTCCCAACACATACAAAGTTCCCATTGTACACTTAAAGATCATTTGATAAGGATAGATGACCCTTATACAAGAATCCATATCATTAAACAACAGCATTGGTTCCCTTAACTAGCTTATTAAAACTCAATGATACACTACATCTATTTTTGAAAACATATGAATATTATTTGTGAAACTATGAAAATATTAGATTGATTTTATAAAATATCTTTACATAGGTCCTCAGTCATATGCTACCCACAAAAATGGATTTACCCTTATACAAGGAATGTAACTTGGGAATTACCCTTACATTGCGCATGGTAAAATAAAATTACACTGACTTAGTGCAATAAAAAATCCTCATACCCAGACATAAGTAATGGGAAAAAACATTAAATTTACAAAAGGGATAAGGAATACAAGTGGAATCAGTGCCTACCTCTCGCGTGATGCTCCCTCTCTGGTGATGCCCTAGTGGAGATGGTTGTGGTTCCAACCCCCCTCCCCTTCAGAGAGGGGGGGGGGGAGATCTTCCTCAAGATGCGTCTAAATCTCGACCAATTCCATTCATTCCTTTTTCTATCCCGGACATTCTCCCTGCATTCCCGGATATATGGATTTTCCCGAAGGTTCCAGACCTATTCGACAGCTCACCTCAGCTTGATCTGTCGACTTCAGAGTTCTCATAATTTTAGGGTTTTCTGAATCTCACCATGGTGGCTCAGTTCAGACAGAGCCAACCCTCAATAGATACCTTTGACAGATTCATCTCTAGTTCTTGGCTATTTCAAGGTCGGGCGACCGTGGGGCTTCTAGAAAAATGAAATATCATGATTCAATTATCTTTTGAGGATGACTTGATCCTATCTTGGTCCGGAGCGCCCCGAACATGCAACGGGTTCCAGTTCTTCCTTTTCCGATGGACCTTAGATTTCCACATGAAACTAGATACACCTATATCGGCGTTGTGGGTATGTTTTCCAGAACTCCCGCTACCCTTTCAAAATCCTTCTATTCTCTATATGCTATGTAGTCTTGTAGGCAGTTATCTATGTTCTAATAGTATAACTAAGTCCATATGCCATCCAATATCACTGCGTATTTGTGTTGAGGTTGATGTTTCTAAACCGATGGTGGAGTGGGTGTGGATCGCAGTGGTGGAGGAATTCCATTGGATACATGATGTGGTATTTGAGTCGTGGATAGTCTAATGTTCGTCTTGCAAACATTTGGGCCACCTGGTTTCTTCCTGCCGTCGTGCTTGCAGGGATCGACATGGGGTTACTACATCATCAAATTATCCAGAGTTAGGGTCTACGGATGCTGCTGCAACGATTCATCTTGGTACTAAGGATGCACCTAAAACAAAACATTTTCAAAAAGTGGGAAGAACTCTGAATTAGGACCCTTCACCAGTGTTGAATGCTAACTGCATTAGCCCCCTTGAGTGCTGGGATGTCAGTCAATAGGCCCCAAATGATGACAATTTGAACTCTCACACAGCTATATAGGAAAGGACGATTCGATCTAGACCTCTACATTCTGATCTGGAAGCTAAAGGTTCCTTGGGGAAGATCCAGTTGACTGCTTTTCATCCTGAAAGAGTCATGAATGTTCAATAGGAGCTGTAGGGGCGAAACCCCTTGGTTGTAGATGTCTTTAGGCAGCTGACCAAGGATCTGGGTGATCCCAGGACAACATCATCTTCTCCTCTAGGTATAACTAGCATGGAATGGGGCCAAGTGGCTAATGGTGGAGATTCATCGACCCCCAAGGCCGCATCCTATGTGGATGTAGTATTCTAAATCCAAGATTCTTCCGGAAGGAACCTCAGGAACCTAAGAGGCCTGCATTAGAACCAGTTAGAGCAAGGAAATCAATACCTAGAAGGGTTTCCCCTGTGATAAAGTTATCTAATCACTTTGAGATCATAGAGGTTAGTTTGGACCTGGGGGATGAAGAATTACAAGTTGATCGCCCCATTGAGGAGCAGGGGTACCTCGGTGAGGTGTCTAGTGTGGTAGCTGAGGCTCCCGTCCAAACTTTTGGAAATAACGAGGTCAAAATTTCCGTGAATGTGGAGATGGAATCTGAGAGGGAGTCTATTGACTAGTGATCAAGTCACATTCCTGGCAATACAGAGGATGAGGACCAGGGGTTAGGTACCCTAGTCAGATGATGAGTAAGAATAAAAGAGGTTAACAGAAAGTGAAAAAGGACTAATCTCATTTTCCTTTGCCAATGGAGACCAGATCGGAAAATATGTTGAAGGAAAAACAGATAGAGTGTGGCCCCCATTCTTCCAAGGGGGCATTCCTGCAACGAGAGGTAGAAAATAATCCTTTGGATATGCTCTTGAGCTCGGATGAAGTTATGCTAGAAACAGTAATAACAATCAAAGCTTCCAATGAGGAGGTAGAAAGAATGATGGGATATAATCTTAAGGTGACCACCAAAGATGACCAGATTGCATGGATAGACAATCTAGACTTGATTCTAGTTCTAGGGTTCAACAATGGAAAGATAAATGTAGAAGAGTACATACAGGTGTGGGGAAAGCTGGAATTCAAGTTTGAAGACGTTTTGATGGAGAAACTGGATATCCCGTTAAACTCTTTATCATGGAAACTGTTTAGAGAGATTAAAACGGGTAGGCTGCAATTCCACATTAAGGGCCTTGTACTCTCCTCCGTTGCTTGACTTGGTTTCTCACTTTTTTCCTTAAAAGTGTTTAATAATCAAAATTCATCTTTGAAGGAAGGAACATTAACCTTACATATATTGATGGAATACCATTTGTTCTTTATGTATCTAATCTAAATCCATGGGAATATTAATGAAACCCCATAGAACCAAAAATATGATATATATTTTTGCAAAACATTATGGTTTCCACATAAAAATGTCTAAATTTGCAACAAAAAGGCGTTTTAATTTATTATAAAAATTGGGGTGTTACATCAAAATGGATTTATTATATCATATCCAATATATGGATTGATTGTAATCCAATATTAAATTATTATATATAAATATTTAAGAGGGTTAAAATATTTACAATGATAGATAATTTATTATAATGATACTTTGGTTTCCTATAAATATTGACAATATGGAAACAAATTCTTTTTATAAAGTGATTCAACTAAACAATTTATAAGTAGAAAACGTGTTCCATGTGTATATTTTGAGAAATTAAAAACAAAATACGACATCTATATTGAATTCATAGCCTATAAAAAATGATAATGATATCATGTATATGTGATGACAAGTGTGGTTTTAAAATTTTGATGATTTATACTCTAGAAGAAGCCAACTATTAAAAGCATAGTTTTTTTGAAAACTCATTACAATATGGTACCAAAATTTCATTATATACATATAAAAAACCCCACATTTTTTATAATATAATAATTTAGATTTTACAGGAAAAAATATTTATAAATTGGGGAAAATATTTTAACCCATAATTTAATTTAAATATTTATTATTTTTTATTTATAATATTTCTAATTTAATAAAATTTATAGCATGAAATTAAAAATAAATGAATTTTTTATAATTTGTTCTTGTAGAATATAATGACCAAAAATGAAATTTATATCAATATTTTACATTATATAGGTAAGTAATATATTATGAATGTTTGTAAAGGACAAAAAATACATGTAAATAAAGGAACTGCATTATTAAAAGTATTTTTCATAACAGACATTGATAATTATATTACTACGTTGATTTTTAAAAGGAAGATTTGTAATTTTTATAATGATTTTCAGGCTATGATAAAGGTATTTAATGAATGATTTTTGAATAATTGTATGATTTTATATATAGTAGGGTACATATTTTATGTGACCTTTATGTGGATAGTGGGTGTGTATATATTTATAAAGGGAATATATACATATGAGTATTATATTAATGTGCATATAGTTTTCTCGTAATCAATATTTCTATGTGACTATTTTATAAAGTAAAATAATTTGTATAGGTATAAATGAATAATTACAGTTCTTGTAATAGGTATGTAATTATATGAAATAAAAATATATTCATTATGTGACAAAAAATTCTAAAAAAAACATGATATTATAAATTTTCTATTTTAAATGTAAAATTTATGTGTGAAGTGATATTATTTTTTAAAAAAAATTGAAGTAATATTTAAAATCCATGTATTAAAATAAGTTAAAACTGTAAAAATTTTATATTTGGTTAAAAAAAATTATAATTAATTAAATAATTTAAAATAAGTTAAATGTTCCCAAACATGAATTTTAATTAAGTGAATTGATATTAATACTTTATAGAATAGTTTTTTACAATTATCTCTCATATTTCTGAATTTAAGAAAAATTTCCCCACTCGAATCATCGGCCATCATGTGATTCCATGCTCTATCCATTCCAAAATTGAATTTATATAGGAATGTACTTCATTATAATATATAATAATGACCTTCAAATGTTCAATATTACTGAAATTTTAGGAGAAATAATCGTGGTGGTGAATTTTTCCTACCTAATAATATTTCAATAAAATGTTATTAGTTTTTTATAGATTGATAATTTAATATATTCATAAAATAATCAAGATAAAATATTAATATGTGATATAGAATTATGAAAAATATTACATTAATCGTTGTATTTTCGAAGGTTATTCTAAGAATTTAAGAAAATATTTCTGTTATTTCTATATTTTGTGATCCCAAATTTCATACGATCATTTTAAATTCAATAAATAACCTTGATGGTGTGTGAAGATAATCTAGGACACTAACATATATTCAATTCACAATAGAATTATAGAAGATAAAAAATCACTAAAAAATATTGAACATACATCCTTTATTATCAAAATGTGCCTCCAAATATGTAATAACGGATAAAAATTTCTATTCACTAATATGATTAACGACATGATATTCAAACAGTTTAATAGATTTTATTTTCATCTCTAAAAATTCTCATCAACCATCTTATAATAATATAAAAAATTTTATAGTGATTCAGATATTATGGTCTAACACACAATGTTGTGGGGTAATTTTTTTCCTATCAAAGATTAAAATAAAATTTATTTTATTTTATTAAAAAATTCATTACATCATTAATGAGATCATTAATATAAATTTGAATTATTATAATATTTATCTATAAATAATTGATACCTAATATGTTATTTTTATGTCAAATATTTTTTTAAAACCTCAATTTAATAAGTATTGAGTAACACTAGAATTTAGAATAAGGTAACATCTACTAAAAAATAAAATATTTGGTGATATAAGTAATGAAATTATGTTTGTGAAATTGTATAAAAAAATTAGACAAAAAAATATCAAATGCAACATTCAACAATAATGAACATTCATTCACCCATCCCTAATCCATTTTCATAAAGAAAATAATAAAATAATTTTTCACTGAAGGAATACATATGAGTTAAACCATAATACATCATTATGTGACCAAGTTATTAAGCAAATAAATTGTTACATAGGTTTTATGTATGTGATAAAAGATTTGAATCTGTATTAAAATATGGGGTAAACAAATTTCAATCATTGAGTGATCTTCCAATTCCATGAAATCTACATAAATTAAATTTTATCATAAATCTATTAATTCTTCAACTCAATGAGGAAATTACTAGAAATTGAAAAATCGTGGAAAAAAATCCATTAACGTGATTTTATTCACACAAAAAAATATCCAAAATTCTATTAATATAAATATTAATTATAAAACTCACCCAATTTCATAGTACATTGTATTTGATAGTTATCATAACATTAGTGTAAAGATAAATACTCTATTAATCTTGTCTCAATTGAGGACAATATAACACCCCAATTTCAAATCACATTATGATTTCTCTTAAATATTTTATATCTAATATCTCCCTTCATTATTTTTAGTATATTATTCTAAAACATTTTTAATATGATATAAAAAATAGGATTTACATGACAAAATAGTTTTTATCAAAGTTAGTTATCACCCTCAAATGAAATATCATATGAACTTTTTCTCCCTCAATAATAATACCATAAAGAATTATAATTTATAATTTTTTTGAACAAATTCAACCAAAATAATCATTAAATTTTTTACTAAATATTATATAATAAAATTATGAAAATATTAAAAAATCATAGATATTTTTTCAAAGAATACATCTTTAAAAAACATTTAATCATTCAATAGAACCCTTCATCCAAGAATTGATTATGATATATTCAACTTAATCTTATATTTAAATAGTTTCCAAAAATATTATTAAAAAAATCATTCTACTGTATAATGTGGTACATGATATCAATCATATTTTTCCTCAAATATTTAATTGGATTAGATTAAAAATTTATTTCAATTTTTTTATCACGTTGATTTTTAATTTGATATATTACAAATATTAAAATTTCATTTATTTATAACATCATCCACTATTTTTAAATATTTCATGTGATGCTACGAAACACTCTCTAATAGTTTTTATTTATTAGACACGTTTTTCATCCTGATTGATAATAGGAACATCTCCCACTAATATGGAGTAAAAATCAAAAAAGTAGTGATCAATAACATCAGATTCAAAATCAATATTCGAAAAACATAATGATATGAATATTTATATATATCATACATCAATAAAAAATATAATTTTATCTTGAAATAAGAAAAAATTAAATCATGGTAACAAAATATTACAATTTTCAGTTATATACCATTTAATGAAAAATGTGTAAAAGAAAAATCTATAATAAGTCATGAATTTAAAAAATAAATTACTATTTTGATTAGCCTTTATAACTTTTTTTTATTCACACTAATTACGTTCTCATCCACGGAATATGTAGTTCATACATAAAGAAAATTTTATTCTCTTATAATGACCTAATTGGAAAAAAAATTCAATAACTCATAAGTATATTATTAATGTATGATAAATAAGATATATTCACTATTCAAAATATAAAAATTAAAAAAATAAGTGTATTTTACTTATAAAATAAATTTTATATTACTTTTAAATTTACATAGATAAGTCTTTATAAGTAATCACTTAATTCCAATGAAAAATAATTTTATTAGTATTCAAAATCATAATGATTAAATTCCTTCAATCTCTATTTAAATAAATATATCTACAACCATTTCTTCTAGTAAATATAGTCTGGCCAAGAAATTTTTTAACAAACAATACTTTCAACAATGCCCTTATTGTTTTCATTTATTCTCCCTTTTAAACTGAAACACCGCAAAAATATCACCATTATGATTAAATACAATTTGAAATTTAATAATAACATTATATTCCATCCTACTACTCATGAATTCTCAATTTTAAATTTTAAATATATTTATAATTATAATAATCAAATGTATAATGAAAAATTAAAACCCATTCAAACCTTATTAATATATAAATGTCGAAGACTCTCAATGTTCAAGTATTTAATATTTTATTAATTCACTTCTTAATTTAAATGAAAATATGTGAATAATTTATTTTATGAAAATTAAATCATTATCTAAGAATGTTTTATGGAACTGTGTTAATTATTTGTGTTTTGGTTGCAATGGGGTTGTATGATGTACTAGATGGATCAGTTTTTACTCTTATTTACTCTATTAATAAAATCAAGTCACTTATTGGTCTTAAACTAAGAAACATTATAAATAGTACATTTTTTTCTTTATATAATGGAAAAATTACTTTTGAGAGAAATCAATTAGACATATTACCAATGTTTATTGGATGTTAATCCCATACATAATTTGTTTTAAATTCATAAGTCTCTCTTTTACACGTACTCTCTCTTTAAGAGACATAGGAATCCAATTTAATCCAGATTGAGACCTAGTTTTATAAGAAATCTTGTTAAATAAGTATTAGTTATTGTTAATTATATTCAGCATTATTCAATTATTATACCAATTTAGTGATTATTTATCAATCATATTTTATACTAGTTCGTGTGAAATCATTATATTCATTAGAGATTACATTTTTTTGGTTATTATTGTGTTTTTATTTAACTAATAAATTTGAATGTCATAATTTTTTTATGATGACTCGTTTATTTAATTAAAATGGGTTTTAACACAAGATTTTCATATGTTAGTTTTTTTGTCATTATATTGATTATATTTTCCTTCATTAATTTGATTAAAAATATAGTGTATTAAAAATCAGATAACATTCACACTCGAATAATATTATTGAATATAAAAATGAAATAGAATTGGTAAGACTGATATTTTACTCCATCAATGTTCCCATTAAAAATTAATTGTGTACTGAAATGAAAATGTCTAAATTGTTTTTTATTTTGACACACATTTAGGTTCCTTATTTCATTATATATGCCATTATTTAGATTACATTACCCATACATGTGAGTACATTTAAATTAACATGGAATTAAAAATTAATATAATAAATTATTAACTTACATGTTGTAGTATTGGTTGATCATGGTTGTTTTATATTAATTACTAGTTGTTGATATACTCTTGGAATTTTTTTGGTGAAGTTTATAATATGTAGTTTTTATTATATAAAAAATTTCTAAAAATTCCAAAGATATCATAAATGGTTGGGTGTGAAAACTGAATATACCCATGAAAATTTAAACACAACCTACAAATTATAATTCTATATAGACCAAGATATACACATGGTGTGATGGTATAGATCCTGATGTATCCTAATAAATTCTATATGATATATGAGATTATAGTGTGTCTTTCGACAATTCAAACCCAATGTTAATAGATTTTGTAAATTTTATTATGAAATTAATATTCCATAGAAATTCATAAAGATATCCACTAGGGTCCACTAATGTGAATGTGAGTACATTTTTAATGGATGGGGATAATGATTTTTACTGATGTATTTTATAAAGGACAGTATAGTATTTTGAATTTAATTTTCACAAAGGATTAGCATAAGAATTCTAGAATAAATTATAATCTGTATTTGGCATTGTTTTCTTCTCAACTGATTAATATACCCTATAGAAAATAACTAGGTTTTATGATATGTTTTTTGGTTCCAGTGGTGATCATCTTCTGTGTGTGACATGCACACACTCTGTTAATTTTTCATAAGAATGAATGTGTATATTTTCTTACATGATATTGTAAAAGAGAATTTATTTGTGTATAAATGGTCTAACGGTATGCATTCAAGAGGAAAAGGTATGGTTTTCCATAGGATGAGTTAATGTGGTTTTTCATTAGTACCCATAAAATCATTTTATAAATTATCTGATTCATCGAATATCCTTTCTCACAACATTGGATCAATTTTTATTACTGAATTTTTTCCCATGTAATTAATGCCAGATATACTTTATTGTAATATTTTATTTATTTTTTGTAGATGAATTTATATATTTAATGTTCAAATAGTTTTCATAATCCATTTTAATTTTTTTATAATACAAATAAATAGACTAGAATTATCTACCATGATAAATACGCCCTTATTTCAAATGATGTAGTACACAATTATATTCAATTTCTAAATCTTGATATAACACATAGTTTTCCTATATTAGTTCAATTGGTGTAATCTACTTCCTACTTTTCAAATAATATCTCCACTAAGTATTTATATAAACCTATAGAATCTAATAAGTATGATTAAAGTATTTGGGTGACTAATTTTAGTTAATTTTTTTCCTTATAGGGAATGTTATGAAATGTTTTTAGATCACACAAAAGGTAAGTATTATTGACATTATCCATAATATAGCACTCTAAAAACATTAATTGTGAGCCAGTAAATATTACTATCCGGCATAATTATAGTATAAAATTGTGTTACAATGGTTAATAATTATTTTTAGATATCCCAATACACTCATGACTCAATAATAAATATATTGATTTTGTATCTTTATATTGGTATGGTAATAGGACATGTCAAGTTATTTATTCGAGTTTTTATATTACTATTGAAATTAATTGGACGATTTTGTTAAATAAATCATAATTAATTAATTAATTGAATTTTACAATATTTCTACTAATAATTATTAGTTACATATATATAAATCAATTATTTCAAATATTTTGGATAGTTTATTTATTATTTATTATATTTTAATTGCAACACCCATGTATTTAGGAATAAGTTTCCTTCTAAAAACAATATGTTAATAACTCAAAAATATTTTTTTATATTCATCTAAAATAATTAAACAATATAAGGAGATGTGTCACATATTATTTCAATCAAAATTATATAAAATTATCCATTTATCAATGAAAACTACCAAAAAAATATATAAAATAATGAATAAAAAATAAAGGGAATAATTCTATCCATGGATGATTACATCCATTAGAAGTGTATAAATTAAAATAGGATTGTTAATTGAAAATAATAATATAATTATATCTAGGAGATCCTAGATAACTTCTTCGATGATGAGGTTCACATTTTGTATAACTAATCCCACAATGATAAATAATGATTATAAATGAAATAAATATATATGATGAAAAATTAATATTATTGTAATGAGAAGTGTGATTTAAGATGAATGAATAGATTGAATTTATACGGAGTAATGATAATATAGTCAGTATGAAATCATATATGGATATTTTATATACAGGTATCTAATAAGTATATTGAACATGTGTATTTTTAGTAACATATTTTACAAAATATGTTCAAAAATAATAATCAATGAAAAAATATCATTTAATTAATTTTTTTCAATGATATGTGTATGAATTACATATTATTTTGAATATAGGAAATAATATATTTATAAAATTAAATGAAATAAATTATTATAAAATGATTGAAAAAGATAAATGTTTTTGATATAAATAATTAATTTTAATTTTTTAAGGATTATTATTTAATATAAAATTGATATTTTTCAAATTAATATTTTAGTAGTGCATTTTTTAATTAATATATACTAAAGGATAATTTCAAAAATACACTAAAAATATAAATAATAAAATAAATAAATATTCATCCCATTGTTATAGAAATGAATTTAATTAGAATTTCCTTATAATACATATGAAATTAATAACAATTTTACACTTAAAATATATTCCACTTATAAAAATTATTTTATATTTTCCCTACTTTTTTTATAACTAATTTTTATCAACAAATTTAATTGAGCCTCAAAAAATAAAATTCATCTTTTTATTCAACATATAAAAATTCTATAATATCTTAATATTTAATTTCATTCTAAAAATATGTTACCACATTAAATATTATTTTATATAATAAATAAGTTATTTTTAAAAACATTTTTGTATAACAATTATCTATTTTTTAAATTAAATTTACCTCATTTTTATGACCCCTATTTAATAATTAAATATATATAGAAATATATATTAACATTTTTTTAATTGTTAATTTATTAGAATAAATATTAAATAGAAATTAATTTAGAACTAAACAATTTTATGAATTTTTTTTGGAATAAATTTAATTTCCATGATGAATTGTGTTACATGTTACAACAATTTTCATTTTCTTAATAGGTAACAAATGCTTATCTTTTGTTACTTGTGAGAGTGAGTTTTGAAAAAAAAAATTATTAAAAATATATTTATTTGAACATGATTCTTATAACCTAACCATATGTTTAATAATGTAAAATGTAATAAATAATATTTACAAATTACGAATAATGGTTTTATATCGTGAAATCCTATTGATAATAAAATACATAATTTTTTGTAAAGTCTATATATGTTTTGAAAATGTGATTTTCAGGAAATATTTTTTAAGTATATTTTTGAAATATAATAAGATAAATATTTTCCAATAATTAACATAAAATTTGATAAAATAAATGTCAATATATAAGTTAATAATGTCAACATTTTCATAGGGTAAATTTTCATTATTTTTATGATTTATTTTCTTGATGAATATTAAAAAATACATCATATTAATTTAAAACTACATTTTGGGTTAATTTATTTGAATATTAAAACTATATTTTAAAATTTTCATAACGTATGATTAGTTCATTTGGACAAAAATTCAATAAATTTACGACATTATGATCAATTTAATATAAACTTTTTATATGATTTATTGTCGACTTTTTAACATTTTCAGTTTGAAAGTTCGATTTATCATCAATTATTTGGGATTATTATTAAATTAATTTCATCCACTTATATGAGTGGAAATTAAAAAAATCAATATTTTAGTTATAATTATTTATAATTTTAAATAATTTCAACATAATTGTATACTTATATAACTATTGAATGGAAAAAAATTAATTACCATTATTTAGGTTAATATGTGATTATGAGGGGTTAACATTAAAAGATAAGTGTACAACATAAATATACACTATTATAAAAAATATTGTATGGAAAAACATCAACCTTATAATGGATAATACTATAATTATATCAATATTGAACATAATATAGATATAAAATACATGGGTAGAATTATGTCTTTCTAAATATTAGTACAATCCTACTCCTCCTCAACTATAAAAGCTAACTAAAACTCCACCCATCTACATATATTCCTAACTATGCAGTTCTTCCATTACATACCCAAAAACCTTAAAAAAAATCTTGTCATAATCCTAGAATCATTATTTTGGGCATAAATTAATCCTAGTGCGTATTGAGTAAAATATTTAGGAGGCTACATGAGGAAGATGTAATTTTCATCAGTGAATTATTTTTATTCCTCAATTGCCTCTAACTATTCTTATATAATGAGTATATAATTTACATATTATATCAAATATACATATATTTCATTGTTATAATTTATATAACTAAAATCATATCCTCTCCAATAAAATGGGTATTGAAATATTTATTCTTGTGTACGGCTCACTACTTCCTCACGATCTGATGTCAGTTGTTTTCCCATTAAAACATCTTAATGATGGTCATAATGGAAATTATATTTTTTTTGTATGATATTAATATTCTACTTATAAAATTATTATGATTTTAAATTTTTTAAATTATACATTCCATTATGATTTATATTTTTTAGGAATACGATACCTTCAGTCATGTGCATGTTGACCTACATTCTTGTGAAGTGATGTGATTCATTTACAATTTACATGGAATTTATAGAGGATCCATGTAATAAAAATATGATATATATATATATATATGAAATAAAAATTATTCATTGGTTATAATATATCCGCAACATTTATTTCATTAAATATGAAAATGAAAAGTTTACATCATTTATGTATATGTAGGACATCCCATCTTCATAAATGATGTATTTTATTTCATATTTCAATTAATTATAAATTATTATAAATATTTATATTAAAAGTAAAAAATATATTTATTTCTTTGGTATAATTAATGGTTTTTTAAAATTATGATTAAGGTATGTGAATAAGTTATATAATAAATCGAGACTTTTACAAACAATAAAGAGTTTCATACATGGAATGTAACAATAACCATCAATTATAATTAAATGGGTAATAAATCATCATAATAAAACCACATAAAATGTTTTATATATTATTATTATTTTTTATTATACTTATAATAATATTACATTATTTATAAATGATGTTTGAAGGAGTATGATGGATGTCGATACTTAATGTTAGGATTTTTCTCTTCTCGCATTTATTTTTGTGAGATATATGCCATATTGACCTCACATATTGGTTGTGCGGTTTATATACATCCCATAAATGTTTCTTTATTGTTATCCTTAAATTTCTTGGTATTTGAAAATCCTTTTTATGAAATCTATTTCATGGATTTTATTGTTTCAATGTAACTAATGATTTATGAAATTTATATCAAACATCTACTTAATATGAGACAAATTCGAAATTCACCATATGGTTCTTTCATGGGGAGTATATTCTACAAATTAATTAATTTTATGATTTTTATACACAATAGTATTTTTATTTAAATATGCATTTGATGATAACTCTAACATTATATTAATGGTTAAAAATTTACTGAATGGTTAATGAATTTTCATCTAAACATTCCTTTTAAAGATAAAAATTGTGTAATGAACCTATATTCCATTAGAGATTTATATATATCCCATTTTTATTAATATATCCTGAATCTATTTATCCTAATAAAATTTTATGTTCTGTATTATCTTATTCCTTCATTGGTATTATTATTTAATGTTACCAATGTGGTAAATATTTTGCATTAAAATCCAATCACTAAATGGGATTATTTATGATTAAGTCTCCAACTTTGATATCTCATGTTCTACCTGAAAAGAATTACCATGAATCTTTTTCTTATATGGTCATTCATGTTACCTTAATTTAATGGTAAAATATTTACACTCTTTGGTACTTTAGGTAATTTAGAAATCCTATAGAGAAAATCTAACTTTGATTATCTCTTTAGTCATAAATTTTTTTTCCTTCAATAATATGATTTTTAAAAAAATAAAACAAAAAATTTAATAATCTTATGCTTTTTAAAATAAAATTTCTACTATTTTTTATGTTTTTTCAAAAAAATGAATATAATTTCCCAGTTATTTTCTTAAAAAATGCAGTTTTGGATTTAACAAAAAATGTAAAATGAATAATCATTTTTATGTATATGGAATTCATGGAATTTTGTGATTTCATGAACATCCATTACGTTATATATTATATTAAATGTTTTGAATATATTTTCCATTGAAAAATAGATTCAAATTTCTTTATGCTCAAGTAAGATTTTATTATGCATAAATGTGATTATACAATAAAAATGTTTTAAAATAACATTAGACATTATTTTCCATCTATGGTGGCATCCATTGGATTTATATATTTCCAAATTGTGATATACTACATGAATACCATTCAAATTCTTTCAATGAGTGTTTTATGTTTTTATGGTATAATGATTATGAAACCTATTTCTCTTCCACGGCATATACCATGATTAAATAGTAATTAAACTCAATTCTTTTCCCGGGATATTCTATGAAGAAATTATTATGAATATTATCCATTTTTCATAGGTTATGATATAAAGAAATGTATATAATAACCTTTTCAATCCATGGGTTATGACATAATGAATGTTTATGATAATATGACTCAAATAACATTGATTTTCATTATGTGAAAGGTGGGTCATATATACCACCGTAATGCATTGGGTAAATATTTTTATCTCTTTAGATGAAAATTGGAAATAAGTCGGTGGTATTGATCCACAATGTGAAATATGTGTATCCTGATCCACTATTGGAACAGGTTTATGCTGGCCACGATGAGAAACTGGTGTGTCTCGATCCACCATGGGAAACATGTGTATATTTATCTACTATGTTGATAAATATGGTGGTCAACCTGACCATATGAACTAGTTATCTATATTTACGTTCGTTCCTTATTTTAATGAACTGGTATTATATTTAATGAATGATTTATGTTGATTTCTCACATATATGGACCATGATTTTTGAAATGATAATGTTTTACCCATTACAAATGTTAATTATTCCTTAGAGGTTCGTTATGGAAATTTTATGTTATATATATGATCACATTCTATTAGTATATATTATGAATTTTTATTCTCGTATATTTTTATATATTGTGTTTAACATTGTTTTTCATCTAAGGTCTCCCATTTTTATTATTCCATTACTATGTTAAAATATCAATGTTTAGGTAGGTTCTACCTTTGAGGAGTAAATTTTTATAAGAACATTGTGTGAGATACTAAAGATATTTAACAATGTAAGATGGTTATGTTTAAAAGATTCAAAATGAACTAAACCAATACAGTCCTAGAGTATTTGATTTTCTAATGTGATAAAAAATATTAAAAATTGAGGTAATAAACATGTAAGAAAAGATAGGGTCATTAATGTTGGTATAAAATAAAAGGATTTTTAATCATTTGGAAACAAGGATGAGAAAACAATAGTGAAACCCCTATTAAAATGTCTAATTATATGTCAATGGATATGTAAATGTATATGAAAATGTACTGAAATTATATTAAATCATTGAATGAGTTTTTTCCTTCAAAAAATTCTTGTATGAATATTAAAAGTGGATGTGTCTCTAGTACAGATGTACCTTGGGATAATAACAAAAAAAGATCCATATTGCACTATACTCAATTGGGAATGTGTGAATATTAAGTAACCATATTCACACCTTTTTTGATACTCCAAAGGGATAAATTTTGTAATTTAATGAAATATTTTTGATCCATCATTCATTGTTATTTGTTATCCAAATATGACGTTCGTTTCCCAAACAATATTTTTTTTTGATTTTTTATATATAGGGAAACATTAGTAACTAGATAAACATTGAATGTGGTGGATGATATCATGATTAGTATCGATGTGAGATGTTGAATGGAGTAATAGACCTTGTGATTATTCCCTTATATTTTTTCCCAAAAATAAAATGATTCACACCATGTACCTTCACCAACACTCATACTAACCAATGCATAGATGTAACAATTTTATAATGATTTAGGTAATGGAGATGGTGAGGAATAAAAATATAGTTTTCTACATATTTTGAATCTGGGAATAAACACCCAAGTGATGTATTAGGTTAACATAAATATGTATAGACTATGAAATATAAGAACACAAAGAAAGTAACATTCAAGGAAAAATGAAGTGTTTGGTTGATGAAATAGAAGGTAATATTGGTTTCCCAATGGTATTATCGATGGATTAATTGTTTAAATGTGTAAATTATGTGAATTATGAGAACAAATATCCTTGTGGAAATAATCTAAAAAGAATTATGATAGTTGTAAGTATTTGAAAATATTGATGAGGATGATGAAACTATAGTTTACATGATAAATAAAATACGAATTTATATATAATAAAACCAATCATAGTAAACTATTTGAGAATGAAGTGCTATGAGTAATGTATTTATGATTATGTCATATGAATTAAGGAATATATAAGTATTATTCAGATAAATTATTTCCTTAGTCATTTGAAATTATTTGTTTAATGATGTTGGTTTACTAGAAAAATGAATTAATGTAGGGGAGATATTCATATAAAATGTATTATTAAGCGAATTGTTACCCTTAATATGTTCTGATATTGAGATAATGATTGTGGTAAAAAGTGGCTATCATGTTGGATAATGTCAATTTGATTGTAATACATACCTTGGCATTGATTAATGATCTGTTGAGAAAATGGTTTATTATATGAAAGATTATCTTTACAACAATTTTGGACTTTTGGAATATATCATATAATCTATGATTTAATTATGGAATTAGGAATTTTTTATATTTTTTATATTTTTATTGTAATCCCCCTTATTTGAATGTTTCATAAGAATATTTGATAAAGTTGTTCACATGTTTGGTATGTGACTGTCAACAAACACATTACGATATATGTTGTCATGACCCGTCTCCCGGGGCCCATGTCTTGACTACCCCAGACCCGCCTTCCATAGGCCAGTGGCTGGTGTCTAGCACCAAAGATGAAAATACCTAAAACTGTGAAGGCATTGCCTTAATAATTGTAACCAAACACAACAGAGTACAACTGGAAGAAGACACTTTGTAAAAAATGTATACAAAAAGATAGTGCTATAATGTAAAAAGGGGTTGGAAATACAAGGCCAACTATAATGTACGAGTACAACATAAAAAGGGAAAAAACGGATAAACTGTGAAAGAATCTCTTGGATCATCCACTATGGATCCTACCTGAAGGGTAGGTATAGATAGCTTCATCAGCACACCAAGTCTGTCAGACTCCTCCGTGTACCATCTTGTCATACATTCCAACTTTGTGTATCGTACAGTCTTGGTTCTCTAAGCCCCTGTCAGCACTATTCGTCGTCTGCATCCAACACAATGAGGTGCGTGTATATCCCTTATAGTGGTGAGTATAAAGATACTCATTAGGGACCCCAAGGCCCTCAATGTCTCACAAAATTCATCATGGATAAGCCAAATAGTATTAAATTAACAGATAGCCAATACTTAGGTATATGCCCATACATATACCTAAGTTATCAAGATACCCATCTCATCCATGATGAAAACACACAAGTCATTGACTCAGCTCACACCGGTATACAAAATTTGTTGAGTGATAGAGATGATAAGATGTAGTAACTGATTCATCTAAGTTGTCGGACCCACACTGGATCCAGGACTAGCATTTGGAATTATCGGACCCCCACAGGATCCAAGAACAGTAGTCAGAGCTGTCGAACACACATATGATCCAAGACTAGATAAGCTGTTGGACCCGCACAAGATCTAGGACCAGCTATTCTATAAGACCCCCACAGGATCCAAGATCACATGTCAGAACTTTCAGACCCACACAGGATCCAGGAACAGTCGTCAGAGTGAAGCCAGCGGAAGGGTTTTCACAGAGTACGCTCGATACCGAGAGGGTCCCCTTCTCAAGCCATGTTTTGACTTGTCAACGGCCACTAAGTCCCACTATGAAGTATTTCAATGGTATGTCTCATCATAGGGGTCTCAACACAACATACAACACGTCAATCAGATGCCCAGTCTGTGAGTTATTAGGTTTTTAGTCCTAGGGGCCTAGTTAGATTCGTGTACCATCCAACCTTACTGTATCTCGATGTTACCCCGAACTATGGTGGGGTATACTCAAAGAGACCATCATGCTCCAAGATTACCAACGTCACTGAAGGATCTTCTGGTGCCAATGTTATGGCCAGAGTATGTAATGGGTCAGTAATGGGCCTGTGCCCGGCCCGACCCGGTCGGACCGACTCTGCCCCACCCAGACTGGGCCGATGCGGTTTGGGTCGACCTGGGCAGACCCATAGGGTCTAACCCAGCCCATTCAGCAAGTCATCCCGTTATGTTTGTCCCAATCAGATGTGCCCGGCCCGACAGACTGTGGGGGCGGTTTGGCCCAGCCAGGGGCTAGTTTGGCCCGAAGCGTTGCGAGGGCGCGACTCAAACCGAATGGTTTGAGGGAGTCTGGATGCCAGCTTGGTCAGGAGTGCGCGGGTCACACGAAGGTAAACTTGGGGGTGACTAGGCATGTCATGGAAGGGCCCTGGTGGGAACGTGGGTAGGAGGCTGGGGCGCCGGGTATCACGAAGGGAGGGCAGCGGGAAGGCGGCTGTTTATTGCGCAAGGCACCGGGGGGGCCACAGGCAGGCGACTGGGCGTAGGGCAGGGCGCCGGGGGACCTCGGGCAGGGGGCTGGGCACCAGGCAGGGTGATGCGGGGGCAGGGGCCAGGTAGCTGGGTGTCTGGCAGGGCACTGTGGGACTGCGGGTAGGCAGCCTGGGCGTCGTGCGGTGCGCCGGAAGAGTCGTGGGCAGGCTGGTTTGGCGGAGCTCTGGACTGCGCGGTCCAGCAGTGCGATTTCCAGAGGCCACGGGTAGCGCGGCCTTTGTCGTTGCCGCCTCTATCGCCTTGTCGTTGTTACATCGCCATGCCGAAGAACATCTTGAATGAAAAATCGACGGAGGGTGTTGGGCCATGTTAGGTTGGCCTTCACCCTCTGCATTTAAGGATGTATCAATTGTCTTATCAAGAATACCAGATGATCTACAACACATCCACAACAATCCCTTTTTATCCAATGAAGAAGATGAGAAGAAGGGTACAACAGCATCATGAAAAAAACCCCATAACATTGATTCACCAGTCGTTGTTCATCTCTTCCGCCACACACCTCGAATCCCGAGCTATGTCAGCTCATTGATGACGCTCCACGTTGGTAGGATTTTAGGATGGAAGTAGAAGAAGAAAACGGCGTCGGTTTTCTTTGCGTTCTTTGTGGATGAAGCATTCTTCATTGGAGAGGCTTTCTCCTAGTGCTCCTCCAAATTCTCTAATGCCAAACCTTTCCACAATTCCACCACCAAGGAAAAGAAGTAGCCAGTAACAAAAAAATTTGCACGAACATATATTTAATTTACTGTAATTAATTTTAGGTTGACACAAAAAATTAATTGATAGATTTATTCTTTTTGACACATAAAATTAATTTTACCGCAATTAATTTTATGTAGACACATAAAATTAATTGAAAGCATTTATTTTCACGTAGACACATTAAATTAAATTAAGAGCAATTAATTTTACGTCGACACATAAAATTAATTGAGGGGGGTTGAAAGGTTTTTTCTCCCTCCCCATTAATTGGGGTGTTAAGCCTCATGTGGTCCCCACATCATAACATCTCATGGGAAGTTATGCTTGGTTGGGACCCACCAACTTCAACTCCCATGTGATGGTTTTATACTCCCAACCTTCATATAGTGGTTTGAAATAAAATAAAGTATTAGCTCACATTATTTTATAAAAAATTTATAAAAAATCCCAAAAATTAACTTCTACTCTCGACCATCTACCGTCGAGGTGAATGTGTTCTTAAGTGAAAACTAATGCTATGAGTTCAACGGTATCCGCATATTTCGATTCTAAGCACCAGTTCAAAAGTTACAAAATCATGCCCGTACATTTAATGATTGTACCCAAACAAAACTTTATAAATTGATTCTAGACACACCGGGCCTCGGAATCAAGCACCGTAAATT
This sequence comes from Viscum album, assembly GCA_963277665.1. Taxonomy (NCBI): domain Eukaryota; kingdom Viridiplantae; phylum Streptophyta; class Magnoliopsida; order Santalales; family Viscaceae; genus Viscum; species Viscum album. The sequence continues at coordinate 478,254,776 of OY728146.1, read as the reverse complement.
TTCTCAGACTCGTAAAATTCCTGTAACGACCAAATGTTTTTCAATGGAAATCCTCTTCTTATTATTATGTCATAAAATCACATAAAAACACAACATAATGAACTACTATGTGATAAGTGACCATTAAACATAAGTTTGTCACTTTTGTGTCTGCAATTTTGAAAATATGACATAAACTGTTCTGTTCAAGATGTTTTTTGGAGTCTACTAAAACAAAAAAAAAATTGTGAATAGTAACCTACCTTTATGAATATTGATATACCTTAATTAATAGTAACCTCACCTATGGTGTTTTAAAAATAATATTCAATTTGGAGGTACAATATACATATATATTAGAAAAATTTAATGAATGTTTTAAAATTGGTTTTGTTAATAAATTATTAATTTAATTAAATAAAAAGTAATCATATTTTGAAAATTATTTTTGAAAAATGGGCTTCATTTTTTGGATTATAAATGTCTAAAAATTCTTAGTGTGAATATGTGGGATTTTTCTTGAAATAATTGAATTTTTGATGAATAGTAGAATCCGATAATACACAAAAAATGCTAAATAATGGATTAATTGAGTCATCAATAATGTTCTACTAATGTAAGCCCACTTGGTTCACGATCACAAGATAAAATCACTATTATTGGTCATTGAATACTTACAATTTCTTCTCTTGGGATGAAATAATAAATTGATGATTATAATATAATGAAATCCCTCCTCACCTCCACTATAATACCCCCCTTCCCTCCCACTTCTCTCCACTCCTCTCAAGCCTTGAGCCTTGCCATTATTCTCCCAAGACTTCTCTCCAAGGTCCTCCCCCACTCCAAAATCTCTCAGCCTCCTCAAAATACCAAAAACACTCCCCTTATGAGGTTCTCAAAGGAGGAAGCCACAAGAGGTAAATTCCTCTTCTCAATTTCTTCTATTCTTTTAAGTTCATTTATTTTTTATTTCATTCCTCACCTCCCTTCACCATAATAGTGTGATAAATATAGTAACATACATGTATTGGAATGTATTTATTATAATGGTATATTCCATTATCTTATCTTTTTCCCCACACTTTTATTTGAAAGAAATGAAAGGACCATTTGAGATGTGCTAATTTAGCACATTCATGGACAACAGTTTATCAATTTCTATTATTATCTTTAATGCTGGTCATGAAACCATTTGAATTATGGTTGAACCAGATTATTATATATGTAAAATATCATATTTTAGGGTTTTTAATACTTTGGTACAAATGGAATTAATTTAAAAAGAGAAACACATTCTTTGTAATCAAATCCATCGATTAAAAAATGGTTATCACCATGGTTATATATATAATAATTCGACTACATTATAAGAAACCAAATTAAAATTAAAACCATGTAATCTACTAGATATTAATTAAATAATATAACTTCAATTCAGGACAACAACTTTCATCTTGCATTTAATCCAAACATGAATATAAGTGAACTGATCTTTTAAAGCCATTGAAACAAACGATCCCGAACAATGAAATTGAACATTGTAACTAATCAAGAAAGATTTGAATGAACTAAAAAGGGTTATAATAAATATATTTAATATAGAAGAGGTTCTTGACTTATTAATTAATAATCCTAATGTGTTTATTCATGTCGGTAATAACAAGTGGAGAACACCAACATATTTAAGGTAAAGGATTCTCCCATTTTTACTCTTAATCAAGATTGTTCTCTATGTTGATCCTTTTTTTGTAAACCATGTTATGGGGTACGTTTATTCACCTTCACCATACTACCTTAATGTTTTATAAGTGATGAGAAACACCTTACCCCTCTCATCAATCCCTCTTAGTTACACCTATTACGATGCCGATATACCATGATGGATTCTACCCGAACGTCCTTTATTCATTTAGGTTTCTCTATCTTTCTTTTTACCAAAATTTTGTTGTCTTTTATTTTATTTAGAACCTAGAAATTATGTTTATATTCTCTATACTAATTTTCCAAGATCCACCTCTCATTATAATTCAGGTATATACATGCTTTTACGGTAATCTCTCTTCGATACATCCCAATAAGCACACTCGGTTTAAAGGAACTTCCAAAAAATTTACCCAATGTCAAGTGCACTATATCTTCTGTTTTGAGACAACATTATATCTATAAATTCTGTATTTTTATTATGAAATCATTCTGGGTTAAATTATTGTTTTATATGAAAGAATTTATTCTTTAATATTTTAAAATCTCTATAGTATTTTCCTTAAAACAATTCAAAAATATTTTAATGCTAATGTTTCTAAAGTACATTTCTCATATGTTTTCACTTATGTTTGACACCACTAAACATTTATATGCCTATTTTACCTTATTAACGTCCATGTATATTCTAATTCTTTCCTCACATGGACACTTTCATGATACGCCCATTGGTTTTCATTTATGTCATGATTGTGGTAACCAATTTGTTCTATGGATCCCCATATGTTTATCTATGGTTGATTATGTATTATTTTATATGTGGTAATAATTTTTAGGTGGAATGAATATTCAAGAAAATGTTGAGATGGGTGTGCATAGATATCCCTCCAATGCATTGGGTAAGTATAAGACTCATGATATTCTATGTGCAACAAGATTGGTGGTTTGCCATGACCCGTACTGAAATGGGAAATGTGATTGGTGGTTATCCTTGACCCATACTATAGAAATGTTTTATGATTTTTCCACATTTATTTGATTCAATGTTTATATGATCCCATTATTATATTAAATTCTTATATATGTTTAATTCTTTGGATATCATTATGTCATGTCGCCTTACTCATCTGCTTGAGATGTATCCTTATGTTCATTCCCTTACTGGGATTTTTAGCTCATCACTTTTTTCATGTGTTACCCAGGGTATGCAGATGTAAGGGCTCAAAATAACTTAGAAGATCTTTATGGTGATTGGTGACTCTCAATTATCTCATGGACCTAGTGATGAGAATCAGAAATTGGAGAACAACATGGGTGGTTCATCAAAAAAATCACATGATAGAAGGAACTGTCACTTTCCCCTTTGCAAAAATTGTGGAAAGAAGCATCTTGGTGAATGCCTCAAGGGAACCAAGAATTTCTTCAAATGAGGAGAAGTTTGGTCATCTATCCAAGAACTTCCAAATGGATATGAAAAATACCACTAATGTTGAAGAATAATGTATGGTTCAGATCAACACTCAGTTTGCAGTGCAGTGTTATAACTGCAAGGAGATTGGGCATTATGTGAACAATTTCCCTTAGCGGTGGGTTGTCGGAATCTATCATCAACAACCTCCAATCCTACAAGGAATGGATTATTCAATCACTACTACTAAGGAGGATCTGGAAAATGATGTGGTGATAGGTACACTTGTTATTCATTCATTAATAGCAAACATACCATTTGATTCTGGTTCTACGCATTCTTTCATATCTTGCATGTTTATTAGAACTATTCAAATACCACCTAAAATTTTGGAGGAGAAGTTATCTATGAGAACAATGAATGGGGAAATTATTGCATCCATGATTTATAACTACTACCCATTTATTTTTTGTGGACTAAACGTCCCAGAAAATCATGTCATACATCCATTAGTGGAGTTCAACTTTATCTTGGGCATGGATTAGAAATATTTGTACAAGGCCAACATCAATTGTTGGGAAAGGGAGATCAATTTTCACATCCTAAATCATCCTTTGATTCATTATGATTGTACGGAAGAAGATGAGTCTCCATTATAATATTTGTCTCAGGTTTGGATACTACTTCCTTGCGAGAAAGCATATCTAGCTCAAATGATTGGGATGCAGGATAGAATCATTCTTGAATACATGCCCATCATGATGGATTACACTGATGTATTACCCTAAGTGTTTCCTGGTCTTCCTCCTGACCTAGAGGATGAGTTCCCAATTGAACTTATCCCTGGATGTCTGCCAATCTCAAAGACACCTTACAGAATGGCCACCGTAGAGCTAGAAGTGCTGAATAAGCAGTTATATGAGAATATGGAGAAGCATTTTATTCACCTAAGTTCTTCACTGTGGGGTGCTCCAGTCCTCTTCATTCAGAATAAGGATAGTTCAATGCGCCTCTGCATTCATTATCATGAGCTCAATAAAATCACTATAAAGAAAAAGTATCCCATTCCACGGATAGATTAAATGTTCGATCATCTTCGTGGGGCCAGTTATTCCTCTAAGGTGGACCTTCATTCGGGATATCACCATCTAATAGTGAGTGAAGGAAGATATTCCTAAGAGTGTCTTTCGAATGAGGCATGGACAAAATGAGATCAAAGTTATTCCATTCAGACACACTAATTCTCTAGCAATTTTCATGGATTTAATGAATAGAGTCTTTCGAGATTACCTCGACAAATTTGTGGTGTTCTTTATGGATGATTTTCTGATATAATCCAAAAGCAAGGAGGAACATGAGGAACATTTTGAAACTGTTTTAATGAATTTTCAAAGGGATAAGTTGTATGCCAAGTACAGTAAATGTGAGTACTAGATGGAGGAAGTATCATTCTTGGGTAATGTTATCACCAAAAAAGGGATATCTGTGGACCCCTCCATGACGAAGTCAATTGATGTGTGGGTGAGGCCATCTTCTGTAACGGTGATCTCAACTTTTTAGGTCTAGATGGGTATTATCAATGATTCGTGAAGAACATTTCACGATTATTAAAACCAATGAACAAGCTGACACGGAATGGGGTAAAGTTTGTCTTGTCACGGGAATGTGAAGACTGTTACAAGGAGTTGAAAAAGAGGCTTATCACTACGTCTGTACTCACACTCCCTTCAAGTGGAGAACACTTTGTGGTGTATAGTTATGCTTTTAAGAATGTATTAGGTTGTCTGCTAATGAAAAGTGATTAATTTATAGCCTATGCCTCGAGGAATCTGAAAATCCATGAGAAAAACTATCCAACACATGATCTGGAGATGGCGGCTGTGATCTTTGCATTTAAAATCTTGCGGTATTATCTCTATGGGGAAAAATGTGAGATATATACTGTCTAATAGAGCCTCAAATATATATTCACACAGGAAGAGGTTAATATGAAGCATCAAAGATGGCTAGAGCTCATCAAGGATTATGACTTCTCAATCCACTACCATCTCGGTAAGGCAAACAAGGTGGAAGATGCTCTATGTAGAAAGGATCCTGCATATTTATCATCGATGAGAATTGAAAAGTATCCGATCTTCTTAGATTTGAAAAGGATGATCATGGGAATCATTAAGGGGGGAACATCATCAATCCTTTATCAAATGATTTCTCTACTATCCCTCTTGGATAAAATAAAGGATTCTCAAAGAAATGATGTTGAAATTCAGAAAAGGGTTGAAGCTTTTAAAAATGGGAAATATTCCGATTTCAAAATTGATGAGGAAGGAGTTTTATGATTTGGGACACGATTATGTGTACCATCTGATCCATAGATAATTAATGAGCTATTGAATGATGAACATAGCTCGAACTTCTCGATCTATCCTAGGAGTACCAAAATGTACCATGATCTCCGACAACACTTCTAGTGAGATAACATGAAGAAGGAGATTGCGAAATATATATATATATATATATATATATATATATAGGTGCTTGGTATGTCAACATGTTAATGTTTATTGACAAAAGTCCAAAGGTATGATGCTTCCATTGCCTATACCCATGTAGAAATGGGAAAATGTTACTATGGAATTTTTCATGGGTCCCCCGAAGACGTCGATGGAAAATAATGCGATATGGGTTATGTTTGACCAACTCACCATGACATCCCTTTTCATCGCTACTCGAGAAGATATCATGTGTGAACAAAATGAAATGATATATGTGAAGGAAGTGGAAAGACTAAAAGGTGTTCCACTCTCAATTGTCTCTGACCATGACCCATGGTTCACATTTAAATTTTGGAGGATCCTTCAACATTCTTTGAGTACTGAATTATATTTCTGCATGACCTATCACCCCCAAACTGATGGCTAGTCTAAAATAACTATTCAAACACATTAAAATATTGTTAGAGCCTTCTCTCTAGAATTAAAAGGTGGATTGGATCAGCATATCACATTGGTTTAGTTCTCATATTTCAATAGATTCCACTCGAGTATACAAATGGCTCTATACAATGCACTGTATGGAATGAGATGTATAACTCCAACCAATTGTGTTTAAGTTAGAGAAAGAAAGCTACTTGGACCTGATCTTCTTGTTCAATAGATGATAGAGAATGTTCAAGTCATCAAGAAACACATCAAAGCTACTCATATTCGGAAAATAGCTATGGTGAAAACCATCGAAGGGACTTGGAGTTCGATGATGGTGATAAATTCTTCCTTCAAATATCTCTATGGAAAAGAGTCATATGATCCAGGATGAAAGGGAAGCTAAGACCCATGTATATTGGCCTCTTTGAGATCCTTGACTACAGAGGAGTCATGGCCTATTTTCTTGCACTTCCACTGAATACGGCTCGAGTTCATGATGTTTTTCATGTATCACTATTGATAAAGTACATACTAGACCCTTCACATGTACTCTCTTTTGAGGAGGTACGTCTGGTGGATGATCTCTCTTGCGAGGGGCAGCCAGTGATGATCTTGTATCGTAGAGAAAAAGTTCTACACAACAATACTACTCATATGGTCAAGGTACTATGGAGAAAGCATATGTACGAAGAGGAAACATGGGAATTAGAGGATGTAATGAAGGAAATGTACCCACACCTGTTTTTGGAAAATAATTTAAAACAAAATTTTGAGGGAAAAATTTCATAAGGGAAGAATAATGTAACAACACAATGTTTTTTAATGGGAATTCCCATATAATAATTATGTCATAAATTCACATGAAAACACAACATAATGAACTACTAAGTGATAAGTGACCTTTAAACCTAAGTTTGTCACTACTGTGTTTGCAATTTTGAAAATCTGACATACACAGTTGTGTTCAAGATGTTAGTTGGAGTCTATCAGAACCAATATAATGTTTAGTGAATAGTAACCTACCCTAATAAATATTAACATACCTTTATGAATAGTGATATACCATAATGAATAGTAACCTCACCTACTGTGGTATAAAAGTAATATTCAAGTTGGAAGTATGATATACATATATTTTAGAATATGTTAAATAATGTTTTAAAGCTGGTTTTCATAATAAATTATTATTTTATCTTGGTTTTGAAATTATCATATTTAGAAAATTATTTTTGAAAAAAGAACTTATTTTTTGTATTATACAAGTCGAAAAATGGTTAGGGTGAATTTTTATGATTTTTCTGAAATACATGAAATTTTGATGAATAGTAGAACCCAACAATTCACAATTACTGCTAAATAATGGATTAATTGAGTCATCAATGATGTTTTGTTGATGTAAGACCACTTGGATTGTGATCACATTATAAAATCGCTATTTTTGGTAATGGATTACATATTTTTCCTTCTCTCGGGATGAAATAATAAATAAATGATTATAATATTATGAAATCCCTCCTATCCTCCACAATAAAACCCCCCATCACTCCCTCTTCTCTACACTCCTATCAATCCTTTTTTCATTGCCATTATTTAGCCCAAATATCTCCCCATGGTCCCCCCCCCCCACGTCCAAAATCTCTCATCCTCCTCAAAATACCAATTCCTCTCCCATTAAGAGGTTCTCAAAGATGAAAGTATCAAGAGGTAAATTCCTCTTCCCAATTTCTTATTTTCTCTTAAGTTCTTTTCTTTTTTATTTCATTTCTCACCTCCCTTCACAATAATAGTATGATAAATCCAGTAAAATACTGGAACTATAATTTCTTCATGTTAGTTTTATATTTCATTATCTTCCCTTTTTTCCCCACCAATTTATTTTAATGAAATGAAAGCACCGTTTGAGATGTGCTAATTTTGCACATTCAAGGACAACGGTTTATCAATTTCTATTATTATCATTAATTCTGGGCATGAAACCATTTTTGTTATGGTTGAACCAGATTATTATATATGTAATATATGATATTTTTGGTTTTTTAATCCTTTGGTACAAATGGAATTATGTTATAAAGAAAAACATATTTTTCTAATCAAATCCACTGATTAACAAAAACGGTTATCACTATGGTTATATATATAATAATTCAACATTACTCTAATTAAACTAATTAAAATTAAAACAATGTAATCTCCTAGATATGATAGAAATAATATAACTTAAATTCTTTACAACCACTTTCATCTTCCATATATTCCAAATATAAATATAAGTGAACTGATTTTTTAAAGCCAAGTAAAAAAACATGCCCGAACAATGAAATTAAAGCTAGTAACTAATCAAAAAGGCTTTGAATGAACTAAAAAGGGTTATAATAAATCAATTAAATATAGAAGAGGTTCTGATCATATTAATTAATAAGCATTTTTTTTAATCTGTTCGTTAATAACAAGTTGAGAACACCAACAGATTTAAGGTAAGGGATCCTCCCCTTTTTACTCTTAATCAAGATTATTCTCTATGCTATGAATTTTTTTGTAATAATGAGTGATGGGGTACATTTATACACATTCCCCATACTGCCCTAATGTTTTATAAGTTATGAGAAACATGTTATCTCTCTCCCAAAGCCCTCTTAGTTACACCTGATACCATGCTAATAAACCATGATGGATTCTACCTGAACTTCCTTTATTCCTTTAGGTTTCTCTATTATTCTTTTTACCAAAATGTTGTTGTCTTTTCATTTATGTAGAACATCAACATTCTATGTATAAGCTCAAAAATCATGTTCCAAGATCCATCTATCATTCTAATACGGGGATATAAATTCTTTTATGTAAATCTCTCTTTGATACATCCCAATACGCACACTCGTTTTAAAGGAACTTCCCATACTTTTACCCAATTTCTAGTGCACCCTATCATCTATTTTAAGACACCATTATCTTTGTAAATTATGTATTTTTATTACGAAAACCTTCTTGGTAAAATTATGTTTTTATATGAAAGAATGTCTTCTTTACTATTTTAAAAGCTCTATAGTATTTTCCTTAAAAACACACAAAAATGTTTTAATGCTAATGTTTATAAAATACATTTCTAAAATGTTGTCACTTATTTTTGACTCCACTTACCATGTTATATTCCTATTTTACGCTATGAACGTCCATGTATTTTCTATTTCATTCTTTACATGGACACTTTCAGGACACACACATTGGTTATGATTTATGTCCTAATTGGGGTACCCAATTCTTTCCAAGGGCACCATTATATCTCTGTATGTTTGATTATGTATGATTATATATGTGGTTATAATATTTATGTGGCAAGAATATTAATGAAAATGTTGAGATGGGTGCGCCCAGATAGCACTCCAATGCATTGGGTAAGGATAAGTCTCATGAGAAGCAATGTGAAATGGGATTGGCGGTTAGCCATGACCCATACTGAAATGGGAATCAAGATTGGTGGTTATCATTGATCCATACTAATGAAATGTTTTATGATTCTGTCATATTTATATGATTCCATGATTATATGAACCCATTCTTATATTAAATTATTTTATAAGTTTCATGCTTTGGATATCATTATTTCATGCCTCCTAACTCATGTGCTTGAGATGTATCCATATGTTGATTCCCTTATTTGGATTTTTGGCTCATCCCTTTATCCATTTGTTCCCCAGGGTACCCTCTACAGATGTAAGGGATCAAAGGAAGTCAGATGCTCTTTATGGAGATTAAATATAAAAAGTCTTTTAGCCCCATGTTTTATGGTATATTTACCTAGTATTCCAAGACACTAGACTTAACGATCCTTGGCATGTACTCTGATGATTTTGTGTGTGTAAAATCATGATATATTTTATGTAAAAGGCTCAGGTCTCTATAATTCACTTGTATTTAAAAAAATCCATGAGTTTTCTAGGACTTTACATTCTCCCCTCCTTAGGGCTTTACGTCCCTATAAGCTACAACTCAATATAAGGGAACAAATGGGGGTACTGATCATGAATCTGAGCCTCTTGGTCCCACGTTCTCTCCTTGAGGTTCCCGACCTTCCAGAAAATGCGCACTAGAGGTATCAACCATCCATGTAGGACCCGCTCTTGGTGATCCTCAATCTCCACTAGAATCTCTGTAAAATTCTCACCATCGTCGATGTCGTAATCTCCATGGTCGATGATGTGGGAAGGGTCGTGCACATATCTCCTCAGCTGAGATACGTGGAAGACGTCGTGCTCCCAGTCTAACTGAGGTGGAAGTGTTAGGCAGTAATCCACCTCGCCTACTCTTCTGAGGACTTGAAAAGGTCCGTTTTATATTAGAGACAACTTGCCACCTTGAACAAATCTCCATAAGCCTCATCGAGTTGAGACCCATAGAAAGATGTGGTCTCCATCCTAGAAATACAGAGGTGTCTGCCTCCTATCAGCATATGACTTTTTTCTACAATGTGTAGTCTTTATCCTCTCATGGAAGATCTTCACCTTCTATGTGGTAGCCCGTACCATCTTTGGTCCCACAAGTGTTGATTCCGCTGGGTCTGTCCAGAATAAGGGATATCTGCAATGTCGTCCGTATAACGCCTCAAAATGTTCCATCCCTATGGTAGAGTGATAGATGTTGTTGTAGGAAAGCTCAACCAATGGTAAGTGACCTTCCCAGTCGCCACTTAATTTGAGGACACATGCATAGAACATGTCCTCGAGGGTCCCGATGGTCTGCTCGGTCTCGCCATCTATCTGAAGATGGAAGGTGATGCTCAAACGTAGCAATGTCCAAAAATCCTCCTATAACCCCGTCCAAAGCTGGGAAGTAAACAGTGTGTCAAGATCCGAGACAATAAATGATGGCACTCTGTGTAGTCGCACGATCTCATTCGCATAGAGGCGTCCCAAGATCTCTACTGAACCCTACTCTCTAATCGTTAGGATGTTGGCCGACTTGTTGAGTCAGTCGACAATCACCCAAGTTGAGTCGTCACCCCTAGATGTAAGTGGAAGACCTATCACGAAGTCCATGGATATCCCATCTCACTTCCACTCTAGGACCTAAAAAGGCTGTACCAAGCCTACTGGTACCTGGTGCTCCACCTTATCTTACTGCCAAGTGAGCATCGAGAGACAAACTCTACGACCACCTTCTTCATACCTGGCCACCAGTCCTACCATCTGAGGTCCTGATACATCTTCGCCACACCTGGATGTACCACTATAGGTTATGGGTGTAACATCCCAAACACTTCTTCCTGAAGTGCTATTGGTACCATTTTACGTCCTCAGATGAGAATGATGTGTTCCCCACTTTTATGAAATCCATCAGGTGCTTTCCCTATGGATATCGAATCACGTCATGTCTCACAGTCAGCGTCCCCATGCTACGCTTCCCTTACTTGCTGAAGAATAGGGGGAGCGACTGTAAGAGATTGTAGAAATGATATTCCATCTCTATCCACAATGGATATCTATAAAGTAGCCAGGTGCTCTGTCACCTCACAAAGAAGTTGTATACCAGATCTCCTGCTGAGTGCATCTGCTACAACATTCCCCTTCCCAAGAGTATAGACTATCTCAATTTCATTTTCCTGGAGGAACTCAAGCCATCGTTGTTGTCTTAGGTTTATTTCTTTTGAGAGAAGATATATACATGTGACTCTTGTAATCAGAGTACATGTTAAAATGTTCTCCCATCAAACCGTATCATCACATATTCAAAGAAAAGACCACTGCTGCTAACTCCATGTCATGGGTAGAATAAGTTTGCTCATGATTTCTTAGCTGCCGAGAACCATATGTAATCACAGATCACTCCTGCATCAGGACACACCCGAGTCTGGTCGCTGATGCATCGCTGTAAACTAGGTAAGCTATGACTCCCTCAAAAAGCTTCAAGATGGGTCCAGTAGTCAGCCTCTACCCCATCTCCTGAAATCTTTGCTGGAATCTCTCCAACCACACGAAGGTTTGACACGTCTTTGTCAAGGATGATTGTGGTGGTCAAACTCTAGAGATGTCTAGAACGAACCTATGATAGTTTCAGGTCAAACCCAGGAAACTACATACCTCAGTCACACTCCTGGGTGGCTCCCAAGAAAGTACCGCCTCAATCATTGATGGATACACTGCAAATCCGGCCTCCGAGATGACATTCCCCAAGAAATGAACCTCTCAGATCCATAATTGGAACTTTGAGAGCTTAACATAAAGCTGGTGATCTCGGAGTGTGTCTCATTTTCCACGCAAATGGTAGGCATGCTCCTCCTCAGTAGTCGAGTAGATCAAAATGTCGTTGATGAAGACTACAACAATGAAATCGAGGTATGTCTGGAAGATCCTGTTCATGTGTCCCAGGAATACTGCTAGAGTGTTGGTTTCTCCGAATGGCATAACCAAGAACTTGTAGTGGTCATACCGACACCTAAATGCCATCTTCTGCACATACTAGTCTCGAATATTGAGCTGGTGATAGCCTGATCTGAGTTCTATATTCGAGAACCATTGTTCACCCTTCAGTTGATCAAAGTGGTCTTCAATACTCGGGAGTGGGTACTAGTTATTCATGGTCACCTATTTCGGGAGATGATAGTCGACAGAGAGCCTCATGCTCCCATCCGCTTTCTTGGTAATCAGATTCGGGGCTGCCCAGGGAGAAACACTAGGTCAGATGAATCCCTTCCAATGAAAGTCCTCCAGCTATACCCATATCTAACGAAGCTCAGCGGGAGCTATCTGATACGCTGGAGTAGATATCAGTGTCAACCTAGGGAATAGGTCAATGTAGAAGTCTATCTCCCTCTGAGGAGGTAGTCATGGAAAATATTTAGTAAAAACATCCACGTATTGATCCACCACTATAGGATAAATTGGACTGTCCACATCAATTGCTCCATGGGTAAGGCAGGCCAAATGATGAGTAATCGACTATAACCTCCTCCGAGTAAGTTTTTCCTGCGCTACAAAGGCTTTCTTCTTGCTGGTGAAGATAAACCTGGACCCATCAGTGTCGACACACTACACTTTGCACCTAATACTATCAATCTATGAATGGACTGTAGATAACTAGTCCATACCCAACATGACATCATAGGGCCTCAACACCGCTATGAGGAGATCCCAACTAAAGATCTTGCCTCCTATAGTAGGTTCACACTACCCACACCAGTGTGTAATCATTGATTATGATCCCGTATGAGTCTCTAGACGTAAGGATTGAGCCAACAACTCTGTTGGAATCTTCGAGCTCCGAACGAGGGTTATGGCAATGAAAGTGTGATTGTCACCTATGTCTATTAGACTGCAACTATGGTGGAGTAAAAACAGATCATACCTCGAATCAACTATAGAGCACCATGGTTGTACGTCTCATCTGCCTAGATCTGAGCTCTCCCATGTCCACCTACTCCATGCAGTCAGGGTGGAATTCCTGGTGGTGGTGGCGGTAACACCTCGAAATTCCCCCCACCGCCTGCTGCTCTACCAGATCCTCTGCCATGAATGCCTACTCCCTGGGGACCACCTCGATCAAATCTCTGTCTATTCATTGGTTTTCCTTCAACCGTCTAATGATCATCCATATGGCAGGTCGAGGAGTCAAGATCCATGTGACCCTCCAAACCGCATGAGAAACACTCCATGTTCCTCAGATGACTAGCTCTGTCCCATGTGCCCTGAACAATTGAACTGGTGTCTTGAGGTCTTCCACCAGATGGTCTAATCCACTTGGACCTATGTGACATCTGTCTACTACCTGAAACAGAAGACTCCTCTACGTGATGCTCGGTAGTGGTTTGTGTTTCTGGTGACTACTCAGAAAGGAAACTCTCCACTAAGAGGGCTCACTCCAACACCCCTTTCTATGTAAGGATGCTGATGGTGATGAATGAACCACTGATCTCTCGCCCAGGCCCGAAAAAATGGGTCCCTCACTATAACTGTGGAGTAAAGTGAGAGTTTGGTGAACCTCATTGATTACTTTTCCACCATCAGGATACCCTATTGTAGATGTAGTATCTCTTGAATCCACACCGCACGTAGGGTGGCTAGGACAAACTCCGCCCGAAATATGCTCTCGAGGTCAGCCCATAGTATTGTTGCCTCGTCAAGCACCTAGATCATCAGGCTCCAATATCTGCTTGCTACTGCCTGAGGGATACATACAGCAAGGATCATAATGGAGTCCGCTGATGTTTCTACTAGGATGAAGACTATCACCACAACATAAGCCATTCCTCAGCTGCCTGAGGTTCCGCCTCATCCCTAAACCTGGGCGGCCTCCGGCGCTGGAACTCATACAACATGATCAAGCGGCATGCATCATCTGCTACTAGGGCTGATTGTATCAACGAGCAAATAGGTAGTGGTACCGATGGAGACTCCGCTGTGATGGGGCCCTTCACCAAGGCCTCATTGCTCAGTGGTCTCCCATCTCGTATAACTCTCAGAACCCTAGATGGTTGTCTGTGTGGAGGCATCCTGAAAAGAAACTGGTGCGCCACGGTCAAAAATTTATACCTGGTGAACTGAATCAAAGAAATAATAAAGAAAACTCTTGAAAACCACACGCATTCAGTGTTTTTGTGTATTGAGTCGGAAATCCGAACTCAGCGTCCTAGTGTATGGAAACGTCAGCTGCCGCACCAATAATGGCCTCCATGAACTGAAAACCACACTCAATACCCTTAACACTATTTCTTAATAGAAATGAAAGATTATAGTCCTAATTTCTATGGTTTAACTGACTCCTCTAATACCAATTTGTCACGACCCGTCCCCTGGGGCTCATGTCGTGACTACCCCAAACCCGCCTTCCATAGTTCATGGTCTGCGACTAGCACCAAATAAATAAATCCCTATGACTTGGAAGACATTGCCTTAATAACTATAACAAAAAAAAACAGAGTACAACTGGAAGAAAACTCTAAGTAAAAACTGTATATTAATAGAGAGTGCAGGAATGTAAAAAGGGTCTGGAAATACAGGCCAAACTGTAAAGTACAAGTGCAACTGAAAAATTGAAAAAATAGTTGAATGGTGAAAGAAACTCCTAAATCATCCACCATGGATCCTACATGAAGGGTAGGTATAAATATCCTGCACAACACTCCACGTCCATTAGAATCCTCTGTTTATAGTCTCATCGTAAAGTCCACCTCTGGGTATCGTCTGGTCCTAGCGCTCTCTACCTTCGTCAGTGCCGTCAGTCATCTGCATCCAACACAACAAATTGTGGGCATAGCCCGTGCAAGGGTGAGTATAACGATACTCATTTGGTACCCCCGAAACCCTCAAGGTCTCACAAAATCCATCCAGGATAGACAATAATCTATGAAATTAACAGATAGCCAATACATAGGTATATGGCCATACATATACCTATGTTTTCAAGTAACACATCTCATCCACGAGGAAAACACAGATGTCACTGACTCATGTCACATAGGTATACAACTTTTGTATAGTGATAGAGATGATCAAATGTAGTCACTGATTCATCTAAGCTGTCGAACCTAGAAAGAATCCAAGACCAGTAGTTGGAACTATCGGACCCACACAGAATCCAGGAATAGTAGTCGGAGCTGTTGGACCCACACAGGTTCCAAGACCAGCTATGATGCGTGGCCCACACAGGATCTAGGACCAGCTATTTTGTCGGATCCAAACAGGATCTTGGAACATAAGTCATCCTTGTCGGACCACCACATGATACAGTAAAAGTAGTCAAAGCGTAGACAGCCACATGGTTCTCACAAAGTACGCTCTATTCTAGGAGGATCCGCTCGTCAATCCATGTGTTGAAATTTCAACTGCCACCAAGTCCCTCAAAGAAGTATCTCAAATGTCTGTCTCGTCATATGGTTCTCAACGCAATAGACGATGCGTCAATTGGACCCTAGGTCTGTGAGATATTATATTTTTAATCCCGGGGGCCCGGTTGGATTCATGTACGATCCAACCTGACCGTATTGTAATATTACCCCGAACTCTAGTGGGGTATATTCAAAGGGACCATTGCGCTCCAATAATACCATCACTACTGACGGTTCTTCAAATTGTCATCTGGGGACAATGTTTTGGCCAAAGTATGCAATGGGTCAGTAAAGGGCATGTGCCCGGTCTGACCCGGTCAGACCTACTCGGCCCGACCCAGACAGGACTGACCTAGTATGGCTCGACATGGACAGACCCATAGGGTCCAACCCAGCCCGTTGGGTGGGTTTGCATGTTATATTTTGGCCTAGTCAGCTGGGCCCGGCCTAGAGGACTATGGTGGCGGTTCGGCCCGGCTCGGGGCCAGTTCAGCCCGAAGCGTTGCTAGGGTTCGGCTCATTCCGGATGGAATGATTGAGCTGGGACACCGGCATAGTTGGGAGCATGCAGGTCATATGGAGGTTGTCTTGGGGGCAGCCGAGCAGGCCGCCGTAGGGCGCCAGGTGGGCTGCGGGTAGGAAGCCTGGGCACTGGGTAGGGCGTCGGGAGGGGTGCAGGCAGGCGGCGGGGCACCGGGTAGGGTGCTGGGGGGGCCACGGGCAGGCGTCCGGGTGCCGAGCAGAGCACCGGGGTGCCGCGGGCACGTGTCCAGGGCGCCAGGCTGTGCACCTGGAGGGTCGCGGGCAGGTGGCTGGGCGCCGAGCGGGTTGCTGGGGGACCGTGGGCAGGTGACCGGGGCACCGAGCAGCACGCCCGGAGGGCCGTGGGTAGGTGGATGGGTGCCAGTTAGGGAACTGGAGGGCTGCAGGCTGGCTGGTTCGGTGGAGCGTGGGGCGACACATGCCGATAGTGCAATTCAGGGAGGTCGTGGGTAGCGCAACATTTTTCGTGGCCACCTCTGTCGCCTCATAGTTGTTACATCACAATGAAGAGAACACCAAGAAAGAATAATTGACTGAGGGGGTCGGACCAGGATAGGTTGGACTGTAGCCTCCATGTTTAAAGAGGTATCAATTGTCTCATCATGAATAGAATTGATCAACAACACGTCCGCAACAATCCATTTTTTCTAATAATGAAGATAAGAAGAAGGGTATAACATCATCAAGCAATAAACCCCCTACCATTGATTCGCTAGTAGTTGTTTGGAACATTCGCCACATGTCCCAAATCCCGAGCTCTGTCGGCTCATTGATGATGCTACATGTTGGTAGGATTTGAGGTAGGAAGTCTAAGAAGAATACATCACAGACGTTTTTCACATTCTTCATGGAGGAAGCATTCTTCATTGGAGAGGCTTTCTCCCAGAGCTCCTCCCAATTCCCTAATTCCATGCCTTTCCCCAAATCAACAACCAGGGAAAATAAATAGCTAATAACAAAACAATTGGCATGATTTAATTTTATGTTGACACCTAAAATCAATTTTTATCAATTAATTTTATGTTGACAAATAAAATTAATTGATAGATTTATTTTTTTTAGTGAGACATAAAATTAATTTGACAGCAATAAATATTATTTAGACACATAAAATTAATTGCAAGAATTTAATTTCACATTGAAACATAAATTTAAATTCGAAGAAATAAATTTTACATCGACGCATAAAATTAATTGAGGGGGGGTTGAGAGGTTTTTTCTCCCTCCCCATTAATTGGAGGGTTAAGCCTCATGTGGTCCCCATGTCATAACCTCTCATGAGAGGTTATGCTCGGGTGGGCCCCACCACCATAACCTCCCAATGGATGTTTAGATGTGGTGGTCCCACCTCAAACTCCCATGTGGAGGTTTTAACCACCAATCCTTCACATGGATGCTTAAAATAAAATAAATAATTAGTTAACTTTATTTTGATAAAAATTTAAAAAAATCCACCAACTAACTTCTATTATCGATCATCTAATGTCGAGGTGAATGTCTTTTTAAGGAAAAAATGGCACTTCAAGTTCAACGATGTCATCAGATTACAATTTTGAGCACTGGTTCCAATATTATACAATCCCACCTGTACATTTACTGAATGTACCTGAACTAAACATCAGAAATTGATTCCGGGGACACCGGGCCTCGGAATAAAGCATGTAAATTTTCGTGGACTCGTAAAATTCCCATGTGTTTTATAAAAGAATTCTATGGGATTTCTGGGTCTTCAGATATGTTAATTAATAATTAGTTTATTTTGGAAATTTTGTGACCTTCTTTAAAAAAATTTGTATTTCAATCATTTGGAAGGTTCATAAGGTTAAACATTTATGGAAGGGTTTAGGATGACATTTGGATAAGGATTTAAATTATAAGGCATTACATCACCATATTAATATTTATTCCTATTGGATAACCTATTCTAACCATATTTTAGGATGATTTTTAAATATATAATTAATGAGGTATCATTCTGTTTGTGGATATTATGGTGTATTAGTTCATCAGGAAAAAAATATCCCCCATTAATTCATATATTAATATTTGATTTGGAAATTGATCGTTGAATAACCAACATATGATATTTTTCATATGATACTTAATTAAATAAAGTAGGTATATCTTGTTGTGAAAATTACAGAATATTTAGAAACGGTTGTTGAAAAAATGTTACTATAGAACCATAATTTTTGATTACTCAAATTACCCCTTAAATCATAAAAAAATAATTTTTTTGGTTTATAACTTTCAATGGATCACCCACATTATTGTGTTTTGTAATCATTATCATTATCTATAATTATTTATGATTTTTCATCCATGTCCAAATACTCACATACCACCAATTTTCTACTATGGTAAAACCGTGTTAGGAGTCACTTGGGGTAACCATTTTTTTCATAAATTATTTTTTAATGGTATTTTTATTATTTATTTGAACAGTTTGGTTTTCTATGACGTGACTTTCAAATGTTACACCATTGATGACCATGCTAAATTTGATGGGAAAACTCATTTTAATGTTGGGAGAATGTATCATAAAGTTTTATCATGATTTTTTGAAATAAATGAAATTTCATAATGTATATTATTATATTCACTATCATGTTAATCTTTTTTGACACAGAACGTCAACCTATCATGCATTACACACGTTTTAGAGTTTTAACAAAATGAAGTGTTATTATTAATATATTTATTTACATGTAACCATTATGACTTTCATAAAATATATTAATTTTAATTTTTATAAAAAATAATTATTTATTGTGTATAATTTTTTATGTAATTAAATTTGGTAGTTAAAAAATTAAAAAAATTAATTTCTATATATTAAAAAACAAAATTTATAATAAAATATTCATTACTTTTTGTGAACAATATTAATATTTTTGAAGCTTTATTAAATTTAGTATGATAAAATAAATAAAGTTCCTGAATTCACTATTTTAAAATTATCTTATAGTGAGTTTGTAGGATTTTTATGAATTTTTTTATTTTTGTCGAATAGTGAAAAATACTTATTTTCAATTGAGAACAAACATTGGGTTTTATTTAATTATAAACATAAAATATTTTTTAAATTAATTTAATGTTAATTATATTAATTATACATCTATTAATTTAATTTATGCCACTATATTAAATTTAATATAAAATTTTTAAATAAAAAGTTTGTCAAATTTTGAATCATTTAACTTTAAAAAGTGATATTTCATCATGTTTGTGGGGTTATAATCAAATTACTTTCTGCACTTGTATTGAAGGAATTTTTCAAAATAAATTCCATATTTTGAATCATCATATTTTAATATATCTAATATGTTGGAATTATTTTTTTCCTTAACAAATAGTGAATTTAGTAAAAATTAATTATCGAAGATAAGGTAAAAAATGGGTTCGCCTAGGGATTAAATATTAATGATGTGGGACCAATTTACATCTCTACATCCCAAAATAATTTCATGCCATATTTAGACAATATAATTCTTTAGGTTTCAATTTGATACCTTTTTACCCATTTTTCATATGTGAAATCTGGATTGAATTCTCTCATTCAAAAAAATTATAGGAATGCCACTCCCCCTAAACAATAAAAGGGAACTCGATCTCCTTCATTACACACAATATCACCCATTTTTTTTTACCATGAAATGATAAAATCATCTGTAAACTTCAATCCTATCATGTTATAATTTATTATTTTGTCAAAAATCCATCTTATAAAGGATTATTGTGTAACCCGATGTGGGATACCTGATGAAGTGGTAACATTCAATAATAGTTGTTTTTGTTTTATTTTTTCTTAAAATGTATTTAATTATGTTTATAACATGATTATATTATAACATAAATATCTTATTTATACATATATGTTTTTATGATTAGTTAATTATGAAAAATCTTCTCTGATTCCAATTAATGGGTTACGATGTAATCTTTCGTGTGTACAGTGGACTACCACCTTATGAACCAATGTCATTTATTTTTCCATTACTACCTCTCAATGACAGTTTCAATTATGTGTTTATTTATTACATATGATATATATGCTATTTTGATATTTTATTATTATTTTGGAATTATTATGTCACACATACCTTCATTATTTCCATTTTCATGGAATATGGTAATGTCGTTCCTGTGTCAAGATGACTATCGCCCCTTGAAGCAATGTAATTTGGACACACATTGCATTAAATGTATTATGGATTGGTCTAATTAAAATATGTGATATATATTAAATAAAAATATTATTTAATGATAATGTATAATATATTTTATTTCTTATAATTTTATAAAAAATGAAAACACCATTTTTGCATATGTATGCCCTACCATCTCGAGAAATGGTATATTTAATTTCTTATTTATATATTTTTTAATTTTATTAAATAATAATTAACGGATTATAAATTACAATTATATCAGTTTTATATTTCTTTATATGATGAAATAATTATTAATTTAAGGTAAATAATATAAAGAATAAAAACATTTACAAAATACAAAGTTGTTATTACACAAAATGTAACATCATCATGTAATGGTTATTAACCTGGTAAAAAATTAAATTGTAAAAAAAATATATGGTACAATATAAATGAATATGTTTCCGTAATATATTTATAATATTCATGTATTTATTATTGTAGAGTTTATAATGAGGTTGATTAAAGTTGAGACTTGTGGTAAATGTTTCTCTCGTTTTGGTTTTATTTCTATGATATATATGTCGTATTCACCAGTTATTTTTTGTGGTTTACATAATAAAGATGAATGAATCTAATTATTTTTAAACATAATTTCATTATTTAAATAAACGTTTCATTTCCCTATTTTTAATGGTGTTTATAGTTTCAATGTTACCAAAGTGGTAAGGAATTCTTATCTCACTTCTACGTTTTGTGAGACAAATATCATATTCACCATATAATTATTTTAGAAGGTGTACATAATTCCCCTACTTATATTTTATGATGGTTTTATATGACATTAATTTTATTTACGAAACTATTTGAGGATCAATCTTTCAGGAGTTTTTTGGTTCAAAAGTCACCAAAATAGTAAGGGATTTTTCTCTCAATTTTCATTCATCCAGAAAAATGTTTTTCAATGCACCTATATTCCATTGCATAGTAAATATACTAATCCTATGACATGTAATTTAATGATAATATTTATCTTAATTATATTTTATGTTCATTGAAAATTTATTCCTTCTTTACCTAACGATTCATTGTTAAAAAACTGGTAATGATTTTATGGTACAGTCTCATCAGTTATAAATATTGTTTATGATTAAATATTTAATATTTATATATAATGTTATACCTATCATGATATATCATTAATTTTCATATAATATTTTTATTAATGATAACTCATATAATGATATCATTTTTATGCTCATTTTTATTAAATATAATTATGAATTTGTTTTGGAAAATCTATCATTATTTCACTCTTTAGTTGGAAATATGACTTCCAAAAAAATGATGTGTTATAAAAATGTTATAAAATTTGTTTTATTACATTTAATTTATTTTCTAAATACATTTTTATAATTTTTTTGAATTATTTAAATGAATGTATAATTCTATTAAATTTGAAAACAATTCTGTTTTAGATTTTACCACAAATTGAAAGGACCCTTCATTTTAATAGTTATGGAATGAAAGAAAATTTATGACATCATAAAAAATCAAATATTCTTATAATACATTAAAATTTTTCAAAAATAATTTCAAGGAAATATATTTGATTTTTTTTATTTTTAATAAGTATTTTCTTATGGGGAAAGGGTATTAACCTCAAGAAATGTTATAAATAATTTTTAAAAGTAATTTCCATCTACGATATCCCCAATTGGTATTAGCTATTCATTTTTGAGGGTATGTTTCAAGAAAAACACTCTTATTCTTTCACAAAATGCTATAATTGTTTATGGAATGATTTTATAAAACTGATTTCCCACCCAGCAGTTAAACTATGATAAAAATATTATGAAACCCACTTTCATTCCAGCGTTATTAGATGATGATAAAATTATAAAATTTATTTATTTTCAATATGATATGATTTTATAACATATTTATGATACCAATTTTAATCAATGGATTATGATATGATGAAATGTTTTGATCATGTGGAAAAAATATATATAATTTTCAATTTTTGATGGGTGGGACCTATATCTCCACCTAATACATTGAATAAATATATATATCTCGTGACATGAAAATGGAAAAAATTGATGGGAATGATCCACAATGGGAAAAAATTATATTCTAATCCACTATTAGGAACATGTTCATCTGGACCTATATTGGGAAAGAGATGCATCCTAAACCTTTTTTGGAAACAGGTTCATTGTGCACCAATTTTCTGGTGGTATCAGTGGTTAGCCTTAACACATGAAATGGTTTTATATATTTATGAAATGGCACACATTTATAATATTATCATATAGTTCATGGTTTATATATGGTGATTTCTTACTATTATGGATAATTTTTTTGGAAGATATAAATTTTTATTGAATGACGCATGTTTATGATCCACGAAAGGTTGGGAAAAAATATTGCAAGTTATTTTAATAATCACATACCCTTCTTATTTTCTTACTATTACCATGATTCTAGATGGATATCTCGTATCCATGCCCTTAGTGGTAATCTAATCTCACCATTTTCATGTTTTCATCTCCAATTTTGAAATTACTATTTAGGTACAATATTCATAATATGAGTAAAATGTTAGAAGAACATAATTGTATATGTTGAAGATCTTTCACGAAGATAGATGATTAGGTTTCCATGTTTCTAAAGGACAAAAATTATATTTTTCTATATGAATGTGTTTAGTAATGTAATCAATATTCATAAAAAATGAAGTAATAACCACATATAAAATGCCTGGGTCACTATTCAAATTATATAAGAAGAAATTTTTCTACAAAATGGCACTTTAAAAGATTTTATGGTTTAATTTTAATTATACTTTTTTCATTACAATATAGATAAACTAGATTTTATGGAGTCTAAATTCACTATCATATTATTGAAATTTTGGTTATATGATTCCCCTTATGTCATCTTTTAGAAGATATTTAAAATAGTATATATTAAATCGTTGTTAATATACTAAAAGGAATAAATATTTCATGGCTCAAATTCTGTTAATTTAAATTGTAACATTGATAGTATATAATACTTTTCTTAATGGGTAACACATTCCAACATTTATCACCACCCATTATTTTGGTAATTCAACTCAACTTCTTGTGATTTTATCATTACACATCACCTAATATTAGTTCTTAGAGAAATTTCAAAATTTTAACCAATAAAAAGAGCATTATTATAACCAAATCATGCCACACATATTGTTCTAATTATATATAATAGATGTCACATTCAACCTTTAAATAATAACCTGTAATGTATAATAGAAATATGTTTAAAATATGATCCAAATTTCCTTAATTCCAAGATTCCCTCTTATGGGAAAATTAGATCCTCAACCTATGTACTATCTACGCTTTGTGAGAAATCTTGAGACCAATAAACATGGATCTAATGATAAAAACAACCCCTTCATTTAAATTATCTCGCACCAACCAAAACCACATTATTTTATCCATCCATAATCACAATATCAATATAAAACAATGAGTAACTTACATATCACATAACATTTATGTATAGTGTTATAAAAAATAATAATAAAATAATTATATAAAATATCAAATTTATTTCTAATAAAATGGTTATTTTTCCCACTATACCAATTTTTTCATGTACAAAATGTATACTTAAACATCAACCAAAAAATTCTCCATAAAAAATAACATTATAGAAATATCATGAAATATATCATACATTATAACCTAGTGAAATTGAGAAAAAGGGGTGACATAAATTGATCGATAAGGGTAACCATAAAAATGTCAATTAGTGGTCCTGTGTGAGTGTATTATAAGAATATCTGTATTATTATGTGATCATAAATTATTGATTTCATACCCAATCAGTCAAATATCATTATTAATTCTTTGTATCATATATTTGGGTTATAATAACATATATAAGTCATCAGAGTGTATAATCATTAATATTTGATCATGAGCCTTATAAATACAAGATATACATATGGATATTCCATATGAATATTTATATAATATTATTGAAATAAATGATTCTATTAATAAATTATCACTGCCTAGACCATTATCGTATGATTTAAATGTTCCATAATGGATTTGATTCACTCCCTAACCACTTTCCATACATATATGGGACCCCCATTAATTTTAATCTTTCTACTAAGATATCAATAAATAAACAATTAATAAAGGTTATATGTAATTTTACTAGCACCCAAAAACATATATATGTGCTCCACAAGATCAAAAAAATCATAATTTAATCATAGCTTAACTAGGTGAAAAGAAACAAGTTTTATTCATATTTCATCATTAAATAATTTATCTGTGGGAAAGTAATGTGTTTTTGTAGAATTATCTTTCAAAACCATAATCATTATAAATATATATAAATAACGATGATTTTTAACCCAAAAAAATTATATCTTTACTGAAGTAAAAAAATATATAACTGGTGTCTCCATATGGAAAAAGTACTTATAAATTTGAATTTAAATGTTTTCAAGAAATATTGATAATAAAATTTTATTTCAAAATAATTAATGAAAAAAATTTCGCAAATATTGAGACCAATTTTTTGTGAAAAAAATTGGTATAATGAAATGAATCATTAATTACAATAGATGGATGATGGAAGGATTTTATATTCAAACTATATAACATAAAAGTGAACAATATTTCATCACATTTGTAAAATAAAAAATTAAAGTGTCAGAAATAAATTAAAAAAATCTAATTTAAATGTATTTAGGTAATGTAAATTTCTGTGAATATTAAATTTTGAAAAACATTCACGTGGTTACAAAAACATTAATAAGATAATTTTGATAACACAGATATATAAGTAAATGATTATCAACCAAAACAAATAAATAATGTCAGATTTTCAAAAAAATAGTATGATAATAATATTAATTAAATAATATACTAAATTTAAAGGATGGAAATAAATAACTAAAAAAAATTCTATGATTATTTATATGGTTTAAAAGAATCATATTATGCGATTTACATTAATATGAATATTTCCTATGAAATTTCAAAATGAAATGAGATAGCAACATAAATCTTTACAGCTATGGAAATGTTTTCGTAATAACCCCCATGAATGAAAAAATAAAATTAAAAAATATAATACAATATATAAAAATTTATTCTTAAATTATATATCGTGGCGTCTATGTTTACTCGTTAAAAAAAAACATTTCATAAAATGAATTATTTTTCAATAGAACATCATTGAGATGATGAACCCTTATAGCTTCTGTGATATCAAAATATAACCACCAAGAAATAGAGAACCAAATATGATTTTTTATATGAATAATCTTTAATGGCATTGGTATAAATGAAATTAAATGGAAATATATACTCAATAAATAAACTAGTGGTGAATATGAATTATGTATCACTAAAAACATTAGATAAGAACCCATGATCATAACATTGATGTGAGATATAATAAATGATGTGATTATGTGAATGTAATATAAATCTACCAAAAATGATTAAATATAATATAATATAATATTTTTCCATTCGACATGTAATATTAGATTAACACAGTTAATAAAGAATTCAAAAAAACCACTGAATAAAATTGAGTTAGGAAACCCCATACCCAATGGCTCGTCTTGTATCATAAATATTAAAATAATTTAAGAAACATAGACTTATTATAAATATATAGCATGACCATATTTAAAATTATTATAATTGAAATAATTAACCTATGAAATAAAATCATTTGTTTTTAAATATTTAATCACTACATTATTGTTTCATTTGTTAGCTATTATGTTTTTCATTCTTGGTAAAGATCAGTGGTACCATACCTTAGTCCTTCATCGTGGTTTCATTATATATAAAATCTAAATGTTGTAATATGTATCACAATTATTCATTATATAAATGTTTATAACAACACATATTGTTTGAGGATTAAAAATATATTACATCACTTCATGTAGACGGTAGCTCGTATGTTCACAAGTGTGCTGATACAGCTGTTCAATAGGTGGAAAGAAGGAAAATTAAAAAATAATTCAAATTAAAATAATTATAATTATTTTAGAAACATCATATATATCCATTACATTTATCAATATGACCATATAAGATCGTTTTTAGGGAAAAATTTCAATACATTATTCAGAATGTAGTCTATAAGTACACATAAGCAATATTTTAATTTACCAATAATTGTAAATGGGATATAAAATGGTTTTAAATTATAATGAAAGTATATAAATATTGTAAATATATATATTACATCATGCAAATATGGTTTTATTAGATTTAGAGGAGGTTTTAGGATAAAGAATCAAAAATTGGTCTGTATGAACATATACCTCTTGTTTGGTATTTTCTTTTGTGAAGCACTGTAAGGATTCATAGATGATTATTTTAGGAATCCGAGCATCAAAATTTGATTTAAAAGGATTTTTTATGTTATTTGGTTTGGTATTGGATGAGATAAAGGGCTTAACTATTGTAAATATTTAATAGAGGATGTTATTTTTTACAAGTTGTTTGGTTGGAAAACCAGTAAATACATTGAATAATATTATATAATATTTATATAACTTATGTCACATGGTGTAAAATATTTATAGTTTCAAATATAATATTTTTTACATTGAAATAAAATTATGTGATGATTTTTATGAATGTTTTTCATGTTTTTTAAACATTAACTCTTAGAATAACCACATTATAAACCCTTACCATGGATATGAGGTGCATAGTCATTTTGGGTGAATAATTTCATTATATATTGGCTAGTGGATCATAAGTGGAAAATGAATGAGATTAATAAAAATTTATAGTGTATATGGTAAAATAAAATATATATTTTATATTTTCTAATTATTTCTAAGGAATTTCTAATGATTAATATTTTTTGAAGTTATTTTCCTGATAATCAATATCTTAATATATCAAAGTCACCAGGATAAAAATGTAATTTTAATATAAGAAATTTCAACCTAATAAAAACAGTGTAATATTTGATGCATTTTTTTATGATTATTGTTCATCCTAAAAAATAATTTATTGATCGTTTTTAAAATAATATTATTGTGTTTTATATGTCATGGACGAACACTACATCAATGTGCATAGGAAAAATAGGTAAATATAAAAAAAATTATTTTTAACAAATAATAATATTAAGAAAAATTAATTAAATTTGATATAAAATATTTAGAACATTTCAAATAATTATTCTTGTTGTTAAGATATCAAATTAGTTATATGAAAAGAATTAGGGTGTCATTTTGTACTTTTTAGATTTATAAATTAAAATAAATTCGATCACTAAAAAACTACATCCATAATACCATACATTAAAAGTTATTAGAAATCCTATATAAATGAACTTACGAAAATAATCAATATATGGTTTGATTGAAATTTTGAGACTTCATCCCATATTTTTACCTCTGGTAATCCCATTTTACCATTTACCAAGGTGATAGTCTCATCAAATGACTACTATTCATCGTGATAATAAAATTAAGATAGTCTTAATATGTAATATTAATAAATATTATCAAAATTACTAAATATATTTTTCAAAATTAAATTTGTTGAGGTAAAATAAAATCATTCTATTTTCCATACACAAAATGTAACAATTAGGACCCACTACCATCACAAACACCCTTCCTTCACATGGTCATCAGGTACTAGCAAGAATCATAAAATTATTTTACCCCTAGATATAAGGTCTCATTCATATGCTACAACTGTGTGTGTGAAATGGTTATTTGACTACTAACCTTTCCCACAGTCTCACACTATTTCTTTATTTGTACTTCTACCACACTCACACGCACCATGGGAAACATCCAATGAGGTCACCCATCGAGATCACTACATATGGACATGCATGTTGAAATGTGTATTTTTAATCAAGTAGTCCCCCAAAAATAAATATCCACCTTATTTATTTGAGTCATCTCATTTTTCTCAATTAACCCTTTTTCACATTGGGGAATTTCAATAAATGTATAAAAATTATTTTTTCATAAAATGTATTTTTAATAATGAAATTTATTTTTTAAATTAATTCCCTAGAAAAAAAATATTTGATAGATGTTAATATAATTTATTGAACATTCTGTAAAACATAAATGAAAAATAGTTATCAATACTGATTAATTTAATTTAGTATAATAAAAATTTATTTTGGAAATAAAATCAATTTTATGATAAATAACACGTTTTACCTTCTATTGATTTTATCTTCACATTTATGAAATTGATAGTAATTGTATGAATGAATATTTGAAATTTTACATTTTATAAAAAATAATTTTTATAAAGTAAATGTTCATTTCAGATCAAGAGATATAATATTGAAAATTATGTAAATTAAAAAATTTATCTTTTAATATAAAATGACTTTTTTATCATTCAAAAAAGAGAAGTTAGTTAGAATTAATTAATGGATAATTTTAAATTAAGAAGAAATAATGTATATTAATTTTAATATATATGTATTCAAATTCATACCCATAAATCTAAAATAATGACTATTCATGTAAAATATTAGAATTTACACATTATTGTATGGTTTGTTAAATCGTGATGTTTTGTGTGGTACATAATATCAAACATAAAATTTAATTAATTAAAAATAATTTCTAATATCTCATGGTATTACATTATACCCCAAATAATAAAAATCATCCCTCACAATTTTATCATATGAAAAATAAAAAAGGATACAAAACTTTTCAGGATCAATTAAAACAATTATAATATATATAAGTAGAAATAAATGTCTTTAAATCAATATATATTAATTTTCCTTTTGAAAATGACATTAATAAATAATTTAATACTATATATATTTTGAATTCATAAATATATTTTAAACCATTCATTTATCATTTTGAGACTCAAACATGTGAATGAGTTTCATGATGTGTATTATCATAAAGAAAAATATTTTTTCTATAAGACATGATATATTTATCTCTTTATTTATTGTGTTTGATTATTTATTTTAATAATGAGAATGAGAATGTGGGAGAATGTACCAACATTATTTCATCCAAAAATTTATTTTTTTCAATATTTCAAATTTTTCATCTCTTCTTCCTCTCATATCATTAATATACATGAATAATTTTTCATATCTAAAGTAGTATAATAATCTACTAATAAATCACATGGTCCATAAAAATATGGAATATTATTTCCCACATTTATTCTATTTAAGAAAACCCACAACATTTGGCATATTATTTATAAATTATCTGATATGGGGAAATACTTTTACATGAAATTATAAAATTCTATAATTACAAAAAAGTTATAACAAAAAGTAATCCATAAATAATAAAATATAAGACTCTATTGAAAATTTATTAAACAAATTCTAAAAATAAACATAAAAACATGTAATCACATATTCAACATAGAAAAAAGTAACATTCATCAATAAATAGCATTACTCTTTTAAATGTTCTCAAACTGAAATTATATATTCAAGAATTTTATACACTCTAAAATATACAGATAAATGCCCAAAATAAACTAAATCACTATAAAACAAAGTAAACATATATTCATTTATATGATAACTCAACCAGTATTCCTCAATTATATTATTATTCTAGAAAATAATATTATGTTAAAATAAATCATATTTTGTTACCAATATGTAGATTATACTAAAAATAATTTTAATCGCATAGTCAAAAAATCACTTTTGAATATCATGTATTCTGAAAATATGATATACTCTATATTCACATCAACCATAAGTACAGCTTCATAAAATATTATATTACCCATAATGATTACATGTTTCTTTATAATTATACTCCCAATAAAATTATTCCACATGAACAACATTACAAATCACCTACTAAACTAAAGGATTATGTATACTTCAATAATATATTTAAAAACAATAAACATTTCACAAAATGTTATTAGTCCTCATAAAATTTCATAAATACATTAAAATGGATTTTTATAAATTTAATTAGTCTATATTCCATTAATTTACCAACCCATATTGGTATATTTCACTCTTATCTTATCCTAGTATGATAACTTCCTAAGATCGGTTGTTATATAAACCCATATTTGATACTTATAAAGAAATAATGAGATCCATTCACTAAGATTCAGTGCAACAACATATTATTTACATTCATGATTTGATACCACCTAATAATACCCCTTTTATACATCTATAATTACAATATCAATAGAAAAAATGTAATCATATATATTCCAATTACCTTTTAGTTTTATAGTTCTATATAATTAATAAAAAATACTAATATAATAAAATCAATGTATTTATCATCAATTTGGTATTTTCCTATTATAAATGGTGTTTATTTATCTATACGAAAATGTAATAATCTCCTTAATATCCCCATAAATGATTTGCATCTATATGTATATTTTATAATTTATTTTTCACATTTTATGTAAAATGGAATCGTATGAAATGGTGACATCATATACATAGTTCGGTAAGGGATAAGACATATAAATCAGAGATCATAATTGGTCTCAAGATATTTATAAGATTTTTATATCAGAATTATGAGTCATTAAATTCATAATCAATCACTCAATGAACATTGATAAAGATAAATGGATAATGTCATTTTCAGTAAAATGATCCATGTAACTAGAATGCAGAATCATGAAAAATATATCATAATCCATGAGAACATATTTTTTGATTAATGAAATGTTCTTGTGTTTTGGTACACAATAATAAGAATATAAAATAATTTCTTTATTCATGGGTCACATTTAAAACTATCATTAAATATTAAAAAAGGTCTAATAATTTATTTAGATTACTCTCTAACGTCGTTTCACCAAAGGATTGTGTTTACTCCAAGTGATCTTTATATTATTCTTACATACATCCTTCATTATCCTATACATCATAAGACTACATAATTCAGGTCCCATCTATTAGAAAATTAAAATAGTTTATATGTATCCCATATATTGATTAAATTTTTCAATAATTTTTTATACCAAAATCCAGAGAGAAGAAAGAGTTTCATATTGATTTCATCACTTTAAAATCATCAATTTTTAAATTAATGGGTTTCAATGAATCATTCTTAAATCTACAAAATAATCCATATATAGAAATAATTTCAATTATATTACAAAACAATTTCCATAGTGATGTATAAAAATCATTAAGGGATTCAAAAATAGATTTAAAGACATTAAAAAGAGAATATTTTCATTCTTTCGAATATATGGAAAATAATATCTGTTTTTTGAAAATTTTTATAAATTCCTAAAACATTTAGATAACTATTTTCATAGAAAATAATAATGGATAAATGTAAAAGATTATTACATTATAATTTTGGTTATAGAGGAAATTAATTCCATCAATGTTGTCTAGATTTGAAGAGATCATAATTTTAAACCATTTTTTTAAAAGTAAAAAACTCTAATTTATAATACATTTAAAAATCCTTGTAAAAAATTAATTAATTTCCACAGTATTGAGAAGTAATTTTTTAAAATATTTAATGTATATATCATCCTATCTATAAAGATATTTATTTACACAGACATGGAAGGTAAATATTCATAATCCAAAAAGAATAATTAAGATAAACTTTTCAAAAAGATATACAATCGATCATTTTTCTAATAAAAAAATATAATTTATGGAAAAAATTTTGTCCCATGAAATAACCATACATTAATAAAATATTTGTGTTTTCAAATTTAAGGATTATATAGTTCCCCTGAATATAAACGTAACATAAACAATCTATAATGTAAATAAAATTATAACATAAAAACTTTCCATACTGGATAATTTTGAAATATAAAAAAAATAATGAAATAGCATCTAATGACACATGAATTGAAAATAATATTTTAATTTTATTTATATAGAATAATATAGGATCTTTATATCTAAACAATAAATTAAAACATGTTCATTACATGGAATATGTCTCAAAAACATTATATTGAGATGTTGTACCCGTAATGATTTAGTAATCGATGAGAAAAAGTATAATAGAAAAAAAACATTTTAGTTATTCATAAATAACACAAATATTAATTAGAATAATTATAAAACACAATTTGTGGATGCATATATACTATGACAAGGTAATCATGTGGTGAATATATAAAATGTCACATATAAATAAAATAAAGGCTTAGAACACTTAGAAAGATTATGAAAATGATGTGAGATTTAATTGATGATGTTAATTTTTGTAACAAATGTAAATCCACATATCAAATTTATAAATATAAATTAAAATAGTCTATGTTAATCGTGAACATATTCTCATCATAACATTGTAAATAAATAGGTGATAAAACACAATAAAAGAAACTGTGTTATGAAACCAGCTACATCAAGTCCCAAATCAATTCATGTGTATTCAAACCCATGGTATAATAAATTAATCTTAATTATATACATATATATATATATAAAAGAACCATTTTATTACATTAAATGGAAGTCTTTATTAACTAATAAAATATTATCACCCCTTTGTTAACAGTTCTACACAAATGTCATACTTTTTTGTGTTAACTCTTCCATTTTACTATACATGTTTTGGATTGGTGGTTTTGTTACATACTAAATGGTAATAAATTCATTAACTACATGAACATAATAATTTAAAAATAATAAATTATATTAATTATATACACTTTAATAGAGTACCATATATGGTTGTGATGAAAATGAAATACATATCTTCAGGAGACAATAGTCTGTCCACAGGCATGAATGAGTTTTCCCCATTTCAATAGATGGTAAAAAGAAAGTTAAAAAAATTAAGCTATAAAGACTAATTTTTATTTTATTTAAAACATTTATAGATATTATATTCATATATATAACTATAAAAAATAAAAAGTGATGAAAAATAAAATACATTTCTAAATGGATAAGGTATTTCATTCGTATGCCTGGGTGATAATTTTGTTTTCAATTGGATAGACATGAGTTAAAAATTAGTTGAAAATATAACATAAAAACAAATCATTAATATATATATATATATCATATTTACATGGTTATATAAAAGTTTAGGGACAATTTAAGAAAACAAATCATGATTTTTTTGAAATAACTTATACCTCTTAGTCAGGTGTATTCATTTAAGTAGAAACATAAGGATACTTATATAGTAAATTTTTGAAATAAAACACATATTAATTGTGTATAAGGATACAATGATAATCTTTTATGAGGGATTTATCATTATTAGGTGATTAATTTTTGGGGATTTGTTATAATTGTAGGTTCCATTTAATATTTGGTGTGGGAAGAAAACATCAAAATACATGAAAAACTATTATATTTGTATGTATATATCCATGTAATGTGTCATAAATGATCATTATTTTAGAATAATTGTATATAATTGTATAAATATAATAAAATAATATGATTTAATTCGGTTTTCATTTTTATTTTAAATCATATCTTTTTTCTTAACCACCTTTGTTAACTTATAACATTTTAATATGAAATATAGATGTTAATGGTCAACAATGTCATTCTAAAAGGTCATGTGGATTTTTTAAAAAAAAAATTAATAGTATAGATCATGTCTCATTGAAATTAAATAATATATAATTTACATATATTTTATAGATCTAAAAATAATATTTAAATGACAAATACTAGTTAAAGTAATTTTCATTACTATTCACATATATTGATGTAATTGGTACCATGATAATAATGGAATTTGAATATGATACAACTAAATGTCACTTATACATTAAAATTAATAATGAAAATATGGGAAAACCATAATTTACCCTAAAAATATATATGAAATTAATTTAAAATACTTTTCATTATTTTCATACACCTTAAACAAGAACTTCATCTACAACCTTAGAAACATCCCAACCCAGATTCCTCAAATTACTAATCCACGATGGTGGGTTATAAGGATTAAACTGTGCCTCCACATATTCCATAGGCTACTGATTAGAAGAAAATCCATAATGTGTGATAGTGAAATGTATATTCCCCCATATCATAGTAGAAAGAAACAAATAATAGCTATTTATCACACACAACAGTAATGTATACTGTGTTCGAAAGTAGTAAACAACTAAAATTAAAAATGATGTAGTAATAAATGAAATGTTGTAAAATCCTAAAAAGATATGTCAAACAATTAAATACGGGTCACCCTCTAGGCCGACCGTAAAGATACAAGTACAAGTGAAACTGAAAGTAAACATTTAGGGCTCTACAACTAACTCCATGACAATCCATGTACTCGATCACTAGACATTGTCAAATTGCAATATCCCACTAAGTAGAACCACTAGAATAACTCCACTTAATCCTAGAACATTGGGTGTTTGTCCAATCCACTATGAAACTCATGATCAACCTAAAAAGTAGACATAAAGTTTTCATATACACCAATATGAATGTTCGTGGGTGAGAAAAAATCACAGTTGGCCACCTTGAAATGAAACCAATGACTGTGATTCAATAATTGTATATAAAAACAGCATGTTCATCCTAATGTAAGTACAACCAAATGGTAAGAAAAACCAACATGAGCCCATAGTTTAACCCATGGTTTGTAATACCTATAATCTGGGAAAGTTCCTTCATGGATGTCCATATCAATAGACATATTCATGTATAGTCCCATACTTATACATGCATACATAGATATGACATTCATGTTTATGTGTAACAAATAACCCAAAAGACCACAATAGACGACCCTTTGATCCATTATTTTTATAGTATGGACATCATATGCATGGGGACTGAGTTGGATGTCGCATCACTCAATCCTTGTATCACCAAGTTGTTATATGGGGACGTAATCACAATTGAAATATACCTGAATTGACCAATTCTAGAAAGAATCTGAGAAGGATGTCTCACCATAAGGGAATACTCATCTCATACCTAGGTTCACACATACACTCCATCAATCACCAATAAGGATATCTTTTGCTGAAGGTAACTCATGTAAAGATAGATATTGTATATTGATTGTCAATCATATAAAGATTGTGGAGACCCACTTTAAGCTACACCGATTAAATAAGTACAACAACCATTATGATCCCACAATGTAAACCTATGTTAGACCATTAAGGGATGGATCTAAGGAACTCATCAATTTCATAATCGTAAAAAGTGTAGACCATGAAGGGAGATATCCATGAAACTTGTCCTGGTTTCCACATAAGATGTCTAGTCCCCAGAGGTCTAGATCAAAGGAACACATCCAAGGCGTCCACATTATGTCCAATGGGAGTCCTAGAGGAAACTTTTTCTAGGCTGTTTATGAGGTCCTATTAGCATGTCAACATCACATGACCAATGTGAGCCTAAGAAAGCTGGATCCACAGGGTTGCAAGGCCCGATGTTCCCCCATTGAATTAGAACCAAGGGGAATAAACCACTGAAGGAATCCACTATTGCATTCCATATCCATGGAGAGCAGTCCATGGAATATATCAAACCAATCAACCATCACACATATTAATAACCACATAGCTAAACCATTTCACATAATACATGGTTATACCCACCTAGTCTTCACAGGTCGAGGAGACTATAATAATCCCCACAACATTTCACTATCCAATGATTACATCTAGGGAATTCCGACATCGGGAAATCAAATATCACTCCAGGAGTACTAGAAACACATAATTCTCAAAATTCCATTTATAGGTAGTGCCAATCGGTATACCAGTAAATATCAGAAATAATTTGGTGGAGTAGTAGGATCTAATGAGAGCAGATCAATGTATCTAAACAAGAAAAAAAATATGCCTTGCATCAGGATCAACAACCACAAAATATGATGAACCTCTTGTAAACACTATTGGATTAGAAAAACTGAGTCATAAATAAACAAATGAGTGAGGGTGGCCTAACTCCCAACCCAACAAAACAACCATATCTCCATAGATGCATTAGTCTGGAACGAGTTCTATGTGACCAACAAATAACATCTCTACCCAAAACCAATGTACAACATATGGGTATCCAAGAAATGGGCACCTGATAGGTCCCCTAAACCAAGATATGATGGAATCCTACTAGGTCTACTCAAGGTAAAACTCACAAACATAGCATCTTACTCAGGATCCATTGCTATAACGGTAAAGGAGGAATCTTACAAGGGATCCTAGAACGATGTGCAATAGAGGAATCATACAACATGAATCCACTAAATAATACAGAAGTGATAGATTTTAAAAGGGACTCCCTATATTAGTATGTAAAAAAGGAATCCCCCTATGTATCCTTATATGAAATAGGTATCACGACCTCATAGGCTAGAAGGGTGCATCTCACAATGGTATCATCATCAAAATCATACATCACCGGAGATAGATCATAGCACATCTGCGACCATTGATTTCAACGATGCTGGTCTGTACAACCAATTGTTCATTCACCATCTAGTATCACTCCCAATAGATAGATGAATTACATAATTAGAGGACGAATCTCTCCATTTAGATAGAACCCAAATCACTCATTAGGATTCATCATATTGCTTCACAAGTTTCACCATCATGATTTACACAAAATGCCACTCAGAATGGACTACTCTCAAGTCCAATTCTGACTATGAGGCAAGAAAACATGAAAATCCTCAATGGGTTACAAGTGGATGTACACGTTGTGTAACCTCGATTCACAAATGGTTCTCATAACATGTACTCATAGCGTGCCTCATGGGCATGTACTCTCGCATGCCTAGGAATGTAACACCCCCGACATTCATCATGTTGAACTGATATATAGTGTGTACCAAACACGTAGATCATTCCTATGTCTCTCAATAGTATCGGTAATCTAATTTTCAATGCCCTTGTACTTTTACACGGCATGGTGCACACATGGGGTTTGGTCGTGTACTCTACACAACCATGTACCATTACATAGGTATCCATGCCTGAGTACTTGGCCACACAACCAACTACCAGTACACAATGTGTATACACTATTCATAGCATGTAATGTTTAATAGATTATCCTCCATAAAAAAAGCATCCACAGTGTTTCACCCAAAAAATATGTTGTATAACCATGTTTTCCCAAATAGAAACCCCTTAAATCACCCGAATCCCCCGTTTTCTCCACCAAAACCACAGATTGGGCTTTCTGAGGCCACAAGAAAAAAAATATAGATATAAAAACATGAAAAAAAAATTCATTTAAAGGAGATTTGTCGCTAAAACGTAAATGTTCCAACATTCAGGTGGAATCCACCTAATATTCTCTTGATTTTGTAGTCCATAATTTCCATACGCCCACTTAGTGTGTCGAGGGCTTCTCAATGGTACCACCATATCCTTCCCTCTCCTTCTTTTCACCCATTACACTTTTCTACGTCAATCGAACATCATTTGAGGATTCTCAAGAGATCCTCATTCAAGAAGTAGTATGAATGAAAATTAAATAATGAAAAATAAATAGAAGAAGAAACGAAAAAGAGAAATATGGAATGGGCTGACCTTGATTCCTGACTCGAGTTTATTCCACACCATGGAAAAAACCACTAATCCAACCTCAATGGAGGGGAAAATCTAATTATAATTCCATATTCAAAATTTATGGCTTTACTAACCTATAAAAATAAATTAATATTTAAATTAATAATTATTTATTATTTATCCAAAATTTGAACGGATTGTATTTCTACCAATCGTTTATCGTATGGTATGTATCATTATCTGAGACCAATAGAGTGGTTATAAACTTTATCTGAGACCATGTTGTAAAAGTAAATACCATTTTACCTTTTTCCATGAATCCAAAAGAAAAATTAAAATTTCTACTCAAAATTACAGTCCAAAAAAATATGGGTTCATACAAACTCCCCACTATAAACCTTCTCGACACTAGGAAGCATGGTGAATGCAAAAAAAATACAGGCTCATAACTCAAGCATCTAAATAACCAATCTATAAAGACTATCCAAATACCATCACCATATCTTCAACAATTTCCATCTATGATGAAGAAATTCAAATGTGACAAACCTAGTACTCCTCGCCATAACAAAACCCTTATTTTCATCTCAAACAATCAATGATCCCAACGTCACATGAAAACAATGATGTTTCAACTGAAAAAGAGGTTCACCACCCTCAAATGGAAATTGGTTCATTCCACACCATATGGATTACCACACAACAATCCTTAAGCACAACCTCAATAGGTTCCCTTCCTCAATAGGGAAAACATATATAACGAAAAATGAGCTCAACTTTCTCAAGATGAATCAAGATAGTGAATAATCACCACTAATAAGAGTACAATAAGATTCCACCATGTCATATAATGATCTCTATGAGCCATGCTCACATCCTATCAAAATCATTGTAGGATTCATCCATGGGTTAACTGTCTAACAATACCCCAATATTTCACGATGTCACCTCTATCTCATATGGAAATTCCAACACAACATTCGGGGTCATAGATCATGGAATGTATTGAAACACATCAGTTCTCAGATTGCACCCAGAAACTCAACAATTTTAGATCTAATTGTACTATGTGCACCCAACATCTATCTATATCACTCAACTCGTAATCCAGGGATTCCTCCAACCACAAGGTTATCCACACCATGCTACATGACACATTAGTTTCATTAATCTAGAAGTCCCCTTGTAACTCCTCTTTAAATTCGATCACCTCACTCGTGCAATTATTAATTCAATTATTGCATGCCATGCGGTGTTATTATAGTCAGGAGAAACTACCCATGATAAAACTTCATTAGAAATAGTTGAAACACACTAGTCAACTGAGCCAGGACCTGAATAGTCGTACATATAGAAGTGAGTCTCAAAAAAGGAATCACCCAAGGTGATTCATCAAAAATATATAGGCACCAAAATTCCCATAACAAAGGATAGAGAACCCATAATGGCTTGATCACACGATGACTACATAACCAATCTCACTTCCTAACATTAAATCCAAAAAATAGGTTCCAACATCTCACACATAGGTTACCAATGTACAAAACAAACATAGACCTACATGTGTACGAGTAAAAATTAAGGGCCCCTAGGCATTCCACCTATCCTTATAGAAATAACCACACAACATTGTCACAAGATCCACCCACCTAGCCAAAAATATCAATCCACTAAAAATTAGATAATGATCATGATGAAAAACATGGTTCAAAGCTAAAAATATGGCCTAAATGGGCCTTATTCCTTCCAAGAATCCACAAAATGAAGAAATTCTTAATGGTCACAAGAAAAGATGGAGATAAACTGAACTAACTCTCATCAACTATCTATACAATGGAATACCCATTAGAGTTTTGGTGTCTATGAAAAGACCTGGTATCCATATTTATTGTAATCTTCAATTTAAATTGACAACCATAGTCATAAGAAACAACAACCTTCATGGGGCTCAACAAAAAAGAATCACATGCCTTATCGACATACTAGTCCACTGCACCACTTTTGTACATGGACTGAGTCATCAACCTCATAAAAATATCCCTCAATTTATACCCACATATCCTACAATCAGAGTGAAATATGTATTTAATCATGCCCAGAGGACTCAGTAGTTAGTAAAACCACAAATTTTATAGACTATATTATGTGATTCCCATGTGAAAAATATGATGCATGTGACTCCACTAACCCTTGATAGCCAAGATTCAAAATCCATTTGGGGCCTCTTTCAAATGGAAAAGTGCCAGAGATCCATAGTAAATCATAAAATCTACACCACATCTGCATCGATCATTGAAAAACTCATAAATAACTATATCACTGTAGATAAGAATAACAATCCCCAATCCCTTGAATCTAGGATTTATTAGAAAAACATTATTGTCGACACACAATTTGGATATACATCAATGGTTCCAACACATTAATAATACACATATCTATCATATATCCCATAGTAAATACCATAAAAACAGAATGCCTTTGATACCACTTTGTAACATCCCAAACCATATTCATAAAACTCGTGCTCTAAGTCAGTTTCAGACAGGGCCTCTAGTAGACCTCCATATATGTCAGAGGTTGTGAACAAGAAAAAGGAAATGGGGTTTGATAGTGGGGAGACTATTCCAACATATCAGAGAAAATCAATATACACATATTTATGTGTCATACACAGATGTAATGTAAATAGAGTGCATAATTAGTAATCAACATTAATAGAACATTATATAGTAATAAATGATATTTTGTAAAATCATGAAAAACTATTTCATACAATACAACAATGGTCACCCATTGGTACAACCATACAGATTCAAGATCAAGAGAAATTGAAAGTAAAATTATTTTGCTCTACTACTAATTACTATCCAAACCACATACACGATCTCCAAACATTGTTGTACTACAACAGCTTAATCTGAAAAACCACTATAGAATCTCCGATAGATCATGAAACATTGGGGATTCTCCCTATCCAACATGAATCTCATGCTGATCCTAAAGAAAAGGACATAAGGTCTACATGTACACTATGGTGAACATGAATGGGTGATAATAAATCTCAGAAGGCCAACACGGCTGAAAATTCATTTTTTTATTACTAAAAACACCTTTTGGATAACTGATATCTGAGAAAGTGAAACAATATAAGGTCGTTCCCAAGGGAGTCACCTTGTAGATCTCTAATTCATTAATCCCAATCAACATATAAAAGCAAGATACAATATTATAATTTCTATGAGGAAGATACATCACCACTTGGGGATACACGTCCTACACCAGGGTTCACCCGTAATCACCTCAGATCACCAATATGGATACTATAAGCCAATGGATACTCTAGTAAAGAAGGTTACCATACACCAACGGTCAATCCTATAATGATAACTGTGACGCACTACAACCTACACTAATTAAAAAATTATAACATCCATCACGTCCTTAACGTATAAAGTTTTTTTATATCATGAAGGGTTGGATGCAAGGAAGTCATCCGAGGAATCCTCGTAATAACTGTAGACCATGATGTTTTCGATCCCAATAACTTATCCAATGAATCTGCATAATATGTCTAGAACACTATGGTATATATTTAAGGAACATTTACAAATAATCCACATATATTTCAATTCGAATCCCAGTGGAAACTCATCTTAGGCACTAGTTGGGGTCCTAGGAGAATATCAACAATGCATATACTATGTGATCCCATGCATGATGTATCAATGAAGTAGAAAGGACCAAGTCATTCTATGGAATCAAGACCCAAGGGCAATACACAATCTACGGTTTCTAGAACCATATTGTAGATAGGTGTAGAGAATCCCATGGAATCTATCAAACAATCCATGCATCACACATGAGTGTATCTGCTCATGTAAACTGTTTCCAATAAGTCATGGGAATAACCACCCAGTCATCACATGTTGTGGAGAGATTAATAAACCAAACAACATATCTGTACCTAAAGAGTTTTCCATGGAATTTATATGTTGTGGAATCCATGTATCACTCAAGGTGTACAGGAAACACATAAGGCTCAATAGAGATTATTTTGGCTGTATATTTAGGAATACCAATAAATATCATAAATAACCTATCGTAGAAGCCATATTCCAGGAGAGACTGCTCGGGCATCCCAACAAGAAAGGAAGACTCATGGTTTCATGATCAAAATCCCCATACTGGGAAGGAACTTTAGAAAACACTATTTCATTATCAAAATCATTCCAGATTTAAAAAAACATGTGAGGCTTGACAAATGCCTAACCCAACACTCCATCTATAGTTCCACCGGAACATCAGTTTGACATGAGTTGAAGGTGACACTGAAACACCATCCCTACCCTAACCTAACATACAACTCATGTTCTCCCAAGAAACATGCCTTTATTGTGTCCCTCAAACCCTGCACTGATAGTTATCCTACTTGGGATCCTTATGGGATACCTCAAAAGTTATGTTATCCTACTTAGTATCCATAACATTAACAGTAAAAGAGTAAATCTTGAAGGGATACTAGAATGGAGAGTAACAGAGGAATATTATAATAGGGGTCCTGTAAACAATACACAAGAGACAGATTATACAAAGGACTCCCTATATCATATTGTAACAAAAATAATCCCTCATAAAATCCTTAGAATACAATAGTTATGACATCCTCATAGGCTCGAAGGAAACATCTCACATGGGGAATATAATCAAAAGCATAGCATATTGAAGATATCTCATAGGTCATCTCACATAAATGTCCTCATCAATATTGGTCAGAAAACCCAAATTCTTATTAATGCTCTAGTATCACTCTCAGGAAAAAAATTAATTCTATAACTGGATGAAGAACCCCTCCATATAGATATAATCCCCAAAAAGCCTATTTAGAGTCCTCAGATCACTCCACCGGTTTCACCATCATAATATATGTTGAAAACAACTCATATTAGACTAATCTCGAGTGCAATTACCACTATTGGGCAACAAAACATGAAAAATACTCAAAAGGTTACAAGTGGAATTACATAGTTTGTAAACTCGTTACACGACATGTACTCAAAATTCGCCACATTGGCATATACTCAAAATTCGCCACATAGTTTGTAAACTCGTTACACGACATGTACTCAAAATTCGCCACATTGGCATATACTCTCACCGACCCGTGCATGTAACGCCGCAACT
Source organism: Viscum album (assembly GCA_963277665.1). NCBI lineage: Eukaryota > Viridiplantae > Streptophyta > Magnoliopsida > Santalales > Viscaceae > Viscum > Viscum album. Next base: position 478,211,550 of record OY728146.1, on the reverse strand, counting down.
ACAATATGTGTGTAACTGTCACACTATGTGTACCCCACATAGGGTACATGTATGTGTCCATCAACTATCTATTCCATCTACTAGTCCAATCCATGTATATTCACCTAGTTTCCAACCCACATGGGATCTGGTCGTGTACTAGGCACAACCATGTACCCACACAAGGGAAGCAATGCCCGAGTACTAGGCCAAACGACTATGTACCAGTACACGATGTGTATACCCATATATGGAATTTACTCCCTAAAACATCATCTTCAAATAATTATAAGAACAGATGAATTGTCACCTGAAACCACATATTGTGTAACTAGGTTTTCCTGAATGAAAAACCCTCAGATCGCCCATAACACCATTTTCTCAAACAAAATCAAAGAACGGTCCTCAAGAGACCACAACCAAACAATATTTTCCTATAAAAACATAAAAAAAATTAAATTATGGGGTATTATTAGGAAAAAATTAAATGGACCTACATTAATGTGGTAACTGTCAAAGCATCGCTTGACTTTTCAGTCCACGGTTGTTATACGCCAACTCAATGCATCAATGGGTTTGTGACGATACAACCCTCTCTTTACCTCCCCCTATTTTATTCCTTAAACCATTTATCCCTTGATTAAAAGGTATAGGTTGATCCATATGATACATGTGCATTAGAATTTGGAAAGAAGAGAAAATAAATAAAATGATAGAAAATAAAAAATAAAGATTACGATGAAAAAGGGCACAGGTTGCCCTGGTGCCCGACTAGGGTTTAGGCCCTATCTATGAAAAATTCCCTATTCCGGACTCAACTATAGAGACATAATCACAATCCAATGATCAGTTCAAATTTTATAGTTTAACAGTCCTACACAAATAAATTAATATTTTATTTAATAAGTTATAATTATTAATTATTCGACTAAAATTCGGACATCTTATATTTCTACCAAACTTAATTCCTAGAGTAAACACCCTATTAGAGGACTAATAGAGTGTTCAGTAATATTATTTGATATAAAATATTTATGGAAAAGACCATATTACCACCTTACATGGATCTGAAACAAAAAAATAAAATTTCTTCTGCAAACTATAGTCAAGAAAAACACAGGCTCTTACAGTTTTAAATCATATTAGGATAGTATGTAAAAAATATTTATTATAAAAAAATTATTTATATATATTATAAATAAAAATGTAGAACCATTAATAATATTCTATTATTCAATTGAAAAATTATTAGAAATCTTAATAGAATGATTGTGTCATTTTGTATCTATTCATCACATAAAATAATTTATATTCCATTATCAAATAAAACTAAAACCAAATCTCTATATTTTTTAATATAGGTATATTTAGGAAGAAATAAACTCATCTAATGAAATAAATGTATGTTTTGAGATATTTAGATACCTTATCCAATATTTTTGACCCCATTTTACCCTTTTCCATACATATAAAATGTTACCATGGTTGCAATTCTTGATATCCTAAAATGAAATTTATATTATTAAATAATAATTTTTATGATTATTCAAGATAAGGAATAAATTATAGAATCCTAAATTCCTATATGATTCAGAAATTAATTCAAATATATACTCACAAAACCTATAAAACCTATTTTACGTGAAAACGTATTATTGAGCATAAAAATGATTTTATTATCATTTATTTCCTAGTAATTACTATTAAGTGAATTTTAATATATTTTATTGAATAAATGTTATAAAACAAATGTTAAAATAAATCATCAATACACATTACATTAATTTACTATGGTAAAAATACATTTGGTATTTTAAAAGTGTTTTCAAAAAAATAACTCATTTTTTCATAAAATTACTTAATGTTCACTTCTAAAAAAGTGATATTAAATGTATGGATCGTTATTAATTAATTTAAATTTAATAAGACATTATTTCATTCAAATCCATGTTCATCAGTATTCATGATACAGAATATATAATTATAAAATACCTTGAAAATGGGTCATATAATATAAAAAGATATTATTTTGAATATTCAAAATTGAGTACTTATTTAATATTCATGAATAAATATATTTTTTTAAAAAAATTTAACAAATTTTTTATAAAATTTTTGTTTTTATTTATTTGCACTAAACTAAAAAATAAATTTTAATAGTAATATTATAAAATTTTTACGGTATGTCTAGTTTCATTAATGCATGATTTTATTTTGATACTCACACATGAATAATCAATTTTTTTAAAATAATATAAATCATAAAATCTAAGAAAATTAAAAAACAACTTTTACATTATAATTTTATAGAACAACATATCTATACCATAGTATTATTTTATTTTCGAATGAATAGTTTAATGATATGTTATTATATTGACTAAACATCCATTATCTATCGCCTTCCCATCAATTAGAAAAATTTAAATTTTTACCATGTTATGTGTGGATTGTCTCTGCCATGGAATGTTTATTTCAATTTTCAAAATAAGACACATTAATGTTTGAATGAGTTTATTTAGTATATTTAAAGATATATATTACATTATTAATTTTATTGAGTTATATATTACTTATTTTTGTAATATGAAACCAATTATTAGGATAATAGAAATTATTTGACATAAATTTTCTAAATTAAAATATCAATAATTTTGACTTATTGAATCATATAGAAAATATAATTGGATGAAAATAGATAATTATAATTCATATGTAAAACATTTTATATTAAATTAAATGATCCCAAAATGATGAATTTTATATCAATTCACAGGGATCATCATCAAAATTACAAACCAAGTGTGTAGAAATTAAAATCAATATCAGGTGATGATGGAAAATAAAAAATAAAATACTCGAAGTAGTAGAAACAACAATTTTAATAAATGAGTATAAAAGATAAAATAAATGAATAATTTTCTAAAATAAGAAGATAAAATTATTATTTTTCTCACATATGAGTTTAGAGAATATCCATCCAAGAAAGAAATCTAATTTAACTGTTTTATCACAACTTCCCTTCACTGAGAAATATTATCATATTATGCACCAATTAATTTTTACATAGTGTACATACATCACCATTTTATATATAATATTGTCATTAATCAATTTTGGATTTGATTTATGAGACATTAATTGAATGAATCGTTCACATTTTTTATTTAAATTGTTACGAAACTCAAAAGTACTTTCTCATATAAATTCCAATTATTTTAGACATATTCCAAATTAATGTTTTTTTGGTTTATCTAAATAAATATGTATATATGTTTTCATACATTTAAATAAACCACAATTTTATTAATATCCATTTCTTTCCCCGAACCTTAATGTATTCCTAATTGAAAGTATACCGAAGACTAAGGGTATTTTTTATCTCAATTCCTTTTCATTGATGTATGATGATTATTCATGAAATATATTAGTATAATTTTCCTTTATTCTAATATCTAATATATAATATTATATTAACCCTTCTCACCATAGGTACTATGAAAATTTTAATTCAATATTCCTCATTAAATAATTTGAATAACATAAAAGTATAAATTATTATGAATAATTACCAACTAATTTAATGCCTTTTTTCAAATATTTAAATACTATTTATTTCGAAAAAAAATTATTACATTAAAATAATAATATTTATTTTTCTAATATGATATAAATATATTTTCATTAACAATTTTTAATGCGGTTCATTATTAATCATAAAATAAAATTGGTTAAAAATAAATATAAATTAAAATATTTAAAAGTGACATCATTTTATGATTAGATATATTATATTCCGCTCCATATTTATTATAATAACTTCTATTTACTATAATGTTTCAATTTTTTAGATTTAATTTAATGTGATGTTTTAATATTTTCCTAATGTAACCTTAATAAAAAATTAATGTAACCCATTACATTATCTTTATATAAATGTTTTGTGAAAACTAATATTAACAACTCCATTCTATTTTATCATTAGTTTTCATCATTATCTACAAAATATATATTTATTTGGTGCTAAGATTCATGATATTTTATCTAAATTATCTTATGAAATACGCTTGTTAGGTGATTATATTTTTTGTTTTGTCTAATTAATTTGTGATGTTTGTTTATGTGATGCTATTTGGAGATGATTTAAAAACCATTTTCAATCAATGTTATTTTATGATATAATTGAGTAATGGGGTTACATATTTTTAGGGATGATCAATATATAAACTATTGGATACTATATCACCCTTTAATGAATTTTTAATATATTATATATTGTTAAGTATTGACATTTTTAGTTAACATAATTATAGTTATGTTTTGTTTAGAGGTCTATTTATGCAATAAATTGTGGCTAATGTATATTAAAAAGATTATATAAAGAAATAATTATCACTAATATATGTTCATAAGACTATTCATGTACCTAATATTGGTTATTCTATGTTTACAATGTTATGGTGTAAAATTTATATAATTTCTCAAATGTTCCCAGATATTCCACATGTATGATCCTCATTTTTCTAAGAGGTAATTTTCATTTACATTTTAATAGAAACTATTATTTTGATTATTCTAAAGTAGAATAAGGGAATAAATAATGTTTTGGAAATTTTAAATCATTTCTATAGATAACTATTATGAATTTTTTAATGAGATGTTGACGGGAATACTTTGTGATAAGATTGAACCTTAGTTGTGGATATATTATGTTGTTCCATACAGTTATTTTAATAATTTATTGGGACCGCACAACCATGAGAGAAGTTATAAACATGCTACTTAGATGATCACATGGTATTAACATGGTTTTGTAAACCATTAACTAACCATGTGAGGGGTGTCAAACATCACTAGTGAATGTGCATAGTTTTAGAAACATTTTATCCGAATCATGGACCCAATAAAATCTGATAAAACTATATATCTAGACATCTAGCTATTAATGTAACCCATATAGTTTTTTGGAAACTTATTTTTGAATAAGCTAACTATCATAGATGTATTTTTTTGCTAGATAAAAATTTTCAATTTTTTTAATATTCTACATAAGATAAGATTGTGTTACACAGAACATCGACATGGCTGGTGTTACGGGCAACACTGAGTTTAGATGAAACATCATTTTATTGTCATAAATATTTAAAAAAGATAGTTTGACTAATTAATTAATTTTTTTAATATTATTAGTATTAAATACTTCTAAAATATTATATATAATATTTTTATATAGACAAATTAAATTGATAATAATTTATATAATTATTTTAATAATGTCTTTATATGTTTGAATATTCTATTTTTTTAAAATAACTGACTTTTATGCCCTTTTGCAAAAAATACTTAATTTAATTTTTGAAATAATATAAATTTAATATTACAATATAAAAAAAAATTTTTAATTAATAATGTGAAAAATAAATTTTGGTGATTTTTTGGATTTTTCTAAGCATTATTTTTTGGATGAATAGTGAAAAATATAGAATTTAACATCCATATTTTTTTTCTTATATATTTCATTTGTGTAAATAAATTATATCTTATATTGTTTTTAAAGTCACAATATATAAATAATCTATATATATATATTAATATAATTTAGGCCATTAATTTTTTTAAAAAAAATAGATATAAAATCATTATGAACATTTGATTATTCTCACATTAAAAAATTACTTTCTTACCACATATATCGAATTAACATTAAACATAATTTTTCACCTACTATTAATTGAGTTTTTAAAAAATTACAAAAGTATTTATAATAATTAAAAAAATTATATTCTAAAAACAAATTTTAAGAACAAGATTATGTAATGTTATTAAGGATAATTATAGTGATTATGAAATAATTAATCCAAACAGGGGAATAAACCTTAAACATAAGGGAAAAATGAAATACACACTTGTCCAACACCCATTGTATATCCACATAATATACATAAAATATCCATTCCTGTGTTTGGTATTCCATTTATTAATTTTTTGGGTAAAAATGAGGGTAGACCAAACTTGTCTTCAAAAATTCAATGTGTGCCCATACTTCCCCTATAAAAGGTCACCTACTCTCCCCCTTAATCACACCTATCCAACCAATTTATTATACAAAATATTTACCCAATTCCCATCTAGATATACATAAATTTTTCGTTCAATCATTATTTTTTTTATAAATCTATCCAAGCAATTGTAATGATGAAAACCAAAAGTAGTTACCCAAAGACGAAGAAAAACCCTTCCTAAAACTCCATTCCTTTATTTTATTTCCCCACTACTTCAGATATACTTTTTACAAGAATAAATAATATCCTCAGTATACCAAATATGATTATTTTCAAATATATGTTTTAATCCTTACACTTATACACACTTACATCAAATAAGTTATGATGTTACCATTGTTGTGTACAGCAAACTACAGCCTCATGAAGCGATGTTGTTCATTTTTTCATTGCACCACTCATGGTTGGGAATTATGATGGAAAAAAATATTTTTTTACAATATATATGATATATATTGTAACACCCAAATATTTCATAGTATGTTATATCTTTAATTTAAGTAAATATCTTATATTGCACGCAACACCGACTTGGCATGCGTTATACACAAGATTGAGATTCTGTGAAACAACAAATTACAATTATAATTATTTAAATGATATATTAATTTATCAATTAAATTTTTTGATATGAATAGTAAAAAATAAATTTTTATTTATATTTATATTGTTTTCACATAAATAAAACATATTTAAAATGAAATGTATATGTTTTGTTAATAGAGTTATATATTTAGAGAAACTATTTTCTTAAAAGAAATAATTTTTATGTCTATTTGTAAACAATAATAAAATTAATTTTAGAAACTGCTAAAATTTAAATTTTATAAAATAAAATTCATTTTTGGATTTGGAATATCAAAATTATTTTACGGTGAATTTTGGGTATTGGTTTGAAAACATTCAATTTTTTGATGAATAGTGAAAAATAGTACGTTATTTTTTAGAACTGACATTTAAATTAAATAAATATTTAATTTATTTAATTTTTTTAATTTAAAAATAGATACATAATACATATATTAGATCAATCTAATTCAGTGTAGTAATTTTATAATACGATTATATGTATAAATTGTTTTTGAACCTTTTAACGTCTTTTACCCACCTTCTAGACATATTTTTAAATTTGCATAAAACTTAAATTTTCTGCTTTTGTGAATTGAATTTCATTAATCATAGAGACACAGTTGATATCAGTAATTAAAATTTTGTTCAATAGGATGAAAATAATTTTTGGTGAATTCTAACTTTTAAATTTTATTTACCACGGTTAAAAGTAAATACGGGAATTAATAGTATAAATGATATAATAATTACCCAAAAACAAGTACTAATTCTATTGTATAGAGTTATTTCGACCAAAATCAACCTAAGGAATAAAATATGATCCTTTTTTATCATCATGGATTAGATTAGTACTTTTATAATTATTTTATTTAACGCACAATTAAAAGTGTTAAAATTCAAATTTTAATAACTAAACCATTTTTAATATAGGGTTATACATAAGATATATTTGAATAAAAATTTTCATTAAAAAAATAAATATATTTACGACATATTTTTAGTTTATTTAAAATTATTATAAATTAAATATTTAAATTTATTTATGGGCCAATTATGAAGCAGTAATTATCTTATTAATGAATTATTAAAATAATTGATATTTTTAATATCCCAATAAATGTACATTGACAGTTTTGATGAATTTAAATAAATTTATATGTTAATATGACATGTTTTAATTGATTTAATGTATTTTTTCCGAATTAATCATATTTTTATTACAATCCCAAAAACAAAATAATAAATAGTGTTCAAATTGACATAAATGAGTTTTTAAAACAAATAATATATTATTAAATGATATAATATTTATAAATATCTAATCATCGGACAAAGGACATATATAATGATAGATATGTAATTAATTAAACACTTTAGGTTCTCATTGAAATTTATAGTATGTTTATTAACCATGAATTAAAATAATATAAGAAGACATAGTGAACGTTAAACTATTTATCTAAGAGTTAAATCTAAAAGATAAGGTTAATATGGTTACCTAAACTTGTGTAAAACCTATTGTCTAAGATGATTAATACCTATAACCACCTTATAATATTAATAGCTCTATTTCTATCAATTATATAATTTTAATTATTTTATAATAAAATAACATTTCATGATTTTCTGAAGGTGACACTCCACTCTCTTATAAAAGGGTACTTCTCCTTCTCTTAATATGGAACCTCCAAATCCATTTGGCTCGGCCAAAACGTGATTATATAACCTCCCATATACACTAAAATAAACATTTTAGCCATACTTTGATCATGAATCACTCCTAAATAGCCATTGTTATCAAAACAATATGAAGTACTCGAAGAAGAGGTATTAATTTTATCACTTCGTTCATTGTTATTTTCTTCTTCCACTTCCTCTTTCATTCTTCTTTCCATTCCAAAATAAATACTCCACTGAAATATACATAATATGATGTTATTATAAATATTTTACAACAATATTTTTTATTTTATCCATCCTATGAATGAAAAAGTCACCATACGTGTGCATGTACGACTTACCATCTCCACGTCGTGGTGTAGTTTGTTATTCAACACTTCATTATTTAGATAGGTAAAATAACGATGTATAATTGATGTAAAAAATTAATTTAACATGTTAATTATTATTTTTATATATTATATTCTATCCAATTACATACGATTTCACCATCAATTGAATGATATCTTCGCTCATGCATACATACAACTTACCATCTCCAAGATGCGATGAGATTTTGTTCCCCGTCGTAAACATTCAAGAATAAATTTAATTTGTTAATTAAAAATAAATTTTAATAACCTAATATAAATATGGATATGAATAAAATACATTATATCCAAAAAAACATTACATACCTACCAAAATATATAAATGAAATTGAATCAGTTAACACCCAATATAATGATACAACTGAAATATTATTACCAAAGCAATATTAGATGATCATATATGATATCATATTTATATATGGGGTTATTGTATAATTTATTGAAAATTATTTAACTCTTTTATTGGAGGTTAATGTACCCTCATCTAATGAAACGTATAAGGTAAGGGTTAACATTACAATCTCTTTATTATCCGAGGTTGTTTGTATGTTAGTATATACTGGGACTTCTTTGTCATCCACATTCATTTTTCTTAAAAATATATTTCAAAATATATTTATTGTTGCCTATAATATGGGATAACTTCATATTTACCCTTGTTTAACATTATATATTTTCTTTAAATAATAATTTTGTCATTTTTTTAAACTATGTACTTGATCTCTTTTTCATCAAAATTAAGAAAAGAATGTTTTTTAAATAATATGGCCTCTATGGCCATTTGCAACCATCATAACACCTTCAATGATTCCATTAAATTATTATCATAATAATTTCAAAATAAATGTGTTCTTTTATAATTATGTTACTTCTAAATGATTTCAAAATAGAAAAATACATTTCCCTCAAATAGTTTTGATTTCATCTATATCAACATCCTTTGATGGATTTTACACTTGATTGATGTTGGATTGTTTTGATACATTCTTCCATACAGTATTAAAGTTTTTCTGATATGTTTGATATTGGATGTGTTATTTTTATACCATTCATGTTATATAGTAAGAGTATTAACATTTCTTTAACTATTTTTTATTTGAATCATTATGTTATGTTTCAGAATTTTCAAATGAGGAATGTATTGGAATTAGTATGTGATGGTTGGAGCCTACTATAGCTCCTCATTGAATAGGTAGGTATCATGAGACAAACTTATTTTTAGAAAAATTCTTGAAAAACTGATTATTTTCACTCTTGGCACGAGGCCTTGACTATGTGGTTATGATGTCCAGCATTATGCATTACATCACTATGAAATTAGATATTGATACTACATGTGATCATTTGACTAGTAGAATATCCATGTGAATAAGTAAATGCAATTATTTGATTTATATTTTCATTATTATACTGATGTTTAATTTTAAAAGGGATGTGTTTTAGTCAAATAAATTTCTTTAAATGTTTATTTTTTATTATGATAGTTCTCTTTATATTTTTATACTTATTAAATATATGAGCTCACCACATTCTTATTTTAATTTTTCCCAGGATTTGAAGAATTAATATATGATTGACTTACTGGATTGGCTATAGGATATTAGTGTGTTCTGAGGAGAAACCATTTTTTTCTTTTCATTTCATTATGTAATTTTTAACGTATTTTTGTATCTAGTACTTCCAAGGCTACTGAACTAATGCGTCTTTCGAGACACGATATCTTGTGATCATACCAATATTATGTAATAATGCACCGACTATGGGTAATTGCGGTCGGGGAGTTACATATATAATGAATTTATTCTTATTTAACTATTCTAAAGTATTTTCTCAAAAAAAATATACTAATTTAGATACCATTATTATGTATTTTTTAAGTAAATATGATAATCTTATTTTGGGATGTATGAGCCACCGCCTCCTCAAACTGATGTGATTCATTTACACATCACATGGATTGAATTAAAGAAGTATTTAGTGAAATAATATGATATATATTAAATAATAATGTTCTTTTAGTTATATTATGTATCTATATATACATATATGTAAATTACATTCATTTTTTCAATTTGACAACGAAATTCATAAACAACATTCTTACGTACGTACGGCCTACCATCTCTATGAACTGGGTATTCTATTTAATATTTATTTATTATATAAACTATCACAAATAAAAAAACACCAAATATAAATGATAATTATATCATGATTTACAATCGGTAAATCTTGATATAATTATAATAACTAAACTACAAAAAATTCAGACACAAGCAAAAAATCGGATATTACCATTAGTGAAATATTAATTTATAATTCTTTATATGAGGGTAATATAATGTCATTATCAAAACATGTATGTAATTTGATATAAGAATACAGTTTTATAATTAGTGAATAATAAATATATAATTTTTATGTTTGATGTTTTTATGAGTATAAAGAGAGTCGAGACATAAGGTCAGGAAATTTCATCTATCTTTTCATTTCCCTAAGATACATTTCATATCCCCCAGTAATATATTTTTTATGGTGATTATACTACACATGAATATATTAAATGGATATACTCAATAAGTTTATTGTTATTTTCATATCTAGTTTTTGATCTCTCATTAATGGTGTTTATGTTTTAGGTGTTACAAATTCAATAATGTAGTTTTGCATCAATTTTTCTTCATTGAGACACATGCCATCAAATTCAAGAGCCATGTTTTTAAACGAATTTTCAATGATTTTATTTTTATTTCATTTTTAATGAAAAAATATTCTAATTTTTTTATTGTTTCCAATATTCTTTTAAATATTTTCTATGTATTTTCAATGAAATTATTTTCAATTTTTTTTTCAAAATTTTTTTTCTAAGAAATAGTTTTCAAATTTTTTTTGAGTTACTTTTATATGTTTTCATGGAAAAATTAATTTCAAAATGTTTTCATGTTTTCACTTTATGTTTTGAGAGTAAATTATTTCAAAAAGGATTTATGTTTTAAATTCATTTTTTAATGAAGGGTATTTTTTGACAAGAATTTTTTTAAATGGTTCATTCCAAATTATTTTCATTATAAGATAAAATTTATTGGTATTTCTCATGTTTTTATAGGAAATGATCAAAATGTTCCACTAATATTCATTCTATTAATGTTTTATGTAATGATGGAATGGTTTTTAGGAAAACTATTTTTCTATAATTTCCTCATGATTTGGAATATTTCGTCTTTTAATATGTTATGAATTTACAAAATTATTACGATGCATATCTTATTCAACATGTTAGAATACGATTACTGGTTTATAACACAGATTTTTTATCATCAGTTATTATTTTATTATAATGAAAATAATCACTTTTTTTGGGTTATGATATGATGTATGTTTTGTTAAATTATGGAAAATTTATCAGTGATTTTATTATAATATTGGTGGACCTATAATGAATTGGGAAAATATGTAGATCACATGAGATATTACTTAGAGTCTAGTTGATGGCCATTCCCCACTATGGGAATATGGGGAATCTAAACCACAAAAAAGGAAATGAATATGAATATTGATGGTGTTTTGCCTCTTCATATAGTCACCACAATGAGTGAAAAGGCGGAAACACAGTCCACTATGGGATGATGGGGAAACTTGTTACACAATAGGAAGATGGGGAAACCCGGTCCACTAAGAAAATATGGGGAATCATAATATCGTAATAAAAAAGGAATATTACTGGGAATAGTGGTGTATCATTCCTAGTAGGTGTAGTACCCAATAAGTACCATAATATGTACTATAAATGAATATTGACTTATAGGTAATGATGTTACATATTTATCTGTATGAAACAATTCAATGACTTATTTCTATGTTATTCATTCATACATTATTCCCTTATTTACCTTATGATTCTTGTATTATTAACCAATAATATTTATCCCATGATTCATGTTTATGATCATTGAAATGTATGGAATTATCTTCTGATGTGAGGGCCACATTATCATACCCTAATTATTATGATTATTCTTACATATTTCCTTTTATTACACTTACTAAGAATCTGAGTTAATGAGTTTTTCTGTTTCATTCCCCTGGATATGTAGATAAGTATTTTGTATGATTTATATAAGAATAGTTCTAGTCAAGAAGATCCAAGTGTGAGATAACTTAGATCATAATTGTACCATTTTTTATGTTACCACATTTCCAAATTCACTTGACTAACACAGACTCTGGTATCTATTTGTGTAATATATTTAGTTTTCCAAAAAATGTTTTAATTTAAACATATGTAATGTTTGGGCCCCTATAGTTGTTGTTAGAGGAAATGTTCAGTATGATTTGGAAACTATTATCTAAAAAATCATATAGAGAACCATAGGGACATGCCTAAGGATAAGTCTACGGAAGAGGAAAAGTATAAGAAAATGTGATCGAAATTTGGTAAGGTATAGAGAGATTGGTTTACTATAAATAAATCCTCACCAATATACTATAAGTTTACATTTTTCTACAATATAAGTACCTAGGAGAAACAACTCTAACAAAGTGCATCAGGACTAACTTTATCATAACTTGGTGCATTACAATAGGCCTTACTCTGAACCTGTTGTAACACTAATTGGGGATATACATTCATAATTCACAGACTCTTCATGAACCATCATGATGGATTTAAAAATAACATGGTTATATATAACGAAGGATAAATATATAGTTTTATATATTAAGGAATGTGTCCAAATTTTTAAATCATGAAAGTGGTTTTTCATATTTATGTGGTTCCTCACTATGACATATTTTTATTACATTTTGGATTATCATTCTACTCAATGGCTGGAAACAAAAGTAACTATGTTAATGGCCACTGCAATAGAAAATTCAATTTTTTTATCATAATTATTTGGATTATATTGAATATGGATTTAGAAACCTCATTGATATTCTCATGATGTATTCTAAAGCTATGAATCATACTGAGCATCCAACCAATAAAAAGAGGGAACCATTTTCTGTTGAGTCCATTGTGAGACAACATCCACCATCATTAAGCCGATCTAACTAACAACTTCTTCTTAAACACTCCCTGTGTAGAAATGAAAATCTATTCCCTGTTATCTAATGTATGAATCTTGAAAAATTCATTTAGTTTGTTTATCGGTCAGAACCTGAAGAAGTCTACAATGGGAGATTAATCAACCACATAAAGAGTGGAGATGCAATTCTATCCATGTATTGGGAGGAGTTCAAGACCATATTCTTCATTTAGTACATTCCTTGGATTTTTAAATGAATATGGGAAACTATTTCATTGATTAGAAGAAAAATTATGATAATTATTTAGTACCTATAATGATAATTTTCGTAGACATGTGAGGTATCATTCTATAATTATCATCCAACCAGAAAGTGAAGTTGATAGTTTCTTTTATGGCTTAATTCCAAGTATAATAAGGTTGTTGGCCATTAGAGAAATTAATACATATGATGATATTTTTAGTTGTGAATACAAATTTTTAATAGAGGATGAATATACATATCAATGTCAAGTTATAATCATGAAACAGATGATGGGCTTCAAAAGAAAGTCTAAAAAAATAAATATAACTAGATGATATTTATTTTATGGAATATATGTGTACAATATCTTGGAGGGAATTTTTTTATTGGTTATAATAGTTGTTTTATGTGTGGAAGGGAAGGCCGTCAGGCAATTTATTTCTACACTGGTGGGAAGAATTTTTTCAATGAAGAAAATCGAGGTAAATCTACAATGAATAAACCTCACACAAATCATTTCATTATGTGTAAAGAGGCTAAAATTTAATCTAATAAATTTTCAAACCTAAAGTGTTGTCCTGATGATCGGTGTTAGCACCCTTTAAATGTAAGGGATACAGGGAAATATCTTGTGGTCACTATTTCTGACAAGGGTTGTGATTATGACGTGGAAAAAGGAACACTTTTCATCCAATTGAGGAATAATAATGTCTTATTTGATTTTTGATCTATCCAAACTTTCATATCTAAATTGTTTTATTTGGGTATTATGATTCCACACAAATGATCGGACATCGGCTTAATTGTGAAATCCACTGATGGTACAATGATTTCATCTCACGTCTATGATTCCAGATTGAATTATGTTTGTCAGAATGTGATTCCTGAAAATTATATCATTATCCTTAGGTTTTATATGATTTCATCATAGGAATAGACTGGAATTATATGAATAAATCATAAATTAATTATCATTTAAGGGATGTTATGTTTGATTTTTAAAACCAACATAAGATCAACTATAAATATGATTATAATTATGATCTTCTTATAGATATTAAATACATTGTATGAAGCTTAATTTTAATTCTGTTGGTGTGCTTGTCGTAAATGGTTGGAGAGATTCCTGACACTGATAATATGCATATTTCATCAATTTGGGGATGTATTCTTGAATGATATGCCTCTAATTCCACTATAATGATATATTGAGTTCATGTTACAACCCATACCTTTATCCACACCAATTTAAATGAATCCTTATAGAATATGTCAATCGAGTTTCATAAATTCAAGAAGAAACCGCAAAACATCATTGATATGGGATTAATATGGGATGGTGTGTCACCTTAGGGAAAACCTATCCTTTTTGAGGAAAATAAAGTTGGATCAATGTGACTCTGCATTGATTATTGTGATTTTACATTATCATGATCAAAAACCAGTATCATCTTCGTTGTATTAATGACTTGTTTTATAAATTATGTGGAGCTCAATATGATTCCATGATTGTCCTTTTTTTAATATCATCAATTGAGTGGAATAAAAAAATATATACTGAAGAAAATAATACATGAATGGTATAGACACTATAACTATATAGTGATTCATTTATTTCTTAATATTTCCCTTAGTATCTTCCCAGATTTGATGAATAGAATATTAAGATATTACATTTATTTGTATGGGGTTTTCTATATTGACTATATTATTATCTTTTCAAAGGGAAAGGAAGATCATAAAGACCACATGGAAATAGTACTAATGACCTTAGGGAAAGAGCAAATAAATTAAAAAAATTAGAAGTTTTAATTTTGACTACTAAAGTTTCAATTTCTCTATCACATAATCTCAATATTTGGAATAGTAGTAGATCTATCAATGATGGGGGCTATTGAATGTTGTCCTAGAACTACCACATTGAATGAGTTATATAGTTTTCAGAGATTATTTATATATTATTAATGTATAATTTCATAATTTCTCTTTAATATATAATCCTCTAACCAACTTAATGTAGAAGGGTACCAAGTTCCTCTGGACAGATGAATGTGTGGGAAATATCATGGAACTACTGAAATGGAGATTCATCAAACCATTACATAAATTACCTTTTAGTTGAGATGGGTTTGTAATCTATATTGATGCATACATGAATTAATTTATTTTTATTTTAATGATGAATATCATAGTTTTCTATTATTTCATGTGACAAATGATGATTTTTGAACAAAATTACTAAAATGATTATTTGGTTGTTGAAGCAGTAATTTTTTAATTTATGATATTGGAGGAATTATCTATGTAGAAAAAATGTCTGATATATATACAGATTGTAAAAGTCTAAAATATGTATTCACATAGAAGGAGTTGATCATGACCTAGATAATATGGTCAGATATTAAAATGAATTATGATTTCTCAATACATAATCTCCCTGGGAAAGAGAACAATGTGGAACATTCTTTGAGTCAAATGGGGCATGCTATTATATGCATGGTGATGATGGAAAAAGATCAAATATTGATATAATTTAAAATGATGGATTTATAAATCTTGACCGAAGGGTAAAAATCTTATTTTTCTCATTTGAATTTTCATCCCTCTATCAATGTTAATAACAAATAGGCACATAAGAATGATTTATAGATGAAAATAGTGTTTATAAAGGCTCTTGAGTTTAACCTTCATCATGATGAAATGATAAGGTTCAAGAACTAGGTATGTGTTTATTCATTTCTAGATTTGAAGAATAATTTATTGGAGGAAAATCATAGTTTTTAATTTTCAATTCAAAATTTATGTAGGAATTTGTATAAATTCTAGGAAGAATAATTCTAGTGGGAGATCAATAATAGGGATATTGCAGAGTTTTTACCTAGATGATTGAAATACTAAATTGTTAATAAAAAATAAAAAAAATGTAAGGGGTTGTTGCATCCATTACTCATACCTGAATGGAAATGTGAGTAAATCATTATGGATTTTGTCATTAGACTCCAAAAAAATAGCAAAAGGGTTTAATGATATATGGGTTTTAGTTGATCTCTTTACTATTTTAGTGAAATTCATTTATATAAAAGGAGATTTATACCTTGATTAGATTTCCTAGATATATATTAAGGAGTTTTAATGGCTGTACAAGTGCCACATTAAATTGTATATTGCTGGGATTTGAGACATACCTGAATGTTAAGGTATAACCTTCAATAAGCACTTAATATGGAATTCAGTTTCAACATTTCTTATCATCCTCAGATGGGCGGTCGGTCTGCTAGAATAATTCTAACAGAAGATGATATATCCAGAACTTGTTTGTTAGATTTAAAATGTGTTTTTTAAGTACACCATCAACTAGTTGATTTTTCTTAAAAAAAATATACTTCAATAAAGTATATATGTGGTTCTTTACCAAGAATATTATGGGAAGAAATTTTGTTCTCCACCTTGTTGGGATGAAGTTTGAGAAATACATATATTAGTACCTGAGATAGTTGGATAATTGGTAGATAAGGTTAGAACCATTTATTTTTATACCAAGGTAGCTCAATTTCAAAATAATAGTTATGCTTATAAGCATTGGTATGGCCTAGAATTTGATGTTGATGAGATTTTTTTATATGATTTTTTTCTATGAAAAATGTTTTTTGTTTTATAAATAAAGGGAAACTAATCATATAGTATATCAACCCCTTTCAGATTCTTAATACTATCAAAACAATATATTATCTCTTGGAACATCCACTTAATATCCCTCAAGACCACGATGAGTTCTATTTATCTCTCCTAATAATGTTCTTACATGAGCCATCATCGGTACTAAAATCAGAGGTCATCCACCTAGATTTCGATCTTTATTATATAAAACATCCAATCAAAATTACAGATCATATAGATAATTTTATAAAAAATAAGAACCATAAACTGATCAATGTTTTTAATAGAAACAAAAAAAAATTATATTAATCACCACGAGTTTCTGTCAATTGTGTTTTGATGTTTTTTTATTAAATTTTTTATGTAAAAACATTGATACACCTAACTTGTTTTAAAAAATACCAATTGTGTCCCTTCCACCCTTTATAAATGGCCACCACATCTCCCCTCCATAAAATGTCTCAAATGACATAATTTTGGTCACAATAAAACCAAGTATCTTCATTAAATCCTAAAATTCATCCTTCAATTCTTCCTTTGTGTAGTAAGGCAAACAAGGAATCCTTTTGGTGAAATTTATAGTTACCCAAGGAAGAGTAAAAATACATCCTCAAGATCCTTTACATTATTTTATTTATACAATACATCAATTCTTTTTTATTACATGTATAAATAACATACTCAATATCCAAAATATATTGATATGTTTTTATGATAATATTTTCACCTAATGTTATACACACGTCCATGTAATGAGTAATGAACTTACAGTTCTTGTGTATGATGATTTTTCATCTCACAAAACGATGTTTTTTCCTCTAATACCTATCATGGTTTAGAATTATGATGAAAAATATATTATTATATGATATATATGATAAATAGTGTTTATTTATTAATATATTATATTTATAAAACAAATAACCTTATTCTTTCCATTTTGTGTAAACATAATAATTTCATTTATGTGTGGACTACAACCTCTTCAAAACATAGTTATTTGTTCGCAAAATACATGGAATATTTTTAAGATGATTTAGAGAAATTATATGATATATATGAAAATATATTTCATATTTAATGATATTATTTATATATATATTTTTTAATTCAGTTACTTTATCTCATTCAATATGACAAGGAAAAATAAAAACAATGTTTATGTTTACAAATATCCTACTGTTTCCTTTAACGACGTATTAAATTTAATATTTTATATTATTAATATTATTATAAATACATTTATAATGAATATAAAATATATTTATATTATGTTTAAAATCTATAAATCATGAAATAAGTATGAGCACCCAAAATATAACAAATTAAAATACATCATAAAAACAAACTGGATATTACTCGAAGAAAAACCTTAACACGAACCCATTAATATGTGGCTAATATAAAGTATATATTAAGCCATATATTTTATTATGTATAATAATAAGGTTATTTAAATAAATTTTAATAAAATTATATTTATTATTGTAGAGTTTTTTATGTTTATGAAGAGACTCATGACATAAGGTAAGGGAACATCAACTCCATTTTTATTTCTATGATATAAATGTATTATTCAACACTCATTTTTTTATTTAAATTCCCCAAAATATATTCTATATTCATTATCTTCAGATTATTTTTAAATTTACATATACATTTTATGCTCTATCATTCATGGGGATTATATTTCATCAGTTACCAAATTAGAAGAGTAATTTTTTCTCAATTTTTCATCTTTTCTAAACATTCAATAAACATTAAGAACCATGTTTTAAAAATGTTTTAAAAATGATCATTTAAGTTAACTTTATTGTACATAGGATTTTAAAAATGATTTATGTTTTTCAATATTCCATAAAAAAATTTCAAATTATTTTTAATGAAATGGTTTTACAAAATTCTTTCATTTTCCTTTTCAATGAAATTATTTTCAAAAAAATATTCAAGTATATTTTATATGTATTCAAGGAAAATTAATTCCAATTTTTTTCAAATATACATTTTATGATATTAGATATAATGTTTTTCAAAAGGCATTATGTTTTAACAGAATTTTTAGTAAAATTATATTTTTCCATTGGAAATTTTTTTAAAAGTTTATTTCATATTTATTTTCCATATAAGATAAAATCCATTGGTGTTAAACATGTCTTTTCATGTAATAATCATAAGGTGCTATATATATTCATTATCTAAATATTTTTTTTATTGAATTTTTTTACAAATTCTATCTAAATTTCATGGGTTACATGCTTACAAAACCCTCTTATTTTCGTAGATTATGCATTGATGAAATGATTTTTATACCTATACTTTTTCAAATGGTAAGATGTTAATAGATTTTTTTGAAAACCATATCATTTCAGGGATTATGATTGCATGTGTATTATAACCATCTATTTTAATAGGTTATGATATGATGAATGTTTTATTATTATTTTTAAAATGTATGATATAGTATTTTTTGATAGGTGGGACTTATATCTCTCTATAATGAATTGGGTAAAAATTTATATCTCATGAAATAATGATGAAAATATAGTTAAACGACTTGATCCACTATAGGATAATGGTGAACCACGATCCTTTATAAGGAAAGTATCATGATAGGGGTTGGGGTTTTGTCCGACATAGTATTTATTGTCATTATAATTACAGAGGATAAGGAAACGTGATCCACTATAGAAAGATGTGGAAACCCCATACACTATGGGATGATAGGGAAACCTGATATACTATAGAAAAATTCAGACACTCATCCCTTTAAAAGGAATAAATGGTGATAAGGGATGGTGGTGTGTCCCTCCTAGAAGGTGAAGTACCCATAAAGTTCCATAATAGGATTTAGAAATAAATAATGAATTATAAGGAATGATATTACATATTTATGGTTATTCTACAATTCTATGTCTTCTTCATATGTAATTATTTCATATCATATTCTCTGGTTTCCATTCTGATTAATGTATTGTGAAATTCCAATCATTGTTACATGATTAATATTTTTGATCTTTGATATGGAGGGTATTCTATTATAATTTCATGATCACATTATCCTACCCTTATGATCATGTTTATTTGTATATATCTCCCTATTTTACCATTTCTGATTATCAATGATCACACCTGTTTATGTCTCCTTTCCAAGGATACGATGATATGTATTATGTCAGATGTGTCTCAAAAGGGTTCTATTAAATAATAAGAATGTCCAAAATAATATATCTCACTAACATACCAGTGTATATATCACTATGTCTCAAATGGAACTAGAATTATATGGTCGTTTGGATTTTTCTTGTGTAATGAATTGTGTTTTATGAAATAACTATTTTAATATTAATGTATGAAAATTGAGGGTACCCATAATTAAAATGTAAATAAATATTTATTTTCACTAAATAAATAGTATCTATTATATGTGTAAATATCCTTGAATTTCCCATCTAGGTCTGGTGATATCTACTCCATCCAGCATTCCATACACTCATTGTTCAACTCATTGGATTCCTCTTGGTAATACTATGAGTCTTTTTTTACTAAATATCACATTTTCATTCACTATATAGAATAATAAATCCAAGTTAGCCAATATTTCATATTTTGGGGCAATTTTTCTAAAATCGTTGATTTATTATAATGGAATAGAACATAAAATTAGACAAGGAGTTATCTACCAATATATGGTAGATTTTATCCTGGTTTTGGCTAATTATATATATATATATATATAATGTGGGTCATTATTCTGCATTCTATAATATTTCTATATTAATTATAAATTTTTAATTTTTATTTTAAATGAAATTTTTAATACATGAGATACTATTATATACACCTTAAAAATTAAGGATGAAAAACTCAATTCCACAAACTGTTTGGTTTGATAAATATTTATACTTAATAATTTTACCTTATATAGGACCATGAATCATTATGATGTGGGTTTTATAAGAAATTCATCATTGAGGTAATAAATCAAATTTAATGAAAAGTTAAACAAGGAATAATGAAATGTGAAGTGAAATTCCATTTAACTTGACTATATTAACTATTATGTATAACCATTACTGAATGGGATTAAATGGAAATGTAAAATTGTATAAATATATTACATGATCCTTGTTAAATAATGTGTTATACTCACAAAAAATGATATGAAAGAAACAAAAAATGTATTTTAATTAAATTGAAAAATTTTAGGACCATTATATACAATTATAAGAGGGGTTTCCTTGGGAATGTCTTTGATCCACCCAGGTGTTTCCATTACTACCCAGATGACACCACTTTATCTATGAATGTGTTTTCCTAGAGTTGATACCCCTATTGGACATAGTCCCCATATTACAATGATGAACACCCAGTCATAATTCCATATATTAATATATAAATATCCTACACATACTCGAATGAGTTTTATTATCTCTTTTGATTCAACTTCACACCCTATAATGTAGAAGCCCTCATATTATCTCTATGGGTTCCAATTAGGTCTATCTCAAGGATAGCAATGACTTGTTCCTATAAATCAGCACAATAATAATTATAGTACTGAATTGACGAGGGTTTATCATTGGATTGCGCTAATAGACCTATATCTAGATTGTATGAGTTACTATGATTAATTAACCCAAACTTCTATGGTCATGGACTATATTGGTATACCTTTGGTAATGTAATATTTTTAATATCGTAGTTTAAATTATTATAATAACTCACAACAGAGGCCAATGAAATTATGGTCAGGTGGGTGTCATTCATGAACTTGGTCCAATTGGGTTCACTTATTTTACTACCTTATTTAATACATGCATAATATCAATTGTAAATTCACTAAGTGGATGGACATAGAAACCACTAGTGGTGCAAAACTATGTTTAACACATATGATTTCATGTTCTCAGGTTGGTACTCATATAACCTTCCAGAATTTAGGTTGGTGTAATCATGGTTTACCTACTATATCCCCATCATTTTTTAAACTATTATAGAGCGTTGGAGGGTAAGACCAATCTTGTGTTCTTGATTCTATTCAAGATAGATTTTTTTTCTATTTTGGTTATTTTTTATAACATTAACTCGGTATATAGGATATCATCTTTCTGTTTTACTTTCCATTTTTTATAGAATCATTAGATGATATTTTTATATGTAAATTTTTTTATTTTTTAAATTATTTGGCTAATATCTTTAATATTCTATTCTCTTTATTGTACTTATACTATTGAAAATATATTCTTCCACAATTTTATCTATTTAATTCTATTCTGATTTACTCTAATTATGAGGGTATAGTCTCCACATCATAACATTGTAGACCCTCAATACTAGTTGATGACAACTATCACATTGGGAGTAGAGTTTTTGTCGACGTGGAAAACAAAATTTTCTTACTTATGGGTGAACCATACATGGGACATCAAAAACTGGTATATGAGAACTTTATCATTGGTCATACTATTTTTTGTACGGTTGAAAGTTGACTAGGAAAGTGTCTAAAATTGGAAATGATCTTATTCATGATAGTAGCTAATCTACATATAGGGAATATTGAAATTACATAAGATGTTGAATTTTATGCCTGATTGGTACTATTTCAGTTTCATAGATTTCATTTTTTTGCGACAAACATGATTTGTGAATTTTTTTTATTATATAATGTAATATCTAACCATTGTATCATCACCATAAGGATGTATTGTTTCATGCGTTATTATTAGAATCTGAGGATTTATTTTTCATGGACATATCATTCCTTTTCTACTTTATCACATTCAATTCCTTTAATATGGTTATAGATTGACTATTATATCATTATTTGAATACAATTTATTTAGAATAAATGAGATAAATATTTTTTAATTAAATTATCTACTTTAAACTAAATTGTTTTTTCCTACATAGAATGATGATGGAACATTAACTAAAAAATTATGACATGTTTTTGTTGTGTGACTATGGTAACAAAGACTGAAATGTTTTTTGATTTTAATTACATGAATCCAAATGTTAACTTATAGAGCATGTAATTATAAAAATTGTGATTGGAAATTCATCTAATTATATAATCATAGATTAAATGATTCATCCTCATGCCCCATGGGAGGGTTTGGATGTTGTTACATGAATTATTAATTTTAACATATAACAAGTATTATTTTATAACATGGGAATGGTAAATTATCTTATAGGACTTTGACGATTATAAATATGAACTAGATAATTATAAAAAAGTGATGAAATTGTTTCTATTAAATGGAGTATCTGATATATTAATAATGGATTTTTTCAACTATAACATTCAATTGAGACTCTACATATCAGAACCTTTGTTATAAAACATGAGGAAATTACAAATACCTAACCATTATAGTTGGTGTTGGGAGTGTTTTTTTTTGTTCCCATGTTTTATTCTAGGATACCTACACCTGACTCTTATAGTAGGAATATGGGTATTGAACCTTATATAAGAATGCTATATATATTTCTGGATCTTTACTGTAATATGTTCTTTGCCATCGATTCCAATTATGACAAGTGAGTTTGAAACATTACATATATTCCTACACGATGGCCTATAGTTATGTTCCATGATGTTGGTGATGACCATAGTCCATAGGTGATGGAACATAAACCTCCATTAGTACCTCCAATGGTTCCCAATATAGAACCATATATTACTCCTCGTTTGGGTATTGATTATCAATTTAGGGAAGGAATTTTAGGACAACAATAGTACATATAGGTAACTTTACTACCTTTCCATTCTATGGGATGGTCAACTACAAAATTACACAAGCAGCACCCTCCAGCCTTTTTAGGGGAAATATGATCATAGGATGTTGAGTTGTGTATAGATTTTATACCTACAATATTGGATTATAAAGGGACACCATTAGAAAAGATATTAAATATCACATTTTATATTCACATAGGGTCGAAAAATATTTGGTGGAATGTTTTGGCCCTAGATGATCAATGTCATGTTACGATTTTGAGGAATTTTCAATCTAGCATCCACGATCACATATTTATAGAGAAGTTGTGGATTGATCAATCGAAATATTTTATACACCTATATATGAACTAATTATTTTTTATGTACTACTCTAGTTTCATAGGGCTCTAATATTTCTTTCATTCTCCCTTTCATGATGTGTTTTCTAGATCTAGGAGATTTGATGTTCTGATAATGTTTATTGTCTAATAATAAGTGAATTTATTCAGAATGACAACTATTTATGAGATAGTATGTAATTCACTTATCATTGAGAGAAATTTATTAGATGAAGAGAATGTTTTCTTGGGTTTTCCAGTACATAGGAAGGGTGGAATTTCATCTAGCAGTAGGAGTAATCACCATGAATTATATCACTAGGTAAACATTCAAAAATGTATTCTCACCAGTAATAGTTTGGTATATCCCTAGTGAAGGGGGTCAATGAATATGAACCCCCAATTAAGTATAGTCTTAGTTGGGTGCCATGATTTCTATAAAATGGTTCATATTTAGCAGTGTTGATGAACCATACTCCTAATGTGTAATGAAAGGCGATCCTCACTAAATATAGGTCCTTGATTAATATCCTAAACACCAAATTAGATAGGGGTTGGAGAATCATATGTTGTAATGATAACATGAATGGATGAGGTCTCTGGATTTAGGATTATAATTTGACAGGGTGTTTCATAGCCATTTATATTTGTATCTATCATAGAAAATCATGGGCTTGAAATTTAGTACTTTTCTCTTGTGATGAATCTTAATACTCTATTTGGAGTGTATTCGAGGACTGTATGTCAATCAACAAAATTCATCCTAAAAATAGGTACACAAATGTTTTATTGGTAATTTATTCTCTATGAGATAATGTGATTAGATATGAAACTCTGGATGGATTGGATGATTCCCAACCATTCCAATGTTGAGTATTTTTCGAGACATTGTATTTTTTTTCCAATATATCAATATTTAAGTCCATAAAGGAGAATTGGATTTACATGATAGTCAAGATGAACCTGAGTAATGTGGGATGAGTATAGTTACAACCCATATATGTCACAACCTGCCTCCCCAGGCCATGAACCTTATCATCTGACCTCATAGGTCTCCTGTAATAACTTGGTTGTCTTCCCAGCACACCATAGTCTATTATTCACTTGGGTCGCCTATCAAGCTAAGGATTGTCCCCACAGGCCAACACATGTTCCTTCAGTGTGTTTTCTCCTCACTCACAAACACCCTGGGAAACATCCCAGTTGGTCACCCATCCTGATTACTACTCCAGGCCAAGCATACATAACTGTGAAGTTCTATTCAGGTAGGCTCCCGAAAAGAAAGGTGAACCTTGTTTACATGGGAAGTAACATTTAGCCTTTTAAGTCTCATTTTTTCAGGGTTGTTACATTATCCCCCCCCCCCTTTAAATCACAACGCTCTTGTTGTGGACCCCAAGACTCCAACACAGGAAGTGCCTAAGCACATCCGGCTGGGTACTGGCTCTGATACCATTTTTCATGACCCGCCTACCCGAGCCATTAACCTTATCATCTTGCCCCATAGGTCTCCTGTAATATCTTGGTTTCCTTCCCAGCACACCATAGGCTATACTCACTAAGGTCTCCTATCACGCAAAGGACTTTCCCCATAGGCCAACACATGTTCTTTTAGTGTGTTTTTTCCTCACTCACACACACCCTAGGAAACATCCCAGAAGGTCACCCATTGTAACACCCAGAGATTTTATGAGATATATTCTTTTTAATTCATTTCATTGTACCCTACACTATGATTACCTTGTACTATATGCAACACCGTATTACCTTGTAGTATACGCAACACTATTCTTGGATCTTGTTACACACAATTTCAAGTTCGCAACATTGAGTGTATATATATATGTATATATATGTATATATATTCAATGTATAAATTAAATATGGTAGGATTATGTTATGCAAAACCACAAAGCAGTCTTGGACTACATGCAGCCCTGACTTGGCTTACATTACATGCAATCACGACCTTTCTCGATAGCGTGTGTTGTACGCAATACCGGGTTTCACTAAACAATGATATATTGTATTTATATTATTATGGAGTAGCCTTTATTAATATTATTAACTAAATTTTGAATTTTAAAACATTATTATTCATCTTACACATATTCTAGAACATGTTAGGATAACAAAATAAATTTTTTTGGGTAAAATAAGTATTTTTCAAAAAATGCAGTTTTGCCGCCTTTTGATGGCGCACCCACATTAAATCTAGTTTTTGACACATTTATAAGTTCAATTTGAAGAAATAAAATTCTTCTTTGGAATCAGGATATAAAAATTTACTTTGGATAATTTTTGATACTTTTATGATAACTTTCATGTTTTGATGAATAGTAAAAAATGCACTAATTTTTAATTAAAAACAACTTTTTTCATTAAGATAATTTATATGGATAAATTATAATATTGAATGGTTTTAAAGTATAAATAGAATATATTTTTACCATTTAATATAATTTATGTCATTAGCATTGATTTTACATTAAATTCGTCGGATAAATCAATTCAATCGTTTGCAATGATTTAAACAAAAACCCATTTTCTTTCAATAAGGGGATTAATTTAAATTTAACATTGCAAATTTTGGGTATTGAATTTAGAAAAATGGATTCCATATTTGGAATCAGTGGGTCAAAATTATGTTAATAAGCTACTTTTTATTTTTGGGCATTATGAATAGTAACTACGGTATATTTTATTTACCATAGTTAAAGGTGAATCATGTAATTAAGAGTAAAACTAAGATTATAAAATTACCCCAACACCTGCCAAAATTCTATTGGATGAATAAAAGTCGACCCATATCACTTAAGGGTTGGAATAAATTCATTTTATGGACTTGTTTCCTTGAAAATAATTTATTTATTAATAAAACCAAAGAAAGTGACAACATGTCACTCTCTTAACTCTTATAAGTATATTAATTTTAATTTAGTGATAAACTTAATGAAACATCGAAAATGAATAGTCTCCAGAAAAATAATAAAATTATCTACGTCATATGAATTTCTTTATAATTTTTAGGTATTAAATAATGATTATTAATAATGACACAATAGTGATGTAGAAATTGTTTATCTAGTGAAAAATCAAGAATATAGTATTTATTAAACTAATAGTGACCATAAAAGGCACCAAAACCCTGACCAAAACTTATTGGTCATGTAAATGTAAACCATAATCATCCAATGGTCGAATATTTTACCATTTGGAGCCTTATAAAAGCGATTAGGACACTTATAATATTTTAATTTAAATAATTCCAATGTTTCCACCTTCATAATTTAACAAAGATAATAATTTACTTGTTGTTATTTTAAGATGATAAATTCGAGTAAAATTATTATTATAAAATATTTGATATTTATCTTCATCAAAAGATTTTATTTTTAATTTTTATTCAACAAATATGTATATTAAATAATTATAAAACAATGTTGTACTAATTATTTTATTAAGACATATACCACATAAATGGTATTAAAAATATGAAAATAAATATTATATGAACTATTTAATGTACTCTACTAATTTTCTATATTACTGTGACATGTTAGAAACATATTAAATATATTTTTTAATATATCCTTTGTGTGTATTTAATTTAAATTCAAATAAATGAATAGTGTCAAAATTGACACTCTTGTTATTTTATAAAAATAACATATTATTAAATTGTTTAAAAATCACAAAAATATTTAAAAATTATAAATTGAAATTTATATTGTCTATAATGACATAATTTATCTAATTATGGATAATTCATAGCACATATGTAATTTTTTATAACAATTTATAATTTAGAATTTTATTACCACAAATATAATTCAATAGATTAAATAAAGATAAATCAAGTTGATAAGGTTTAAAATAAATTATATAAATGTATAAATTTTATTGGTTGATGATATTTCAACCATATATCATCTTATATTCGAATTTAGTCATTTTGGAGGTTTTTATGTGGGGTTGGGATTTAATATAAACTAATATTTCTTATATTTCCAAAGGTGCCGCTCTCCTCCCTTATAAAAGGGCACCTCATCCCTCTCTTCCTCAAACAATTTTGAGCCTTGAATCTCGACCAAAATCTTCCCATTTCACATACCCACTTCCCTAGAAACCTTATAGAGGTACTGGTCTTCTCAAAAGACCAACTCTAGTGCCTTAAGAGAATGTTTAAAAGAGGCACTTCGAGAAAGGGGTAATACCTTCTACGGTTTTCTTCAAGTTCCATTCTTTTTATACTCCCTCTTCATTAGTTGTTTCATTATTATGTAATAAAATAAGTTTCCCTAGTATAATGATATGTTATTATAAATATGGAACAACCCCATTTTACTTTCTATCCATCCTACGGAAAACGAAATCACCGCGCGTGGGAACGTACGGAATACCGCCGCCACGTCGTGGTGTAATCTGTTTTTCCACCAAAACCTTACATGGATGGGTATAATGGTGTAAAGAATAACTATATATGTTTATTATAACATCATACTAATTTTGATATATTATACCATCCACTCCAGTTCTATTCAATAATTATGGGAATGATATCATAGCTCTTGCGTATGTACGGACTACCACCTCCACGAAGCGATGAGATTCATTCTCCATGTAAACCATACACGAATAATCATAAAGTTTATATAATTAATAATAAATAAATATATGAAATAATAATTCTACTGGACTTATATATATATATATATTTATTTCATCTATTTAGTTTCATTCAATTCAATAAGGAAATGAAAACAACATTCATGCGTACGTACGGCCTACTGTCTCCATGAACGGTGTATTTCATTCCTTTTATCAATCTATAATATATATGTATATGATGAATATATATTATATATAAATCATGTATTACCTTATGGAATTATGTAAATCAGGATATAAGTAATAATATCAAGAACGAGATGTTGAAAAGAAATATGATAAATGAAATGATTTTACCCAAAATGCTGCTTTAACATGGAATTTACAAAAGAACGGGTAATATAATGTCATAAGTGAAACATATATGATATCATAATAATGGATATGATTATGTAATATGTCAATGAAATTATTTAAATCATTATACAGGAGGTTTGGATCCATACGAATCATATCGAACCTAAGGTAAGGGATAATTATTCCAATCTCATTATTATCCGAGATTGATTATTTGTAAGTATTTACTGGGGTTATGATTATTATCCATGTGCCTATGTTCTCAAAAAGTTTTCAGAAAATGTTTACGTTTATTCTTCCATGTATGTTTAAAGTCATTTTTACCCTTTTCTACTTTTACCACATCGTATGGAAGGAATCTTTCTTTTGTTTACCATTAGAGGTACTTTTTGACTTTTCCGACAAAAGTACGAGAAAAATGCTATTTTTAACTTATACGACGTGAACAGTTTTTTACGGTTTCATAACGCCTCATTTTCATGAATCTTACTTGACAAGATTTTAGGACTATTTTCAACAATCTACTTTTCATTTAGAATCCCATGGCATTTTGTAAAAATAAAATGGGTTTGAAGAAGAAATGATATTTTCTCAAGAATTCATTTCAAGTGTTTTTTCAAAACCATTTTCCATCTAAGATGAAATTATTTTCATATGTGTATCTTTCAAGTATAATGACTCTATGATTTATATGGTTTCAATTTTCTTATTATGAAATGATATCCATTTATTTTATATGTATTATGTGATGATGAGATGATGTTTATGAAACCCATTTTATTCGTTGGGTTAATATGAATGATGTATGTTTATTTTGAGGCACAAGTAAGAATGATTTCATTATGAGATGGGTGGGACCTATACCTCCCTCCAATGCAGTAGGTAAATATTTAGTTCTAATGAGATCGACATGGCTGGAAAGATAATTTAATCTGGTTCAGTATTACAGCACTGAAACGAGGAGTGAACTCGATTCAGAAAGGGACATTGTGCACTAAGATGGTCTTGGAAGCAATGCCTAGGCAACTATGAAAATCATAACATGTGCTGAATAATTTCAATAATTACATGTTTTATTCCAAATATTTTTTATCATGGTTGATGTTCTATTATGATATATGACTTACGTACTTCAACGATTTATTTCTTTGCTCAAGATTTTGATGTTCAAATTTCATGTTCATGTTTTTTCATTCAAATGTTTATGGATTGCATTATGTTTCTATGTTTGCCCTTACTGAGAATTTGAGCTCACCATTTTTATGTTTTATTTTACCCAGGAAATAAACAAAGGTGTTATGTAAGGAAAAAAAGGGGAAGATCATTATGGGAGTTGTTGAAGATATTTCAACATGATTAGTAGTTTATATTCCAAGTTTCCAAAAACACTAAACTATTACGATCCTTGTGTTTCTATTTTTGTTATGTATTAAGTATTCTGCAAAAGTAATGTAATGTCCATGTATGTCAAGCTTCAGGTCTCTACATTTGGTATCATAGGAAAGGTTTAGTCAAACTTTGGAAACTAGGATGCGGAAACATTTGTGAAATCCCTAAAGTTATTTCTAAGGTATTTTTAGGGATATCCCTAAGGATAAGTATACGTATAGGATATAGTCCTAGAACTATGATAACGATCTTAGAATTTAACCCATGATGTTAGATATTTAGGTTACTCCCCCTTCACTATGTTGTTTTCCCAAGCATGATTTTTTCCTCTCACACTATTCTTTTTGGGTTTTAGAAAATTGCTGGAAACAGGAAGATTCACGATAATGGAGTATATAACAGATAGTGGAATGATATTCTACATGAGAAACCAAATGAAACGGGATTTCGAAGTCCAAACATCGTTATTATGCCTAATCAGCAATCTCATAATGTGGTCAATAATTACAACTTTGGTAAGTATCCCGACTCAGATAATAAGAGAAAGCTGGAGTTTCATGATGATCATTGAGGAAAAAAAGTTCAATTTCCCTCATGTAAATCATGTGGGAAGAGGCATCAAGCAGATTGATTCAAAGGAACTGGAAGACGCTTTGGGTGTGGAAAAGAAGGACACAAATCTAGTAAGTGCAAAAGAAAAGGTTTAGTTAACACCATGGAAAAGGATAATGGTATTTCTATGAAATCAACAGTGATTAGATGTTTTAAATGTGGAATGTACGGGCATTTTGAAAAACAATGCCCTAAGGGAAAATCTCATGACGTGAATCAGCATGGTCATATGAGTAGTATTTATGTGGATGATGATGAGGAGACTACACATGATATATGAGATGAATGAAGTTTTGAAGCTCAGTCAGTTGTTTAAGAAGGTAGTTGAATGATTGTATGTTTATCAAGAGTTATGTTTTTATAGTTAATGGTACTATGGAAAAACAATTATCTAAGGATTGTTACACTATTATTTTTCCAAAAGTATTTGAAAGTATATGTTGAATGGTACCGGTAACCATGAAAGGTTATTCAAATATTTTTGGAAGGTTGATGATATGCGCATAATGATGGGATAGGAAGATAATGAGATGTTTGATAGTATTCATGAGCTCATGGCTGATAAAAGGACAAAGTGATATCATGATTTGAGTATATAGATTTTATTTGGGAATTTTGTATATGGAAAGAGTTAAATTTTGACAGAATTCATGTTTTCACTAAGGTTCTATGGTAATTCATGTTTCAAGAGAATACATGATTAAGGTATTCACATGATTGGAATGTGATCAACAAGATATTTCGAGGACAAATGAAGGAATTCACATGCTTGGTAAATGACATTTCTAGTAATTTATTTCTTTATACCATAAGCTTGGACCGAATTTTTTTTGATAACCATAAAGATTTTAAATGGATTATGATGGATATAATTTAGTATTGTTTAAGGCTATAACTTCTTTTGATATTATTTAGTGGATGTTATAGTAATGTTGTTTTAGAAAAAGGACAATCTGTAGGACGGGCGACATCTCATTGCGTCGGGCAAGGCTGTGGGAATCAAACCCAAAACCGAAGTGTGACTGGCCTTTATCGCCTAACACTGGCCTATAGGAAGTCCCTGGTTAGTAGAAACTAGTTTTATTTTATTAAGTTGTATGATATATGAATTATAAGTTCATTTATATAATCGTATATGATTAACCTCACCATAGATGGACTTACATATATTTGATAACTTTTTCTACCCTTTTGTTCAAAACAGATGGAATGCCCCATAATTCTATCACATGATCTGTTAGTACTTCACGAATAACCAATTGAACTTCATTTCATTAAGAGATGAAGTGGAAATTGTTCAAACCACAAACAACGGTGATATTTTACCAAAATCAAGCATGTATTTATTCAAATTAAAAATTTTCAACTTTAGGGAAATGATATTGAAAACCAAAAAATGTTGTCCTAGTGCTCTTATATCCAATGAATCAGATATTACCTTAGATCATCACAACACTATGG
This sequence comes from Viscum album, assembly GCA_963277665.1. Lineage (NCBI taxonomy): Eukaryota > Viridiplantae > Streptophyta > Magnoliopsida > Santalales > Viscaceae > Viscum > Viscum album. Next base: position 478,178,468 of record OY728146.1, on the reverse strand, counting down.
CTTTTTGATTGTCGGATTTTTCATAGCCATGTTCTCTACCACTCTCCATCAGAACAAGATCATTAGATTTTCCCTCCATATCCATATTTCCACCTATACTCTCCTATGTGTAAACCCAATGTTGAGTTACCTTGGGTGACCTTTACATTTCTTACTTTCTTTTTTATAGTTATGTTTTAGTATTATTTTTTACAATGTGGGTTTCTATGAATAGTAAACGATTATAACACCAACGAATTTCGAGAACAAAATTCATTTATGGGGGGTAGAATGTAACAACCCGAGATTTTATGAGATATATTCTTTTTAATTCCTTTGACTGTACACTATACCAAGATTATCTTGTACTATACGCAACACCGTATTAGCTTGCATTATACACAACACTATTCATGGATATTGTTACACACAATTTCTAGTTTGCAACATTGAGTGTATATATATATATATATTAAATATATAAATGATATATGGTTGTATTATGTTATAAAAAACAACAATGGAGTCTTTCACTACATGCAACCCTGACTTGGCTTGCATTACACGCAATCACGACCTTCTTCCATAGCGTGTGTTGTAATCAATACCGGGTTTCACTAAAAAATGATATATTGTTATTATATTATTATGGACTAGTTGTTATGAATAGTATTAACTAAAATTTTAATTTTATAAGATTATTAATCATCTTGCACATTTTCTAGAACATGTTAACAGAACAAAATAATTTTTTTGGGTAAAAAAAGTATTTTTCACAAAATGCAGTTTTTCCGCCTTTTGATGGTGCACCCACATTAAATGTAGTTTTTGACATGTTTATAAGTTCAATTTCGAAAAATAAAATTCTTCATTGTAATAATGATATAAAAATTTACTTTGGATAATTTTTTGATACTTTTCTGATAATTTTCATGTTTTGATGAATAGTAAAAATACGATAATTTTTAATTAAAAACAACTTTTATCATTGAGATAATTTATATGGTTAAATTATAATATTTAATAGGTTTAAGGTATAAATATAATATATTTTTACCATTTAATATAATGTATGTCATTATCATTGATTTTACATTGAATTCGTAGGTTAAATCAATTCAATCTTTTGCAATCATTTAAACAAAAACCAATTTTATTTCAACAACGGGATTAATTTTAGTTTAATTCCTGAAACTTTTGTGTATTGAATTTGTAAAAATGGATTCCACATTTGGAATCAGTGAGTCCAAATTCTGTTAATAATCTACTTTATATTTTTGGGAATTATGAATAGTAACTACGGTAAATTTTATTTACCATAGTTAAAGGTGAATCGGGTAATTAAGAGTGAAAATAAGATTATAAAATTACCCTAACACTTGAACAAATTCTATTGGATGACTAAAAGTCGACCCGTATCACATAAGGGTTGGTATAGATTCATTTTAGGGACTTTTGTTCTTTGAAAATAATTTATTTATTATTAAAACCAACGAAAGTGACAACATGTCACTCTCTTAAATCTTATAAGTATATTAATTTTAATTTAGTGATAAACATCATAAACCTTATAAAATTAATAGTCTCCAGAAATATATTATAATTATCTAAATTATATGAATTTATTTATAATTTTTAGGGTTAAATAATTATTATTAATTGTTACACAATAGTGATGCAGAAATTGTTTATCTAGTTAGAAACCAAGAATATAGTTTTTATTAAATTAATAGTGACCATATATGGCACCAAAACCCTGACAAAAACTTATTGGTCATGTAAATGTAAACCATAATAGTCCAATGGTCTAATATTTGACCATTTGGAGCCTTATAATAGCGATTATGACACATTTAATATATTATTTTAAATGATTCCAAAGATGTCACCTTCATAATTTCACAAAGATAACAATTTACATGTTGTTATTTTAAGATGATAAATTCGAGTAAATTTATTATTATAAAATATTTGATATTTATATTCTTTAAAGGTTTTTATTTTTAATTTTTTTCAAAAATTAAGTATATTAAATAATTATACAAAAATGTTGAACTAATTAGTTTATTAAGAGATATACCAAATAAATGGTCTTAAAAATATTAAAATAAATATTATATGAACTATTTAATGTACTCCACTAATTTTCTAGATGACTATGACATGTTAGAAACCTATTAATTTTTTTTGAATATATCCTTTGTGTGTATTTAATTTAAATTCAAATAAATGAATATTGTCAAAATTGACACTATTGTTATTTTATAAAAATAACATATTATTAAATTGTTTAAAAATCACACAAATATATAAAAATTATAAATTGAAATTTATATAGTCGTTAATGACATAAATTATGTAATTTTAGATAATTCACAGCACATAAGTAATTATTTATAACAATTTATATTTTAGAATCATATTACCACAAATAAAATTTAATAGATTAAATAAGGATAAATCAAGTTGATAATGTTTAAAATAAATTTCCTACATGTATAAATTTTATTGGTTGAAGATATTTCAACCCTATCTCATTTAATATTCTAATTGAGTCATTTTGGAGGTTTTTAAGTGGGGTTGGGTTTAATATAAACTAATATTTCTTATATTTCCAATGGTGCCCCTCCCCTCCTTTATAAAAGGGAACCTCCTCCCTCTCTTCTTCACACCATTTTGAGAGTTAAAGCTCATCCAACCTCTGCCCATTTCACTTCCCCACTTCCCTAGAAACATTATAGAGTTACTGGTCTTCTCAAAATTCCAACTCTAGTGACCTAAGAGAATGTTTAAAGGATGCACTTTGAGAAAGAGGTAATACCTTCTACCGTTTTCTTAAAGTTCCATTCTTCTTCTACTCCATTTTCATTAGTTTTTTCATTATGATGAAATAAAATCAGTATCCCTCGTATACTGATATCTTATTATAAATATGAAACAACCTCATTTCACATTCTTATCCATCCTACGAAAAACGAAATCAACGCGCGTACGTACGTACGTAATACCGTCTCCACACCGTGGTGTAATCTGTTTTTCCACCAACACCTTACATGGATGGGTATAATGGTGTAAAGAATAACTATATATGGTTATTATAATGTCATACTGATTCTAATATATTATACCATCCACTCGAGTTATATTCAATAATTATGGGAACGGTATCATCGCTCGTGCGTACGTACGGACTACCGTCTCCACGACGCGATGAGATTCATTCTCCATGTTAACCATACATGAATAATCACAAAGTTTATATAATGAATAATAATTAAATATATGAAATAATAATGCTTCTGGATTTATGTATATAAATGTATTTCATGTATTTAGTTTCATTCAATTCAATAAGGAAATGAAAACAACGTTCATGCGTACGTACGGCCTACTGTCTCCATGAACAACGTATTTCATTCCTTTTATCAATCTATAATATATTTGTATATTATGAATATATATTATATATAAATCATGTTTTAAATTCTGTAATTATGTAAATCAGTATATAAGTAATAATATCATGAACGACAAGCCGAAACACATACGAAAAATGGAATGATTTTACCCAAAATACTGCTTTAACATGGAATTTTCAAAAGAACGGGTAATATAAAGTCATAATGGAAACATATATGATATCATATTAATGAATATGATTATTTAATAGGTCAAGGAAATTATTGAAATCATTATACAGGTGGTTCGAATCCATACGAAGCATATCGGACCTAAGGTAAAGGATAATTATTCCAATCTCATTATTATCAGAGACTGTTTATTTGTAAGTATTTACTAGGGTTATGATTATTATCCATGTCCATATGTTCTAAAAATGTTTTCATAAAGTGTTTACATTTCTTCCATGTATGTTTAAAGTCATTTTTACCCTTTTCTACTTTCACCACATCGTATGGAAGGAATCTTTCTTTTGTTTACCATATGAGGTAATTTTTGAATTTTTCGACAAAAGTATGAGAAAAATGTTATTTTTAACTTATACGGTGTGAACGGATTTTTACAGTTTCATAACGCCTCATTTTCATGATGCTTACTCAATATGATTTTATAACTATTTTCAAAAATATACTTTTCATTTAGAATTCCATGTCATTTTGTGAAAATAAAATGATTTTGAAGAAGAAATGATATTTTCCTCAAGAATTCATTTCAAGTGTTTTATCAAAACCATTTTCCATATAAGATGAAATTATTTTCATATGTTTATGTTTCATGTATAATGTCTCTATGATTTATATTGTTTCACTTTTCTTATTAGGAAAAGATATCCATTTCTTTTATATGGATTATTTGATGATGGGATGATGTTTATGAAACCCATTTTATTCGATGGGTTATTATGAATGATGTATGTTTATTTTGTGGAACAAGTAAGAGTGATTTCATTATGAGATGGGTGGGACCTATATCTCCATACAATGCATTGGGTAAAGATTTATATCTCATGAGATAGACATGGCTGGAATAGTAAGTTAATCTGGTTCAGCATTACAGGACTGAAACGAGAGGTGAACTCGATTCAGAAAGGGACTTTGACCACTAAGATGGTCTTGGCTGTAATGCCATGGCTACTATGGAAATCGTAACATGTAATGAATTGTTTACACAATTACATGTTTTATTCTCATTATATTCTATCATGGTTGATGTTCCATTATGATATATGCCTTACATACTTCCACGATTTAGGTCTTTGCTCAAGATTTTGATGTTTAAATTTAATGTTCATGTTTTTGCTTTCAAATGATTATGGATTGTTTTATGTGTTATATGTTTGCACTTCCTGAGAATTTTAGCTCACCCTTTTTATGTTTTATTTTCCCTAGAAAATAAAGAAAGGTTTTAGGTAAGGAAACAAAAAGGGGAAGATCGTTATGGGAGTTTTTGAAGATCTTTCAACGTGATTAGAAGTTTATATTCAACATTTCCAATGACACTATACTATTACAATCCTTGTGTTTCTGTTTTTGTTATGTATTAAGAATTCCTCAAAAGTAATGTAATGTCCATGTACGTCAGGATTCGGGTCTCTACACCCATCCTGATTACTACTTCAAGACAAGCATGCATAATTGTGATGTTCTAATCAGGTAGGCTCCTGAAAAGAAAGGTGCCCATTGTTGACATGGGTAGTAACATTTAGCCTTTTAAGTCTCATTTTTTTAGGTGTGTTACATTATCCACCCCTTTAAAGCACAACACACTCATTGTGGACCCCAAGCCTCAAACCCAGGCAGTGCCTAAGCACTTTCGGCTAGGTATTGGCTTTGATACCATTTGTCACAACCCACCTCCTTGGGCCATTAACCTTATCAACTATCCTCATATGTCTCCTATAATACCATGGAAACCTTCCCAGCACACCATAGGTTATTACTCACTAGGGTCACTTATCAGGATAATGAATTTCCCCACAAGCCAACACATGTTCATTCAGTGTGTTTTGTCCTCACTCACAAACACACTATGAAACTTCCCAGAAGGTCACCCATCCTGATGACTACTCTAGGCCAAGCATTCTTAACTGTGATGTTCTAATTAGGGAGGCTCCTGAATGGAAATGTGTAACTTGTTGACATGTGTAATAACATTTACCCGTTTAAATATCACTTTTTCAAGGGTTTTATAATATATCTAATGTTTTCTATATAATCATGGATTGTTTCATATTGTTTTCCCTCAACTGCTGGATAAATTTGGGAAGATCCTCCTTGAAGAGTTTCTTGGGATACCTCTATTGGGAATGGTGGATTTTAGTATTTATCTTATTCAAGAAGAAACTCCATTATATATTCATCCTTATATGATATATCCAATATAGTTTGATGAACTAAAGGGGTTTTTAGGGGACTTGAATGATAAATTTTATCTCTTACCCAACTCCTCCACTTTGGGTTCCCCTATTATTTTTTCCAATAAGGCAGATATAAACCTTAGGCATTACAAAGATTATCAAAAACCGAATCATAATATATTTATAGTTTTTACCCTTTAAATCCTATATATTTCATATTAGAACAACTTTAAGGTGTCTAAAATTTCTCCACAATTGTTTTCAGATCTGGCTAACAAAAGGTAAGGGTTAGACCCTAAGATATATCACATAAAAATTATCTAGTAGATATGGATTGTACAATTAATCTTTTATATTGTTTGATCCCATTAATAAACATTCTATTTTCCAGGATTTTATTAATCATGTTTTTCACCTATATATGGAGTTTTTGTGCCAGTTTTCTTGGATGTCATCTTGGTGTACCCATAGAATCCACATGACCATGCCAAACATCTTGATATCATTTTGAGAAAAATGAACATCCATATCTTATATTACATGATTAAAAATTTTATATTCTATATTGATATGTTTCACTTATGGTGTCGCATTCTAGTCATGGAATGATAATCAATTTACCTAGAAATGTTGATGGTTTCAGTTTCATTGGGGATCATTAAAATTCCATTAAAAATAATAATTTCCTACATTAGTTTTGGTATTATATGTGTTCTCTTATGGATATATAAAACATTAAACAAATTATTATGCTCTAGAAAAATATGGATTTAAAATTATTCTAGTATGAAGAATGTGATATGGCCCTTCAGGAGCTCAATGGGAGATATATATAAAAACTAATCATGATCTATCCTAATCCTAGTAAAGTGTAATCAATTTACTATTATGAATCATGAATTTATAGAGGATGTATATTTAAAATAGGATGACACATTCATGGAATAAAAATTTCCCAAATTTAGGATTCATGAGTGTAATAACCCAACACAAGGTTTTGAGTTAATTGAAGTAGTTTATTACAGGAGTTTTTGGACTCAATAAATAATTGTGAAGTGGTTTGTAGTATACACTGAATAAAAAAAATATCATATACATATTCACTCATAATGAAATGAACCAAATATAGTAAAAATGGGTTGCATACCAAAATTAATTCATTTATCAAAATACTTAAATTCATGGGAATTGAAATGTAATAGAATATTATCTGAGTATGAAGACCCTAAGATGAGAGATTCAAGAGTGTATTTAAGAAAACATTTTTGAAGAAAGATATGTATGTTTCGAAGTGAGATGTGCATCCAATTGTTTTATCCTTATTTGTAACCTCTAAAAATATATAAATTATGAATAAGGGAAAACAAGTAGATCATAAATAATAATTCTTGATGGAGAGTGTTTTATGAAGGGGCCCACCACCGAGTTAGGTTCTTGATGTGGATCAGATCATTCTTACTCAAGGGAATGTATTTGGTTTCACTTGAAATGTGATAGTGGATGATGTGAGAGTATCAAACCTCATCTTATTTAGTACATCATATTCCTACAAAGTTTTAATTTGACTTATATTCTCAGTTTTGGTGGTCGAGGATGAAATATGAGAGATGATGTTTTGTTATATGGTGTTCCACTTATCATTATTTAATTGAGAAATAAAAGTTACCAATAAGGATTTGAAATCCATTACACATCCGATAGTGGCAATGGGATGAACTCATTATGGATTTTTTAGTAGATTACCATGATTCACTCATGTTAGTGACATTATATAGTAAATTATATAGAGGCTTGGAAAGGTCTAAATCTTATTTCCTAAACAATATTATCTTTTAGTAGAAGATATATGGAAATTATATATTATGATGATTATTTTACTTTTATGGAGTTCCATGTACCATCATATTTGGATGTGATTCCTTTTTTACATAATGGTTTTGGAAGGTAATACAGGAGGCTCTAGTCTCATAAGTACTTCTGATTATAGTCTACATACATCAAACTTACTATTAGGCTAGGCAAACAATACAGGTATTAGAATACACGCTATAAGAATATGTCCTTGATTTTAGAGGTTAATGAGATAAAATGATGATTATTGATGTGTTCACATTCAATAACATTTTCCATGATACAATTTATATGGATCCTCATGATGCCCTATATGGAAGGTTGTTGTATTCACCATTTTACATCATAGAGGAAAGAGAGGTAGTGCTACTAGGATATCATCTCAATAATGAGAATTTAAAGTAGATACATCTTAGCATGAATCATGTCTCTGTAAATAAATCTATTTAGAAGTATAATGTCAAAATAAATTGATGACCAATTGAGTTCAATTATTGAGATACAGTTTTCTATATGTATCACCAAGAATTTAAAACAGAAGAATTCTATGGTAGGAAAATATATCACCATGATTCATCATGTCTTTTTTTTATTATAGAGAGTTTAATTTTTGTGTCATATTACATAGAAACCTCTATGAGATACAATTTTATACATGAATTTTTTCACGTTTATTATTTAAAATATTATAAATTATAACCATCAAATTTCCTTCATGTTATGGAGGAAGAGATGGTTGTTTATGCTTCTTTTAAGGCATACCGTATTCATATTTTTGATCAACACATGAATGATCTCAAAGGAAATTATCTTCATATAGTATGGTATCTATGAAATAAAATACATATACATGAATATTCTTGGGATTAGGAGGTCGACATATATTCTCAATGGCTAGAATTATTCTTAGGTGATTATCAAACACCCTAAGGGAAACACGGGGATGAGTGTTTTTAAGGATATAAGGTTGTAATATTCCTTTTTATAGTCTGTAAAAACATTTTAATATTTCACTAAAATATTAATTTAACTATAATAAATGTTTATTAGGTTAAATAGAAGGTATTTTATAATTTAGACTCATTCGGAGTGAAATATTATAAATATTGTAAGGATATGCTAAGGAACATAGTCAATTCGTGGTTATTAATAATTTCTTTCCTTAATTGTGCCAGAATATTGTGTTTATTCATTGTTAGTTTAACTATTCACTTGATGAACAATTACATTCTGAGGAGTTTTCAATCATTTATATAGAGTATTTAAACAATGTGACATATTCATTATAATTGTGTGCAAACTATTTAAAGGGTTTTCCATATAGTCGGTTATGGGAAAAATTGGTTCATGGTTTGGCCAACTTGTGTCAAAATCAGGAACCCCCTAAAAAATATTATAATTATATTTATAACCCATTATAAAATAAAATCCAAACCCTTTATTAATTTCCATAAGTGAACAACAGCCCCACCCCACAATGTGATTCTCCCCTTCCCACTCCATGATGCTTCGTGATATCTCATCCATCTGGCATCTCATTCTAGTGAAGTACTTCTCACTGGATTCATACCTGGAAGTCTTCTTATCATATTTATTATTTTCCACACTTAATTAAACAAACTGAAAATTATATCTAATAAATATAATAATACTTATTCTTAATTTTTTCATCTATTTGTTTGATTCCTTCCATTATATCTTAGATTATATTCTAACACTACATGTTGATTCATCTATAGATATAAGTAATGTGGCCTAAAAAAGTTCCCTAAAAGATGTGATGCCTTTGATTTGAACCATTTTTTGAGAGCTTGAATTTCCATAAATCACTTCTAAAATTATTGTTTTTCTATTAAATTAAATATTCTTGACTTGAGGAATAATCCCCATTAACCCCTTGATAAATGGTAGAAGGTGATGACATTAACTTAAACACAACTTAAGTGTGCTAATTATATTCCCATGACATATTTAATTTTTATTGTAACCATGAAACATTCTATGGTGGGTCAAGATGGAAATTACTATTTAGATGAATAAATTTAATTAATTGAAAATTGAAATGATATAAAATGAGATATTAATAGAAGGACCATATCACCTGACCATAATAACCATTTCATATTTCCATAAATATGTTGGATTAAATATAAAGGTTAAATGGTATAAATAAATTACATTATCATTATTAAATAATGAAATATCAACATGAATAAATGAAATTTTACATGGACTATTATTCACCTGACTTATTTTCTAACCATTATATATAGTGAAAGGATGTCTTATCATGGGAACATCTTAGTTATAAGTTTTATTTTTCATGAATACCCAGAGGATTCAACCGAATTTTTTGATTTTTTTTCAAAGAGTTGATATCCCTGTAAGATGTGGTCCCTTTATTACCAAATTTCATATTTGGTGAGAATTTTATGGTCTCTTATACTATTATTTAAAACTTATAATTCCTTGGAGTGTCTCTATGGATTCAACTAGATGTTTTATTTTGTATATTTCCTTGCATTATATTCTTGGGCTCAAACATGGATATGTATGAGGGTACAAAGGAATTGTGTTTGGGGATAAATATATATATATCGCAATAGGATGGTATTGTCATTGTTTCATTGAAAAATTTTACTCATACGCCTATTTAGAAGCTACATGAGTTATTATGAGCCATTGGATTAGCCTTTTAGGGTCAAGGTAGCCTTAGTAATATTTTAGGGCCTATATTATTATTAATATTATTATTATTATTATTACTATTATTATAAAATGGTCACATATTCAAATGACACCCTAAATATGATAAAATATGAATTTTTAAGATGGTTTCCTCTAGGAAATCAAGATGACTGGGATAACTTATATTATTAACTTATATATTACCTTCACAAATTCTAATTTATATTTAATTTATTGATAGAATTATAAACCATTAGTGGTGGCCTATTCAGATTAACTCACACCATGTTCATGTTTTTAATTCGTATGAAGTCAAAATTCATGGATTCAGAAAGGGATATGGGGATATTAAATGTAATAAAAGTTAGAATTTTCTAGATTATGATAGATTATGGGAGAAGTGGACCGTGATTCTTCTCGCAATTCCTTTTTATATTTTATAACATGTACTGTGTATAAATATTTCATAGATCCTTCATATTCCCTATTTTTTATACCATCATGACATCCCCATTTTTATATGATATATGTTTTTCTAATGAAATTTATATAGGTAATTTACATGTGGTTTTTTATTCATCATTATGGTTATACTACTTTTATATCTACGATTTCGTTGTTTTATCTATGATTTAACATTCTGCTACACTATGATTATGAGGGTATAGGATCTCCACATTATTGACATTGAACCTCACTAATTGTTGGTATCCTCTGGAATTTGAGGAGAGGTTTTCAATCCCATGTGGCTAACTAGGTTCATTTAATTACAAAGGATGTGGTTCTAGAATGAAAACCCGGAATTCCTTATTATGAAAATTTTCTAAGTTATAGGACATGAATATTTCGTCCTCTATGGTTCGATATTACTTAATAATTTTTATAATTTATTATTATATAATATATGACTTATTGCTCATAAATACACATTCTTCAATATTGACTTTTGAAAAAATCTAGTCAGTCCATATTATTTTAATTAATTTTTTTATTCATAATTATATTATCTAAAATAATTTTGTTCTAATCCATATAGTACTTATTGTAGAATTTTCACTTACATATAATCATTGATATCAACATTTTATGTTTCCTTCTCCTAGTTAAATTATAACAAAAATTTTGTATAATATTAGTTGTTTTATTGATACTTTTCTATAGATTGGGATGGAATCATTTGAAATAGATTTTTAAATAACTTATCCACAATGACACTAAATATTTTTAATTCTGGGTGTGTAGGAGTATTTGGGAGTATAATGCTTGAATTATAAAAATGATGAAAAATATAACACCCAAAAAAATTGAAATAAGAACATTGTATTTTATTGCATATGTGACATGTAACATCGTGCTTTAATAACCCACAAATAAGATTTCATCAAATTTAGTTATGTCAAATTCTCTAAGAACATGAAAACTCATGTCTATATGAATCAAAATATTGTATAATGTAATAACCTAGTCATTATATTAGAGTTTATGAAGAAAACTGAATAAAAGATGAAAAATATGTTTATCAAAATATAATATATAAAATATTATTTATACAAAAGGAAAATTGATATTTTTTTGAAAAATAAATGTTTATTGATGAACAATATTTCAATAAAAGATGGATTAGTCACACATTACGAGATAATTAAAAATTAATTTTCACTTATTTAATAATATTAATTTTAGTAAATTTATTTCTTTATTGAAATCAAAAAAAATTATCATATGGTATGTTTTTGGGTTTTTTCTAAAATATTTCTTTTTTTCAAATATTTTAACATTTAGAACATTAATATAAAATTTTCATTTCATTTTAATTATTGATAAATTAAAGTGTTTTTTGATTTTTTTTACGTAAAATATGTACAAATATATATCTAATAATCGAATTTTGATCATTAAAATAAATTTAAATAATATTTATATGCAAAAAGATTATTATATTTTTAATATTTTATTTAGGAAACCATGGTTTCTCATCACATCTGTGAGGTTATTTTTTAAAAAAATTATCACTTCTATGAATCGAATTTGGAAAAATGATTTCTATATATTGAATAAGAATTATTTATATTATTTAATATGGTAAACATAACTCTTATGTATCCAAGTCATGATTCATGTTTCATTGAGAGGGTAAGGGGTTAATTAGTAATATCTTTTTTATGTTTACTTAATTTTCAAACAAGCATCTCCTAATTTTAATTATTTTTTCACCACTCAACACTATTAAATAACCCATCTATAGAACCATAATAATTTATAAGGTTCACTTCTCAATAAGATTAGCTACTTCCTAGGTATTGGATAGAAAGAATAAAATACAACACAATCCACTAGAAAATAATACTTTTGAGAGGAATAAAATGAGGAGGATATAATCTTACACACTATTAACACATTTAAAAAATCCATCATTTTGTGTGCTTATTCTACCACAAAATGATGCAATACAATATTAAAGTGCTTCATGGAAATCATTCATTAGTTTGATCATGGAAAAATATTTCTCTTTTATACCTAGAAGATGGTATAAACATCATTATATATTCTGTAAACTATCCTTCTTCCCCCATGGACTAACTGTTTCCTCTAAAAATTGTGTTTTGCCAAATAGTGTGACTGCTTTTTGGAGAACCTCAGCTTTTGGAGACTTTCTCTGCTCCACAGATGTAAAAGTACCCATGTAAAACTAATTCTTCTTGTACCACCCATGTTCCATGAATGACCTATACTTTTTGAAGCAACAATACATCTATGATACTTTCTATTTAAATATATAAAGCCCCATAAACAACTTCCCCAAACTCTTTTCAGAGACCATTGTCTTCTTAGAAATGATTCCCATGAACTACTTCATCCTCTATGGAAAATCATCCCCAAGAACTCTTTCAATTGTCAAATCCACATTCATGAACTCTTCAATCTTCACCAAATTATTTATCTAAGTGAATATGGTTTCTAATGAAAATTTTTCATACATAATAATGGTATTATGGTCCATTATATAGGCAAATAACTCTTCAAATTTCATTAATATGGTTTTGCAAATGTTTTGAGGTGGTACAACCTTCACGACATACAATGCTCCTCCCTTGTAACAATATTCCCACTAGGATCAACATAACACATTTCTTCCCTTATGGTGGATTATTATACTACTAACAAATCATTTCACCTTAGCCAGGAATGACTCACATTCCCATGAATAAAGATATCTTGTGAACTGTGATCCTCACATGAACTATTTTTCTTTATATGGTCAGCATAAAAATGCTATGCATAATCCTTCCTTTTCCAATATTCCATCTCCATACCACAAAACTCTTACACGGTCCTTAATATATTGTTCACTTTCCATTAATGGTAACCTTTTTTATAGAAAATAATATTTTCCTAAAAAAATCTCTTGATTTTGGGGACCATAAATTTAGAAAACTCTAGCTAATGTCACCACATTTAACACCTTATTTACATAAACTCAAACCATAATGATTATTGGTCATTGATACATTATAAAAGATTCAATAATTTTCAAATATAAATCTCTAAATTTCAAAACCTTTTCATTTCATTCACCATGTACCCCATCTATCATGATATTTAATCTTCGATCAATAACCATTAGTATAATCCAATTTTATAATGAAAGTGTTAAAAATCCCATGTCTTCCATATACATTATTATTTCCAATAAATCCTAAACATGAGTCCCTACATCTTCCACCCCTTCATTCATGAGGAAATAATCACATGTTCATTAAACAAAATTTGATATTTGTGAAATACAAATCAGAAAATCATCACCATATGTTCATAGATATTTTTCAAAATTAATTGATAAATCATTTTTGAAAAAAAATGAAAATAGTCCTGGGAAAAAATTGTTTCATACATCTAAAATATTTTCCATTAAACTTGTTCATAACAAAACTTGGACCAAAAGAATAATTGAAAATAGTCAAATTTAATTACGGAAGTTTAGTTAAAATGGTTTAACTGTAGGTAAATCTAAAATCATGTGTGTCACAGTTATGTAAAAACATTTTTTAAATATATTTTCTAAATATTTTTTGACATTATCATGTATAATTTTCAATGAAACTGTATTTTATCCTTTATATGATACAAAAAATGATAAATTGTTTTTTCACAAATTGATAAACGTGTCACTCACACCAATTATAAAAGTTCACAACATCTCAAATATTATTTAAGCCTAAACACCATCATGGATAATCTATAAAACACCTAAATATAATAAAAACATCCTCATATGATCACCGAATAATTTGTTTTTTGGTGAAAAATAATATTTGAAGGATGTTTTTTCAAACATAAGAGGGATATACGAAAAGGGGTGTAGTTATTCAAGAATCATTTTTTATTTCTTCCTCCACATTATTTTTTTTCTTTTTAAAACACTATGATATAAAAACATTATTTTCTTCCATTTAATTAGATGATTTTTGTTTTGTAATTTTCATACAACTATAATCACTTCACCCGAATGGGTTAAAAATCATCTGTCTTTTGCATGGTGAACTATCTCCTTGAGAATCAATGTAAATATTTTTACTATAATAACTCTCACTGTTACCTATGAGGGTAGATATAAATTATATATAATATATTTATAACATATTTCAAATTATAGTAAATATTTAACGCATATAACTTTTTTCATTTCCATAAAAAATTAGATACAATAATGTTGCTCGTGTATAAGGAAGACTACCACCACATAAAGTGATGTGAGTCATCTTTCACTAACACACAACATGGAATGTGATAAGGATCAATGTTACTAATAATATTAATTTTCCAAAACAAAATTAATATTTTATTTAAATATTTACAGATACTAAATTATTATAAATCATTTCATTTCTTACCTTGTCACTGAAATAAATATAGTAACGTTGTTCTTGTGTGTGTGAACTACCTCATTCACCATGAGATGTGACTCTCTTTTCATCACACCACAAAATTGATTATTTATATATGTATATATAAACATATAATATGGTAATCATGATATTACAATCATTATTTAAATATTATAAATTAATTGTCATCTTTCTTAAATGATCATTTAAAAATGTAAATGATACTCATGCCTATGAATTTCCTTCCACCTCCATGATAATAACATACTTTATTTTTCATAATCATCATATATGTTTTATTTTAAAATTATAATTTATATATTAATATAATTGTAATATCATGATTAATATTTTGGATATTATTTATCTATATAATATGATAAATATTTTGATCATCCACGATTAAACACAAATGAGAATAGTATGAAATTGACATTCCAAACAATGAAAATAATGAATGATAACTTACCAAAGGGTGGTAGGATTTTATAAATGATCATATATGATATTATAAATATTAATGTCTATATTTTATAAGTTAATAACTTTTTTATTAAAACTATACTGGAGGCCAAATAATGTAAAACCAAAAAGAAGCATGTGGTATGGTATTTATTAACTCAAAACCAATTTATAGGATTAAAAATCTACATCAATGGTTATTCCACAATAATATTATGTGTATAATGCAAATTGGTTATGTTATAGTTTATATCACAAAATTATGTGAATTTAAAATTGATACATATAATTAATTCAATGATTAGTTCTCACTTCAATTTTATGATAATTGTAATTACTTTTATGAAATACAATTCTAATAATGATTATTTATAATTGAATTTTAGTTAAACTAAAATATGACAACATTTTTGAATAATCCCAGTTCATTTTTCTCTACTATACTTATTCTTCAACATTTTAATGTAATAGTACCATTTATCTACTCTTTGCTATAAAAAAGGATTGATAAAAAAATTTAAGAAAATCTGACATTAGTTTTTCTCTTCATTCATAATTCCAATTTTATAAAATACCATGTTGTCAATAAAATTAAATTTTTTATCTTTTAAAAATGATTCATTAAATAAAATATTTTTTTAAAATATATTAATGTAATATTCCAGAATTTTCCAAAATAATTTATATTTGATAATACCACAAAATTGAAAATAATATTTTTACAACATGTACATTATTAGAGGAATTATTAACTATAAAGACCACTAAAATGATATAAATATTAATTTATAAGTATAAAATATTATTTCCAGTAATATTTATTTCCATTATTTTTTATACCATTTAGTTTTAAAAATTTATTCTCCAAATTAACTTCATATTTTTCTCAAAAATGTTTTTAAAAATATTTACATTGTATTTCTATTCATTAAGGAAAAAACCCTATATTCATACTCTATGAGGTAAATATTGTATTAGTACCATCTTTATTATTCCTAGATATGTTTTATAATAATTTTGTTTATGTAATATATTGAAATTTATTTCTATGATTTATTTATATAGTCATTAACCATCCCTTGATTTAATAACATTCATTGGATATTATGATTCCCACAAATATACATATTTTTTATCATGAATATTTGTCTTTATTAAATAGTGTATCAATTCTTCATTTGATCTTATATATTTGAATTTAATTAATCTTAAATGAAATATTGTTAAATCTATATTTTTTACTCAATATGGATATGCGATGATAATGAAAAATGTTCCTGAAGTAAATTGAATATTAAAAATATGTGGAATTATTTTTATATTATGAAACTAGTGGTGAAGATTTATAGATTTCCCATTAATGCATCAAATAGTCTCCCGATGCGATTATGTTTGATAACATTTATTAAATGGGTTTCTACCAATCGGTTTCTAACTATAATGAAGCTAAATCTTGATAGTGGACATGGTATATAATAATTAAGTATTTCCTACAATAATAATTAAGTAATATTATTATCCATGATATTTTCTCAATTATATTATATCTCGATGAATTTAATTTGAGATTAATTATTAAAATTGAATGTTTTTTATTTATTTACCATACCATATAGATATAATTTTATCTATTAATGATAGAAATTATATTTATATTATTTCTTTGTTCATTTATTTACGTTACCATATTTATTTTTCATTAACATATAATTATTTTCATATGGATTAAATAGAATATTTGTTTAGTTTTTAAATATTCCATATTCATTATCCTTATTGATTCATAGTTTCTTCAACTATATTTAACACGAACTGGTAATTCGAGCTCCCAATTATTTTGTTTTGATACATAGAAATCTATTATATATACATTGAATCAGAAGAAAATATATTATATATCAAATAATGATATTTTCAAAAAAATAATGTTGTAATTAGGGTTTAAAATTATAATGCTTAAAACAACTATAAATATAGTTTACCAAGACTAGAGAACTATTTGGTCCTTCATATGAGATTACATACATATCATTCCAAAAGAAAAAAATTAGACATAGGCTCTAGGATACATGGGTCATGATTTAAATAGTTAGTATATGGTATAGGATCATAAGAAACCTTGAGAACTAAATTTTAGAAATAATAGATTTGGGAACATAACCCATTGATTATATTTTAGGATAAGTATAAAATAACATCATAATGTCTTTTAGGATATATATTATATAGTATATTCTTAAATTAAAAACATATTTGAATACTAAATGTTGGCATAGTTCTAGAATAGATGTCCTAGTGGTAAACACTCTTAAAATTATATATTGGGATTAACTTAATCATCACTTGGTGCAAAACATGCGCCCTACTATGCAACTAGTTTCAGACTCCTCATAAAAATTTATTAGATAATTCACATTTTATTTACAACACATAAAGAATAATTTGAATAGATTATGACCACAATTGAACTATATTATGTCTATGATGTCATATATTCAAAATAAGGTGTCTCAGTGGGGTGGTAATAAGTCATCTGTGTAAAAAAGTGGGATAGAAAGCAAAATATTGTTGGAAAAAAAATAAGTGTATGATGGATGAAAAAAAAATCATCCTAACGATCTAGTTATAGTTTATTATCCTAAATTTTGAGAACATGGGAATAATCATTGTTAGTGACTTCTTCGAAATGTTATACGTAGAACATTAAAGACATATTTTGGAATTGAATGGTTAAATTACATTTTTTATTACATAAATATATTATAGCATAATTTTTACCAATGGTATTTTAGTTATAATAATCATTAAATATTTATGGATTATTTTAAATTCTAGAATAATATATTACATTAACATAAGAATTTTTGGATAACATCATGGGCAACTGAGTTAAAGATTGATCATAATTTAAAATCCTCAAACCCATTTCTTATTTTTTATGCCAATGGTGTCTACCAATATTAAAGATAAATTGGGATAAACTAATGGAAATAGACCCCATTGGATTAGAATATGTTTTATAGAATAATTCATCATAAATTAATTACCCTAAATTTCTGGGAATATGTTTTAAAGTATATGAACCCATTAGGTATAATAGTATGTGGATGGTAATGTAATTATTGTTCATCACAATTTTGGATTGTTATAAGAAAAATATTAATATCATTTTGAAAAAATACAACCCATATACAAGGTGACAACACATCTTAACCACCAATCTCACTCAGCATAAACCATGGATAAAGTAGGATAAGGTTTTATCACCTACCACAGGGAGATGATATGTTATCATTAATTTTTTATTGTTTTTAGTAAAGAAATTATTAATAAATATTAATTTTTATCCATTGGTATTACTGTTGAGTTTTAAAGGTAAATAAATTTTATTGAATGACTAGTGCTACGAATTTAAATTTAGATATTAGTTAGTGACAAGAATAAATATGTATCAATATTTTATGGATCTTATGAAATGTGAAATTCTAATTTTAGTGCTTTAAGAATAAAAAAAAATATTTTTTGATATTGTTTTCTAGGAATAATGGTTTATTTTTAAATTCATCCAATCATAAAAAAATTCATGAAATTTTTCTGAGGAAATGTAATTGTATCAGCTATGTATATTCCCATATATTTTAGGATAAAAACATTAATCCTAATAATTTTGTAAAGGAACATGAAAAAAATAGTTTCTTATTATAATGATATCTGATAAATTAGATTGTCTTTTATATCATCATATATTTCTGGTTTGGACTTCGCTACCATTCGATTGATTACTCACTTTCTTATTATCAGTGAACTAAATATATCTCTATAATTATTTATTATTTTCCTCCTTGTACATATCATGATATTACAAAATATATATTTTCAATAGAAACTTTGTTCTATTTTTTATATATCTGCACAGTACTTCCCTTTCTCGCTTATTAAAATGATTTCTTATTTACTCGTTTTACAAAGTGGGTTTTTAGAAAAATTATATTCAAAATATCAAATCATTGATTACGATTATAAAGACATAATTGTGAAGACATAATTTTTATATTGTGGGAGATTTAAACACTACACAATTATAATATAAGAACATTGTATACGACATAATATTCAACATGCAACATTGAACTGAAATAACCATGAAAATATATTTAATAAAATATGTTCTCTTTGATAGCTTAAAAACAAACAATCATGATTCTAAATGAATCATAATATAGAACAAAATTACAAACATGCCATTAAGTTTGATATTATTGTTAAAAATATGTAAAATATGATAATTTCTATTATCAATTTGATATATATAAAATATATTGACATGTTTTACAAAAAACCTCTATTTTTTGATGGATTATTTGCCTTTTCTAACATAATTAAACGTCATTTTTTACAAATAGTTTAATATTAATTTTTTAAAATGAAATTAATTTTATAAATCATCATATAATAATTATCATCAGTATATTTTTTAATTTTTGAAAAATATATATATTTTTATGAATAGTAAAAAATAGAGAATTATAATTAAAAACAGTATTATAACATAAATTATATATAATGTTAAATTATATTTTAATTTTTTTTGAATTAAAAACTGGTAAATTATATATATATTTATAAAATTTATGTCAATATAATCATTTTAATATTAAAAGTTTTTATAAAATCATTATAAATATTAAATTAATTTAACATTGAGAAAAAAAAATTTGTCACTTATGTATGTTAAATTTCAAATCAAAATTTACCACTTCTATGAATGAAATTTGAAAAAAATGGATTCAATATTTGGAATCAGAATAAAAATTATTTTCTAATATGTTGATTTTATATTTTTATGGAATTTATTAGTGAAAACAATTTAAATAAATTACACATGTTAATGTAAAAGTAGATTTAAATGGGGATAAACTAAAAAGATAATTTTTAAAATGACCTTAACATTTTTATAAAATATAAATTATACCCATGTTTTTAACTTATGTTGTATAAGTCTCTCAAATAATTTATTTTAGATCCTTTTGGAATTTATGAAATGTGGTATAACCTTTTTCTTTTCTAAAATTACAAGTGTCCCACTCACCTCAATTATAAAAAGACCACCCACTCTCCACTCTTCATCACACCTTCATGAAATTTTTGTTTATATATTACCTACCAAAATAACTTCTAAAATTCAATCCTATAATCAAAGAATATTCATATCTATAAAAACCATCCATTGAAGGATTTTGGTGCAAACATAAAGAAGATACTTGAAGAACTAGTTATGTTCTTCAATTGGTGTTTTTATTTTACTCCATTCTCTACCTCATTAAATTTACTTTAAAACAAAATGATATAATAATCATAAAATATTACATATACATAAATGTTTCTATGCTATGTCCATGACATACAAACATATTTAATTTCATCCAAATGGTTAAAAAATTTGTGAACAGATAACTACCGCCTCGTGAATTGATGTCATCTATTTTTTCCATCACAATCATTCGCATAATGGTATGTTGACATTTCTAAATTATATACATGCTACTAAAAAAATAAGTTTACCAAAAGATTCATTATATAATATATTTTTTTCACTTTCCAATCCATTGGGGCTACGCTAATTTCCATAGTGAATACGGTGGAGTAACATATGATGTTTCTTAAAAAAAGAATGACTATGTTATATGGCTAACATTATACACAACGTGATGTTTAAATTATAAATGAAATATTATTTTTTAAATGTTACCATTATAAAATAGTTTTTACAATGGAGATAATGAGTACAATTGATTGAATAATGAAAATACTGTTTACACTTGTATATATAATTAATTATTTGAAAAATTACTAATAAATTAATGTAAACCCCTTTGTAAAATAAATGAAATGGGTTTGTAAAAACTATATAAATGTAAAAAGGGTGTTTTATAAAAATAAATAAAAAAATAAATTATGTAGGATTATACTAATTAAGTATATAAATAACTAATTCAATATAATTAATAAAATTTATTTTATTTTTTTTCTATTCATGACATAATAACTAATAAAATTTTATATATAAATGAAGTATTTTCAAAAAGGCAGTTTTTCTGCCTTTGGATGGCCCGCATCTTTTAAATATTTTTTTTCACATTTATAAATTATATTTTATAAAATTACGTTCTTCTTTGAATGAGGAGTTTCAATATTTATTGTGGCTGGTTATTAGTTATTTTTATGAAAATATTCATTTAGTGATGAATAATAAAAACAATTATGCATTTTAATTGAAAAAACATATTCATCAAATTTTTTATTGTCCAAAATTATATTTATTAATTGTTTTAATGTATTATTAAAATAATTTTTATCATTCAATATATTATATCGAATATAAATAAATTTTACATTGAAATTGGATATAAATTTTTTTTAGTTTTGAACATTTTTGTTTCAATAACTAAATATCTAGTTCTGTCAAATGGATTATTTTTAAGTTGATTTATACAATTTATATGTTTTGAAATTAAAAAATTTGATTCTATATTTGGAATCAAAAAGTCCAAATTATTTAAATAAGTCTTTTTTATTTTTTGACATTGTGAATTGTGAATTTAGTAAAAACAAATTAAACCAGTTAAAAGGAAATCAGGTAATTAAGGGTGAAATAATATTATAAATATTATACAATTATCATAAAACACTTCCTAATATCATTGAATGAGTTATTGTCAACAAAAATCTTACATGGGATGATTATTTTCCCCTGGACCCACCTGGATTATTTTAACCTTTTTATAGTATTTTATGCCATGAAAAGCCAATTTTTTCATACTTTTGTTTTTGGCATGTGAAAAAATTAATAATATGAGGAAATACATAAGTTAAAATATATTATAAATAGTAATATGAAATATAAAATACTTTTCTTCATCATGATATTTTTTTCCATTTATAGATGTAATAAAAATATTAAATTCTACCATAATGATGAGGTAATAATTATTTAATTAAAGGTATTGCAAAATACATGATATTAAAAAAATAAAAATCAATAAAATTTGATATAATTAATTTCATAAAAAATTGGGATTCTATTTACATGTTACTGATTTTTTAATATAGTTGTTTGAATGTATCTTTTTTTTATGATATTTTTAAAAATTCAAGAAATGAATAGGGTCATAATTAAAACTAATGGTTTTTAGAATATGAAATATTATTTTAAATGATATAAAATTTATAAAAGATTAATATTCATACAAATAAATTGGATATGTTATTAATTGTCATAAATGAATCATTCATTGTATTTATAGTTATTGTAATTATATTAACCTTAAAACTGTAAATTACAAGATTATACGATAAGAGTAAAAAGGGTAAAATAAGTGTTAAAACAAAAGTATAATGACTAAAAAATAATAAAAACCTATATAATTGTTTGAAAGAATTTATTTCGACCAATACTAATACAATATTATATACATCTCAATTTTTATCCCACTATAATAGAAAACTAATCCTTGTAAATTTTATAATTTCAATAATTCCAAGAGTGCCCTGCCCCTCCCTTATAATATAGAACTTCTTATTATCATTTCTTCACACATAATACCAAATTTCATTCAGCATTTATCATCCTAAATCCAAAAAAATAATCTATTCCCACATTATGTAGGCCTTTTTTTTGAACACCCTCCTTATAGTTCATTCGATGTTAACTAAATGAGATCGTCCGAGGAAGAGATATGGGTTTTCATGATGTTTTTTTATTAGATCTCCCACATCCTTAAAATCATCTGTAATGATGATTAAATAATAAATATAGTATCAATAATATAATGAAATATTAGTTTCTTAATATAATCAAAAAAATCCATCCACACATCCATCAAATTAGAAAATAATTAATCATTCACGTGAACGTGTGAACTATCACGTCCACAAACCAATAAAATTATTTTTCCATCACCATATCTAAATATTGGTTCTAATCATGGAATTAATAATTATATATGATATTCATGAAATATTTATAAATGTTTAAAAATAATATATCCCTAGATTTCTTATATTATAATTCACATGAAAATGATAACATTGTTCGTGCATATGTTTAAACTGTCACCTGCACAAAGCGATGAGATTCCATTTTCATCACTAGAACACATTATGATATTTATAAGTATATTTAAAACATATATATTATAATTATGAAGCTATTATCAATATTTAACGTTAAAATAAAATATTCTATCGTTCCATAATGATCAATGATGTGTGGAAACATCACTCAGGCGTGTATACGTCCTACCATCTCCCAGATTATAACGTAGTTCATTTTCCAATATCATTAATAATGATTTGATTTAAACGATTATTTACATATAAATATTTTAACCATGTACTTAATACCATTTTGGATTAGATTTAATTATGACCACTTTGACTATAAACATAATACCAAATTCATTTTTTGCTCATGTACAAAATATCATCAAAACATCCAACGTGTGGTTAAATAACTAAGTAATTTTTCTAACTAGATATTCAAGGAATAATATGAATTAAAATTGATATCAAGTAAGTAAATAAATAAGAATATTTTTATTATTCAAAATTTTAGAGACCATATTTTATTAATTGGACTCAATGTTTGGGATTTCATTGCAATCTCCATTCATATATGAATTTCATAATGATATAAAAATTTATTCGTTTTAAGGTTTATATACATCCACTATGACACTTAAAATCAATTTTATCTAAAATACTATTTTTTAATGGAGTGGTAATTGAGTTCTTTCATGAATAGTATTATTTAAATCTTTAATGTGGTTTGGGACACTGTGAATGTTTAAACATTGAATTATAAAATCTTTTTCTCTATGACAATGTGCATTATATTATTTTACATTTGTATTTATATGGATATAAAAGCACTATAAAATACTTTTTTTATTTTCATTTTATTTTTTCAAAATATTATTATTTTTACATGTTTTTGTAAATAATTATTCAACAAACAATGAAAATGAATGTTTCATTACTTATATTTAGGATGACAATGAATTTTATTTAGTAGTGGATATAATTTTATTTTAATATTCCTTTTCAAGATATCATTCTTCATTAAATGAATACAAACTTATCATTTTTGAAATATTATTTTTAGAAATTGTTTTTCAATGAATTGTCTATTTTTTTTATTGAATATGGTTATAAATTGAAAATGAAATTTTTATATTAAAATGTATTCATATGGGATTAAAATATGTTATCAAAAGGAATTTGTGATGAGATTTTTTTATTCATTAAATTTTTTATGATCATTATATGAAATGGGTGATCCTAATTAAAACTATACGAAGTGTTGAGCCACAATATATATCACTATTGGAAGTCTACCACATGGTTATTCCAATTGAAAAGTGTTTGAAATGGTTTTATGCATATGATTCTATATGTAACAAAAAATATTTTTTCATTCAATTGGTTTTAATTATTTTATTTGAGAAGAATGTATGTCTTTTATTCCTATTAATTTTATTTTCATTTACACAATGCCCAATAAATGGGTTTTCTTGTATTTCACTACACTAACGAATTTGCCCCATTTTTATGTATCTTACTAATCATTCTTTTTCTCATCCCATAATTTACAAAAATTGACATCATTAAAGGATGATAAGGGGCAATGACGAGGACAATATGAGAATTGTGATGTCATATAATGTAACCATGCTTAATTTTACAATTGATTATTTAGTGAAAAATGGATATTGAAAATAAGTTTACACTTGTAATATATGAGTTTACATTGTAATATTTATTCTAAATTAAAACAAAAAACTAAACTAAAATGATATTTTCAATTTGAATTCTAGTTAAAACAACACTATAATATGTAATTTTTACGGTTGGGGCATTATAGTGGGTATCAAATGATTGTTTATAAAAACTTAGGTGTTAGGATTGGGTTAATTGAATCACCTAAAATATTTTACATTATGGTTAAGTTGAAATGATGTATAATTTTAATATATCCTTGTTTCTTCATCAAAAAAATGTATATTCAGAATGGTTTTCCATATTAGAAATAGGAAAGACATAATGAGAATGTATCTAGAAGAATGAAAACATTATAAATCAGCACCATGATATATTTGCAATCAGAATATAATTTTTTTTGTTCTCTCTATTAAAAGTGGATTTAAATGGTGCTTTCATCCATGCATGAGATGTAATTGGCCAACCATATAGGAATATGATTGTTGTAAAAACATTTATGAGGAAAAAAACTTATATAAATCAATGGATAATATGACCTAGTGTTATCGAAATGATGGATCTATTCTTTAGATAATATAAATGATGTCATGGGATTCTCCGAAAATCAAAATGTAACTCATTCCATCAATCAATTTGAAACCGAAGCAGATCGATAGTGGAAATTAGTTAAGAATTATATTGACAAAAATTAAATTTATCCATGAAATGGGAAGCATATAAGTTTATTTTTCTAGAGAATTTTTTACTATAGTTTCTTATCATAGGATGGATAAACAATTCCTGGAATTAATGAAATATAATGACACCTTATTTGTCACACGTGATTTAAACATCACAAGATAGGTGAGGATTATTCCTGATATTATTTGAGGTCATGAGAGTATAATTAATATATTTCACTCAACCTTCGAATCAATTATACAATGATAAATGTCCTCTTTGGAATTTAAATGTTGAGAAAAATTAGTTCATTTGGATGACAATGTTGATAATGAATCTAATGATACATATATTCCATGAGATTATATAGGTGAGAAATGGTCATGATATATTGAAATAGAGAAACAACCAACTAGGAATTCAAGTGGTAAGCCAAAACATGTTCTAATTGTGGTAACATTTATTTTCTAGAATGTATGAGATGATCTGGAAGGTGTTACCAATGTAGTATATTGTCCACATGGTTTTTGGAAACATGAGAAATAATAATTAATATTCCAAATTTTTATAATGAAAAACCATTATACAATAAGATTATTTAGTTATAATGAGTTGTGACATTATGTGGATTTGTGTCCAAAAAAGCATACTCATATGGTAACTCAATATCGTAAAAAATTAAAAGATGTGGGATAATATTTTTATACCATTATATCTGATTTTGAAGATTCTAATGATGTTGTGTAGAATCTAGATAGTTTTATAATTTTTCAAAGGATTACTATAAGTTTAATGATTTAGACACTCAATATGTGGTTTTATGTGATGTGATCATAAGTGATTGAGGAATTGTTTTGGAATAATTTTAGGTGGTTAAATTTTTGATAAAGTTTTGTTTAATAATATGAATGCCTTTATATTTGGGATGATTTTTATCTTATTTTATACCACTAGGTTTTATATGATCCTTGTTGATTAGTGTAATTTTAGCGATTTACTTCATAATTCTGATAATGTTATGAAGATGAAATTTTGGTTATAAAATAAAAATACATAAATTTTATTTTCATTAATTTCATAGATAGTAAAACAATTCCTCAACTCTATGAACTAAATCATGAAATAAAAATGTTAACTATTTACTTTTATTATTGATAAGTAAATTACCTTTTTAACGCATCACATATTTATGGTTTTTTATTGTTATCTTTATCCTTATCATGTTCACTATAACGATCGATCAGATATTGATTGTGTTTTTCTCTTCCATTACTATTTTTTTCTATAATGAAACCAAATATATGTTATCACAAGTGTCCTTTATATTTCCCTTTATTTATTTTAATGTGTAAGTATCATTAATATTTATTCTAATGTGGGGTTTCAATAATGATATTTTTAAATTCAAACCCATATTTTTGATATTTTATTAAAATTATGAGGATAAAATCTGTCAAATTCTGTATAATATAATATCATGGGTTTTTTAAAATTGATGACTATGTTCGATAGCATTTATGATATGCCACAACATGTTTAAATGAACAATTAAACATTTTTATTTAAATGTTATGATTATAACATAGTCATTAAAATGGAATGAATAACTAATATTAATTGAATTATGAAATTATTATTTAAACAAGTATGTATAATTAATTCTTAGACCAATTAATTATTAATGAATTAAAAACCCCTTTTAAAATAAAAGAAACTCATTTTCTGAAAAACTACTTGAATTTGAAAAATATTGTTTTATTCTAATAAATAAACAAATCACACATGTTGAATTATATTAAATATATATATTTATTTATTATATATTAAACATAATTACTAAAATTCATTTTTCCTAAAAATAATATAAGAACAAATTTTATTTTACAGATAAAAGAAGTATTTTTCCAAAAAAATTGGTTTCTTGTCATTAGATATAACACATGTTGTAAATATATTTTTTTGACACATTTATAAATTCTATTTGACCAAATAATCATGTTATATAGGATTTGAGTATTAAAATTTACTTTTGTTTAATTTTTAGTATTTTTCTGATTAGGTTCATATATTGATGATTTTTAGAAAAAATAATGCATTTTAATTAAAAACAACTTATTCCTCAAATTTATTAATATTATGAAATTATAGTTTTTACCTTTTTTAAAGATTAATTATAATTTTTTATATCATTTAATCTAATTTAGTATATTTTCATCTATATAACATTGTAATTTTATATAATAACATTGTGAGCTTCTGATCATTTTTCTCTTTAAAACCTTATTTTCTCATTCTGTCAATGGAATTAATTATTAATTAATTTATGAAATTATGTATTCTTTATTTTTATAAATGGATTCCATATATAAAATCATCAGGTCCAGAATTATATAAATAGTTCCCTTTAATTTTGTTATGTTATTAATATTAACATTATTAATTTATTATTAACAAGGTTGATGTTAAATCATGTAAATATGTATAAAAAAGTACTATAATGTATAAAATATTATCTTACACTCTTTATAATTTCATTTTATGATTTATTGTAGACCAAAATATTTAGTTTGAAGATTTTATGTCCACTTGATGTCACTTGGAGGACATTAACCATTTTATAGTATTTTATTAAATGAAATATTAAATAAATGATACTAAAAACATCAAAATAAATTCAGTTTGAGATAATTACTGTAATAAATGAATGTTATAGATTTATTTGGAATGTTAGTTTTGTGAAAAAATATTTGTTTTGAATATGTCATGTTGTTATGATATTTTTAAATAGTGATTAAATGAATACTATCAAAATTAACAATAATGGTATTTTAAATTGTATAATATTTTATTAAATGATATAAAATTTTTCAAAATATTATATTTTTCCCAATAATTGGGATGAGTCATAAAATGTAAAAAATGGCTACTTTATTTATCTTTTTTAATGTTATAGAAATTATATGAACCATCAATGAGTTAATTAATAGATAACACAATAAGAGTTAAAAGGGTTAAATAAGGGATAAAACAAAAGGATAATTATTAAAAATTTATCAAACCATATTAAATTATCATTATATGAATGTATTTACAAACATAATAAAATTTTAATATAAATAACTCAATTTTTATTCACTTTATTTTATAATTATTTTATACTTGTTTAAAACTTTGAAAAAATCCAAAAGATCCCCTCCCCTCTCTTACAAAAGGGTAATAGTTCTTATCATTTATTGAAACATAAACAAAATATTGATCTAACATGATCTACCTAATTACATTCATATAATCCCTCTCCACATTATGGTGGACTTATTTTGGGATGAGAACACACCATAAAGGTATTAAGGAGTTAATCAACAGATATTATCCAAAGAAGATGTTCTTCTTTAATTTATGTTTTTTATTAATTCTTCATATTCCATCACGTATTTTTCAACCATGATATAATAATAACTCTATTACCCACAATAATATTATATGCTATTATATTAATATAATCACCCTAATCAATATCCACTTCCATCAAATGAGAAAACAATTAATCATTTGTGTGCACGTGTGAACTATCACCTCCATGATCTAATATAATTCAATTTCCATCATTATCTCTCAAGGATGATTTTAATTATGGAATTAATGTTTATATATGAATTTTTTTAAAGTTGATTCCTTGACATAAATAGCCAAAGAAAAAAA
Organism: Viscum album; assembly: GCA_963277665.1. Lineage (NCBI taxonomy): Eukaryota > Viridiplantae > Streptophyta > Magnoliopsida > Santalales > Viscaceae > Viscum > Viscum album. The sequence continues at coordinate 478,148,648 of OY728146.1, read as the reverse complement.
TTTATTAAAGTAATGTTTACAAAAGTATAATGTACGGGAACATATTACAATAATTTTAAAAAAAGAGAATCAAAGATGTTGGGAGGTCTTCACAGCAGGTTATGTATTGATTAAATCCATTGTTGGCCAAGCCATCTACAACCATATTTGTATCTTGATAAAAATGTTTTATTATGCATTTTTTAATTGTGATCGAACGATTTCATTTCATCCAATGAATAGTAATCAGTAAAGAAATATGAGTTTTGCTATTCCAAATTCTTTATAGGAAGACCGTTGAGAGAAATTAAATCCATAGGTTGATCCAACCAAAAACCAAGGAAAATATAATCTCATGAATCAAACCCATCATCTCAGCTTCACGGTAGGTGGAAATGGCACAATGCCAAGAAAACTAGAATTTAACCGAGGTGATTTCTGAAGACATCACCAATCCATGCAGGTCCCAGATTTCCCTTTGAGGAGCCACCAATATTGATTTTGATCCATCTAGGGAGAGGAGATATCAAGAACACCTCTATAGAGCTATGCGGATGATAGATGTTTTCGTTGGTCTATATATGTTTTAGGATTCCAAAGTCATGTACGGTGTTGTGGCAATGTCGATTTTGTATCAAATAACCTTCATGTAAGGCAATGAGGATCCTGATCCGACTAATTTTTATAAATGATATTCATTAAAAAATAACTATTTATGAATAATATATCATTTTCATTCTTAACATTCCATTAATAATAAAATGATAAAACTATTTGTGCATACATTTGAACTATCACATCCGCAATGTTATGTGATTAATTATTCATCGCCACATCACATGGTTGATATATATAGTTAATTATAAATTATTAATATTATATTAATGATATTATTATAATTATTTAATTTTAAAAAATAATACTTATCCTCTATCTATAATGCCCATAGAATAGTAGAAATGTTACTTCTACGTATGTATGGCCTACCATCTCCATGACTATAACGTAACTCATATTTCAAAAACATTTATAATGGTTTGATTTTAAAAAATAATTGTTGTATAAATATGATACTCATGTCATTAATATTACTCTGTAGAAGATGCGATTATTATGAATTTGACTATAGACATCATTCTAAATTCATTTTTCACTCAAGTACCAAATATAATCAAAAAGTCCAACATGAGCTCAAATAAGTAATTAATTGTAATAAAATGATATAAAAGGAATAATTAACATTAAATATTTTCCCTTATAATTAAAAAAAATATCATATGTTTTGTTTGATGATAAAGAACATACATGATGAATCGGACTGAAGTTAAGCAATTTTGTCTCAATCTTCTTTCATTGAGGCATATCTTGAGTATATAAACCATTATCCTTTAAAAATATGTAAATATAGTTAATATGAAATTTAATACCAATATTTTGTCAATAATAATGTTATCAGAGTTTTTGGTAAATGTATTATTTCAATTATTTTATGTTTTAAAAGTTAAATGTGGTATGGGACACCTTGAATGTTAAAAGATTTAATTATCAAATTTTTTCCCTATGTCAATATTCATGATATTATTATAAAAATATATTTATATAGATATAAATTTATTATGATATACTATTTATTTATATTTTTAATTTAATTAAAAAGTTTTTATAATGGAATATTTTTACTTGTTTCTATTTGTAACATTTGAAAAATTATAAAAATAATGTTTTATTATTAACATATTCGGTGACAATGAGTTTTCTATAGCCAGGCCCATTATTTTAATTTCATATCCCTTTGAATGATTTCATGTTTATTTAATTGAATAATGATTTTTATCTTTTTGGTAATTTAATTATTTAGAATTGTTTTTTCATTGAAAATAATTTTTTAATTAAAAATGGTTTTTAAAATAAAATTATACTTTTTAAACGAATGTATTTTTCATATGGGATCAAAATATTTTTTCAAAGGACATTTATAAAGAGAGTGTTTAGATCATGAAATGGTATTTGATCATTATATGAAACGGGTGAGCCCTCTATAGATTATACAAAGGATTGAGCCTCTTTATAGCTTATGGGTGAGCCCGTTATAACTTATATAAAGGGTTCAAACCAATTATAGCTTATAGGTGATCCTGATATAGCTTATAAAAATGTATGATACACATTATAGATCATGGGTGAGCCTTATATAACTTATAAAAATGATGATACCCATTATATAGGTCCAACTCATTAGTTAGTAAAAATATTTGAAGTCTTATGTATGGTTATTCCATTTAAATGGGCTTTGAACGTGTTTTATGTATATAATTAAATAAGACAACTAAATGAGTTTTTCCATTCTATTTTTTTAATGATTTTTATTGAAAACATATGTATGTTATTAGTTTGAAGAAAAAAGATTTTATTAAATCTAGTAACTATAAATGGATTTTCATGTATTACATTAGGTTAATGGTTATTTTCCTCTTTAATGTTTCATATTGACATTTTTTTGTACATCCCATGTTTCAAAATATTATTCACTTCATTAATGGATGTGTTGGGATAGTAATGAGGGAAATATGAGAATAATGATGTTATAGAAAGAAACCACATTTCGTTTTAAATGTTTTATTTTTTTGAAAAAATGGATACTATATATAAATGTCCAATTGTAATGTATGGCATTTCATTGACAGAATTTTTACTAATTCCATAAAAATTTAAACTGAAAAGATACATGAATTTGATTCCTAGTGGAAAAAAACTAGAATATATAATTTTTATGGTTAGGGCCTTACAAGTGGTCGATCACCTCATGATGTAATGTAAATCTTCATTTTCTAATGTGTAACATGGATTGTGATATAGAAATATGTAATGAATATATATGATAAAAATTAATGAATTTTGATATTTCTGAAATATATTCCCCTATGAAAATTTTATGTATCATCTTAATTCATAAATTATCACTCATTTTATGATTATAAAATTATTCATGTATTTTTAGCACACCTCTTTCATGATGAACTATTAATAAATTTTTAGCATGACACCACGTAGATGATATATATATGAATTTTAAAAACAATCTTTTTAATCATGATATAGTGAGAATTATGTTATTATAAACCATTATCTTCCACAATTACTTAATTATCATTGAAAAATTGAGATCTTTTACTTTATATGTACTTTATACCATCTCCAAGATCGTAAAAAATGTCATTTTTCTTCTACATAATTCATGATTTGAATTAAAAGTATAGCTAAAGTATATATTTCAAGAAATTCTAATTATTTTCATTTGGTGGATTATGGAACTATATAATATACACAATAACTAAATCATTCATGATGAAATACATGAGAGATAACAATGTAATTAACACATGAAACAATGAAGGAATTAATTTCAATTAAGGAACGAGTGATATAAGATATTATAAATATCATATATTATATTTTAAATATTAATAATTTTCATGTAAAAGTTTTTCACATTTTTAATACCATTAAATATAAGGATAAAACCCATTGATCCAAAATTAATAGTGAGGTATGGTATATCACAACTCAATATTCATTCATTGGATTAATCTTCTACATAAATGATTATTCTATGAAAATATTATGTGTGAAATGATCTTTTATTATCATTTTATATATTTAATATTTTTTAATTTTTATTTAAATTTGATAAACATAGTCGATTCAATGGTTGATTCTCACTTCAATATTATGATCATTATAATGTTTTATTTAATAGTCTCATTATAATCGTGATTTTTTTAAAGTAAATTGAAGGAAATAAATTTCAAATTTCATAATATAAAAATTTAATATTCTCCAACTCTCATTATTCGTGACATTTTATAGTAATGGTACCATTTTCCCACATATTGGAAAAAAATGTTTTAGATTTTGTTTTAAGAATACAAGACCTTATTTTAAACTTGGGTCAGAAATGTATTGTCTTCAAAATTCATGTTTTCATAAAATATTTTCAAAAATAATTTTAAAAATTTATAAATTTTTTATTCAATATAATTCTTTCAATTTTGATATATAAAAAAATTATTTTAATGAAATATTCAAGTCTATTTCAAAATGATCGCTATTTTTCTTTATCGTAAAATTAAAAATGAATCGTTGTTTTAACATGTACAACATGTAATGATTATACACCCTCCAATACCACTTAAATGTTATAAAGATTACCTTATTAGTATCAGATACTTTTTTTTGAGTAAATTTATCATTAATTTTTTATAATATTATTTTCAAGATTTTTTTTCCTGTTGAAAAAGCAGTTTTCAAAATGAATATTTTTATGATATTTTATTGATATTTTAATTCATCAATAACAATACCCCTTTATTCCTAAATAAATGGGTGTATATTTTATTGATTCTATATTTGTTATTCATTTAAATGGGTTTTTTCTTTACCTTTTAATGAATTGATATTCAATTCATTGATTTGTTTTTTAGTCATTAATCTTCATATAAATTAGTTACTCTCCTGTGGATAGTAAATTTATACTAAATATCTATTTTTTCATTGATACCATTATTTCGTACACTATAAATAATTCATAAATATGGTTTTTAAAATTGAATGTTTTTTATTTGTGAAAAAAATTATTAATATATATTCTTTTCTCTATAGGGATATTTGATGATAAGGTACATTTTTCAAGAATTAAATCAATTACTCAATAAATGGATAATGATCTAGACAAAAAAAATGTTTGGGGTCGTGTGATATATATTGAATCCTTTAATTTTTTAAGTCTGATGAGACGAATTAGATGTCTAGACATAGTTAAATGGGGTCCTACCCTTTCGATTTAAGCAGTATGAAAGATTGATCTTGACAGTAGTTATAGCATTTTCATAATACACGACATCCAATTATTAAGTAGTTCCTTAAATAATAATTATATTATATCATTATCAAATATATTTTAATAGTGATATTATATCTAGATAAATTCGTTTCTACATTTATTTACTGAATTGTATGTTCTTGGTATTTTACTTTTCTTTATTGAGTATGACTTATATATTCATGATAGATAAGTTATTTAAATTTCATGTTTGTTTAGTTTTTTACCTTTCCATTTTTATTAAGATTTATCTATTTATTATAGCTATGTTTTTTAATTGGATTTTATGTTCACATATTTACCTTTCTGCAATATTTATGATATATCTTATCATGGTACACATGTTTTCTAAATATAATGTTTGTTTGGTTATTTAATTTTACATATGAAATTTTATTATTGATTCATTATTTCTTATTCTTTAAATAACCCTTACAAATATTTTGATCTCGCGATTATTATTTTTTTCATTCCCATGAATCAATGATGTATATTATGAATTCTATTAAGGGATATGCTAAAAGAAACAATGGAATTTTCCTAAAAAATCAAATTATTATTTTCAATTATAATGAAGAGAAGAGTATGAATTTAGTTTACTAATAGTACTGTAATATTTATTCATTAATGTTATTCATTTTATTTTAGTCCAATTTAATAAAGTAGAAACCAGCTCCTTCTAACTATGGTTAGGGTTACTGTGAAAAATATATGAATTTTTTTCATGGTTCATGACATTTGTTATCAAATAATGGATGCAATATATTTGTTTTTAACAATAGACAATGTAAAATGGTTTTAGGGTATATCAGATAGAATCAATGTTGAGTTTAATTATTTTTGAAGATTTTAATGAGAAATAATTCATTAAAACTCACGGGATTAACCAAAATATGGGAAAAGATAATAAATATTTAATAAAGTATATAGTGTATGTATTATTAGTATTGACATACTTTCTGGATACAAAAAATTGATAAATGAATGTAATAGAAAAAGGACATTCAAACCCCAATTTAATTGTAAAAAACATAATAATTCCAGTATAATACTTCTTTATATTAGTTTCCAATTTTTATTAACATTATAAACTACATCCCTTATTCAAATATCTAAATTCAAATCAGAATTAAATTTTCTCTCAGAGGCTTGTTTGAAATGTTATTTTAAAAAAATATGTAAAAATTGGATGGGTATTTGAAACATTATATTTCCATAAAAAATATATATATTTGATGAAATTAAAATTATTAATTGATAAATAAAGATTAGAAAATTTAAACAATTAAAGTATTATATCAACACATGCACTCAAAAGGATATATATTGGGGTATTAGACATTAATAGTGGAACTCAAATTCATAGTGAAATATATTTCAAGGTTATTTTTAAAATATCCTCTTATATGGGATTAATATGTGAAAATGTTAATGACACAATTTATTTAATGAGGATAATGTCTCACCCCACGTTTTAGGATACATTTATTCATAAAAATATTATTATACAAGTATAAATTAATTATATCTTCTTTTTAAAAAGACTTGAAAATGATTAAAAAATGAGTCATAGGATAATTAAAAAAAATCTAACAACACATTATTCATTTATATTGTAAAATTACAGTATCGGTATAGGAAAACATGAACTATATACCGTGGGTTATTAAATTCATAAAAAGTTTATAAATTAAAAATATATAATAAATAGAAAATAAATATGACATAAAAACAAGTATAACACCTAGATTTCCTTCACCCTAGAAGAAAAACATTAGAAGAATTAAACTAAAATTGATAATGAAAACACCAATAGAGATTGAATGTTTTGTAATATAAAATGGAAATGTGGAGTTTGAGATGTGTGGTTTAATTGTAAAGCATAAATTTATGATATATGGGGTTATTGAACTATAACCATTATAACAGAAAATATAGTCATTAGAAATATGATTTTTGGTAATATGTTCATTGTAAATATGGATGTTAGATATATATTCATTGGATATATATGTTTATAATAGGTAGACTAATCTTTTATTCTGTTAGTATCAAATTTCAAATAATATAATTCACAAATAATATTGAAGTGATAAAATATAGTGAAACATTATACAATTTATTTATCAAAAAATTAACGAAATTCAATATTTTCTCTTTTAAAGCCTGATTTGATATATTAGTCAAATTAAAATAAATATTTTTATAAAATTTGAATGAAAAAAATATATTTCTAGAAAATAATTGTTTAATTTTTATGGTACTTAGTGAATATTATTTATAATAATTGTTACCGATTTTAATGAATTGTTTCATTTTTAATGTGTGGTGAATAATTAATTAATCAGTACTAAATAATAATTTTTTATAATTATATTATATACAAACAAAATAAATTGACATCCAAATAAAAGAAAAAACATAGAATATAAAAAAATTAACCTATTATAAACATAAGAGGTATATATTTCGTGAAATTGTTATTTTCATTATACATCGATTTATTAATATTATAATTCATGAAAACTTAAAATTTATTAAAAAACTATATTTTCTACCACAATTTAAAACATTTAAATATTTTACCTTTCTTCATGAAAATAAAAGTAATTTATAAATGTAAATTCTATTTCATAATGTTAAACTGTTATTTTTTAAAAAATTGAATTCATTAAAATTCGTTACATTAAATCTAAAATTAAACTGATATCTTTTTTATCACTCAATTATAAATTTTAAATATATCATGAAATATATTAATATATATTTAATTATTAATTGATAAAAATTTAAAATGAAAACTTATTTAAAAAGGTCTTATTTAAAATATATTTTTTAAATATTTTTTATAATTAATATATTATTTTATTATATTTATCAGATAAATTTGATAAAATTGAGTTTAAATTCATAATCAACACGTTAAAATTTCAATATAATTTTTCTATAATTTTTTTAGGTAAAATTTAATAACCATAGTAAATACATAATCAAGAATAAAGGGTAAAAATTTAGTGTTTTAAATATGATTGGTTTTTTTAAATAACATCACACATAGAACTTATAAAATTAATTTTTAGGAGATATATTCATACCTAATTGTCTTACTAACTATAATTTACAGAACACACATTAATCACATTTAATTTATACTTTAACCATTATCCAATAATAGTTTCTAAGTATTGGTCCTTAATTTATAACAATAAAAGGATCTCAATTCCACCCATATCATTCCACAAATATCCATTTAATTTTAATTAAAATCCGGTCTATTTTAGAACCACTAGAGTCCTCTTTATATATTAGAGAGCCTATTTTATTGAAATTGACCCATGTTAATAATTTTCAAGTTAACCTATAAGGGAAGAGTCAAACCTTGATTTATAGTATTATATATTACCTAATCGTTTAATTATTATAATTATTAAAATATCATGAATTAAATATATTTAGTATACCTAAGTTTTAGTATATATATTTTGAAATACATATTTATATCCAAAATGAATCATTTAAAATGGGATCAATTTCCTTGTTATGTGCACACTACAATCACTACGAACATCATATTGTATTTTTCATCACCACCAAAAATTGATATATATAATAATATATCTAATATATAAAAATATTATTGATGAAATTATTATTGAAATGACTCATATTATTTCTGGTTTTTTATTATAAATTAATTATAAATATTCTGAAACTAGGCAATGGGACGGCGTTTGATTCTCAGTCCCTGTGTGCCAGAAACAAGTCAATTAAAAATGATTAATTTTATATAAATCATAAGAGAGGTTTTCATGAAAAATTTGAATAACACATAGATGAGTTATCAGATCCAAAATATGAGGGCACTGTAGAGTTTAAAATGGTAATTTTACCCTAGGAATGATATAAAATTATTTGGCATAGGTCATCAGTGGAAGAACCCTATAAGAATGTAAACAACATTTATAATTTAATTAAAATTGTTTTTGTAACATTAGGTTGGATTTTCATTTATTATGATTTTTTTGAGAATTAAGGTTTATAAAATAACTCTATCTTTCCAATATAAAAAGGAGAAAACTCTCTCTCCCAAGAAAACCAGTGGATTTTGGATCAATGATCAACAATGAACCCAGATTTGAAGGAACTTTGCCGATAAAAATGACAAATATGCTTCCTCTGTGACTGATTCAATTTGATGTAGGAATGTTGTTTCCTATTTTCTTTTCGTTGTTATAAATTTCCACGATGGACATAGTTCTGTCAATAAATTTATTTATTCGTGGTTTAGTTGTAGTTACAGGATGGATTTTGTTGGGGGTTATCAAGATTTTTTTGTCTTTTTTTATAACCTGAACTTCCCAATCATGATCGTTGGTTAAAAACACATGGCCAATGATTTTAAACTCATTTTATGTTTTATTATCTCCTTTTTTCCTCGCATTTTTTATTTTGGACCCCGTTTTCATGACTCGACTTTAATGGGTGGTTCCAAGCATTATTGGATGCATGAATTCACGTTGGTTTGACATTAAAGTCCAGATCTATATAGATCGGGACCCGAGATTCCCTGATCATCAACTATTTCAAAATACAGACACCGAAGGGGGGTCATGGGTACTATTGAGGGACTATTTTATTGGGTGTTGTATGATGGTAGGGGGCTGTGAGGTGGTAGTGGTGTGGCAGAGTTTGATGGAGGCGGTCAATGTTAACTGGAGGTGGCTAGAGGCGGCAGTCGGAGGCAGCTAAAATTGTAGGGAATGCGTATGCCGGAGTAGGAATAATAGGTGGAGACACATAGTGTAGTGGCCATAGGAAGTGGTATAGAATCCTTGAGGGAGCTATGGACTGTGGGCGTGAAGTGCATTGGATCTAGGGACACTATGTTGGAGAAATGCGGAGGGCCAGTGGGCAATGCTCGAAAAAAGTAAACCTCACACGATGGGTCGAAACATTGGGTTGGAGTGACTTGTGGGAATAGGAAATTAGGGCCTCCAGTAAGTGGAGTGTTCTAGCCTGAGTGGGATAGGGGGTCATGTGGGTCAGGCTACGCCAGAGTGGGCTGAGTCCAATAGTCCGAGTTGACTCGGGTGGCCGGACTGGTCCAAAGTTGACCGTGACCCATGGTAAGTGGAGCTACCATGCGTCTACAAAAACTCAATTGCAATTGACTTCTATTGAAGATAAATCTATCACAGGGTGTTCAACTATATGTGTGTTCATACTAGGGTGTCGTATTAGGGGGTCAACCATGGTCGTTGGTCCACAAGATAGTAGACCCCCTTCTAATCTTCAAACATTCAAAAATTTTGAACCATGTATCCATTTGGTTAGTCATTTGTAATATTGTGAAGCATATGATCATATGGTACTTTTGAGATATTGCATGTGGGTTTATGTGGATGATTTAATATGACCTAATGGCTTGATGATTATGTTCTCCAGGAAGGAACGTGTTATTTATATAATCGTGGGGCTATCTGTGACTTGAGACTATGTGATTTATAGAGATTTTATACCATAGAATGGCTTAGTGTCTTAGAAAGACTAAGTTTAGTAGTGAGACTGAGTGTCTTAGAAAGACATTCTATCTTATTGAGACTTGATTTCTTATCAAGTATAAGTGTTTTATAAAGACTGGGTGTCTTATTGAGACTCAGTGCCTCATCGAGGTTGGGTTTCTTATTAAGACTACATATTTAATGGATACTGGGGGTGATATAGACACTCAGTGTTTTATGAATTTCATTTGATAATCATTCTATGAATATTATACACATATAAATTTGTGATATGTTTATGTATTCATTTATAAAACAGTCTTTGTAGTATCTTTTTTGATGATTTTTTTCTCCATGGTATTCATTTCAGTTTTCGAGGTGTCCAACTGATTATTGTTTTACACACCCCTGTATAGTATTTTATTACATGCTTCATCCCTTGTACAGAAAATCATAAAATAAATGGATTCCTGGATGGACTAATACCATGCAGTTCTTAGAGATACCATATTGTCGAGGTGTGCCTCTATGGATTCAAACATGTGTCCCAGTACCTTACCCTTCTAGAGTGGTTTTCTATGGACGTGTCTCCGGAACATGTGCATTAACATTTCTAGACTCTTTTGGGAGGGCTTGTTTTTTGGCCCTATATAAATTCTAGTATTCTAATTTCATAATCTATTATTGGTAACTTATTAGTAACCATGTATTTTTACTTAGTTTTTTTACATTTCATCATTTGTGTCTTGGATATGTGTTAGTGTGTACAAGTACTTTAGAAAATGCCTCCCATTTTTTGGGATATGACTACTAAGTGATATGCACCAAGACCTAGCCTATTTTAGGTGGTCTTTGGGTAGTGATGACATGGGACCCTCTAGTACATGTTGTTAAAATTATGATTATATTTAAATAAACTAGTCATTATTTAATTTGTAAAAGATTATTATTTTACAACCATTTATTTATTTAAATGTATATAAATATTTATTTCACTAACATCAACTTCAAGAAAAATATCTTATACTTACATATATTGAAAATAGATAATTCTTTATCATCATTGAACATATATTTCGGTAACATTAAAAATATACATGTGATGAACATTGTTTGAATTCACTGACAATGATATCAATATTACAAAATATGTGTGATGAAATTAAAATCACCTGATGATGAAAATTAATATAAACTAACTAAAAATATTTTATAAAATATTATAGTTTTATATTATAAAATAATATATATATATGGTTGATGTTTATAAATTATTTATTATGAATTTTTTGTATTATCATATAAGTTATGGAGAATGACTGACCAATTTGAATTTAATGGATATGGTTTGTCTCAATTTCCCTTCACTGAGGCATGTTTTCAAATTATAAAACTATAATTATATTATATTGTTCAGATAATTACCCAATTAAATTATATTATTTATAATTTTATTATAATTCATTTAATTGTATTTAAATTTATTTCAATGAGTCCCTGATTTATATTTAATGGATTCAATTGTCAACAAATTCATTAGTTTTTCTTATCTAAATGGACTCTAGTTGATTCATATAGAATTTTCACCACATTTATTATGTTGTTTATAAACTATAATATTTATATAATTTTTCCCAATTTTATTAAGAGTCATGTGTTTTAAACATCATTTATTTTTTCCCCTTAAATATCAATTCTTTTCAAATGATACAAAATTTTTAAGTGATTTTCCAGTCACAATTTTACTTCATCGTGGTATAAGGTTTCATCAATAACCCTATTCTTCTATGATCACTACATTAATTATTTTTTATTTCATATGATATTAATTAATATATCTGGGGGGAATTTTATTTTTAGTTCAAATACCCTTATCTAATTTCAATATCATGAAAATGTAACGTTGTTATGAACAATTCGCATCCTTCTTAAAAATGATCATCCTCAATGTCTATAACTATTCATTCTACAAAATATTCCCTTTTTGATAATTTGAAAACAAATATGTACTATCACATTTATATATCTATTTCTATATACCATTATTCAAATTAATGATTTATAACTCTTATATATTTCTTATTCAATGAAAATATTTTAAAATATTAAAAATATATTTTTACTCAGGTCCATATATTCTATAATACACTCTACATTTATAGAAATAACCTTTATTTATATTTTTATTTTATTATTTACATTTAATTGAAATTATTTTTGAAAATTTCATTACATCACTTTAATGAAAACGATAATGTAATGTGACTCCTAACTTTGAATTATTATGATACAATCATCATATGTTTTCAAGGAAACATTTTTTATTTTTTCATATCCATATTAGACTTTTTTTAACTAATATATATCTCAAATGGATTTATGATTCATTATAATCCCTATAAATTATATTAAGAGACATTATTTTTTAGTTATTTCGTTTTTCGTACCATCAAATAAAATTCATGATGTAATGTTTTTTGATACTACTTGAAAAGATAAAAATAACATTTTCATTCCTTGGGTTTATAATTATTTGACTAATTTCATGTGGAATATATATATAATGTTAATTTCTTATTTTTGGGGTCATATATCACCTCCAAATTCAATGGATATTATTTAAATATCATTAGGTAATAAAATTATGTGTCCACATAATGAAAGTTAGTCTATATTCATAAGAATATGGGAGGAAATAATTGTATCTTGGATTAGTTTGAAAGACTATTCATGGTTATGATATTGTGTAGGATATTCTATCATGGGGATTAATTGAAAAAAAAATATTGGTCAAGATATACTAAAAATGGAATACTATCCACTTTTATGGTTATTCCATATTTCGTTGTCTTATACACTTTAATGTCATAACATATATCAATGTTCAAACACATGCTTATGTTTTGTTCCATGAAACTACAATATTGGCTCACATATAGACATTTTATTTAATATTTTATTTTTTGTAATATTATATTTCTTGATATTTATTGATTATATATAAAAAAATTCGGTTCTATGTTATTATGTTTGGAAACATTCAAACCGTCATATCTTGTCCTGTGATTATTTTATAACATATTTATAAACCAATGAAATTATTTTTCAATAATTAGTGTTTTAACACACAACATATTATGATTATCATTTCCCAAAAAAATTATGTCTTTATTGTTTCCAATAAGGATATCCCATTTTGGAATATTGTGATTGACTTTGAATAAATTATGTGCGAAAATATATTTTTGCCTCTATCTTATAAGACACTATAGATTGTTTCTGGGGGAAGTGAATGTGTTTTTGGGTTAATTTTTTGGTTAAATTATATAATTAATAGTTTGATTTTTAATATTTTTAGGTTTATAATTTTTTTTTCAAACCATGATTAAAAATGTCTATCTAATGTATATTTTTTAGAACTAGGAAAAATTGTGTGGTTCTATGCTAAAAAATAAATCATCAATGAATATTTTTTGAACAATTTTTAAAATAATTAAATCTATTTCTACGTTACAATTTTAATGGTAAAAAAATTGAATAACCTTGAAAAATGCGATTATTACTCGATTATACATGTTCTTGGTAAAATTAATAATTTATATTCATTGTAATTATATCCTTCTTTTATATCAACTCATATGTAGATGAAGCCTTTATTTTGATATACAAACACATTATAGTTTGGATATGATAAATACTATATACCTTCAAGACAACATTTTTTCCCATGGTTTCTTTAGGGATTATGATAGTTTCTTCATTCCACCTACAATAAGTTATTATTATGTAATAGTCATCATCTTATGAATTTATAGATTTTCAATTCCATGACCCTCTTACATCAATGATGATTTTTCTCTTAAATACATTATGGTTTGTATGGATTTGATCATGTATATATATAACAGTTTTGAGACATTGTAAAATTATCTTGTTTTATTAGCCACCACCATTTTTGAAGGATATTGTATTCAACGACGTGATGGGATGATGGAAGTGAATAAGGATCAAGATATTTCATGAAATATTTTTGATCATTTGTTCATGGATAATTTTTATTTAGAAAAAAACATGTGTGTTGATAATTTTTCATTTTTGGAAAACATTTTTTTAAAATATTCATTGATTAAATATTCTATTTGATTCGGTAATCATTAATATTTTTCTAGCATTATAAAAGGGGGAAATGAAAATAATTTGATATAGACTCAGATAGGAACATGTTAACAAATTCAAATACTAGTAATGTTGTTCACCCATTGAATTATTTCTAATATTTTCATGAAATTAGTATAAACATAAAAGGATATAAATGATGTGTAGAAGTTGTTGGGTAAGTTCTATAGAATATTTTTTGTTGAAATTCCTATTTTATAAATCTAGTGGTGTCCAGTTATTTTGAATGTGGGTGAATCATTACAAGGTAATCTAGGGGGATGTACCCCTTATAATATTATCCAATGAAGTAATAAGACATTAATTACCATTATAGACTCATCGGTTATAAAACAATTATACATATGATGAAATGAAATTCCATAAATCTATATATTGGGGTCATTTTTTAAGTCTTTGTAGAGGAATATATTATAAATTGTTGGTCAATGATCATAGTATTCCAAAGCATATAATATAGAATAAATTAATAATAGTTAAAAATTTTATTGTTACTTTTTGAAATAGGTTCAGGTTGTGCACTTTTTATTAGTCCACTGAACATTATATTGGTTGAGAATTCACTGATCGGTAATTGAGATTTCCCATTATTGGTAAAGGGTACAATTGATGTATAATATGTTTTTACTATCTGTAAATTGATACATGTGAACCAAAATATTTTGTATCTGATGATATGATATCTGTTATAAATTCAAATTTTGATTTCTCTATAATTCTAAGCAGAATTTATTATTTTGTAAAATATATATTGTGGTGTAGAAGATTCTAAAAATACTCAACTACAGTTTCATCATTTATTTTTCTTTGGGATTTACCTATTTTATGTATCATATATTTCATTATTGTATTTTAAATAGAGTTATTAAACTATTTTATATCACATAATTATTGTTATCTATGGTATGTTTACTTTATCAAAACAAATTCAATATATATTCATCTAAGTGTTGGAGTTCATGGAATTTAACACTTGTAGAAATCATTAAATAGTGAGTATTAAAATATATGTATATAAATAAATTTAAGAGTATTTCAAATTTAGAAGAAAAAAATTATACATCTTAAGGATACATTTTTTGTTGTTGTTTTCGATGATTATCATTCCTTGATTATAGGAAACTATGAGAAATAGTTTTCTAATAATTAGATACCAGGATGGAAAAATATCTTCCACTATATCAAATGGGTCTTGTAGAGTTCATGATACTAAATATTTAGGTCAAAGAGATTTATATGAATTTTTTATTTTGAATAATCACATCTTCTTTATTTTTTTCTTCTCTTATTTAATAAGGAAACTAATTCCATTCTAATGATTTTTGTAGATTTTTTATGTTTTAATAAAATGATTTCTAATAATTTATTCCATTTTCCAAGAATAGATGATTTTTTAATTTTTAAATAATGAAATATAGTTTTCAATGTTTTTCTATGATTTGGATATCATTCTTTTGATATGAAATGATGTACCCAAGAATGTTTTCCTAATGACATCATGGCCATTGTGATTATTTTGTGATGCCATTTTGGTGGATAATTTTTTTATGGAGAGTATGGCTCACAAGAACCCAATACATCAAACATTTCTTTAAATATTTAAGGTAATTTACATAGATTTCATTTTTGTATATTGGAGTTATTATTATGATCAAGGTAGTTTTGATCAGGTTTTCTTCAAGGCCTGTCAGGTATTGGATATATACTAAAATACCTAAATGTATTATTAGTTCATAGACACTAAATTCTATGTACATGTGTTTTCATTATATGGGTATCCCAATAGATCTTTGGAACATAGATGAGATTTTTACTTGGATGTTTATTAAAAAATTCTTGAAATTTAATGTTTTCTTGGGATTTCAAGATATTAAGACAAATTTACTGAATATATTTCATGAATTTTAGTATGTTTTTTGGATTTTATTTTAAAAAATTAGTTACATATTCACGCTGAAATTAATGTTAAAATGTATAGGTTATTGAATAAGAGAGTAAATATAATTCCTATATTTATTTGTTTCCTATATAGATGAAGAATGTGATGAAATTTTATGCATTTTGAAATTGGTCTAAAATGTGTTCTTACATTTGACCGTTATGCAATTTCTTATAGAGCAAGGAAACACTAACAAAACAAGAGGAATTGAGTGACTTATAACCTTGATTTAGTCACTATCATGCATGCATTAGTTTGTTATAGTTTCACCCTATTTTTGAGTTGTTTTAGGTACAAAATGACTATATATTACCAATTATATCTTAGGACTATTAGACATAAGATTGTGGTAGCTTCAAAGGGATTATTATTTGCAGTCATTTAATTTTTGTCCCCAAATTGGTCAAATGAAAGATAATGTCATTATCAATGATTTTAGTAGAGTTTCATGACCATAAAAATTTCAAGATGTAAAAGTATGATAGAAGAAAAATATTTAATGGATAATTATCATTTTGATGTTTTTAAATTCTAAGTATAGATAAATCTAAGAAATGATTTCATGGCTTGGTTCTTCCCAAATAAATTGATGTATAACCATGTGATGGATTATTATTGTTTCATTATTCAAGATTCCTTCAATGGTGAGGATATCCTTTGTGGTTGGCCGCAATATTCTCAGTCATTCCTCATAATCCAATAAAGTTAATTGTTTCATATTATCATGATAGAATAAGTGATTCAAGAATTACATTCATCAAAATTGGGACATAATCCTAGTATTTTGATGATATTTATGAAATTAATATACAACATTTGTTCATTGACATGAAATTTAAATTATATAATTCAAGGAGACATGATTAAATTTTAAAATTGATTAAATAGTGCACCGAAAATAAATAAATACTTTATAGCCACTCCTTTTTACCACTAAATAGGGGATAATATTATTATATTATTTATGACATGTGTACCCTATATTATATTTGTTTGAGATTCTATTTAGGTTATTCATTATCACCTGTTTAAAATATGATATAACATTCCAATTCAAAAAAACATATTTTAGAGATGAATCAATAAATAGATATTTTAAAAATATTATAAACCTTATGGGTTATATGGTAGAATTATCATTATTTGAGAGCCAAGGATAACATTTTGGTTTTTTCGAGCGAGGTAAAATTTTCTATATGTTTTTGGAATGTATAAAACACACCTTAAGCATATGGTAAACTAGTATTTCATCCAGTTAAACATATAATTCGAAATGCACTATGTGAAAATTTCATGAAAAATGATATTTTTAGGAATGATATTTTAAATTGATTTTACTATATCCTTTGTTGTTTTTCTACCTCGTGTTAGTCTATAATAAATTTAATAACATGATCAATTTCATAAGTCTAAATGTTTTTATTAAATTAATGTTTTGATAATTTTAATAATGTTCCTTATTGTGTAAATTTCTTTAATGAGGACCCAATTTAGATTCCTTTTAATAGTTAACCAATCATGCTATATGGGTCACAGAACATCACCAATGGTTCAGTAGGTGCAAGCATTACTATATTGATCTTCATTCATTAGTAACATTATTTTTATCATAATCCCTTCCATCAAGATTGTTCATATCATAACCACTCTCAATTTGTAGGTATTCAATTAGGAAGGGATAATCTATTAGTCATGAGTGAAAAAACCACACATGATTCACATTGAGAGACAATTCCCTCTAGAGAAGAATATTATTCACAATAACTAACCAATCACAGTTCTCAAAACACGATATATTTAAATATACAGAAGATGGTATATTTTAATATTAATTATTTACATAAAAGACCTTTTTAATATATTAAAACCATGTTATACCATACAAGATATAGAATAGTGATATTATTGTTAGATTATTTTGGGGGTGTCTACTATACTTCACAATGATTATAATTTTTGTATATTCTATTAATAAATATATATCTCCGAACCAATATCCTATTTTTTTCTCATTGTGATTTATTTAGTAACCACATAAAATTTTGATTAAAATTTTTTCTTTAAATTATTAAATAAGTAAATATTATATTTATGGTCTTGTAAATTAAATATTCATTTTAATATCAGTATAAAAAAATAAGTTATTTTTAAAATAATAAATATTTATTACATATTGAATAAGCATTGTTAAATACTTATTACATTTTTTCATTAAATAATTTAATTTTTAAAAAATATTTATTTAAAATTTTCAACAATATATTCAAAAAATATTACATCTCAGTATTGATAATAATATATTATATAAATGATAAATAAACACTTACTTAACTATGATGAATGGACGCACATAGTGTGTAACCCTCTAGGTTTCTTGTTGAATGAAATTAGGTGGGTTATCTTAAAATATAATATTACTATATCAAACTTGGATTTTCATAGATTTATGTTACATAAAATTGTTTAATATTCTTATATTACACAAACACATGATAATGGACCATAATATATTAGGGCCTATAGAAAATTTTAATTATAATATTCTAACACGATGAAAGATATTCAACGTCTCCCATAGTGACCTTATCACATAATACACCTCTAATAAATAAAATACGTAAAGATTTATCTGTAACTTGAAAATGGAAACTAAATAAAGGTTGATAATATATACTAAAAAAGGATGAACATTAAAGAATTATATCTTTGATCATATAAATGAATAAGAAAACCATGTGAGTATTTGATAAAGAAAATAACTTTTGATGTTCAAACCCAACGAGTAATGGATCACAATTAAGTGTACTGGAATAAAACATTTTCATTTCTGATTACAAGGACCCTAAGATTGGGAAATATTTATAAATAATCCATGTACTATAGTAAGTTGTTATAAGACTATGAATCCATCATAAATAGAGAAAACCATTTTATGTGTCAAGTTTAACCACATAGACTATCAACATAGTCTATCAGGATGCACCTGTATCCCACAGTGGATCATGAGACACCTATTTCTTAATAGAGGATTAGGATGAACCTATTTCCTATAGTGGATTAGGTCACACTTGTTTCCATTTGTCAATCAATCCCATAGACTTATTTCTCATTTTCATTCCGTGAGATATAAATCATAACCAAATACATTGGAGGGAGATATAAGTCACACCCATCATACAATGAAAACTACAGGAATGTATTCCAAAAGATTGTAAACATTCATCATATCATAACTCTTGGAATGAAATGGATATCACTAACATATCATCATGTCATACCCTCTGGAAAAATTATTGGTTTCATAATCATTTCATCACAGTATAAACCAAGCAAAGATTTTGGTTTCATAAGGAATTTTCCATGGTATTACCCATGGAAGATAAATGGGTTTCATAATCATTTTCCATAAAATCATAAACCATATGAAGAAATAATATGAATTGTGATTAACCCACCCAGGATTCCCTCAAACTCAGCACCAAACCCAATCTTTCACATACCTGAAAGGCATTATCGATCCCCACGGGCTTGCAACAAGAACTTGGGTATCGAACAACACAACACAAGGAATGATTTCTCTCTACCTAAGAAACCACATAGAATACATATATATATATATATAACATGAAATGAAAAATAGAAGAATATAAAATATAAATGACATAACTATAAGGAAACAACCAAATCAGAAAACCAAAAAAGTAGCCAAAATTCCATGACATTTCCAACAATAATGACTAAAAACTAAATAGAAAATACAAATGATGGAATGGGAAAACTCACAACATCTTACCACAAGTGACCCAACCATTTGACATGAACCTTTCTACCTCACTACGGAGGCTTCCCATTCAATGGACTTGATGAAAAATGAAGATCTACACACCAATGAAGAGGTGCATAGGGTTTTAGCTAATAGGATTAGTTGGATCTTACCAAGGTGTTCCATAACTATTCTTTTTATAAAAATTCCTACATGATTATTTTAAGTAAAAATATGGCATGACATGTAGTAAATATGTTTCAAAAAAAACATGGTAATCATTTCTCTTTTTCCATAACTCAAATCAATAGAGGTTATATATATTTAAAAGGTAATTATTTATATCATTCTACATAGGCATAAAAATGATTATCAAGGAAAACTCAAATAGATAAGTAGTACCAAATAGAAGCATCATTATCACAACACTAAGGAATATTATAGGACCAAGCCAAAGAATACTTGTACCAAAATAATCATGTTCACAAATCTGATCCTAAAAGAACATGACTATGAAGTTGAGAAATACACCTTGTGTAACGCCCCCTAATTTTAATATTGGTCCTTGAGACTAATTGTCTTAGGAGATATAGGAAAGCCCCAAGATAAACAACCTAGACAATCACAAAAAATTAACGTTGTATCCAAGATTATCCTTCCACCAATGTTGACAAGGTAACCCATGTGGTCTTCTCTAGATAGAAAATGGAAGCTCTTGATTTTAAGTAAATTATGTGATTCATTACATGACAAAACATCCATCACCTACTCTGAATCAACTGATAAGCCATGAACATTAATTAACTATCCTCGGAACATCACTTCTCGTATCCCAAAACTGCATTTTGAATGATTTTCATTCGAGCAATGACTTCGTAGAATTTGTAGATCCAAATAAATATGTCGATCTTACTCATGTTTAGGCCTTGAATAAACTATAATATCATCTGTGAACACTACCATAAAAGTGGCTTGATATTGATGGAATACGAGTTTAATCAAATCCATAAAAACACCATGTGTGTTATTTAGAAGAAAATAATCACAATATATTCATAAAGGTCATACCTACTCCTGAATGATAACTTTGTTAATCAGACTCCCAGACATTGAGATAATGATAATCCAACCGAAGATCAATCTTTGAGAACCACTTTTACCCCTTCAAAAGCTCAAACCGATCATCCACATGAGGAAAATAATATTTGTTCTTAACTATTACCTTGCTCAACTTCCAACAGTTCAAACATTAATGGAGTGAACCATCTTATCTATTTTAAAATATCAGTACGACTACCAAAGGAGAAATTTTAGGTTCAATGAAACATATTTCTAATAGGCCATCCGACTGAATATTAATCCCTTTCAGCTCTACTGGTGTCATAAAATAAAAAGGTATCGATATTGGTTGTGTACGTAGAACCAGATCAATAGAATACTTTAATTATCTCTTCGTATTAATTCCATATAAATCTTCCAGGTAAATTTCATTGAAATCTCGAACAAAAATAGGAAGAACATTAATAGAAAAATTCTTATCAAGATAAAATTCAATAGCAACCAACATAATCTTATGCTCTAGGATGGATGGTCTTACATGAATAGACCTTGGGTCCCACTCCCCCTAAAACATATGAGAGATTCCAACAACCATAAAAAACACATAGATGATAACATTCTAACATAGGTCGATGAGTGACAAGAAAATATATAACAACAGTGACCTCAAACAGATTAGGATCAAGAATGATAAAATCCCATAACAACTCTGTATCATCTATCATTAATGGACAATAAGGTAACCTAAACCTATACTCTATCCTTCTACCAATATGTTTCTATAAATCAATTTTAATCAAAAATAAGTTCAATTGGACATTATAGGATATCAATAAAACTTGTTGATATAAAATTTTTAGAGGCACGAGTATCAAATAATGAAATTTCTACGAAATATGCAATAAGGATAGTACATATCACTAGTTCTAGACCTGAATCAAATTCCACTGGACACTCATCTACTATGTGAAAATTCTTCACTGAGGTTACCTATAGATAAATCCCTATAGTCTATAAAAATTATCATTTCACCATAGTAGCATTTGGAGTTGACGACCCCTGACCATAATGAGGTGTATTCATAGCCTAACATTAAAATTGTGCGTGACCAAAATTTCCAGAGTTATTTCAGGTCTTTGTTGGCATGGGATAAGAACATATAGTGTGTCCCAACTTGATGAATTGATAGAATTTCAAAGGAACCTTAAATTATATAATTTATGATTTAGAGGAGTCTAGATACTAAGACCCACCTCCACTATAACTGTAATGATCGTTCCACTTCCTCTTCTTCTCATGTGTGCCACTAAATCTACCACCAGATGGAGGAGAAGAGGTGTAGAATCCATCCTATACATCCATATTCATTTATTCCAAAATATCCATGTATATAATATATTTATAGGTATAATGTTTAAGCATAAACACTTGTGATATAATATATGATCGCAAACCCTGAACGTACATTTATGCCTTCCGCTACTCATTCCTCACCTCATTCGGAGCCAAATATAGAAGAACAGAATCGAGTTGGTGTATTCCGATAATGAACGCTCTCCCATATGTAAATATAGGTACTCCAGAAAAATATACAGCATCAAAAACTCTGGGAAACACTGATGAAATAACAGGGTTTGGAAACCCATCAAATCCAAACCTGCATGCTTATATTCATAGACCATATAATCCCACTAATGCTTGTGAAAACCCTCAAGTCTGAACACTACACACTTTACCCTGATGTTGTCTGGTCAGTCCACAAATATGGCTATTTGATCCATTCAATCCATCCAATCCTCTACCTCATGAGATTTAGTCATCCCATTAATGTTTGGTGGCTTCTCATGCAAGAACTCCCACAATTGATCTATTTCAAATCTAGCTACTAGTTGTACCTCAACAACAGCATTCTTAACTCATGTTACCTACTAATCAATGAAACAGACTTCTAGTTTGATCTTATCAATGTGGTTATCAAGTATATGTGGGTTCCATTGATAGAAATCATCTTCACCCTCCTAAGGAACATGTAAAAGACGTCTAAGATCATTACTGCTACACAACGAAACCTAAGAACAATTATACAATATAGAAATAACAGTCTTAACTAGAAAACATATAATAAAAAACATAGGGTTTTAAAACAAATTCCAATACTATAGAAACACATCCCAATATTGCAAGTAAACTTGAGACTTGTTATGACAAGATATAGCCAAGCAATCATCGCAATATACCTCTCATGTCCAGAAAATGTAGTCTCATGTCTAACAGATGTCCAGAGACATATACTCATAAGGAAAAACCTCCTTTGATACCAAATTGGGATGAATAGACCATGGTTACCCTCAAAATGTGCACTTAAACCATTATTTCATGTTCTTGAAGGGCTTGATAATCCCTGAGGGTGGGCAACATGCACTGGGTATCAAAAAGCCCAATAGAGGGAATGATTTCACCAAACATGGTCAACCACATTGTAAAAATATATAATGGAAAAAATGGAAGACTATTGAATATATATTCCATAACTATATGGAAACTATGGAAATAGACAACAGAAAGAGAATCACAAAACTCCATGACATGTCCAAAACAGGGACTAAAAACTAAAAAACTACTCAAAATGAAAGTATAAATGAACTCTGACCATCTCACCACCAGCTACCCAACAAGAAGACATGATCTCACTGCCTCACAATGGATCCTTTCCTATTCCTTCACTAAAAGAAAAACAAATGAATATGCACCACTGAAGTGGTGTGTAGGGTGTGAGCTCATATTCTCTATAGAATCCCACTGAGGTGTTCCATAACTAGTATCTATATAAAAAATATTGTAAGTTCATTTTATGAAAAAAATTTGAAATATAATAATTAATAATGTTTTATAGAAAACATGGTAAACATTTTCCTTTTACTACAGTTTAGAATAAAAGCTATTATATAAATTTCATATTACATTTTTCAATGTCATTTTTCAACTGCAAAAAAAAATTTATATCTAGGAAAACTATTATTGCCAAGAAGTACAAAATAGAATCATAGGTATCACACCATGAAGGAATACTATATGACCATGACACAGACTACTTGTACCATAAGAAACAATTTTCTAAACGTAATCATAGGACAACGAGCCTTGGATGTATTGGAATACACCTGGAGTAACCCCCCTGCAAATGTCAATATAAGTCCCCTAGAACAATGGGTCCTGGAAAAAGATAAAATTTCCCAGACAAACCTCATTGATAATCACAAAATAATAGACCATGGACTCAAGATAATCCTTCTATCTATGTACCCAAGTTAACACATGTTCTTTTTTTAACATATCATTTCAATGATTTGAAAAACAATTCACAATTCCCATTTCAATGCTTGAAAATACTCATTTTCTTTCAATTTATCATGAAATAAGGAAAACAAATTTCATTTTAAAAACCATTTTAAACATATAGAAAAAAAACATTCTAATATTTTATATACAAATTGTTTTTAAAGCAATACAACGAGGTTCATCAATGTTGGATTGATATAGAACCTCCTAGATTAAAACATCGGTCGCACATGCCTCCAATGGAATCCAAATTCAAAAATCCCAAAAAATCCATGAATTCCCATGAAAAAAATGTAATCAAGATTAATTCCATTGATAAGACAATGGTTCAGAGGAAGATATGAAATCTACAAAGCAAGAGGATGATTGTCAGACACACCATGTTCAATGATGGGAAAGGACTCCATACTGAGATCTTACAACAGATCTAGTAGAAGATAAGAAGGAACGTCCAACATTGATCAAAATATCCAATAATGAAACCATAAGGTGATACCATAGTCTAAATCAAGGAATGAGTCATAAGGTTACTCACTCTAAGAGGCACACCACACATTCATTAGAGATCGAACATCAAATAGGCCAATCTGGAAGGAAAGGAAATTATGAAAATCACCTATAATGAGCATCTTTTTAGAGCAATGAAACTCGTATGAGAGAAATGAACCAAAATAGAAGATACCATGTTTTAAAACTAGAAGTAGGTTGTGTCATGACGTGTAACCCCAGGTCATGTCGTGAAGTCCATATTGGATAATATTGCTAAAAAAAGATGTCACCACTGTGTAAGAACAATCCTTTCTGCATGTTACATCATATAAGACCTGGTCATGATGTCTAAACCTTCACGGAATGATCTAACATTTCAAAATTTACATACGTTACTTATTACACGACGTGTAATGTAGTAACAATGCACAACCATGTTCGGTTGCCTATATAAAATCTAGAAAACAACTTTTATGTACATTGAACCAAAAGGGAACATAGAGTCAGGGGAAAACATTCTTGATCGAGGTGATAGGATGTTACATGAATTATATTCATGTATCATATCACAGGTAGGGAATAAGTAAATACAACGGAAGTCATCTTAGATGTAAAATAATTTTGAAATATATTTTAAAATATTTCATGATGAAAATATCACTTTCTCTTATAAAAACATTTTTTAAAACTAGAATAATTTAAAAAATCATTCAAATTAACCTTGAAAATATTAAAGTTGTCCATCATGAAATGACTATTCATGATGTTATAAAATATCTTCCATAAAGTAAACGTTAAAATGATGTTTTTATTCACATTTTCAATTAAAACCAAACATTCATTTTTTCCGAATCAAATAAAGATTACATTCAATAAATTTTCAACAAAGGTAAAATGTTGCAAAAAATGTATTTTAAATATCATTAAAATATTTTAAAAAATTAATCATTTTTAGAAAATATGGTTTTAATGAAAAAATAGATTTATGACTAACGAGTGAAATAATGTTGAATTTTCATTAGAAAAAATTCTTAATTATCGTAAGAACCATATAGTAGGAAAATGATAGTATTTTATGAACATACAATGTGTAGAAATTGGATAACAAAATTCATCATAATTATTGAGATTTAGAACATAGTATTTTATCATTGCATACATAATTATAAACAATTTTGATAACTGATGACTTTGTAACATGAAATCATTACAAATTTTGTAACATTGAATCATAATCATAATGATGGAGTAAAATAACATCGAATATAAATTATAATGAAATAAATAAATTCATTCTATTAAATGTATAGGGTAATGTATATTCACCTCATAAAGAATATAGGTTCATATTTATATTGTTTATTTTAATAAAGGAAAATTTAGACAAAACCCTTACTATTTTGGTTACTTTTGAAACATAAACCCCATAAATTGGAGATAATAAAATAGATATGTAAATAAAATTAATTCTAATTATAATGTTAATAAAATACATACATTTTATTTGTAATCAATTCATTAATGAAATATGTGGTGAATATTGAATTTTTCCCACAAAAAATAAAAGTGAGGTGAAAAACTCTTACAAATTCAGTTATTTTGAAATAGTAAAACCCATGAAATAGAAATCCTAAAGTTGATTTTTAAATTTCTATAAAATTAAGTATTATATCAAAAAATAACTTTATTGGAAGATTATATAAAACCAGAAATATATGTGTTGAATATGGAATATATCAAATAGAAATAAAAGTGAGTAAAAAAATTGTTAACTTATGTAATGATCAGCTTATCCTCATTGGATTTCAGAATATAAAAAGTCATTACTTATCCTTGAGAGACATCACCATGGCACCAAATGCTGGCAATAAATGTTGAAGGGCTTCAATGCAAGTGGGGGACGATTTACCCTTTGAGTAAAACCAACCAAAGCATCACTCAAAACCTTTATATGATGTATTCTAATGAAACAACCAACTCATGCATTACAAAAAGAGAACTACATTGTTACACAATGAATAAATAACTAACAGAATATCAGAGTACCAAGAGAAAGACTAAACAATGTCCCAAAACAAACCAAGACACACTCCAAGGCTCTACATCGAGCTCTATGCACCACGAACCACCACATCTCCCAAGAATCACCATGAACCACTATCAATAAGATGTTTTCCCTTTACCTATGTCCCGGAAGATTACATCTGCAAAAGCACCAAAGTGACAAAGCAGGGGTGAGTATAAAACTCAGTTGATTTTTCCCAAGGACTTCCCTAATCGTGCAACGAGGATAGAAGAGTTAGAAAGCATTTATATAAAACAATTTGTCATAAAAATTTATAACAAGATATAAAGATGCTTCCACAACCAATCATATCCAAACACAGCCAAGTGCATTTGAAACCAATTTCCAACAAGTTCTTTTTCCAGAAAAATAACCAAACTAGCTTTCAAATAATTTCACAATATATCTTTTGGCAACCCAACCATTTCACAAACCCATGAAATGAACCAAGCATGCTTTGTTAAAATAGTTCCGTACTCATCAACGGTTTCTCCTCGATCTACCAAATCTTCACAAGGTAATTGTTTCCCATGTTCCATTAAACCTTTGGCACCGATCACAAGGTCATATTTCAACCAAGACTCGTATTTAAAAGTCACATGTTCCATTAAATGTTTGGTACTGAGCACAACGTCTTATTTCAACCAAGCCTCATATATGCAACATGAACACACACCACACATTCACAACAATCATGCCAAAACCATCCTTTCAATAAAACACCATTTATTGAAAACCATTTCCATCAAAACAATTGAGGTCCCCCAATTCAAACCATTTCAATATAAAACCCCTTTTTACTAAAAACCCATCTTTCATCAAACCATTTACCATTCCAGCAAATCCATAATTTGAATCGACATTTTAAATTCAAAAATCCAAATCACTTTACACAAAAATTCACCAAGATTTCACAATTCCATCAAAACCATAAATTATCACTGAAGAATATTTATTCCATGCTATTCACAATCAATTCCATTCAAATAAATCAATTTGAAACTAAGGCATTCAATTCTAACAAAAGGAGTCAAGAGTGAAGCCACCTAACTCAACAAATTAGGCGAAACCAACCATGAACTAGGTTGAAACACCACGAAAACTCCTTAGATTCCTTCTCATATCACCAAAAGTACTGAAACCCGACATAAAAGTCATACACTATCTCAGATCAACAATCCTTGGGCATAGATCTATGGATCTATCAAGAGGGAGGGCAGATATCTATGAAAAATCAAGGAAATGAGACTTACGTTGATCAACCGTCCTCTAAACGCCAAGGAAAACCACCAGATCGCTTCCAAAAAGCATTGTAAGTGTTCACCCACCTTAAACAGAGATAAATCCCGAGTTAGGGCTGTCTAAGAGAAAAAACGAGTGGGTTTAATGATAAAATGGATTAGATCCATAAAAATAGGATCTAAGATGACTTCATGCACGGTTAGTCTACATGGTTAGTCAAATCGTATGCTAAACATGCGGTAGTTACTGCATGGAAGTGGTACTCCACAAGGCATCCTCACACAGTATTCCCAAACCATGCGCACACCGTGTAGTCTCCTCTGTCCATGGAGGCATCACCTACATGGCTTCTGCAAGGTTTGGGCAACACGTGTGAAGCCCGTGCATCACCACCTTTTTTCCCATTGACCCTTTAAATGTATCTAAAAATTCCCAACCATTTATCCTTTTCTTCATGTACTTAAAAAGCATAAAGCACGGGTTACATACCAAAAACCGGTGGTACTAAATTCTCCCCACCATTGGCCATTACATCCCTAGAAAGTAAAAAACCATCACTTGATTAAAAGAGTTATGCCTACTGTACTTTCATTTCTTTCTCGCATTCCCAAGTCTCTTCATGAATCTGACCATGTTTCCACAAAACCATTCACTAGGCCGAAGATTTTTTCACGCAATTCATTCTCCTACCTATCCACAATTCGCACTGGAATATGTACCAACGAAGCATCCGGCTCTAGGTCAATGTGATACCGTCTGATTACATGGTCAGGATTGGGCCGATACTTCTTCAATATAAATACATGGAACACATTATGAACTTCAGTGAACCGTGTTGGTAATGCCAACCGATACGCCACCTCTCCAACCCATTACAGTATCATGAAAGGGCATATATATCGAGGAGATAATTTTCCCTGCATCCCAAAATGACGATGTCCAAGCCTTGAAGAGATTCTCAAAAACACATGATCACTCACCGCAAATGACAACAGCCTTCGGCAATGATCTGCATAGGATTTCTGATGACTCTGTGCCGTCTCCATCCACTTTTCAGTCAACTGAATATTCTCTGTTATTTTGTGTACAAGGCTCCGCCCAACTAGTAATGTATCACCTATTTCCACCCAACAAAGTGGAGAAAAAAAAAGGATGACCATACAATGCATCAAATAGAGCCATTTGTATCGAGTCCTGATAACTGTTGTTTTTTGAGAACTCCACTAAAGGAACGTGATCTTCCCATGAGCCACCAAAATCCATTACAGAAGCCTGCAACATGTCTTCCAATGTCTGTATCATCTTTTCAGATTGTCTATCTGTCGGAGGTTGATACACCGTACTCATATTCAACTGATTTCGCAGAGCTTTTTATATGGATCTCCAGAAACGAGATGTGAACCTCGGATCTCTGTATGACACAATTGAAAATGGTATTCCATGTATCTTTACCACTATTCGAATATAGGTTTTGGATAGATCCTCTACCATATTAGAATCACGAATAGGGATGAAATGGGCCGAATTGATAAGCAGATCCACTACCACCCATATGGTATCGTGCTTCTGAACCGTTCATGGGAGAACTGTAATGAAATCCATAAATATATTCTCCTATTTCTGCACTGGAATTGGTAGACACTACAATATACCTACTGGCCGCTAATGATCTGCTTTAACCTACTGACAAGTTAAACACCTTGAATCAAATTCTTCTACATTTTGTTTCATGCTGCTCCACAAAAATTGTGCCTTTATCTCCTTATACATCTTCTATATTCCTTGATGAACAACCCATCTGGAATAGAGGTAAGCATGAAGGAGTTGTTCTCGAGCAGTTAAAGGAAGAACCATTCGATCTCAAAATTGAAAAACTGAACTCCCATCAAGCTTTTATCCTTCAATGGTCTCCCCACCATTGAGTTTTGAACTCATTGCAACACAGTCCACATTGGATGTCTGTGCCTCATTTACTAACTCCCCCAAATCAGGAACAAGTGCAGCAAGAAAGAAAACTACAACATCACATCATTCCACACATTCCACATGCATGTCAGCTAGGACCAACATCAACTACCACTCATATGAAGCTTCTTTTGACAACTCAGCATATAACATTCTACTCATTGCATCTGCCACCAAATTTTCTTTTCTCGGTGTATACATCAAGTCAAAGTAAAACATTTGGGGATACTCCATCCACCACCTTTTCCTTAGATTCAAGTATTTCTGTAGAAAATATGCTTCAAACTCTTATAATTCGTAAACATAGTGAATATCATACCAAAGAGATAATGTATACATGTTTTCAAAGCATGTACGACTGCAACCAACTCCAAATCATGTGTTGGGTAGTTCTTTTCATGCGTTATCAATTGTCTTGATCCATAAGAAACAACATGGTCTCCTTGCATGAGAACACATCCCAAACCAGATCCTGAAGCGTCATAATACACTATGTACCCCTATCTTGATTTTGGATAAATCAATATGGGTGCTGATGTTTGGTGAACTTTCAACTCTTGAAAAGATCTCTTCCATTCCTTAGTCCATTGAAATGCATTGTTCCTCTTTTTAAATGATATCATAGGTGAAGCTAGTCATGAGAATTCACACACAAAGTGTCGGTAATAACCAGCTAGACCAAGAAAATGTCTTATTTCCATGAAATTCTTCAACATTTTCCAAGAAAGAACAGCTTCTATCTTTTATGGATCCACTGAAACATCTTTCTCAGAAACAACATGGCCTAGAAAGCGTACGTCATGTATCCAAAAATCACACATTGATAATTTGGTATACAACTGATGGTCTCTCAATATTTCCAACACTATCAGCAAGTGTTTCTCATGCTCACCCCTTGTTCTTGAATACACCAATATGTCTTCCAAAAACACTACAAAAACAGAATCCAGGTATCACTAAAATATCTGATTCATCAATGGCATAAAGACTACTGGTTCATTCATTAGACTGAAAGGCATGAATACCTATTCGTAGTGGCCATATCTTATTCTGAAGGCTATCTTTGGAATATCCTTTTTGCAAACTCTCAACTGGTGATATCCTGACCGCGGGTCAATATTAGGGAACCACTGAGCTCCCCTCAATTGATCCAATAAGTCATAAATGCACGGTAGTGGTTATCTATTCTTTATCGTAACTTGGTTAAGTTTATGATAATCCCCACACATCCTTAAATTTCCATATGATTTCATTACAAACAAAACTGGTGCTGCGCAAAGGGACATGCTTGGTCGAATAAAACCTTTCTTTTCCAGTTCTTCCAACTTCACCTTCAATTCCTCGATTCCATGTTTAACGCACCCAACTGGTAAGAGATCATTGCCACTACTAGTTCCAACATGACCATTTCACCTAACTTCTCCACTATTTCTTCACTAAAGAGATTCTTGACACCATCCTCAGTCGTCAAACTGACTGTTCTACTATTACAGTCGATGTGTGCCCTGAAATCTTCTAACCTTTCCATATCTAGGATTATATCATAGACATCCCTCTCCAGCATAGAGAAATCCCATTTCAGCTCATCTCCATCAATAGTTATAGAACATTCTCTACATACGAAGGCTCTACATTCTCTTTCACTGAAAGGAGTTTGATGTTTTATCATAGAAGGAATCATTTCAAGTATTAAGTTCAGAAAATCAGAAATACAAGAAGCGAGAAAAGAATGAGATGCACCAGTATTGGACAACACATGAATGAGGGTACAATTAAAAAGAATCATACCTCTCACAATGAGATATGAAATCCTTACTCATTTCTCACAATGAGATATGAAATACTAGTGGCATGTCATTCCTCTAAAATGAATTTCATGCTCCTCTCACAATGGTTAACAATTTTTGAAATCATTCAACATACTTTTTGAAAATCAACCCATTTTTAACATATACCAAATACCTTGTTCTCAATGTCTTTTAGTTGAAAAACATTTCTACATTTTTTAAAAAATTGGCACCTTGCACGAAATCCTTACTCATTTCTCACAATGAGATATGAAATACTAGTGGCATGTCATTCCTCTAAAATGAATTTCATGCTCCTCTCATTGGCTAAACCCATGACAATGAGATTTCTGACATTTTAGAAGTGTATCCAAAACACATATGTACCCAACACCCTCGTAACTTAAAGTTCAGCATAAATGGGTTTGCTTCATCCTTTTATAATATACATTTCATGTTCCGAAAATCCTACTCCTGTTTACCATTTCGACCCAAGGAATAGACAAGAATGAATTTCAAATCCAAGACCAATAACATCGATGACCACTTGTTAGGCAAGGACCGAACAAGTTGATACCATTTGTAATGACCAGCTTATCCTCATTGGCTTGAGAATACAACAAGTCATTACTTGGCATTAAGTGACATCCCCAACGCACCAAAGGTAGGAAATAATTGATGAAGGGTTTCAATGCAAGTGGGGGACTATTTACCCTTTGAGTAAAACCATCCAAAACATCACTCACAACCATTATATGATGCATGCTAATGAAACAACCACCTCATGCATTACCAAATGAGAACTACATTGTTCCGTAACCAACACATAACCAACACAACATCAGAGTACCAAGCGGAAGACTAAACAAAGAACCATAACATGCCAAGACACACTCCAAGGATCCACATAGAGCTCTATGCACCATGGTCGACCACATTTCCCAAGAATCACCCTGAACCACTATCAATAAGATGCCTGCCCTTTACCTGTGTTCCGGAAGATGTCATCTTCAAAAGCACCAATGTTCCAAAGAAGGGGTGAGTATAAAAATCAGTAGGGTTTCCCCAATGACTTCCCTACTCATGCCTTAAAGAGTTAGCTAACATTTATATAAAACAATTTCTCAAAACAATTTATAAAAAGATATAACCACGCTACCACAACAAATCATTTCCAATAATATCCAAGTGCATTTGAAAAAAATTTACAAGAAGTTAAATTTTCTAGAAAAATAACCAAACATGCTATCCAACAATTTCACAACATCCCTTTTGGTAACCCAACCATTTTACTAACCCATGAAATCAACCATGAATGCTTTGTTATGACATTTCCATACTCATGAGTGGTTTCTCATCGATCTTCCAAGTCATCCCATGGTAATTTTTTTCCATGTGCAATTAAACCATTGGCACCAAGGACAACGTCATATTTCAACCAAGCCTCGTACATAAAAGTCCAATGTTCCATTAAACGTTTGGAACTGAGAACAAGGTCCTATTTCAACCAAGCCTCGTATATACAACATGAACACACACCACATATTCACAACAATCATGCCAAAACCATCCTTTTAATTAAACCCCATTTATTGAAAACCATTTCCATCAAAACCAAGTGTGTTCCCCCAATTCAAAACATTTCAATAAAACACCCCTTTTTATTGAAAGCATATCTTTCATCAAACCATTTCTGATTCTAGAAAATCATAATTTAAAATCAACTTTTTAAATTCAAAAAGCCAAATCACATTACACAACAATTCACCACGATTTCACAATTCCATCAAAACCATAAATCATCACCAAATAAGATTTATTCCATGATTTTCAAAATCTATTCCATTAAAATAACCCAATTTGAAACTAATCCAATCAATTATAACTTGAGGAGTCAATACTGAATCCACCTACCTCAAAAAATTAGGTGAAACCAACCAAGAACTGGGGTGAAACACCACGAAAAATCCTTAGATTCCTTCCCCAATCACCAACAAGACCAAAACCCGATATAAAAGTGGTCCACTTTCTTAGATCTACCCACCTTGGGAGTAGATCTAAGGATTCATCAAGCGGGAAGATGGAGATCTAAGAAAACTAAAGGAAACAAGACTTACCTTGATCAACCGGCCTTTAAATGCCATGGCAAACCTCCTGATCGCTTCCAAAAGGCATGGTAAGTGTTCTCCCACCTTCACCAGAGAGAAAAACGGAGTTAGGGCCATCTAAGAGAGAAAATGAGTGTGTTTAAAGATAAAATGGATTAGATCCTTAAAATTAGGATCTAAGTTGACTTTACGCACGGTTAGTCTGCACGATTAGTCAAATCGTGTGATAACCTTGCAGTAGTCGCTTCTTGGAAGGGGTGTTCCGCATGACTTCCTCATACAATTTTCCCAAACCGTACGCACACTGTGAGGTCTCCTCTATCCATGGTGACACCACCTTAATGGATTTTTCATGGTTTGGGCAACATGTGTGAAGCCTGTGAGTCACCACCTTTGTTCCCTTTGACCCTTTAAAAATATCCAAACTTTCCCAACCATTTATCCTTTGATTCATGTACTTAAGTAGCATAAAACAAGGTTTACTTACCAGAAATTGGGGGTACTACAACTTAAGCCTTGACATCAATCATAAACATTGAAACCTATTTAATAATAAATTTATTATTATTATATATATTTTACCAAATCATATTAACAAATATCATACAATTTTTTTATTTCTTATGTTGGCTTGTTATGTGTTTATTAATGATTTAATGTTGATGTTACATTTCGAGTAATACCATCTTTAATTTTTTTTAATATTTGGACTCATTATACTTTTTGTTATCAAAACAGAATAACAATTTCATAAGACCAATAATTATAACCATTATATTAATATCATATATATAGTATTTATGTATTTTTAATAATTTATAAAATATATAAATAGGAAATTAAATACACAATATATAGAAATATAAGGTTGTTTGTATGCATGAACATTGTTTTTATTTATTTATTAGATATAAATTATGAAAATTTAGTGATATATTGTAATTAAAGTATAATTATTATTTCATAAATATCACTTATAACAATTTATCCTTTCATTAACACATTCAAAGTAATGTTGGAATGAATCCAAACACTTCATAAAGAGATTGTAACCCATACAATTATATTGATAATTATCACTAATCACAAGGAATTGGGTAACCATATTCATCATAAAAAAATAATTTCCTAGGTTATACAATCTGGATAAATATTTATGTTGTGAATTAATTGATAAATTATTAAATTCTCATCTTATATTTTACATAAGTCAATCTATAAATGGTTAAACTTTTGAATCATCATAAATTTTGAAATCCGAATATTATAAATATGTTTACACAATTTATGAAAATAAACTTATCATTAATCCATATATAGATCAATGTTACTCTTGTTTGTCAAATTCCAAAAATGTGATTAAATTTATCATGTATTCTCTTGAATCATGTTAATTCCATACACGTTCATAAAACCTTATCAGAATTCACAATTACATATTCTATAAATTAAAAATTAATTATAGGATATATCCCACAAATAAAAAAGTGCAGTAATCATAATCCATTAGAGTAAAAAACATTATCAAAAAATCATTAATTAGTTCCATGTTAATAAGTACAATCCAATGGACATTATCCAAATCAATCATATCATTGTACCAATATAATTATCTTAATATATTGAAAAAATTAAGGGCTATATTTCTCTTAACCATGTGATTTACATGAATATCATCTTTCTAATATATAATGTTTGTATTCTATTAGCATCATTCAAAATATCCTGTCAAATCCTTAATAAAAAACATATTCTAAATGATACTTATATATTTTGTAATTTTTAAAATATTATCTTAAATAATTTACTCAACCGACTTACTTATCAAAAAGTTAACCAATATTGGTCATCGTATTCCTTATTATTTCATTATTTTCAGATTTCATTTGTATTCCCTTCATTATCCTCATTATAACAATTACTCAAACCACCTTGTTAATTCTCTTCACATTCACCTAAGGAAATTGATTATCATAATTTCTATACATTCTATTGTTAGATAATTAATTCATTGATAATACCTTAGGGTGACTACTATTATCATTTATAGAGATAATGAAACTCTTTGATTTTCATTTTTATTTATGTGAAATGTATCCTTATTTTCAATTGACAAAACATCTTCTTGTGCCTTTACAACATCCACACGGGTGTTTCTTCCAACATTATAAATTTATATAAAAATGAATTTTATATTATTTGGGGTCTCCACTACCCAAACTCTTATTGAGCTCTTTCATTCTCTTCATTAGTGATTCAGATAGTTCTTTAAGGCACACGTTATCAAACGAGTACCATGAAAATTGTTTAAGAATAATCACAATATCCTTCACTCCTAATATTATCCAAATTTTCTTCTCATAATTATATAATCCAATTCATTAAATGTTAATTTTGTACCTTATATTTCACACCATTGTGTAAAACCAAGAAACATAGAGTGATAAAATAGTAATCATAGAGTAAAACCACATAATCATAATGAAATGAAAAATATATTTAAAAAAGTGACACATTATTTTTATTCGATGACACCTTACATTTATACTAGGTCATACATATAAATATTCTATTTAAATCCATCATGATTATTCATAAAGAGTTTATTAATTTATAATGTGTATCCTATAAAAGTATCAAACTAGGTGTGTTGTAAGGAATGTTTTTATTCACTTGTTCAAAAAGGATTCAAGCTCAATACGATTTTTTGGGGATTGTTGCTCCATGGGACATTCACATGATAACAACATCCACATGTCTAATCATTATAGGGATGTTTTTATAGGAACCACTTTATCTATCCTTTTCCAAAATTCTATTAAATTTTCCTATAATTAGAATCATTCATAGACTTATCCTTAGACTTATACTTAGATATTTAATTAAGGTTTTATCATCCTAGATTCACGTTGATAGGTAATCAATTGTTCTGATTCAAAATATATATACATTACGGCTTCCAACAAGTATATTATAAAAATTATCATGAATACTCGTTACATTACACAAACACATTCCCAAACACTGCAATAGTTCGATGCCTTTAGGAACCTTGAAACATAATCTTCTAACTTGGTGAATGTTCTTCAAAATCTCCTAAAATTAATTTCTCACATAGTAATATTCTTATAAATATCAAATGGAAATATTTAATTTGAAAATGGGGACATATAAACAAGAAACGGTGAGATCAGATTCTTAGTAAGTGTAAATATAATATATATCAATTTATGATGATATAATGACATAAGATATTCATACAGGTATGTGATAAAAAATATAACTTACACAGTTCATTCATAACCTTTCATAGATTATGAAAATGATTCATGCTATAAAACATTATAATTTCAGGAAAATAGAACCTAAGAGTAAAAAATAATCATAAATAAATCATGTACTATATTATTATTTCATAATAATTATGGCACCACTATAAATATATAAAAACATTTCATGTTTCAATGTTTACTACCAATACTGACAACATAGGTGATCATGACACACATTCTTCCCTATAGTGGAAGATTAAACATATTTTTCACATTGTAGAGAAGGATAATCATATTTCCTATAGTGGATTAGGACACACCTATTTCCCATTGTGTAGCAAGACCATTGACTTGTTTCCCATTTTCATCTCATGAGATATAAATATTTATCCAATGCATTTATGGGAGGTATATGTCCCACCCATCACAAAATGAAAACCATATCTATTTATACCACAACATCATAAAAAACATCATATATTGTTAACCAAGGACTGGAATTTAAATCCTAAAAATTTCATCACATCATAACCTATGAAAAATGGATTGGTTTCAATATTATTTAATCAGAGCATAACACATAAAAATATGTGGGTTTCATAAAAGTTTAATAAATTTATACACCATGGAAGAGAAAGGGGTTTCATAAACATCAAATCATCAAAAACTAAATCATTCTTTGAAAAAATACGAACTATGTTATTTGATAATATCCCCAATAAGGAATACGTTAGGAAAACTCATTTTATCTTCGATGTAAAATACTTTTAAAATACTTTTTAAACAATCTATTGAAGAAATTTTATTTTCCTCTTAGAAAAACTCTTTTTAAAACATATAACATTGATGAAAAACATTTTATTTGAAAATAACCATGAAAAAATATACTCTGAACATCAAATAAAACATAGTTCATGACTTCGTAATTTTTTTACAAGTTGTACACATTTAATTAATTGTTCATTTCAAAAATTTGTAAAAGATAAAGAAGTTTTTTTTAGATATTGAAATAAATATTCAATTACAAATATTTTTTCTAAGAAGAAAAAATGTATAATATTTGATTTTAGATAATATATATTGAAAATAAAATAATTTTTAAAACATTTTCTGAGAACATGGTTTTGATGTATAGTATATTAATCTTTGAAGAGAGAAATATTGTCTGATTATTATAAAAACATATTCTCAATTGCCTAATGTAAAAATGAGTAGAAAAATTGAACCACTACAAAATTATATCATGAATA
This sequence comes from Viscum album, assembly GCA_963277665.1. NCBI lineage: Eukaryota > Viridiplantae > Streptophyta > Magnoliopsida > Santalales > Viscaceae > Viscum > Viscum album. The sequence continues at coordinate 478,109,835 of OY728146.1, read as the reverse complement.
ATCATATAATGATGAAATAAATGATAATTAATTAGTTTTAGAACATCATATTTCACTATTAGAGACTTAATACTAAACAATCATGATAAAAGTTGATAAAATCACATAAAATCCTAACCACTATGGTAACATTGAATCATACACCCCCATTAAGTAATAAAATAAAATTGAATAGAAAATATGGCGAAGAAAAATAAATTCTTGATGTTATATATGAAATTGGGTCTATATAAACCTCATAAGGTAATATCAGTTCATAACATAATGTTCACCCTAATGAAGGAAACTCATGAAACAAATCACATAGCATTTAGGTCAACATTGTTCAGTAAAACCAATGATTGATCGATCCCAAAATGGATATCTAATTACGATTAATTATAATTATGAGAATAAAAAAATAAATCATCTGAATTATATTCACCACATAAAATAATCATGAGGTGAATATCGTATTTTTTTCACATAAGGGAAAAGTGAGACATAGATACCTTAATGCATCAGTGACCTTGAAGACCTAAAAAATGAATGAGATATCCTAAAATGATATTTTAAAAAAACTGTTTCGAAAATAAAAAAACCAATTCAATATTCATATACACACAACACATAAAAAATTTATTCGAGAATGTCGAATAACTCTAACATAAATAAAAGTGAGCGGAAAACAACCCTTACCATAACGATTTACTTCCATCACACTCATTCAAAACTACTATAAAATAAATATAATATTATTATAAATCTATTATAGAATCATATTCATATATATATATATAACTATATATTATTTATTTATTTAGTTTTATTATCCATTTATAAAAAAATCCATGATAAAAAAATATTTCACGTAATAACTTCTTTGTTTATCCTAAATGTTGTAATTCACTGTATTATTAGTTCTAAAAATTTATTAATAAATTCATCATAAAGATAGTTATAAAAATTATATATATATCATATATAATAAGTATAAATGTACTTATATTAGTATATTGAATATATAAAAAAGAAATTAAATACGATGTTCACGGTGATGGTAGGTAGAACATAAGCATGACCACTCGTTCCATTTTCTTTATAGGTTTAAATAAATAAAATATATGATATATTATGATTCTAGTATCATTTTTATGTCATATATTGTATTTATATATTTTATACACGTCCATAATAAATTTTATGAAAAGCATGAATGAATCATATTCCTTCGTGAGGCAGTAGTCCACCGTACTATTGAACTATGTTATCGTATTCTCACAAAAAAAGGAAAGAATGAAAATATGTGTGATATAGAAATTACAATATAATAATTACCTAATAAAAATAATATATATCATATATAATCAATTTAAAAATCATTATGACGATCCTTGACATGTGGTAATGGGAATATTACAATATAGGTTCGCGAGGCGGTAGTCTGGTGCAAACATGAATGATGATTTTGTAACCAATTTGATAGAAGTGTATATGTTTGTAGGTCCTTAACATATCATAAAAAATCTATCAGTATGGATGGGAATTTTGTAAATATATATTAAATAACTATAGTTAATTAAATAGTTTCAGAAAAAAAAATATTTGTTGATGAACAACACCACTTCATCAGGTATCCTCTTTTTTTGTACTATGGGACTTTCAAGGATGGATTCATAATAAAAATAAGAAATAGTGGATGTGGGGGGGGGGTCAAATGTGATTTGTGAAGTTATTTTTAGAAACCAGGAGGGTTGAGATTTTTGATAATGGTTGTGATTAGTTTCCCTTTTATAGATTAGGTGGACCAACCATCTTGTAATTATTTGAATGGGAGAATTCTTCTGATATCTTGCATATTGAAAATTTACCAAAATTGATCATATTATAATCACATATATTATATCATAAAAATAATGGTAGAAATTATATTTTTTACAAGTGTATAATTATATTTTAAACATAATTTTTTGGTTTAACCCAGTAGTATACTCATTTTTACCTTAACCTAAGGTAATTAATTTTTTTCATTCACTATTTATTTTGGTAAAAACAGTAAGTAATTTTTTTTTAAAAATATAAATATATTTTATTCCAAAAATAAAATTCAATGTTTTCAATTAATTTCATAAATGTTGACAAAATTAATTTAATAATAACCCCAAAAATGTAATAAAAAAGAATGATATTAGTGTTAAGAAGTTCAAAAGATGACAATGTTTTTATATATATATATTATATTAAATTGATTTAAATGACATAAAAATGATTAATGGATATATAATTGAAAAAATTATATATTAAAAAATTAATAATATACCTTACCATTATAATTAAATTAATCAAAAAAAAAACAAATTTAATTTAATATTTATTATTTTTAATTATTTATAAAAAATTAAAACACTTCACAATAATCTGGGAAATTAAACTGAAAATAAATTTTAAATTCAGAATTAAAAAATGTAATTTATATTATGAAATTAAATTTCTATAATTCTACAAATTTAATTTTATTGTTTTCTACAAAAATTCATAAAAACATTTTTGGATAAAATATTGTTTTCAAAACATACAGATAATTTACCACAAATTTTATATTTTATTACCAATATGTTTTTATTATATAAAACCATCATACATAACTTTTAAGAATTATATTTTACTATTCACATTACTAAGGTTATTTTGGGAATATAATGGACATTTTTTGAAATTCTATATTAATAATTTATAATTTTTTTTATGAAATTTTATTTTCGCAATCCAAGTAGGTGTTACATGTAGCATAAGCTTAAAAAATTTTACCCTATAATTCAATCCATCAGATAAATTTTATTTATTATAAAAAATTTCATAAAAACATTGGTGTTAAAATTACTCTCTACAAACCTATCATGGAACCCATATATGATGAATACATATTACAAATGTGAAAACCACATACAGTTTCTCATTTCGGTAGATGATTCAATTGTTATTACCTACCATACATTGCCGTAAAATCCATATAAAAAACCTATATTCCTGATACTTTATTGTTTTTATTCATCAAATAAACTCATAATTATGTCATGTACATCAGAGCTAATATAATATTCAATTTCAATCAAATGGATGTGATATAAAAATCTATAAATATAGAAGGGAAAAATCAATTTTTTCCGGCTTATTTTAAATCATATTATAAATGATGCACCCAATGTACACAACCCCATTGTTAGAAAATTTTATCATGGGTTACAGTAACATATAACAAAAATTCATGACATATATTAATAATATTATTAATGTCTAAGGATAATTTTAAATTATTACAAAAATGAATGTCAAATGACACCAAATCTTGTATATTTCAAAATAATGTGTTTGTTCATATAGTATCCAATCATGATGATTATGATGTTTGAACATCAAGAGATGATTTCATATCCATTTTTTAGTACTATATCCTACTGGAAATCATAATCTATTCCCTAGTATTGAATATTATCCGACAATACAACTTGGTTTAAAAATATTATCATTTTATATTAATGTTTAAATCATAGTGGGAACCTACATACGATATTTTAAATGTAAAAACAATTCTAAAAATTTAACAAATAAATGTTTCATTGACCAAAAATCAATATTTGATATCATATTTTTTAATATTATTTCCATGAATACACATAAAAATTAATGTATAATATACATGGTTCTACGGATCCAACTCCTATAAAATTTGACTTATACTAATGGTAAATACTAAAAAATGGATAGTTCTCACATGTGATACATAATTATTCAAGGTATATAGATAATTAAAATTCTTATCAAATTTCATTGGATATGTTGGTATAACCCCATTGAAGTGGATAAAATAAATATAATATGACATCGCTACCTTGAGAAAATCCCTCAAGTAATGATATTACAATGTATTCACATATTTTACAGTTATAATAAAAATTTAATAATTAATTTTTTTGAAGAAAATTGATTATAATAATAGTGATAAAAATCTATTTTTTTACATAAACCCAAACATGATTATGGAATTGTTGATATACATTATAAACTAAATCAAAATCTAAAAAATTATTTGATATTTTTTGATCGAAATCAACTTTTTATATGAATTTTTCCTAATGTATTCTCTTACACTTTATGTTATAGTAGATAACGATAAAATAAATGAAGGCATTTTCTCAATTTTAATGGTTGTTAGTCTTAATATTTCTATAGTTACAATAAAATCATCTATTTCTACTTCTTCATGAAATCTCAAATACATTAAATTACATGTCATTTTATTAATATTGAATCTCTTTAATAATCACCAATTATGAATCATCAATATAAAATGTAAAATTTTACTACAAATCATGGAATATGAGGTAAATTCCTTGAAAATTCTCAAACATCTAATAAATAAATTCTATATCTTAATATAATAATATTCACCAAATATCATAACAATCATGAATGAAACTTTTTTCTCTAGTGCCTATGTAAATTTAGAAACATTATCAACTATTCCTTATGTGATCTTTGAAAAAACCAACTATGGTCATCATAAAAATAACCCCTCAAAGAAACATAGCACAGAATAACAAAAAATATAAACTCGGGAAATGAAACATAAAAATTTGTGAGTTCCAATTCTTAGTATGGGTAAACAAGAGATATATCACTATTTCGCGATAATAAGGGTATATGAACATGACAATAACATTCGAAATATATACCCTACATATCACAAACCATAAAATTGTGTAATTGAATGTATCATTTTAGTTCATAAGACACGTATCATAATAAAAATCGATAACATGATCCCTGAGAATATTAAAATCAAATAAAATGTATATTTTTTTGAATAGTCATAAAATTAAATCATTATAAAAATTTATAAAATGAAATATGATCATCCATTTCATTAAGGACATGAAATCAAGCCCTTACATAAACATATTTAGATTAAAATAGATCTATGTATAACCATAACTATATAGATTCCCAGTCCATGATACCATTTAATAATTTTCACTCGGCAGATTGTGATCATGTAGTTAATTTCATTCATACCATTGTGAACTTGTAATCATATTTATTCTTAACATTGTGTACATGAATATAGGATCATTTATAAGATTTTTAATAATAATTTATCAATCATTGCACAATGAAATGAATAGAGATATAGTTTTCTGAAATCACAAAATGTACGTAAAACATATAAGTCACATGAGATCCTAATTCATTTATCTTTATAAAATCAATGAAATGTCATTGGTTACATAAATGTTTCATCATAACATAACATATAGAAAAGGAACAGATTTTATAATCAATTCATCATTTCATTAAACAATATCATATGGAATAATAAATGGGTTTCTTAAGAATTTATTCACAGTATAACCCATTAAATTGAAATGGGTTTCATAAATATATTTTAATCATAAAAATAGACAATTTATAGACATTTTATTAATAATATCCTTAGAGCATATCCATTGTAAATTATTATTGACATCAAAGGATGAAAACATATGTGGAAAATGATTTTGAATTATCACCTACACATTTTAACGATCAAAATATCCTTTCTACATTGAAAAAAACTTTTAAACACATAAATAATTTCGAAATATTAAATTTAAATATAACATTCAAAACTTATAAAGTATTTTTAAAAACTAATTTAATACATTTTGTGAGGAAAATATCCTTTCGATTTTAAAAATTACATTTCAAAAAAAAATTATAAAAGTACATTTGAAAAAATTTTCATTGAAAATAATAATTGTAACATATAATGGAATTTTATAAATAATTTCTTATTCATTAACCTGTTAAAAATTTTTCATGTCATACATGTCACAAAAATATTTCATTTAACATATTTTGAAATAGAAAAATGATAATTTTTCTAAAAATAAAATGAAGATTAATTTTAAACCTGTTTGTAAAAATTATATCATGTGTAAAAATATATTTCATAAATAATTTAAATAATGTTACAAAAAAATACTAATAACATTATTAGAAACGTTGGTTTTTAATGAAAAATTAATTTTTACTGAAGAGATAAATAAAGTCGTTTTTACAGGAAAACATTCATTTGAACATTTGAGTACTTAAAGATTGGAAAATGAAAATAGAAAAATATATTCTTATGAAATAAGAATAGGATAATAAGAATAATTAGTATCATTGGTTTTTTATTTAAATATAACATCATTTGATGCATATTCATAAGGAATCATGATAAAAAATAATATTGAAGCATACAACCATTACACCATTGCAATATTTTGAAATGCATGCCTATAAAAGTGTAACAACAATTGAAAAATTAAATATCGATAAAATATGCATATTCATGATATAATATTTCAACGGTGATATATATAATTCTTGTAAATGAAGATAGGTTCAAAATGAAACTAATTTCTCTAGGAATTCTAATTGAGACAGAAATCACTTATAGATTTTATATCATTGAAACCTTAAACTACATAAAATAGATATCATAAAAGAAATATATAAATCTAAATAATCGACAGTTTAATAATAATAATAAAATATATTCAATATTATTGTATACACCACAAAAAATAAAAACATCATGAATATGGATTTTTTCTCATAAAAATTAATATTGAGACAAAAATCCCTTACCAATTTTGTAGTAATTTGAATTATAAGTCCCTATAAATAATGAAATAAAATAAAATATTAAATATCATTAAATTAATATGTTTAATGATAAAATCTGATATTTTAATTAAATAATATTCAAAAAATATTAGAGTTGTGAATTTTCATATATCTCTTAGAAACAAAAGAGAGACTAAAAATACATTACATTAAGTCTCTGCTACCTTCATACATATTTGAAACCCCTATTAAAATCAATATATGTTTATTATAAATAGATTTATGAACATTAATTATAAAAATAAAACAATATATTATTTACATATGACATTTTATTAATAATTTATTAATAATTCAATGTAAAAATCATGTTTCATGTAGTAATTGATATGTTATTCTTGTATGTTGTTATTTACTATTTCTGGTCATTTTATATTAATCATGGTTAAATAATGTATAAAATGATATGAATTATTTAAATATCATATATATTAACTATATAATTATTTTTATTAATCCACAAATAAATGTATATAAAATAAAATACACTATTTTTAACGATGGTAGGTCTTACATACGGATAAACATTGTTTCAATTTTATCTATGGATGGAATGAAATAAATTTAAACAATATATTACCAATACATACTAATTTTAATTTCATATATATCAAATATATTAATATAAATTAAACTAATTACCTTCCATATAAAGAGTTATATAAAAACTAATCGCATAGATTTACAAGATATTATATCGTTGTACAAACGAATGATGTTATCATATAAAAAATGGAATAAAAAATAATATGGTATATGTGTTATAATTATTAAAAAAGTTTGGAAATTATTGAATTAACATATATATTAATTTAATACATACTAATTACTATCTAATTATATCATAATTGATAAATACATCACATCAGTTTGTGAAGTGGTAGTCCTCTGTACACTCAAACGATAATTTCAAATGTTATTCGAGATAATAAGTGATGGATTTATGAATACCAATTTCAAAAATACCATATCATTATAGATAATTTACATAGTTTATTATTTTATCATAGATTATTTATAATTTAAAGAGGTTGATAAATAAATAAAATAATATTATTGGTTAGAGACATTACCTCTAATTCAAAAAACATCTTATGGTTTGATCCAAAAGGCCTATTTGGTTGTATTTTTTAATGAAATAAGGCATATTGAATGATATTATTGATTTACATAATTTATTTTGTAGTTATTTCATAACCCGATATGATTTTTTTTTTGTGATGTGTAGAAGTGTGGGATGGCCTTTTATAAATGAAATGATTGGAACATTTATAATTTTTGAATGTAAATACACTTACACATGATTTTCACTTACCATAGAGCTCAAAAAAGGGAACATATCAAAAATTATAGGTGATAAGGTATAAAAAATTCCAATAAATATGTTTTTACATGTTTTTAGGCCATTTGGATATTATCCTTTTAGTTTAACCCATAATAAACTGATTTTCAACTAATCCGCAAAAGTAATTTTTACTATTTTTAATATTCAAAATTGTATAAATGTGTTTCACCCAATTTTCTATTTTAAATTATTATTATTAAAAATATAAATTTATTCCATAAAAATTTAATTTATATTAGGGGAATATTTTAATTTAAAATGTATACCACCAATGAGATTAGAAATCAGTTTTTCAAAGAGAAAATGTGAAAATTTTATAATGTTTTTTTATCAAAAATCTATATTAAAATGAATCCAATGATATAAATAGGTTTAAAATTAATATATTTTAACTAATTGTACTTAAAAATCCAAAGTAAATTAATTTTTAGGATACTAAAATATTTAAAACATATAATAATTCTTTATAAAAAATACTAATATTTAATATTCATCGAAAAAATATTTTTTCTAGAAAGTTATTAAATAAATAACCCCATATAATTTTGAAATATTGATTTGAGAAATAAATTATGTTTTTTATATAAAATTAATAATAGTGGAATTAATTATTTTTAATATTAACATGTAAAAGTTTACATAACATCTTTTAATAAAATTATAGTTTTTAGGGGTAACACTAGATTTATTCTTAAATCATCTATTGAAAAAAAATTGAATAGTAAAAAATATTTAGTATATAATATATATTTTTCATATTCTTATTCACCAAAAGTTATTTTTTTATTCTATTGTAGTTAAACACATTAGAACTCTTAGAAATGGTCCTTTGGAAAAAGTATTCTATTATTTCAAAAAAAATTGCTGACAAGTTTTTTTTATATACATGTGTAAAAAATATATTTCCTTAATATAATTATCATATTCATAGCTCAAATTACCATTAGTAGTTGATAAATATTGTATAAAATTATAATATCACTATTCATTAAAACCTGGTGATGCATGTAATGCATGTTAAACATGGTATTTCATGTAATACAAGATAAAATATATGTGCCTTATAATGTAAAATATAGAAATGAATAATTTTATTTATAGAAATATTTCAAAAAATCATAGTGTGATATATTTTAACCTTCAATAATGAATTTATCTCTAAAAATTTATCACATTGGTACCAAAAATTGAGGAAATTTTTTCCTCCTTACAACTTCTTGTTTCCACATAGCATCATCAAGCTAGTGGTTTCAGCAAACAACATTGTCTAGGTGATTTGGCTTGTTTAGTATAAATTTTTTATATAAATTTTATAATATCCATTGGTTATTCTATATAAAAATGATTATTCTCCAATAGTATGAACTATTATTTTAGTACATGAGGTGAATTGGGTATATAATCATACAGGGAGATACATGTAGTACTTCTAGAATAGAGAGAGGTATGGAATAAAATCTAATAGATACATTTTCATCATAATAATTTCACTAATTTCAATGTTTCACACATACAAATGGCTTATGTTCCCTCTTTATTGAAAGAAAAATTTCATCCTTTGGTTATCCTTAGATAAATATCAACTTATTATCTTACTCTAATAAATGAATAAGAGTTTTCTAATTCATAAAAAACTAAATGATCACAAGATCTATAATATAATGATAAGTCATTCCTTATGTATCTAATTATAATCATAATTATATACCTCTCACTAGTTTTCCAATAATTATAAATCTTCATATATTGATGTAATAAATTAATATCTAAATCAACATCCAAAGATTATCTTAATCAATTCCACAAATTATTAACCTTATGACCATCCTAAAATTATATATTTATAAAGACGGTCCACAAATTTCCAAAAAACTGACATAATATTAGTACCCGAAATATTAATAGATAAATATTATTTTCACATGAAAATTATGTAAATACCTAGGTCATATATTATCCTAATTGATGGTAATAACAATATGTACAAAAAAACCTAATTGAAAACACACACACATACGCATTCCTTGAATTAAACCACATAATATTTAATACATTCAATAGATACCAAGATATTGTAACTCTATCAAAAAGAACATATATAAATTCATCAACAAAACATTAATCATTTATGTGGTTATCAATACTATGATATTTAATTCATCCACAGAAATCGTCCCCATATCCCAAATAAACATCATTATTTCATCATTAAAAACATATTAAGGGTTATCTTCCCATTATCATTTTTTCCATTAAATTTCATATTACTATTAAATCCATAATCTATGTCATTTCTAAAATTCATAATATTCTAAAACTCCTTAATTAAAACCTTTATTGAAAAATACATAAATATTTCATGATTCATATAACATATTTCTTGAATTCACATAGAGATGCATGTCAATCATTTCAATTTGTTCATACACCATCAACTTGGATTCATTATATTATTAATTAACATATATTTAAATCAATATAATATATGAATCATATCCCAACATTCAAAAACATATATTTGTTCATACATATCATGTTTAATATGAAAACTAAAATTAGAATAGATTATACCATTTATATTTCATTAGTCATCTCTTAATCATCATTAGTATAACATTACTCGTTCCATTTTACTGATTCTATCTAAAAGATTTAAACATATAAAATAAATTTTCAAAATTTTCATACCTTCAATTCCTAAAACATGAATATTTAGATAATACTGTAAGAATATCAATATTACCATCTATTTCATTAATAGAACATTTCATTTTTCAATATGAGATACTTTTTGGAGTCTTTATTCACCTAAAATAAAATAAGTTATCATCCCTTTTCTACATTCCCAAGACTCCATTTTCCCAGACTCTCATCTTATAAGAATCTAAATATTCAATACTCAATGGTCTCCACCACCAAAAATCTCCTAGATCTATATCCTTCTCATCATTATAAATTCTTAGAGTCGTATAAATATTCATGTTTTTAATCATATACCATGATAACTGATTATGCACAATTTTAATATCCCTAACTACAGCCAACAACATATTTTGGTTCTCTTCATAACATTTTTAATCAAATTAAATGTTAATATATTTAATTATGGTTCCCGCCACTGACTACAATAACAAAGAATGATTTTGGTAATAATATTCATACTAGGAAAGATCATAACCATTAAAAATATCTTATTGGTTTTCTAGATCACAGTAGCTTATTTTTAGTCTGTGAAACCTTAGGTTTATCGTAGGTTAATAATTTTTATTATCTATTTTTGTAATTAATGATGGTTCATGAAGATTTTATGAATTTTAAATATCATATCCCTAGGAATTTCTAAACTAGGTGTGTAGTGAGGAACATTTTCATGCATGAGGTGATGATCATGTTTAGCTCAATGCACCATTTTGGATGTTATTACCCCATGGTGCCTATTTTTCATAACCACGTACACTTGTATTATATAGACTAGGATTTAGATTCTTAGAATCAAATCCTTCTATGCTTTACCAATATTCTATTTTATCTTCCAATATTTTAACTCATTGTTATAGTTATCCTCAGACATATCATTAGAAATACCCCTAGGGTTATCTCTAGATCATTCTTATAATAATTTACATGTGTTTAATAAACATTACACTTATAGCAGCGGTAAAAATAAAAAACCTTTCATACATAAATGTTATATCTTAATAGAAAAATACTCATTATATAACATAATGATCTAACTCATAATCTTTGAGATCTATTACCATTAGAAACCAGAAATCATAAACAACTAGTCCATATGTGATCTTAGTCATATCTAATTATTCTTATCCAAAATAGTACCATTTTTTTCTTATGAAATATAATACCTTTCATCTAACCTGAGAAAATGTATTAAATAATAAACAGTGAGATCAAATTCATAGTAAGGAAAAACACATGTGACATCACAATATCTTTATCATAATGGTATGAGAACAAGAGAATCACATTCAAAAAACATACTATACATTTCATGGTTCATAAACATGAGTCATTAAATATATCATGTATGTTCACAATACATGAATCGTTATGGATATAGATAACCTGAGATATGAGAAATGGCATTATAATATGAAAAATATTTTTGGATTAAATATAATTATAAAATATGGTGAATATTTAAAAATAGAGACATTTTCACTCATTCCGCTATGGACATAAAATAAACACCCTACATAAATTTATAGGAATTAATCTAGGTACACACATAACCTTATAAAAATGAATACCATGTACATGTATAAAATTTTGAACATGTAATCAGGTTTACACATATAATTATTTTCATTTAATGATGCTCATTTATACAATTTTATACATATAATTAGGTTCTTGTATCAAATCATTACCATGTAATCCATTTCAGGCATAACATATTTCCTCATGATCATTCCATATTTACCCAATGCATTAGAGGTATATGTAGGTCCCATACTCCAAATAATAGAAATCAGAAAAACATGTTCTATAATATAATAAAACATTAATCATATCATAAACTATTAAATGAAATTTGCTTCGTAAAAATTTCATCAAAATATTACATGTGTAAAAGAAAAATGTTTTATAATAATTTCATTATTTCAAAGAATAAAACCCAATAGAAAAATAATCGAGATTCATAAACCATTTGTCAGGCTATAAACCATGGAATAGAAATGGGTTTCTTAAGCAACATGTCTTCAAAATTATAAATAATTCAATGAGGGTGTAATAATGGGCTCATTTTATCATATTTCTAGAAAAGAATAAGTAAAATCAAAGAATTTGATATATAGTTGGGGTTTGGCTTAGTGGTAAGAAACCCATAATTATACATGAAAAAAGGGGGTTTATAACCCATTGGGTGTAGGGTACTATAGTAGTACTGTAGTGAACTGTAGTAGTGGCAGCACTGTAGTGGCGACAAGTCATTGTAGCGATGGTTGGGTACTACAACAGTGGTGGGTACTGTGTGGAACTGTAGCATCATGGTATTGTGGAGGTACTATTCACAGAATGGTCCTTGGGCAAAAAAGGGCCTATGGGCCATTTAATTTCCTAATGCCCACTAGGCCTTCATGCTATGTAATCGGTCTCCCTCTTCTTAGTTAAAGAGGCCTTTGGATTGCTTTGATAATAAATTAGGATTATGCCCCACTCTTTAAAAAAGGATTTCAAATTATATAAAAAATGAATTCGAATGATCACATGGAAAATTTATTATGGAAAATATCATATATAATTTAAAAAATAGTAATTAAAACATAAAAATTTTGAAAATCAATTTCTTGGAAAATTACATTAACAACATAGAATGAAATCGTTAAAAATAATACAAAACATTCCATGAAGAAAATAAAATTTCAATTTTTTAAATAATATTTTAATACTAAAAATTTATAAAACATTTCAGAAATCCATTTTCTTGAAAATAAACATTGAATAATATAATCAATTATATAAAACAATTACATGGTTATGATGTTGGAAATAATACTCATTATGTACTCATTAAATCAATTATTTCATTTACATTTTATATAAAACCCAAAAATGCATTGATCAGGAGAAAACATGAATAATAATTTCAAAAAATTATTTTATAATTTAATTATGGTTAAATAATTTGTTTAAAAATCATTTATATATTGTTAAAAAAATCATTTAAAAAAATTTAGATAACATGCTTTTGGAGGGAAAAATATTTTTCACAAAATTGAGTTATAATTATTATTTTCTGTAAAAATATAATTCTAAACTCATGAGTACATTAAAAGAGTAAAATGAATTAAAAAATTTATTCTCATTAATAAAACGTGGAAAAACATTCATGAGTTTAATGATATAAGGATCATAATATTTTAATATCTGAAGCATAAACATAAATAATAGTGTTATACAAATAGATTATAACATAAAAAATTTAACAAATAGGTATCTTTTGAAAGGAAAGTTATGTTAAAGGATAAAATAAAATGAAAATATTAATATAATTAAAATTATTATATTCAGGATGTAGCATGTAACTATTAAATTACATAAACCTCATATAAGAAGATTGGTGTATAAGATAACTTATATCCTAATGTAGGGTAATTGCGACAAAAATTTCATGTTGCTTTGGTAACATGGAATCTATAGAGCCCTTAATAGAGATATAAAGAAATGGATATATATATATATATATGTCATGTTACATTCAGTGTTTTTAATTATCAAATACATTCATTGTAATTATATACACAGCGTATAATAAACAGGTGTTGATTATGGAATTTGTCTCACTGAAAATAAATGTGAGAGAGTGATCCGTTAACACTTTAGTATTATTTTAAAATGTAAGACATAATAAATAATAAAAAATGAAACAATAAATATCATTGAAATGAAAAAATTCCAGATATAACATTTCAATGGGGAATTATATATACAACACAAAATAAAGGAATGGTGAACATTTATTTTCCTTCTGGAAATAAAAGATAGTCTACAAATCATTTACATTAAGTATCATCGTCCTCCATAAAAATTTTATCTTATTGTATAATAAATATTAATTAATTATAAATTTATTTGAGAACCATATTTATATTATAATTAAAATATATTATATACTTATGGCCTGTTATTAACCTTTTATTAACAATTAATTTAAAAAATCATATTTTGTTTAATAACCATTTTATTTTTGTATAATTTTTTATTTATTAGTGTTTTATAATATTTTATTATTATTATTCCTTAATCTCTATAATTATATCCATGATATAAATATAATATATATTTATTATATAGGTATTAATAGTAATTTATAAAATCAAGAGATATAAAATGAAATAACTATTCATGGGGATTGTAGACCATACGTACGGATGAACTTAGTTTCATTTTATCGATGGATGAAATGGAAGAATGTTATGGGATAAATTATCATAATTTAATTTCATATATATATAATATTTTTATTAATGTCACATTAATTTCGATCAATGAAATGTTTTAATGAAAAAATAATTTCACTTCTTTGCAAGGTGGTAGTCTATTGTAAATATGAATGACATTATTACACCCCAGATGATATCAAATGAAATAAGTTATATATGATATAATTACTCCATAAATATCATATATATATATATATATTCATTTTAACTTTCCTTATTACCATCTATGTAAATAATAAATCAAGAACAAAACGCATCACTTCCTGAGCAGGTTATTTGTTGTACACAAGAATAATGATTTCATATCCCTTCTGATGAAGCGAGATAATTATCTATATTATTAAAATTAACATAATAAAATTTATTTATATGTGATATTATTATTTTATAATATCATTATGGTTTAATAATAATTTAATTAGGTGGTGGAAGAAAAAATAAAAAGACTCAGTATTGGATATAACAACTTCGTTGGACAAAATCATTATCCTTACACAAAAAGGCTTATTTGGATGAATTTATGACTAAAAAAATGATTATAGGATAAGATAGTTGTAACACCCCAGGTAAAGAAAGAATATGACATTTCATATTTATCCATATTTGTGAATAAAATATTTAAATAACTTTAAAGGGGACGCTATGCTCGATGGCGTACCCAACACGCAACAACGAGTTTCTTGGGAATCTTACGTTGCACTCTAATAATAAAATAATATTATTTTAAATGGTAGTTAACATATAGCCATTTTAATGGCGGGAATGGATAGAAATAACTAAAATATGATTATACATGTTTTTAAATGTTTTTACATTTATCCAATAAAATATAATGGCTTAAAATACAGAAATAATTCAATTTTAGGCATATATGCCCTAGTTTTCACTAAAGGTTCACTTATCACCTTTTGATGGCGAACCGTCATTAAATATAGTTTTGATCACTCTTATACATTCTTTTGGACCAAATAAAACTCTTATTAAGAATCAGGACATCAAAATTTACTTTGTGTAAATTTTTGGTATCTTTCCGATAAAGTTCATTTTTTTAATGAATAGTGTAAAATGTTGTATTTTAATTCAAAAACACTTTTTAATCTAATTTATTTATATGATTAGATTATATTTTGAATTGGTTTTAAAATGAAATTAGAAAATATTTTTACCATTAAATCCAAGAGTGTTCGTTGGAATCAATTTCACTTTGAAATCAGACTTAAACTAGTGTCAATCTTTTGATACTTATTGTTTCATAAAACACGCTATTTGACATGACATCGGGAATTAATTATTAAATTAATTAATGTGACTTATATGTTTTGAATTTTGTAAAATGGACTTCATTTTTGAATTCAGAATATCAAATATAGCTTAGGGTGAATTTTTGAGATTTTTCTGAAAAACTTCAATTTTTTATGAATAGTGAAAACACTAAGTGGTACTTATAAAAACTGATTTTCCGTTTAAATGAAATTTTGTCATAATTGTGTTTTGATTTTCAAAAATACAACATAAATGGTTGTCATTAAGAAGTAAAATGTGGTTCAATGAGATTAAAATAATTTTTTGGTGAATAGTAACTTATTAAGTTTTTAATCGCGATTAGTTGTAATTAGTGTAGTTTAAGGTAAAAATAATGCTTTAATAAATTTAGATGAGCTTGACACATGTATTACCCTCATTGGTTGTATCATGGCCGACCAAGAAAAGCCATGGGTCAACTTGGGGACCCCATGGATCCACTTTGGTTGGGAAATGACATAAATAACATTTTATTTAATGTAAAAGCAAAATTGACACAAACATGATATGTTTTACTAAAACAATTTTTAAGTGGGGTAATACAAGTCATCATTTTGATTATAAACATTCATTGGAAAGACAAAAAGATTTCATATATCATAGTATTTTTTTTATAATTTTTAGACATTAAATAAATTAAATTATTTATGACATAATAATGATGCAGCGATGACATCATTATTTGACGATTTAAATAAAATGGAAAGATAATGTAAAATCTATGAACTAATCATGTCCAAAACTTATTGGATGAGTGTATTTCGAAGACTTATAACCTTATCCACGAATTATATCAATGTGGGACCTTTTGAAACCGAAACACATTTTCAAATAAAGTAATATTTCTTTACTTTTCAAAAGTGCCCCTCCTCTCCTCTTATAAAAGGCCCCCACCTCTACCTCATTTAACACACTCCTCAAGCCTTTGGCTCGGCCAACCCCTGCCCATTTACTCTCTCCACATCCATCTCCTCATCCTAGAGGATTCCCTTTGGGAATAATCCTTTCAAAGGAAGCCTTTAGGCTCAAATCAAAAGGAGTTACACTTTTAAAGGTAATTCATTCTCTCATGTTCATTTGTTTTATTTTGATTCTCCAACCCCCTAAACTCTTTGTATTTACTTCTTTTGTAACAACACCAGTATCTTAAATATACTAGGATGTTGTTATAAGATTTATTCGAGCTACACTCTCACACAACTGCATCAAATGGTTAAATAACATACGGTTTCCGTGGATGGTGAAATTCTGCCTCCCGAAACGATGATTGTTCAATACTCATTTAACACCATCAACGGTGGCCATTATGATGTCACTATTTTTATATATGATATATAATATGTTTATGTTTTATTTATTCTTCTGTATTTTTCATTTTTGTCTTACCTTTATGGCTTCCATTATGGGTATACGCGATATCTTCATTTAAGGAAGTGCGGACTACCGCCCCCTCAAAGTGATTTGATTCGTTAAATACCATATGTGGGATGTATAAAGGATGGAAATATGATATTATATATGATATAAAACTGGAATTATAATATACCTTTATATCATCATTATTCCATTCTATAAAATACTAAATAGAAATGAAAGTAGCGTTCATGCGTACGTACGGCTTACCGTCTCCATGAACGGTGCATTTCATTTCTTACCTCTAAATTATTATGTAATGTTATAAATGCATGCATGCACTGGATATATATGACATATATGATATCTACATAATGAATACAATTCTGGATATAATAAACATTTGGCCACACGAACAACATGTAATTGTAAGAAGTCCACTTTCGACTTAAGAACCAAATATCGGCAAAACGAATATTATTAACTTAAATGATTACATAATGTTTATGACATGGTAATAAGTGGTATAAAAGTAATAATGAACTTGAAAAAGGTTCTTAAGGAATTAGAAATTAACTCAATTTTATTATTCAGGAGATTAAAGAACGATCGAGTCAAGTCGGACCTGAGGTAAGGGATCCTACTCCTCTCTTTCGTTTTAAGTACACAATTTTATGTCATTCCTTTTAAAGATCATCTTTATTGTTATTGGGATGATGTTTTATATTACACTTACTGTAATTTTTATGTTCATGTGATGAGAGACCCTATTCTCTCTCATCAATCCATTTTGGATGTTTTATGTGGCGCCGTTAGGCTTCCGAGTTTTCGTAAGGGATTTTTCATCTCACTTTTATTCCCGTGAGATTTATGCTACATTCACCACAAATTCCATTGAGTGGTGTATGTACTGCCCATTATTCTACTCTTTCTGTAATATACTTTCGTTTATGAGTATTTACATCAATGACCTATTTTATTTCTTTCATGGGGTGTATGTTTTGAAAGATACCCAAGTCGGTAAGGGAACCTTTCACCCTCCTATTTTTTAAAAGACTTCTTTTATTGGGTCTTTTAATTTACATATTTTTATGTTGGGATATGTTCTCATACATCCTTGTTTATGTAAATTTTATGTCCAAGTGATGAGATACACTTTTTATCTTTCATCAACTCATTTTTGATGTGATGCCGTTAGGCTGTCAAGGGAACTTTTTAACCCAATTTCGATTTCTTTGGGTTCAACTTGTAGTCATTGAATATGTCATCCATTGAATATGTTTGATTGACCTTTTATTGGTTTACACTTAATATCCACTTATATTGGGTGTATATATATTTGTCACACATATTTTTGAGATTTATTTGTGTTTAATTTAAGGATACCTTCTTTATAAGGGATTTCATCACATTTGACATTTCTATTGAGGGTTCATTGTTGTTATGCACCAATTAACTCTTATATGGTGTATATACTGTCCTTTGGAGTATTATATCATGAATACTTTATTCTCATGATATTATAAAGTTATGTCTAAATGTTATTCCTTGATTATTGTATTCAAGTGTCTCTAATTTTGGTAAAACCCCTTAAACCAAAATATCGTTTTAAATGAATTAATTATTTGTTCTTATTAATATCCATGTGTTCAAAATGGTTTTAAGGATTTATTTATATGGATATTAATGGTTTAAAATGTTAAAAGCTTCAAGGTGGAATGGGACGCTTTGATTCAAAAATCTCTTTATTAAATGTTTTAAATGGTTTTGGAAATGGTTTATTTTTGAATGGATTCATTATTTCAATATCCTAAAATGTTATATTGTGATTGAAATGTGGAAATGTTATGTTTCATTTATTCATGTTTATGTGATACGATTATGTTATGGTTCTTGGGCATTGTTATGAAGAACGGGTGGTTTCGTGATAAACTAAGGACGGGTGAGCCCGATATAGCTCTCCAATGCATTGAGTAACGCGAAGGAGTGAAACGTTAAGGTTTCTCCGAAGAGATTTAGGGAATATACTGTGATGGGTATTCCAAACGTAACAAAGAGGGTTACTCCCCACGTAAGAATGTTATGAATGCCTCAAGTTACCTTTATGTCTTATGTTTTCTATGATTTATTCATGGTTTGATGAGGTATGTTAGAGTGCCTATGTTTTATGGGTAAAGTATGATTTTATTCTTAGGTATATATGAACTCATGTTTCCTTTCCATATTTTTATAACCCTTACTGAGCTTTTTATGCTCATCCCACGTTTTTGAAATGTTTTTCATAGGTCAAGGGAAAGGTACATGATGTGATGATAGTGTCAAGGATGTTTCAAGAAAGAATCTGTGTTATATTTTAAATATGTTTCCGTTGATGGGAAGAAAGAATACTGTCTTTTATGTAACCACTTTGTTTAAATGTGGAGTGTAATGCAAGTTTCATGATCTAATTCTCTAAAACTCTAAACCTGAAAAGATCCTCAATGTGTAATCTTGTAATAACTCAAGATTAAGTAAGGTTTAAGGCTGGGGCCTTATAGTTGGTATCAAAGGCCGGTTTAGATAACTTTAGAGGTTAGGGTATTCTTTAATCATAAGTGACATTACCATAATGGTTAGGATTTCAGAAAGAGTCCTAGTTTTAGATAAAGTGAATGAGTAAGTATATCTTAGTGTTTACCTTCCTCATTAGTACATGATGGTTTTGTTGATATACTCACACTGACCTTTTTTGTTTTAGTAAATGGCTCGATCTAGCAGGCACCAAAGTGACAATGGGTTTGAAGGAAACTGTGGTGGTTCTCTGATTAAGATACTCGATGAGATGGGGGATTCAATGAGGAATATCATGGTTTTTCTAAACCAACTATCAAGGAGTCATGATCAACCACTTGAACCTTGGTGAGTTCTCTAATGCATCATGCACGAGATGGCCAACTCGATGTGGAAATTCAGGTAATAATTATTAAGGTAACCATTAGGGTTTATATGATCCTTACTTTTGAGGTAATTATGGGTTATTATATGATATGATGGAAAATGAAGGGCATGAGATAAAATTGAGGTTAAAATATGTTATGATTATTCTTCAAGATTTTATCTCATTTTGGGGAATGTTTTAAGAATTATATAGTTTTGGAAAAAGGACAACACGCAGACCGTGTGACATCCCGTCGCGTCGGACAAAGCTGCGGGAATCGAACCCACAACCAAAGTGCGACGAGTATTTATCGCCTACCATTGGACTACGTGAAGTCCCTGGTTAGTTTGACCGATTCTTTTTAGTTATATGATTTTATGAATTAAGAGTAAGTTGATTTTGGAGGATATGTGATTAGGATAATTACTTTTCAATGTGAGACTTTAGGAGCAACTGATGTTGTTTGGAGATAAATGTAACGATTTAACTTGGTAGACTATGTGACTAAATCCTTCAAATATTTGGGTTTCAATCTTAGTTTGGTTTACTTTGAACAATTTTATGGACAAATGGTCCTCGTTGAACTTTGGGTTTGGTTGGACAAATTTTGGAGATTAAGAATAGATTTTCTTTTTATAAAGGGTTATCCTTTTCTGGATTATCTGATCTTGTACTAGCCTTTTTGGTTTTGGTTTTGGTTAAAGACATGGGAAGTATATATTTCTATTTTTTGGATTAGTTGATTCTCTAGAAGTTTATTATAGTACTCTTAATGTGAACAAGTCTTCCTAAATACTCGTCTTTTGGAGAAAATATGAGTTTGTGTAAGGAATCTAATAAAAGTTGAAAGTCAATATGATAAGTGATTATGTTTCCTTATGAATAAATTCCTCAATAAAAAGTAACTTAAAACAAAAATGTTGTCTATTAACTTTTCATACTGGGGAATCGAATACAGTTTAACCCATCACAAGTTTGTGATTTTCTCGTGGTTAACTTTCTCCTAAACATGTTTTCTATCACTCTCCATCAGAACATGACCCTTTCTTTTTTCCTCCATGTCCATATTTTCATACTTGGAATCCTAGTATGGGTTAACTCGGGTGACCTTTGTACTTATCTCTCTTTATTTTAAAGTGTTTGTTTTACCGACTTTTGTTCTGATGTGGGACTTTCAAGGATGTTTCCAAGCGCAATTTTAAAATTGCGAGGACGCAATTCCCAAAAGGGGGGAAGGATGTAACATCCCAGGTAAATAAAGAATATGACATTTCATATTTATCCATATTTGTGAATAAAATATTTAAATAACTTTAAAGGGGACGCTATGCTCGATGGCGTACCCAACACGCAACAACGAGTTTCTTGGGAATCTTACGTTGCACTCTAATAATAAAATAATATTATTTTAAATGGTAGTTAACATGTAGCCGTTGTAATGGCGGGAATGGATAGAAATAACTAAAATATGATTATACATGTTTTTAAATGTTTTTACATTTATCCAATAAAAGATAATGGCTTAAAATACGGAAAGAATTCAATTTTAGGCGTATATGCCCTAGTTTTCACTAAAGGTTCACTTATCACCTTTTGATGGCGAACCGTCATTAAATATAGTTTTGATCATTCTTATACATTCTTTTGGAACAAATAAAACTCTTATTAAGAATTGGGACATCAAAATTTACTTTGTATAAATTTTTGGTATCATTCCGATAAAGTTCATTTTTTTAATGAATAGTGTCAATTGTTGTATTTTAATTCAAAAGAACTTTTTAATCTAATTTATTTATATGATTAGATTATATTTTGAATTGGTTTTAAAGTGAAATTAGAAAATATTCTTACCATTAAATCCAAGAGTGTTCGTTGGAATCAATTTCACTTTGAAATCAGACTTAAACTAGTGTCAATCTTTTGATACTTATTGTTTCATAAAACACGCTATTTGACATGACAGCGGGAATTAATTATTAAATTAGTTAATGTGAATTATATGTTTTTAATTTTGTAAAATGGACTTCATTTTTGAATTCAGAATATCAAATATAGCTTAGGGTGAATTTTTGGGATTTTTCTGAAAAACTTCAATTTTTGATGAATAGTGAAACCACTAAGTGGTACTTATAAAAACTGATTTTCCTTTTAAATGAAATTTTGTCATCATTGTGTTTTGATTTTCAAAAATCCGACATACATGGTTTTCATTAAGAAGTAAAATGTGGTTCAATGAGATTAAAATAATTTTTTGGTGAATAGTAACTTATTAAGTTTTTAATCGCGATTAGTGGTAATTAGTGTAGTTTAAGGTAAAAATAATGCTTTAATAAAATGATATGAGCTTGACACATGTCTTACCCTCATTGGTTGTATCATGTCCGACCAAGACAAGCCATGGGTCAACTTGGGGACCCCATGGATCCACTTTTGTTGGGAAATGACATAAATAACATTTTATTTAATGTAAAAGCAAAATTGACACAAACATGATATGTTTTACGAAAACAATTTTTAAGTGGGGTTATAAAAGTCATCTTTTTGATTATAAATATTCATTGGAAAGATAAAAATATTTCCTACATCATAGTATTTTTTCTATAATTTTTAGACATTAAATAAATTAAATTATTTATGACATAATAATGATGCAGCGATGACATCATTATTTGACGATTTAAATAAAATGGAAAGATAATGTAAACTCTATGAACTACACATGTCCAAAACTTATTGGATGAGTGGATTTCGAAGCCATATCACCTTATCCACGAATTATATCAATGTGTGACCTTTTGAAACCGAAACACATTTTCAAATAAAGTAATATTTCTTTACTTTCCAAAAGTGCCCCTCCTCTCCTCTTATAAAAGGCCCCCACCTCTACCTCATTTAACACACTCCTCAAGCCTTTGGCTCGGCCAACCCCTGCCCATTTACTCTCTTCACATCCCTCTCCTCATCCTAGAGGATTCCCTTTGGGCAGAATCCTTTCAAAGGAAGCCTTTAGGCTCAAATCAAAAGGAGTTACACTTTTAAAGGTAATTCATTCTCTAATGTTCATTTGTTTTATTTTGCTTCTCCAACCCCCTAAACTCTTTTTATTTACTTCTTTTGTAACAACACCAGTATATTAAATATACTAAGATGTTGTTATAAGATTTATTCGAGCTACACTCTCACACAACTACATCAAATGGTTAAACAACATATGGTTTTCGTGGATGGTGAAATTCTGCCTCCCGAAACGATGATTGTTCAATACTCATTTAACACCTTCAACGGTGGCCATTATGATGTCACTATTTTTATATATGATATATAATATGTTTATGTTTTATTTATGCTTCTGTATTTTTCATTTTTTTCTTACCTTTATGGCTTCCATTATGGGTATATGCGATATCTTCATTTAAGGAAGTGCGGACTACCACCCCCTCAAAGTGATTTGATTCGTTAAATACCATATGTTGGATGTATAAAGGATGGAAATATGATATTATATATGATATAATACTGGAATTATAATATACCTTTATATCATTATTATTCCATTCTATAAAATATGAAATAGAAATGAAAGTAGCGTTCATGCGTACGTACGGCTTACCGTCTCCATGAACGGTGCATTTCATTTCTTACCTCTAAATGATTATGTAATGTTATAAATGCATGCATGCACTGGATATAAATGAAATATATGATATCTACATAATGAATAAAATTCTGGATATAATAAAAATTTGGCCACACGAACAACATGTAATTGT
This sequence comes from Viscum album, assembly GCA_963277665.1. Lineage (NCBI taxonomy): Eukaryota > Viridiplantae > Streptophyta > Magnoliopsida > Santalales > Viscaceae > Viscum > Viscum album. The sequence goes on along the minus strand of OY728146.1, from coordinate 478,085,493 downwards.
AAGAAGTCCACTTTCGACTTAAGAACCAAATATCGGCAAAACAAATATTATTAACTTAAATGATTACATAATGTTTATGACATGGTAATAAGTGGTATAAAAGTAATAATGAACTTGAAAAAGGTTCTTAAGGAATTTGAAATTAACTCAAGTTTATTATTCATGAGATTAAAGAACGATCGAGTCAAGTCGGACCCGAGGTAAGGGATCCTACTCCTCTCTTTCTTTTTAAGTACAGACTTTTTTGTCATTCCTTTTAAAGATCATATTTCTTGTTATTGGGATGATATTTTATATTACACTTACTGTAATTTTTATGTTCATGTGATGAGAGACCCTATTATCTCTCATCAATCCATTTTGGAAGTTTTATGTGGCGCCGTTAGGCTGCCGAGTTTTCGTAAGGGATTTTTAATCTCACTTTTATTCCCGTGAGATTTATGCTACATTCGCCAAAAATTCCATTGAGTGGTGTATGTACTGCCCATTATTCTACTCTTTGTGTAATATACTTTCATTTATGAGTATTTACATCAATGAACTATTTTCTTTCTTTCATGGGGTGTATGTTTTGAAAGATACCCATGTCGATAAGGGAACCTTTCACCCTCTCCTTTCTTAAAAGACTTCTTTTATTGGGTCTTTTAATTTACATATTTTTATGTTGGGATATGTTCTCATACATCCTTATTGATGTAAATTTTATGTCCATGTGATGAGATACACTTTTTATCTCTCATCAACTCATTTTTGATGTGATGCCGTTAGGCTGTCAAGGGAACGTTTTAACCCAATTTCGATTTCTTTGGGTTCAACTTGTAGTCATTGAATATGTCATCCATTGAATATGTGTGATTGACCTTTTATTGTTTTACACTTAATATCCACTTATATTGGGTGTATATATATTTGTCACACATATTTTTGAGATTTATTTGTCCTTAATTTAAGGATACCTTCTTTATAAGGGATTTCATCACATTTGACATTTCTATTGAGGGTTCATTGTTGTTATGCACCAATTCACTCTTATATGGTGTATATACTGTCCTTTGGAGTATTATATCATGAATACTTTTATTCTCATGATATTATAATGTTATGACTAAATTTTATTCCTCGATTATTGTATTCAAGTGTCTCTAATTTTGGTAAAACCCCTTTAACCAAAATATCGTTTTAAATGTTTTAATTATTTGTTCTTATTAATATCCATGTGTTCAAAATGGTTTTAAGGATTTAATTATATGGATATTAATGGTTTAAAATGTTAAAATCTTCAAGGTGGTATGGGATACATTGATTCAAAAATCTCTTTATTAAATGTTTTAAATTGTTTTGGAAATGGTTTCTTTTTGAATGGATTCATTATTTCAATATCCTAAAATGTTATATTGTGATTGAAATGTGGAAATGTTATGTTTCCTTTATTCATGTTTATGTGATATGATTTTGTTATGGTTCTTGGGCATTGTTATGAAGAACGGGTGGCTCCGTGATAAACTAAGGGCGGGTGAGCCCGATATAGCTCTCCAATGCATTGGGTAACGCGAAGGAGTGAAACGTTAAGGTTTCTCCGAAGAGATTTAGGGAATATACTGTGATGGGTATTCCAAACGTAACCAAGAGGGTTACTCCCCACGTAAGAATGTTATGAATGCCTCAAGTTACCTTTATGTCTTCTGTTTTCTATGATTTATTCATGGTTTGATGAGGTATGTTAAAGTGCCTATGTTTTATGGGTAAAGTATGATTTCATTCTTATGTATATATGAACTCATGTTTCCTTTCCATATTTTTATAACCCTTACTGAGCTTTTTATACTTATCCCATGTTTTTGAAATGTTTTTCACAGGTCAAGGGAAAGGTACATGATGTGATGATAGTGTCAAGGATGTTTCAAGAATGAATCCGTGTTATATTTTAAATATGTTTCCGTTGATGGGAAGAAAGAATACTGTCTTTTATGTAACCAATTTGTTTAAATGTGGAATGTAATGCAAGTTTCATGATATAATTCTCTAAAACTCTAAACCTGAAAAGATCCTCAGTCTGTAATCTTGTAATAACTCAAGATTAAGTAAGGTTTAAGGCTGGGGCCTTATAATAGTAGACTAAATGAAGTTATTTTGGTAGGTATTTACTTATCCAATGGGTTTCTAAAGATGATAGTGGGTCTCCTTTTATAAGTGAGGTGAGTGGAACACATATAATTTTTGAAATGAAAAAGGTATACATGAGTTCGTATCATGTCACAGGACTCCAAAATTACACATTATATAATATTAGAGTTTATAACATCAAAATATTTTCATATAATGGATTCAAATAATGGTTTAGTTAATATAACCCCATATCATTTTATTTTATCCCAACAGAAAACAAATTTTCAAATTTATAGTCTTAATTAAATATTAATCTTCATACTATAAAATGGGATTAAAAATTATATTGAATTTATTTGGGGATATAAATTAAAATGAATCAAAATACTGAATTCATTTTTCTTACTTCCCTTCCCATATGTTAAAAAAATTAAAATCAATCACACAGATGCAACGTAAATATGTATTTTCCAAAGAGAAAATGCTCAGAAGTTTAAACATAATTAAATAATAAACAAATAAACTCATTATAATAAAAAAATTGGAAAACATTATATATAATTATACTAAATTTACTTTTAAAACCAAAGTAATTAAAATTTTACCTTTTTATATTTTTTAAATAAAAAGAAAATGCTTAATAAAATTGATTATATTTCACCATTTCTTGAATTTCTTGTCTTCTTAGAGAATACACTAAAATTAAAAAAAAAATATAATTTTGAAACTATTATTTATAAAACAAAATACCAAATAAATTTTATAAAAATGGTACAAAGTGATTTTAAAATATTTTTATTGAAGGTAACCAATATTCTCTTCATAAAAATACAATTTCAAGCATAAAATTGTATCTATTCTTATGTATAGTCTAGAAAACATATAAGATGGATGGTAAATATTTTATTGAATATATAATATATAAAATTTATTTAGATAATTCACCAAAAGTGAATTTTTTTATTAATTGAGTTAGAACACATTTATAGGCATAAAAATGGTTTTTAGAAAATGATTTCAATAATTTTATAATAGTCTTAGATTTATTTCTAATTATTAGTCTCAAAATAAATCTTTGAAAATAAATTTCAATGAAATATATGTTTTGATAATTTATATAATAATATTAATACCATCCATTCCAATGACTAGTTGATAAATATCATGGTGAATAATAATATTTTTATAGTCTGTATTGTTTTTCTAAAACATGGAGTTGTATGTAATGGAAGATAAAATCGGTGAGTAATATATTGAAAAATATCATATATTTAATTCATTTTGAAAAAAATATTTCAAAAAATATATAAAGGTTATACATTCTTGGTAATTATGTTATTTAAATTTATTTCTCTCCAAAACCATTTCATATTCCCACAAGTGTAACAGAAGAAGATTATATTCCATTAAAAATATTGTTTTGAATTATTACAAGATTAATTTTAAATAGTTTATTCCAAAAATGTATTTTGACTAGATTTAAAAAATCTATTAATATATTTTATAGAACTTGTTAAATGTTAGATGGTTGCTAAATTGTGTTTTTTGTGGATAAATTCATTTTGTGTTCTTAACCAACTAATAAGACATATCATTTGACTTCTATATGTCATCAATATTTATATCGTGATAACAATATCTATCATGCTAAACAATTATAGACACATTTACCCCATCATTTATAGAGAAATATTTTATGATTTCTGCACATAATTTATCCATATATTAATCTATCTAGTACACAACACATATGGGATGTTATTTATTAAATCATCCTTTTATTTTCATATTATATAGAAATTTACCATATGGTCTCCTTTTTGTCACACAATATATATATCTTCTGAATGATTCTCAAAAATTTAGGGGTACTTAAAAAAGAGTATCCCAATATGATAATCATATAAGTCTTCTTACAAAATTTTAATTAACAATATATTTGGATATAATTATTGGTTGAAAATATTTTACAAATACTAAAACATTCAATAATAAGTATTGATTTAATAGTACCCACTTTTAAACCCATTTTCAATTTCTCTTGAAAACCCATATGTTGTATGTAGACTTACAAAAAACCAAAATAACGAGTCCCTAAATCAGGATATATAGAATATATGATTGAATTCATACATACTTTTCAATATTATAAAGTTCTAATATAAAATTTCTTTATTATAATATTAATAGTGAAATAATAATATATTTTTCACCCACCATGGTGAACAAAACCCCCCTCGCTTATTATGAATTACTACATAGTATGTGTTTCTAAAATTTGTACTCCTAATAAGAATAATGAAGTCCATCATTCATATGAAAACACATTTTCATCTTAAGCCTTATCCCAGGAAATATATATTTTATCTCACTATCATGAATTTTATAGATTTCCCTTATAGAAACATAGTCATGTTTACTGTAAGTTAACATATTTTTTAGTTATTAGTTTATATGGTGATCTGACAAAATATATTTTATATTCATTTCGAACAAAATAAATCCACTAGAATATAGTTTTCAACATATTATTAAGGTTATGAACTAAGAGATTCAAATTATATCATTATTTACATTATAAAACTAGTCAATATAGTTTCAATATGGTCAATTGATGCAAGAATATTTAAAAAATGCACGTTAACATAAATTATGGAATTTTTAAAAAATATATAATATCCATCATTGTGCTTCATTTTTGCACCACTAGCACATTGGTGTATAAGATGAAATTTGTGATTAATATGTAATATGTGATTAGGAATTACATTAATTGACAAGTATGACCAATTATCATTATAATATGATGTTCTAATAAAATAATACCTTATGATTCTTATATCTTTGCAAATATCACTCATTTACCAATCATATAACATTTGAAAATTTTAATGTGATATCTGGAAGTATATGAATTGCAAAAATATTTAGAATAGTTAATGTGGAGTTATTTATGTAATCCAAAAGTATTTATAGCATACATTTATTTATAACAAATTATTTATCTGAATCATGATATTTTGATTCCGAGAATACCTGGTTGCATATTTCAATAGAAACTAAAGATAATTTCAAGATACTATATAGTCAATTACATTCTATTTTTCTTAATAATGAATTATAATTCCAGCATCAGGTAATTTAATCTAACATATTATTCATCATTAATATCTAGATGGATTAGAATGGTTCCAAAAATAATAATATCTTATTCTACTATGAAATACAATAAAAATATATATTTAAAATATAAAATAGTGTCTCATTGTGTATAAAATTAGCCCCTTGATAATATTTTTTATTATACTCAATAAAAAAATTTATATTGAAAATTTCCACTCTCAAACCCAAAAAATATTATGTGTCTCTTTACGGATTAAGGAATCACCCACATATAGTTCTATTATTAAATTACATTAGTTAATACAATATTTCAATATAATTTGCATCATTCATTTAAAATAGGTATTTATGTTGAAAAAAATTCCCATGAAATATATCTGAAATATTACATTCAGTGATGATTATTTTTTATCTAGATTCATCGAATTGTCATTTATTCAATTCATTAAATTTATCCATCTAATAAATTTTATTTTCAGAAGAAATCATAAAAAATCTAGTTTATTCGCATCTCAAAAATAAAATTTTCACATTGGAAGAAATTATAATGGCACTATTCACACTACAATTTCCATGGTCTTCTCAACCGTTTCCATTACATTACTGGTAAGTTATTAAAAATAATGTTCTATAGAAAACCATATCACTCCATAAATGTATAGGTTGAATATTCCTAACTCATATATCCGTATTAATTATCTAGGCCTCTATGAATAATGATAATTATTGAAGTGAGGATAAAAATATGATATTAATTAATAATTTATTATCCAATTATAACCCCAATATTAATAAATTTTCATGAAACTCTATCAATCTGAGGATGTTATATATAGAAATTATGAATTATTATAGTTTATACAAATGATGTGAAATGAAAATATCATTAGTATATTGTTTCCTTATTTATTACTTCAGATATAAATGTTGTAAACTCCTGGTGCAACCATTCCTTCTATTATATTACATTATCATCTATCTACACAAAATTGAAATTTCATGATGGAACAAACAAAATAATAATTCTCCATAAAACTCATATAATCATCCTATTAAGTTTCATACTCATAATGAGGTTGTAGAATATGAATAGAGATCCAAAAACATAGAAAATATATGATGGTAATGAAGTGAAAAACATTTTCTCCATGTAGTAGATTTTATGCCTATAAGAAAAAAACTCCATGTTAAGGCATAATTACATTTTTTTTGTTGTATTTGTGGGAATTTTTTAAAATAAGATCAACATATATATAATATTACCTTTATTGATTACACAAAATGAGTGATGTAAAATAATATTCTTCTTTGATTATTTCACCAAATATTTTATCATATCTCAATATACATCACCTATAAATTTAGAATATCTTCTCATATGGTTATTCTAGTACAAATTATCCTCACATAACTTTTTATAATATTTAAGAAATCTATGAAAATTATAAGTATATATTTAGGTGGAAGGTTATTTCAACTGAAAATAAGTATCTACATGATTTTTTAGAATACCCCACAATCTAAAACTAATAAATTATATTATCTCAATATGTGCGAAAAAAAATGTTTGGGAAAGGCCAATGAAATTAAAACTAATATAATTTATTTTCATCCATACTAGTTTGAATTTAATTATTATTAAAATATCCTTTAATATAGGATTAAAAAAACATCAAATATAGGCCCATTTTAACTTATATGACTAAATCAAAACTCTGGATTAATATTAAATGGGTCATTTATAAAAAAATACATTCATAATGTTTAATTTTTTAAGTATCTTTTTAATATTATATTGATTTTATATAAGTTAATAATAATGAATTAATTATATAGTAATGCCTAATACACTTATTTTAATTCAAAAATTTCATAATAATTCTAGTTACCTCTGTTTTTAGGATCTTGCATAAAAAATAATTCCTTCAACAGAATGAAATAAAATATGTAACTAAGAGAATAATCATATGAATTTGTTCATAGATTATTTATTAGTATAAAAACCAACTAACCAATGACCCTGGGGAAAAACTCATTTTGATGGCATGTACACAGTTACAATATTCCACCTTTTTTATATCTGTTTCATATGATTGTTTTCCCTACTAAATTGTATTAATCCAATACTTTTCACTAAGGAGATCCATCCTTATAATTATTTTAGTCCCCTTGAAGGTGAAGGAATCTATAATAGAAGATTTATATTAATGAAATTGTGAGAACTAAGGCTTATACATAATGTGGATGGAGGGATTCCATATAGCACATTAATTTAATATAATAATAATGAATTAAAAAAAATGATATTATTAAAAAAATAAAACACAAACTAACACAGGTATATAATGCTCATGATCATACACATGTGCAATAAATAAATTTTTTTTATCGAATAGTTATCACTCGTTTAAAATGATTACTCTATAAATAGAAAATGTGTACTAATTAATATAATTAATTAATTGATTAATCATTTAATTCGTTTCAACATATTCTCCATCCAAAATTTCATGGAGATACCCATCCAATGTTATTTTAATTATATTTAAAAAAAATATATAATTTTATAAAAATTACTTCATGGCATGTACATGGATTCCACTCAGTAGTGCATTTCAAACTATTCGACATGTATTGAAATCATATACAATGATCTCATAAAATATATGAAATATATTTTTTATAATTACATGTAATATTTGAGTCAATAATGAAAAGAAAAAATGTGTGTTAATTTAAAAATGTAATGTTTTTAACTAATGAAATGAAACTGATGTATTATGACTATACATGAAATATAGTTTTATAATTTAAAAAAATTATAATTAAGAAATAAATAAATTTAACCTATCAAACAACATATACATGTCAAAAAATTACATGATAAATATATTTTTATTAATAATGACATATTTAAAAATTGATTTGAAATTTTTACATGTAAATGTGCCAAGTACGCGACATTTATATCTTATTAAACAATAGGTATCTTAATCGATGTATTTATTTATATGGTACTAGGTAATTGGAAATTATTTTTTATATGGAAATTAATTTGGAACATGGATTATATGAAGGGTATGTTCTCATTTTACTTAATGTTTCTGAGGTTTTTTATAGAAATACAAGATTAACATTCATGGATATTACACCATTTTACATATAAATTTATTATATTACAACAATACATGCCCGAGGATCATAATAATTTAGTGTCTTTGGAAACATGTGAAAAAACCGTCTATCATGGTGAAGGATCTTCAACATCTCCCATAATGATCACCACCTTAGGTAATTCTACCTAAACCCATTCTTTATAATCAGTGGAATGGAAACATAAGAAATGGTAAGATCAGATTATCACTAATGGGTAAATAAAAGGAATGTGTAATAATACCTTGAACAACATGTATGGAACATAACATGTGATGGTCATACCGTACATATTAGAGATCATAATAAATATTGGCAATTTAAATGACCTAGATCATAATAGAATTAACATAATAAGTCATTAAGGCACACCATAAGAGTAAAAATGGAATTTTGGATGAAATATAATCATATAATTTTACTTCCATAGTATTCATGGAATCATTTCCATGACCATCTTGGTAGCACGGGGGAACACCCTGTTTCATCATGGATGTCATTGTTCTCTCTGATGGTCATCTTAGTAACTTGATTTCACACCTCATACTATCTTTTTAGTCATTGTTCACTCCCATAGGCATCATAATAGTCAATGTTATTACTCAAGACCATATTATTCTATCTCCATGATATAAATCACTATACAATGCATTGGAGGGAGATATATGTACCAACCATCTTATAATGTAATCGTACATAGATATTCCACAAGATCATAAATAATTATATCATAACCTATGGAAATATAAATGTTTTATAATTATTTATTTATAAACATATCCCAAGAATATAATAGGGATTCAAGAGAAAATTAAATGTGAAAGAGAAATTGGTTTCATAATCATCTTGAACTAAAAACATAATTCATTTAGAGAAAGAATATGAATTAAAACATTAAATAAGTTTCCAAAAAATGAATAAGTATCCTTAATGGATGTTATCTTATATAGGAAATGATTTTTAAAAAAGCTTTAAAAACATTATTGAGGAAAATAAGCCATTTAAATTGATAAAGGCCTTTGATACATACAATAAATTTATAATAAGTTTCTTACAGAAAATAACTTAAATTTTTTAATGAAGACTTGAAATCATTTTAGAAAACTGTTTCTTTAAAAATATATAAAAAATATTCAAAAAATTATTAAAACATTTTTCATTGAAAAAACATTGAATAAATATAAATAAATCATGTAATTTTTTAAAAAACATTTTAAATGGAAATAAGTTATTGGACATTGAAAATATTTTGAAAACCATTTCTTTGATAGTGCATTAAAAACCTCTAAACAAGTCTAAAAATAATTTTGAAAAAAATCACTAAAAACCTATAATATATGGTTGAAAACATTTTGAAAATAAATTTCCATGAAAATCAATTTTAAAAATATTATCTTAAAATTTTACCTCTTAAAAATGCAAATAAATCATTAATGAAATGGTGGAAGGTATATATGTACATGTCGTATGAGGTAAAGAGAACATTCCTTTTTCATGGTGAAAACGATAAAAAATGTGTTGTTTGGAATGGGATAGGAATATTTCTTTAAGGATACTGTTAAAGGAAAAAAATTTCAAAAAATGTAATTTAAATTTTGATGAAGAATGATACAATATTCTTTGAAACCATTTTTAGAATACATAGTGTTGATGGAACAAATATTTCTGACTGAAGAGAGGGTAAAGTCGGGCACTGTTAAAAACACATTATTGACAAAATTATCCACCAAATAGTGGTTGAAATGGAACTGAAATATGAATAAATAATTATTAACTAGTGTATAAGAAAATAACTTATTTTTCATGATATTTGGATCATATTATTTCATTAAAGGATACATAAACATAAAAAAATACTAAAAAGTGATGACATTAACATAGTAACTCTTATAACATGGTAACATGGGATCGTACTCTCCATGTATAAAAATGGAAGTAAATTAACCATAAAATATTATCAAGGAAATATAATTCATGATATAACATGTAAAATTTATGTATATACACATTGAAATTGAATTTAGGTTCTTAACAAAACATGAGTCTAAAAGTAGAAAAATTGAGACCAAACTATTTGAATGATTTGGAAAATTTAAAAACCTAATATCCATGAAATAAATAAAATAAAATGGATAAATAAATACCCATTAATTTTAGTATAAGTTATATATTAAAAAATAATTTGTAGAATATACACCATAGAAAATGAATGACCGGTGGAAATAGCATTTATCTCATGGAAATAATAAGTGAGGTGAAATACTTTTACCTTGTGTCATGACTCTCATTGTATTTGTTTAAACAACCTGTATAATAATGAAAAATTTATTATACATATTTAACAGACCCATATTATTATATCTATTACCAATTTTTTTTACTACCATACATTAAACACTTCTTAACCATCTATTGATAATGTTTCACATCGAATAATATTATCTATGTTCATCGCATGGGTCGAAATTTGTGAAATCATTCATCCTTATACAAATATCATGATTCTATAATTTAAACCATAATATAAATATCGAGTATATCCATAATATTTTTTTGTAATATTAATATATATAATTAACATGTATTAAATGTAATACATCATTCATGGAGACAGTAAGTCGTATGTATGCATGAATGTTGTTTCAGATTGTATTTTCATATTCAATGAAAGAACGAAAAATACATTTATGTATATATGTATATTATATAATTATGGTATAATTATAATTTTCTATACAAATTGTTTTTCACCAATCCCATCAATCATAAATTATGGGTAGTCTTTGAAAATATCACATCTCTTTTAGGATTCATAGTCCCATTACCTAAAATGAAATTATCGTATTTACATGAAATGGAATATAAAAAATTTATTAGTTGTAAAATAATTTAATAATATTATTTACATAATTAATATAATATATAAGATATATAAACATAGTGTCCATCATAATTTCTAACTTGAGAGGCGATAAGGAAAATTGACCAATTTTGTTTTGGGAGGCCAAATATCATCGTACACATAAATAATATATTTGTTTCCCATTATATATAGGTTAGTGTAATCGTATGTATAACCCATAGCATAAATAATGATTATATTTAAGATAATATAATTTTTATACAATAATTAAATAATGATAGTGGAGGGCGGACAAGGAAAATAAAATAAAGTTGTATGAGAAAAGTTGTTACCTCCTAATTGGGAAACTCGATTTGGTTTATGCTAAAAGGAATAAGTTGAAGTATTTATACCAAAATAGAGGATTAAATGAGTAAGGGAGGTATTTTGGGAAGTGTATTGGGAATATCTTGGAAGAACCAAATGGGATTGGGAGGTGTGGATAAGAGGGGGAGGTGGTGTCATTTTATAAGAAAGGGAAATGACACAGTTGTTATTTTTGAAAATGAGTTAGGTTTACAAATGATCATACCTAGAAGTGTCAAAAAATAATAATCATGGTCTAATGGCGGAATAATTTCTATTTTAAGGGTTTTTGACAAGTTTACTAGACTGTTTGGCTCATAAATTTAAATTTTAGTCCTTACATGAGCATAATTTAACTTTAACCAGTGTAATAAATTTTAATTACATTTAATAATAATTTTTGTAATAAACTATGTTTACCATATTAGTCATTATAAAATATTCATATTCAAAATCTAGAATCCTATTTTCCCAATTCGTATCTCTAGAGTAGCATAAATAAATTTAAAATTAATCCCCCTGATTAGATGACACTGTGGGTTTTTAAAATAATAAAATGATCAAATTTATTCAATGTTTTTATATCCAATTTTAATGTGAAATTGGTTTCAAGGACCTAAATTGAATTAACATAAAAATATATTATCTAATTAAACATTGAAGAAAATTTATAATATAATTTAACCACACAAATAAATTATATGAAAAAAAATTCAATTAAAATCTAGTATTTTTATATATTCATTAAAAAAATAAACCATAAGAAAAATATCAAAAAAAAAACATCCTAAACTTTTTGTAATTATTCAATTCCAAATATAATATTTATTTTTAAATATTTAATTTAAAAAACTTCAAATAATTTTATTTAAAATGGTTCTACATTAAAAGGAATTAAAATCACCTTTATAAAAAGTACATATTTTTATGCATGAAATTAGGTTTTTTAATCTTATGTATATAAAATAAATTAGATGAGAGAAAAATAGTTTATTGAATATATAAAATACATATTAAAATAATTTCACACCCCAATTGTAATTTTTTTAATTTATTAGGGTAAAACAACACTGTGACCATAATATTATTAGTATTTTCCTTCATTTTCAATAGGTTTTCAAATTATTCTCTAAATAATTGATAATCTATGAATTCTTATATTATTTGTATACACCATAAATTTTCATATATTTGATAATAATATTCATAACATTTAATTTAATTGATATTTTATATCTTACTATATTAAATAATATTATTTTAATATCATACTATTATATGGTAAAACTCGGTCATGTGTGTTACTGAAGCCATTGAAGAATGTCATTGTTTTTTGTTACATAGGTTAATTTGTAGTTTCATGTAGATAAAGTATAAATTTATGATTACTATATTACACAATTATCATGGTGTTTCCTATAAATAAAGAAAACATTATGACTTAAAATAAAATAATTTTTTTTGTGTTATCTGAAATGAAAAATATCACAGAGGATAAATTAATTTGAAAAAATACTTTAAAAAATCTTGAGTTGTTACATTCTAACCCTGATAAAATTAATTTCACCATCAAAATTTTTCTAGGTTATCAATAGTTTTCTAATTGAATGTTTCAATCATAGAATCCCACATCATAACAATTGATACTAAATCATCCATTAAAAAGAGAATGTTGGAACCATAAAGCTTACCCAAAGTATCTAATAATTGGGAATCCATATACGAGAACCTAAGATGGTATTGGTTATTATATAAATAGGAAAATCATAAATATTTATATGGAATTAATGAGGTTATCAATAAAAAATAAATAAATCATCAACAAAAGGTTGAGGGCATCAGGGTCATAAATCTATGATCATATAAAGGGCCATCAGTTCTAAAAAATTAACATATTAAGACAAGACATTTTATTTTGATCATTATCTAAATGTTGAGTTATTGTTTTATTGAAAAACGTATAAGGAAATATATTTACATGATATATCTAAATATGAAAATTTTAATTATTTAACTATTATTTTATTTATTTATGTAATGGACATCGATAAGTTAACATTGATGCTTAAAGTGATAAATTACAATTTTATTATATCTTACGACCCATAAAAGAATGAAACATATAACTATTTATCTATAAAATATTATAAAAAATAAATTTTGTTAATAAATTAATGACTACACAAAATATTAAAACTATTCTTTCATTATATATAGTTATTCATAAAAAATAATTATACATTAACTAGGACATCATATAGGCCAGTGGTTGGAATAAAACCCTTATATTCCTTCAGTCAAGGGTTAAATACCTACTTCCTTGCCGAACATGATAGGTTGTCATCTGAAATACATGATTTCTATTTATAAAACCATAATAATATAATTTTAATAAATAAATAAGATATAAATCACTAAAAAGGTTATTCACATAGTATCCTTTTAACCAGTTTTTTCAACACAAACTCAGTGCATACATACTTCCTCTGAAGATAAACATAATCTTTTAATGGATGGTTATGCTTAAAACCCTTATCAAAGATAAAAATAAAAAACATTATAAATAGAGTAATGAAATCCACTTAACATTGATCCTCTATGTATCACAATGTAGGTCTTGGTTGTCACATTCCATCCATGTGAATACCCTCATGTTAAATTCATTTTGAAAGTGGTAAAAATCAATGTTTCATTTTTTTCTTCTGGAAAACATGCATTATTAATTTTATCATGGGTTACTAGATATATTCCATAAATAAAATAAGTTCTAAACATCCTATGTGATAGCATAAACTACTTATCATTAATACCTTAATTTTTTCCATGGTAGTAATTACTTTCCAATTTACTTATTCATTTCATCCATATAATTAACCAAATAAAAATACCATAAACTAAAGAACATATCAAGGTGTATAATTCCCTTAATCCTGTGTTTTCCAAGGACATAACATTTCCATTATATCACATTTCAATTCCACCATAACCTTTTAGTTTTCTCTTGTGAATCCGTAGTGAAAAACATATACTGAATAATTTTTATATATTTCACAATTCATAAATAACGAATTAAAATACATAAAAAATGGATTACTTCATCCTCCTTCCATTGACAAGGCTAAAACATCATAAATCCTATTCCATTTCACATTTCATCTATAATGTCTTCATCAATAACATTTTAACTCATACAACCTTTTTTACCATCTTCAACAGATTTCATCTTGGGAAATATAGTAGCATAATGATAGTTTATTCCACATTTATAACACTTAAAATTATATGTTTCCATGGGGAGGAAATTGTTCTCATCCCTTCCATTAACTGGACTCTTCTTTTTCTCTACCCAGCCAATTACTTTGTTTTCCTATTTACCACATTCAAAAAATAAAATTATTCTTCTAAGACACTCACAAAGATGATTCATTCTTCATTCATGAAACTGTGGAATCAAAATCATCCATCCTCCATGGACTCCATTCCCTGAACACGTACAGAACTCATTCTTTAACCTCCTAGGTGATTCTAAAGGTTGGTTAAAGTAGATCATTTTCATCATGATCCATGATAACTAATTAGGCATGAACACAACATATTAAACTCTACTGATTATCCCATATGACTTCCAATAAAAACATTGTCCATCATATTCAACATTAATCATGTTCATTCCAATCATAAACATAGTTTCATCATTAATAATCATAAAAGAAACCAACATGGAATTAAGAGGAATTACTTATAGAATGTAGGATTAATAAAACATTCCTTAATAAATATTACAATAGGTGAATCCTTGGTTGTTCATAGACAACTTATATTTAAATATTTTAAGGTTCTTCGTGAAGACTTTTTGAATTCCCAAATAATATCACATATAAGTGTCAAACCAAGTATATTGTAATGCCTATTGTCATGTAACAGATTACCACAAGTTAGGCCTGAAACATCTTTTTGGAGTTCTTACTACTAGATAATTTTCTTCTAGAGTCACATCCACTAGTAGTATCCAGTCAAGGATGTATTTCATCGAAACCACACACTATCCATTACCAAAATTCAAGGGAATTTTCCAAAATTGTATCTCATCCTAATACTTATCCATAGAAAAATCTATAGAAATATCCTAATAAATCTACATATGGATTTCACTAATGTTTTATCAACCTTCCTTACAAAGGTTAACTAAAAAATTCGTTTGATACTATCAATAATGACCCGATCATAACATATATATATATTACCATTTTAGATGAATATTCGGTACCTTAAAATAATACATGGGTGCGAACCGTAGTAGTTTAGCGACTCTAGAATCATGGAAAAAACATAACTCCTAGGGAATGATATTCGACATATCCAATAATGAGCTCCACCTTTAGCACTTCTACCTAAAACCTTTATTTTTAACCAGGGGAATGAAAACATAATAATGGGTTAGCACATATTCTCATTAAGGGTAAATAGAGGCAAAATTTAAGCATAAAGTGATCAATAGGTATAAGACAAAAAATCTATAGATCATTCCAAAAATATTTTATATCATTATAATATTGAAAATTTATAAGACATGAATCATAGTAGAATTATGATAATAAGTCCTGAAATCACAATATAGGAATAAAAATTAGAATTATGGAATACGCAAAAGCATATAATATGATTTCTATAGTATCCAATGGATCTCTTCCAAGACCATATTGGTTTTATGGGTTCACTCCCTATACCATTTGGTATTCATGTTCCACACCCATTCCCATATTAGTAGCATGAGTTCACTCCTCATACCATATTGGTAGTCATGGTTAAATCCCATTTCCATCTTAGTTGTCAAGGTTCATTCCCAAGACTATCTCATGAGATATAAATCGTAACCCAATTCCTTGGACGGAGATATAGGTCTAACCCATCTCAATATGAAATCATACATACATGTTCCAAAAGAAGATAAAAAATCATATAATAACCCATGAAATGAAATAGAGATTATAAAAACTTAATCATATCATAACATGTCCAAAGTGATAGTTTTTATAGTCAATTCATCATAATCATGACCCACGAAAATAAGAAATTACAAAGAGAATATTACTCTTGAATGATAAACTGCTTTCATTAAAATAATTCCATCCATATCATAATCCGTTTTGCGAAATAACATGAATGGATATATTGAATAATTTCCCCAAAAAAGAAACGATTAACACCAATGAATATTATCTTTGATAGGAACTAATTTTAAAATATATATTTAGTCATATTTAAAAAAACATTTATTAAATAAAATATAATTTCATTAATGGAAAATTCTTTGTAATATATAAAACATTTGGAATAATATTTCTTATAAATTACATTGAATTCTTATAAAGATTATTTTAAATAATTTGATAAAATTTTTCCATGAAAATATATAAAATAATATTCAAAACATTTGAAAAACCATTTTCATTGAAATCTCATTGAAGCATATATTTTAATCCTGGAAATGTTGGGAAAGTATTTCTTCAAAATAATTCAAAACATATAAATATGGGTGGAAAACATTTTGAGTACCATTTTCTATTGAAATATATAATATAATATTTGAAACATTTGAAAAACACTTTTTTGAATGTTAGTTTTATAAAAAATTACTTACAAATTAACATTTTTAAAATTCATAGGAATCATCAATGAAATTAATGATAGTAAAATCGTAAAAGTTGAATGAGATAAAAATAACATTCCTTTTTCATGGTAAAAAGTTTTGAAAAATTCCTTGTTTGGAAGGCACAAAATGATTCCTCTGAAGAGGATGGTTAAATAAAAAAATGGTAAAAATATCTTTTAATGGTTATAGGATCGTGGTATAATATTATTGTAATCTAGTTTTAAGAAACATTGTTTTTAAAGAACGCATATGTCTGACTAAAGTGAGGGTAAAGTCGACAATTGTTAAAAAGAAATTATTATCTATCTTATGTAAAAAATAGTGTAAAACGGTACCAATATATGAATAAATACATAATAACCCTGGGCTTACAAAAAAATGAATTTTTATGAGATATAGATCATTATATTTTTTCAAAGGAAGCATAAACATAATCAATCTAAAAGAGAAATGAGATTGTCTCAATGCACTCTTATAACTTGGTAACTTCTGATCATACCCTCTATGTAATAAAATTAAGTTACATGAACCTTAAAATATAATTAAAATAATTAAATACATTATATTATAGTTAAAATGTAATTATATACGACTCAAAAGAGCTTTTTGGTATATAAAAAATAAATAGTCTCAAATAAGGATAATTGAGACAAAACAATTTCACTGATTTTGTGCCTTTTGAAAATTAATCTCCATAAAAGATATAAACTAAAATTCATAAGATAACACACAAATATATATATTAGATACATCAAATAAAATAATGGCTAGTATATACTCCACATAAAAGGAAAGAGTGGTGAATATAGCATGTATCTCACAGAAATAAGACCTGATCTCAAATACCCATACCTTGGGTCTTGGCTCTTAGCATACTCATTTAAAACACCAATATAAAAAATATATTTATTATAATACCATTATAGAAACATATTATAATATATTTTACGATATATTTTTCAATTATTACATTATATTATCAACTTGTTAACCATCCTATGTTAAGGATTCACTATGGATAATATTCGCTTTGTTCCTCGCATGTGTCTTAATTTGTTATATTATAGGTCATTATACATATATCACGATTCCATAATTTAAAAAATGATATAAATATAATGTATTTAAATTATATTATTATTCTAAAATAAATATAATACATAAGTATGAAACCGATTACACGGGGTAAGGAGTTGGTAAGCCATAGGTATGCTTGATGGTTGTTTTCGTTATTACAATTGTATTAAAAGAATTAAATAAAATTAAATATATGTATTTATGTATATTATATAATCATAGTATAATTATAATGATATATATATATGTGTGTGTGTGTGTATATGTGTCATATAAGTTCACTAAAACAATCCTTAATACATTATATAAAGTGTGTGAATGAATAATGTCACCTTGAGGTGGCGTTAGTCCACACATCCTCAATACAAATTATGATTTTTACACCAAAACCAAAGTAAAATGACTTCTATCATTAAAGGAATAAATAATATTAAATAAATAATATATATAATCTATAAAATATATTAACAATGTGTCAAACATAATTTCCACTAACATAGGTTGTATGGAAAATTGAACAATCATCATTTTTGGAGGCTGATGTTTGTTATACACTTAAAACAATTTTCCTGTAACCTATTAGATGGATGTGTGTGTATGTTCAGGTAGAAAAGTTCTCATAAAACATACTAGTATATTGAATATACTAGTATTTTTATAAAATTGTGGCCAAAATTGATTTTATGGGGTGTAGAAAGAAAATAAGAGAATGGATCTTAACAGAAGGTGATACCTTTTAACAAGGTGCATTGTTTTGTTTTGTAGCAAAAGGATTCCATGGATGAATTTATGGCTAAATAGTGGCCTCAATAAGGAATTAACGATTTTTTAAAGTTTATTTTGTATAGAATTTATGAACAAAAGCGGTTTGATTGGTGTTAATAAGAGGTAAAGATGATGGCCATTTATATGGACGGTAGATGGCACACATAGAAATTTTGAAAAAATGTTTGGAATGCTAATTTTGTTACCTAAAATGGTCACAGAAATCAGAAAAATCCAATAATTTAAGGTGAACAGATTAAAAATTACCATCCAATGTGTTTTGGAAAATTTTCTAGGTGTTTTGGGTCTAAAATTTATATTTTATTCATCACTTATTCTTTATTTTACATTAGCCTATGTAATCAATTTTCATTACATTCAATAATAATGTTGGTCAAAACTGTGTTGACCTTAAAAAAATTATAAATTATTATTATTCGAAATATAGAAGGATTTTTTTTTCAAATTCTAATCACATGAGATGAATAAATTAATTTAAAATTAATCATGTAGATGGGATAACACGACATGTTTTTTATATAAAATATGATCTACAGTTTGTTATGTTTTTATATCTAATTTTACTCTGAAATTGGTTCTAGTAACTTAGAATTTATTAATAGAGAAATATACTTTCTATTTAAAACATGAAAAAGATTTAAAATAAAATTTTACCTTATTTAAATATTTGATATAAAAGATGTTCCCAATAAATTTATAATATTCTTAGCAATCCATTAAAAATTAAACCATACATAATAGTACCAAAAAAATATCTAATCATAGTTATTATGTTTCTATTAAAAATATAAAGACTATTGTGACATATTAAATCTATAAATATTCCGAAAATGTATTTAAAATGCGTTTTCCCCTTAATGGTGTTCAAACTACCTTTAAAAAAAATAAATGTTTTTATGCATTAAGTAAGGCTTATTCTTGTTTTATATCTAAAAAATATGTTGGATGAGTTCCTATAATATGTTAAATTATATATAAAATATATATTACATTAATGATACTTAGTAATTGTAATTAATTTAATTTATTAGGGTAAAACAACTTTGTGACCCTAAAAATATAAATATTTTTCTTTGTATTAAATAGTTTTTCATATTCATTTCTAATTAATTTATTACCTATGTATTCATCTTATATTTATGTAAAAAAATAGTGTTGTAAATTTTTTAATACTTTATAAACTCACTAATTTAACATCTTGGATATCTATTATTATATTATATAGTAATATTTTAATAATGTATTATTGTTTTGTAAAACTCAATCTTGTGTGTTATGCAAGCCATTGGGGAAAGTCAATGTTAAATGTTATGAAATCTATCCTCGGTGTTATGTGTTGAGGAATCTAAAATTTATGTTGTGTTTAGTTCATGATTAACATAGTGTTGTGTATAATGAATTACATACACAGTGATTTAATACAATTTTAATTATTTTCAATGCAATGTGAAATAGAAAATATCACAGAGGTAAAATTAATTTGAGAAAAAACTAATTCACATAATCTAGGGGTGTTACATTATTAGCAACCATACCATTTCATAAATAAGGTAAATTTCATGGAAACCATGTTATCTACCACAATAAATTAAGTACTACTTGTGACATAATAAACATAAACGTCATGAATTCATGAAAATAAATTAATATCTATTCTGGGTCAACATATTTTGTGTCTTTAGTGGATGATATTACCAATTAATTCACTCTGATATGTATCAATTTGAGTGAAATTATTGTTTTTTCATTTACAAAATAAATCTATGATCTATGACCAGACTAGGAAAATGTGTGGCTTCAAGAGTTTCTACCTAAATGAAAGAGCGTGATGACTAGTCACATGTATCAATGATGGAGCTTTAGAGATAATATACAGACTATATGGTACTGGATAATAACAATACTAACAAAAAATATTAAACACATTTAACACATACTGGAAAAAAAATATAGAAAAGAAATATGACATGTTATATAATGTTAAATGATGATATATGGAACACAAAACATACATACCACTGAGATAGTTCCATGAATTTCCAAAAAAAATAGAGACCAATATAAAGGTATCTAATACAGATTTGGAAAAAAACATCTATCCACGATCAATGCTCTCATTTGAACCAACCGACACGATCATAATTGATCCTTATTTTGAATTGTGTTTACAAGAAAGTGATGTTTTTATAAGGCCCCAACCTTAAACCTTACTTAATCTTGGGTTATTACAAGATTACACATTGAGGATCTTTTCAGGTTTAGAGTTTTAGAGAATTAGATCATGAAACTTGCATTACATTCCACATTTAAACATAGTGGTTACATAAAAGACAGTATTCATTCTTCCCATCAACGGAAACATATTTAAAATATAACACAGATTCTTTCTTGACACATCCTTGACACTATCATCACATCATGTACCTTTCCCTTGACCTGTGAAAAACATTTCAAAAACTTGGGATGAGCATAAAAAGCTCAGTAAGAGTTATAAAAAATATGGAAAGGAAAAATGAGTTCATATATACATTAGAATGAAATCACACTTTACCCATAAAACATAGGCATATCAAATCATGAATAAATCGTAGAAAACATAAGACATAAAGGTAACTTGAGGCATTAATAACATTCTTACGTAGGGAGTAACCCTCTTGGTTACATTTGGAATACCCATCACAGTATATTCCTTAAATCTCTTCGGAGAAACCTTAACGTTTCACTCCTTCACGTTACCCAATGCATTGGAGAGCTATATCGGGATCACCCGTCCTTAGTTTATCACGGAACCACCCGTTTTCATAACAATTCCCAAGAACCATAAGATAAATGTATCACATAAAACATGCATAAAGGAAATATAACATTTCCACATTTCAATAACAATATAACATTTTAGGATATTGAAATAATGAATCCATAAAAAACCATTTTCAAAACCATTTAAAACATTTAAAAGATAGATTTTTGAATCAAAGTGTCCCATACCACCTTGAAGCTTTTAAAATTTTAAACCATTAATATCCATATAAATAAATCCTTAAAACCATTTTGAAAACATGGATATTAATAAGAACAAATAATTAAAACATTTAAAACGATATTCCTGTAAAAGGGGTTTTACCAAAATTAGAGACACTTGAATACAATAATTGAGGAATAACATTTAGTCAGAACTTTATAATATCATGAGAATAAAAGGATTCATGATATAATACTCCAAAGGACAGTATATACACCATATAAGAGTGAATTGGTGCATAACAACAATGAACCCTCAATAGAAATGTCAAATGTGATGAAATCCCTTATAAAGAAGGTATCCTTAAATTAAGGACAAATCAATCTCAAAATATGTGTGACAAATATAAATACACCCAATATAAGTGGATATTAAGTGTAAAACAATAAAAGTTCATTCACACATATTCAATGGATGACATATTCAATGACTACATGTTGAACCCAAAGAAATCGAAATTGGGTTAAAAAGTTCCCTTGATAGCCTAACGGCATCACATCAAAATGAGTTGACGAGAGATAAAAAGTGTATCTCATCACTTGGACATAAAATTTACATCAATGAGGATATATGAGAACATATCCCAACATAACAATATTTAAATTAAAAGACCCAACAAAATAAGTCTTTTAAAAAAAGGAGGGTGAAAGGTTCCCTTACCGACTTGGGTATCTTTCAAAACATACACCCCATGAAAGAAGGAAAATAGATCATTGATGTAAATACTCATAAATGAATTTATATTACACAAAGAGTATAATAATGGGCAGTACAAACACCACTCAATGGAATTTGTGGAAAATGTAGCATAAATCTCACGAGAATAAAAGTGAGATGAAAAATCCCTTACGAAAACTCAGCAGCCTAACGACGCCACTTAAAACTTCCAAAATGGATCGATGAGATCAAATAGAGTATCCCATAATATTACAATAGAATTTACATCAAGAGGAATATAAAAGAAAATCCCCCAACATAACAAATAGGAGCTTAGAAGAAGTGACACAAAGGAGAGTACTTAAAAAGAAAGAGAGATGTTAGATCTCTTACGAAAGTTCGGCAGCCTAACGGCGCCACTCAAAACTCCCAAAATGGATTGATGAGATAGAATAGGGTCTCTCATCACATGAACATATAAATTACAGTAAATTTAATATAAAATATCATCCCAATAACAAGAAAGATGAGCTTTAAAAGGAATGACGTAAAAGTGTATACTTAAAAAGAAAGAGAGGAGTAGGATCCCTTACCTCGGGTCCGACTTGACTCGATCATTCTTTAATCTCCTGAATAATAAACATGAGTTAATTTATAATTCCTTAAGAATCCTTTTTCAAGTTCATTATTACTTTTATACCACTTATTACCATGTCACAAACATTATGTAATCATTTAAGTTAATAATATTTGTTTTGCTGATATTTGGTTCTTAAGTCGAAAGTGGTCTTCTTACAATTACATGTTGTTCGTGTGGCCAAATGTTTATTATATAAAGAATTGTATTCATTATGTAGATATCATATATGTCATATATATCCAGTACATGCATGCATTTATAACATTACATAATCATTTAGAGGTAAGAAATGAAATGCACCGTTCATGGAGACGGTAAGCCGTACGTACGCATGAACGCTACTTTCATTTCTATTTCGTATTTTATAGAATGGAATAATAATTATCTAAAGGTATATTATAATTACAGTATAATATCATATATAATATCATATTTCCATACTTTATACATCCCACATATGGTACTTAACGAATCAAATCACTTTGAGGGGGCGGTAGTCCGCACTTCCTTAAATGAAGATATCGCGTATACCAATAATGGAAGCCATAAAGGTAAGACAAAAATGAAAAATACAGAAGAATAAATAAAACATAAACATATTATATATCATATATAAAAATAGTGACATCATAATGGCCACCTTTGAAGGTGTTAAATGAGTATTGAACAATCATCGTTTCGGGAGGCAGAATTTCACCATCCACGGAAACCGTATGTTCTTTAACCATTTGATGTAGTTTTGTGAGAGTGTAGCTCGAATAAATCTTATAAAAACGTCCTAGTATATTGAAGATACTGGTGTTGTTACAAAAGAAGTAAATAAAAAGAGTTTAGGGGGTTGGAGAATCAAAATAAAACAAATGAACATGAGAGAATGAATTACCTTTAAAAGTGTAACTCCTTTTGATTTAAGCATAAAGGTTTCCTTTGAAAGGATTCTGCCCAAAGGGAGTCCTCTAGGATGAGTAGAGGGATGTGTAGAGAGTAAATGGGCAGGGGTTGGCCGAGCCAAAGGCTTGAGGAGTGTGTTAAATGAGGTAGAGGTGAGGGCCTTTTATAAGAGGAGAGGAGGGGTACTTTTGGAATGTAAAGATATATTACATTATTTGAAAATGTGTTTCGGTTTCAAAAGGTCCCACATTGATATAATTCGTGGATAAGGTGATAAGGCTTCGAAATCCACTCATCTAATAAGATTTGGACATGTGTAGTTCATAGATTTTACATTATCTATCCATTTTATTTAAATCATCAAATAATTATGTCATCGCTGCATCATTATTATGTCATAAATAATTTAATTTATTTAATGTATAAAAATTATAAAAAATTACTATGATGTAGGAAATATTTTTATCTTTCCAATGAATATTTATAATCAAAAATATGACTTGTATAACCCCACTTAAAAATTGGTTTAGTAAAACATTTCATGTTTGTGTCAATTTCACTTTTACATTAAATAAAATGTTATTTATGTCATTTCCCAACCAATGTGTCTCCATGGGGTCCCCAAGTTGGCCCATGGCTTGTCTTGGTCGGCCATGACTCACCCAGTAGGTGTAGGACAAGTGTCATGGTGTTTTCACATTCTTATAATATCATTTTTACCTTAAATTACACTAATTACCTCTAATCGCGATTAAGAACCTAATAAGTTACTATTCACCAAAAAATTATTATAATCTCATTGAACCACATTTTACTTCTTAATGACAACCATGTATGTCGGATTTTTGAAATTCAAAACACAATGATGGCAAAATTTAATTTAAACGGAAAATCAGTTTTTATAAGTACCACTTAGTGGTTTCACTATTCATCAAAAATTGAAGTTTTTCAGAAAAATCCCAAAAATTCACCCTAAGCTATATTTGATATTCTGAATTCAAAATAGAAGTCCGTTTTACAAAATTCAAAACATATAAGTCACTTTAATTAATTTAATAATTAATTCCCGCTGTCATGACAAATAGTGTGTTTTATGAAACAATAAGTATCAAAAGATTGACACTAGTTTAAGTCTGATTTCAAAGTGAAATTGATTCCAATGACCACTATTGGATTTAATGGTAAAAATATTTTCTAATTTCACTTTAAAACAAATTCAAAATATAATCTAATCATATAAATAAATTAGATTAAAAAGTGGTTTTGAATTAAAATACAACATTTTACACTATTCATTAAAAAATGAACTTTATCAGAAAGATACCAAAAATTTACACAAAGTAAATTTTGATGTCCCGTTTCTTAATTAGTGTTTTATTTGGTCCAAAAGAATGTTTAAGAGTGAAGAAAACTATATTTAATGACAGTTCTCCATCAAAAGGTGATAAGTGAACCTTTAGTGAAAACTAGGGCATATACGCCAAAAATTGAATTCTTTCCGTATTTTAAGCCTTTATCTTTTATTGTATAAATGTAAAAACATTTAAAAACATATATAATCATATTTTAGTTATTTCTATCCATTCCCGCCATTACAACGGCTACATGTTAACTACCATTTAAAATAATATTATTTTATTATTAGAGTGCAACGTAAGATTCCCAAGAAACTCGTTGTTGCGTGTTGGGTACGCCATCGAGCATAGCGTCCCCTTTAAAGTCATTTAAATATTTTATTCACAAATATGGATAAATATGAAATGTCATATTCTTTATTTACCTGGGGTGTTACATCCTTCCCCCCTTTTGGGAATTGCGTCCTCGCAATTTTAAAATTGCGCTTGGAAACATCCTTGAAAGTCCCACATCGGAACAAAAGTTGGTAAAACAAACACTTTAAAATAAAGAGAGATAAGTAAAAAGGTCACCCGAGTTAACCCATACTAGGATTCCAAGTATGAAAATATGGACATGGAGGAAAAAACAAAGGGTTATGTTCTGATGGAGAGTGATAGAAAACATGTTTAGGAGAAAGTTAACCACGAGAAAATCACAAACTTGTGATGGGTTAAACAGTATTCGATTCCCCAGTAGGAAAAGTTAATAGACAACATTTTTGTTTTAAGTTACTTTTTATTGAGGAATTTATTCATAAGGAAACATAATCACTTATCATATTGACTTTCAAATTTTATTAGATTCCTTACACAAACTCATATTTTCTCCAAAAGACGAGTATTTAGGAAGACTTGTTCACATTAAGAGTACTATAATCAACTTCTTGAGAATTACCTAATCCACAAAATAGAACTATATACATCCCATGTCTTTAGGCTTTAACCAAAAGCAAAACCAAAATGGTTAGTACAAGGTCAGATAATCCAGAAAAGGATAACCATTTATAAAAAGAAAATATATTCTTAACCTCCAAAATTTGTCCAACAAAACCCAAAGTTCAACAAGGACCATTCTATAATCAATTTGTCCATAAAATTATTCAAATTAAACTAATATAAGATTGAAACCCAAATATTTGAAGGATTTAGTCACACCGTCTTCCAAGTTAAATCGTAACATTTATCTCCAAACAACATCAGTTGCCCCTAAAGTCTCGTATTGAAAAGTAATTAACCTAATCACATATCCTCCAAGATAGGTTAATCATTTTCATAAATAACCCAAAATCAACTTACTGTTAATTCATAAAATCATATAACTAAAAAGAATCAGTCAAACTAACCAGGGACTTCATGTAGTCCAATGGTAGGCGATAAATACCAGTCGCACTTTGGTTGTGGGTTCGATTCCCACAGCATTGTCCGACGCGACGGGTTGTCACACGGTCTGCGTGTTGTCCTTTTTCCAAAACTATATAATTCTCAAATCATTACCCAAAAAGGGATAAAATCATCAAAAATAACCATAACATAATTTATCCTCAATTTTATCTCATACCTTTCACTTCAATCATAACATATATTAACCCATAATTACCTCAAAAGTTAGGATCATATAAACCCAAATGGTTACCTTAATAATTATTACCTGAATTTCCACATCGGGTTGGCCATCTCGTACATGATGCATTAGAGAACTCACCATGGTTGAAGTGGTTGATCATGACTCCTTGATATTTGGTTTAGAACAACCACGAGTTTCCTCATTGAATCCTCCATTTTATCAAGTATCTTAATCAGAGAACCACCATAGTTTCCTTCAAACCTGTTGTCTCTTTGGTGCCTGCTAGAGCCATCCATTCACTAAAAATAGAAATGTCAGTGTGAGAATATCAACAAAACCATCATGTACTAATGAGGAAGGTAAACACTAAGATACACTTACTCATTCACTTTATCTAAAACTAGGACTCTTTCTGAAATCCTAACCATTATGGTAATGTCACTTATGCTTAAAGAATACCCTAACCTCTAAAGTTATCTAAACCGACCTTTGATACCAACTATAAGGCCCCAGCCTTAAACCTTACTTAATCTTGGGTTATTACAAGATTACACATTGAGGATCTTTTCAGGTTTAGAGTTTTAGAGAATTAGATCATGAATCTTGCATTACATTCCACATTTAAACAAAGTGGTTACATAAAAGATAGTATTCATTCTTCCCATCAACGGAAACATATTTAAAATATAACACGGATTCTATCTTGACACATCCTTGAAACTATCATCACATCATGTACCTTTCCCTTGACCTGTGAAAAACATTTCAAAAACTTGGGATGAGCATAAAAAGATCAGTAAGAGTTATAAAAAATATGGAAAGGAAACATGAGTTCATATATACATTAGAATGAAATCACACTTTACCCATAAAACATAGGCATATCAAATCATGAATAAATCGTAGAAAACATAAGACATAAAGGTAACTTGAGGCATTCATAACATTATTACGTAGGGAGTAACCCTCTTGGTTACGTTTGGAATACCCATAACAGTATATTCCCTAAATCTCTTCGGAGAAACCTTAAAGTTTCACTCCTTCGCGTTACCCAATGCATTGGAGAGCTATATCGGGCTCACCCGCCCTTACTTTATCACGGAACCACCCGTTTTCATAACAATGCCCAAGAACCATAACATAAATGTATCACATAAAACAGGCATAAAGGAAATATAACATTTCCACATTTCAATCACAATATAACATTTTAGGATATTGAAATAATGAATCCATAAAAAACCATTTTTAAAACCATTTAAAACATTTAAAAGAGAGATTTTTGAATCAAAGTGTCCCATACCACCTTGAAGCTTTTAACATTTTAAACCATTAATATCCATATAAATAAATCCATAAAACCATTTTAAAAACATGGATATTAATAAGAACAAATAATTAAAACATTTAAAACGATATTCTGGTAAAAGGGGTTTTACCAAAATTAGAGACACTTGAATACAATAATTGAGGAATAACATTTAGTCAGAACTTTATAATATCATGAGAATAAAAGGATTCATGATATAATACTCCAAAGGACAGTATATACACCATATAAGAGTGAATTGGTGCATAACAACAATGAACCCTCAATAGAAATGTCAAATGTGATGAAATCCCTTATAAAGAAGGTATCCTTAAATTAAGGACAAATCAATCTCAAAATATGTGTGACAAATATAAATACACCCAATATAAGTGGATATTAAGTGTAAAACAATAAAAGTTCATTCACACATATTCAATGGATGACATATTCAATGAGTACATGTTGAACCCAAAGAAATCGAAATTGGGTTAAAAAGTTCCCTTGACAGCCTAACGACATCACATCAAAATGAGTTGATGAGAGATAAAAAGTGTATCTCATAACTTGGACATAAAATTTACATCAATGAGGATATATGAGAACATATCCCAACATAAAAATATTTAAATTAAAAGACCCAACAAAATAAGTCTTTTAAAAAAAAGGAGGGTGAACGGTTCCCTTACCGACTTGGGTATCTTTCAAAACATACACCCCATGAAAGAAGGAAAATAGATCATTGATGTAAATACTCATAAATGAATGTATATTACACAAAGAGTATAATAATGGGCAGTACATACACCACTCAATGGAATTTGTGGCAAATGTAGCATAAATCTCACGAGAATAAAAGTGAGATGAAAAATCCCTTACGAAAACTCAACAGCCTAACGGCGCCACTTGAAACTTCCAAAATGGATCGATGAGATCAAATAGAGTATCCCATCATATTAAAATAGAATTTACAGCAAGAGGAATATAAAATAAAATCCCCCAACATAAATAATAGGAGCTTAGAAGAAGTGACACAAAGGAGAGTACTTAAAAAGAAAGAGAGAGGTTAGATCTCTTACGAAAGTTCGGCAGCCTAATGGCGCCACTCAAAACTCCCAAAATGGATTGATGAGAGAGAATAGGGTCTCTCATCACATGAACATAAAAATTACAGTAAATGTAATATAAAAGATCATCCCAATAACAAGAAAGATGAGCTTTAAAAGGAATGACGTAAAAGTGTATACTTAAAAAGAAAGAGAGGAGTAGGATCCATTACCTCGGGTCCGACTTGACTCGATCGTTCTTTAATCTCCTGAATAATAAACTTGAGTTAATTTCTAATTCCTTAAGAATCCTTTTTCAAGTTCGTTTTTACTTTTATACCACTTATTACCATGTCATAAACATTATGTAATCATTTAAGTTAATAATATTTGTTTTGCCGATATTTGGTTCTGAAGTCGAAAGTGGTCTTCTTACAATTACATGTTGTTCGTGTGGCCAAATGTTTATTATATACAGAATTGTATTCATTATGTAGATATCATATATGTCATATATATCCAGTACATACATGCATTTATAACATTACATAATCATTTAGAGGTAAGAAATGAAATGCACCGTTCATGGAGACGGTAAGCCATACGTACGCATGAATGCTACTTTCATTTCTATTTCGTATTTTATAGAATGGAATAATAATGATATAAAGGTATATTAAAATAACAGTATAATATCATATATAATATCATATTTCCATATTTTATACATCCCACATATTGTACTTAACGAATCAAATCACTTTGAGGGGGCGGTAGTCCGCACTTCCTTAAATGAAGATATCGCGTATACCCATAATGGAAGCCATAAAGGTAAGACAAAAATGAAAAATACAGAAGCATAAATAAAACATAAACATATTATATATCATATATAAAAATAGTGACATCATAATGGCCACCTTTGAAGGTGTTAAATGAGTATTGAACAATCATCGTTTCAGGGGGCAGAATTTCACCATCCACGGAAACCGTATGTTCTTTAACCATTTGATGTAGTTTTGTGAGAGTGTAGATCGAATAAATCTTATAACAACATCCTAGTATATTGAAGATACTGTAGTTGTTACAAAAGAAGTAAATAAAAAGAGTTTAGGGGGTTGGAGAAGCAAAATAAAACAAATGAACATGAGAGAATGAATTACCTTTAAAAGTGTAACTCCTTTTGATTTAAGCCTAAAGGCTTCCTTTGAAAGGATTCTGAACAAAGGGAGTCCTCTAGGATGAGGATAGGGATGTGGAGAGAGTAAATGGTCAGGGGTTGGCCGAGCCAAAGGCTTGAGGAGTGTTTTAAATGAGGTAGAGGTGGGAGCCTTTTATAAGAGGAGAGGAGGGGTACTTTTGGAATGTAAAGATATATTA
Source organism: Viscum album (assembly GCA_963277665.1). Taxonomy (NCBI): domain Eukaryota; kingdom Viridiplantae; phylum Streptophyta; class Magnoliopsida; order Santalales; family Viscaceae; genus Viscum; species Viscum album. Next base: position 478,054,481 of record OY728146.1, on the reverse strand, counting down.
CTTTATTTTAAAATGTGTTTCGGTTTCAAAAGGTCCCACATTGATTTAATTCGTGGATAAGGTGATAAGGCTTCGAAATCCACTCATCCAATAAGTTTTGGACAAGTGTAGTTCATAGATTTTACATTATCTTTCCATTTTATTTAAATCGTCAAATAATTATGTCATCGCTGCATCATTATTATGTCATAAATAATTTAATTTATATAATGTCTAAAAATTATAAAAAAAATACTATGATGTAGGAAATAGTTTTATCTTTCCAATTAAAATTTATAATCAAAAATATGACTTGTATAACCCCACTTAAAAATTGTTTTAGTAAAACATATCATGTTTGTGTCAATTTCACTTTTACATTAAATAAAATGTTATTTATGTCATTACCCAACCAAAGTGTCTCCATGGGGTCCCCAAGTTGGCCCATGGCTTTTCTTGGTCGGCCATGACTCACCCAATAGGTGTAGGACAAGTTTCATGGTGTTTTCACATTCTTATAATATCATTTTTACCTTAAATTACACTAATTACCTCTAATCGCGATTAAGAACTTAATAAGTTACTATTCACCAAAAAAATATTATAATCTCATTGAACCACATTTTACTTCTTAATGACAACCATGTATGTCGGATTTTTGAAATTCAAAACACAATGATGGCAAAATTTCATTTAAACGGAAAATCAGTTTTTATAAGTACCACTTAGTGGTTTCACTAATCATCAAAAATTGAAGTTTTTCAGAAAAATCCCAAAAATTCACCCTAAGATATATTTGATATTCTGAATTCAAAAATGAAGTCCGTTTTACAAAATTCAAAACATATAAGTCACATTAATTAATTTAATAATTAATTCCCGCTGTCATGACAAATAGCGTGTTTTATGAAACAATAAGTATCAAAAGATTGACACTAGTTTAAGTCTGATTTCAAAGTGAAATTGATTCCAACGACCACTATTGGATTTAATGGTAAAAATATTTTCTAATTTCACTTTAAAACTAATTCAAAATATAATCTAATCATATAAATAAATTAGATTAAAAAGTGGTTTCGAATTAAAATACAACATTTTACACTATTCATTAAAAAAATGAACTTTATCATAAAGATACCAAAAATTTACACAAAGTAAATTTTGATGTCCCGTTTCTTAATAAGAGTTTTATTTGGTCCAAAAGAATGTTTAAGAGTGAACAAAACTATATTTAATGATGGTTCTCCATCAAAAGGTGATAAGTGAACCTTTAGTGAAAACTAGGGCAAATACGCCAAAAATTGAATTCTTTCCGTATTTTAAGCCTTTATCTTTTATTGTATAAATGAATAAACATTTAAAAACATATATAATCATATTTTTGTTATTTCTATCCATTCCCACCATTACAACGGCTACATGTTAACTACCATTTAAAATAATGTTATTTTATTATTAGAGTGCAACGTAAGATTCCCAAGAAACTCGTTGTTGCGTGTTGGGTACGCCATCGAGCATAGCGTCCCCTTTAAAGTCATTTAAATATTTTATTCACAAATATGGATAAATATGAAATGTCATATTCTTTATTTACCTGGGGTGTTACAGTTTTAGTGGGGTACCAATTGTCTGTAGATACTAGATCCATGTGTGAGTAAGAATCAAAGTGTGGAACCATCCTATATATACAATAAATTTTGTTATATGTGCACGTGACATGATCAATAATAAACAATAAATATATATTAACAATAAATAAGTAATAAACCAATGTATATCCTTTGGTTTGTGACCCTGATCAACCATACCTACTTCAGATAGTTTAGGGTTGTCATTGAGTATTTCTCAATTACCATACATCCATATAGTATATGGGATCTAAATACATTGAATCCCAACTAAAAGATCCTCATCAATCTAGGTAACCATCCCATAGATGTCCAAACATTGTAGCTCAAAATTAACGAAAGCTCAAATCAGTAAGCTCCTAGTATATGGTATCTCCAATCCATATACCTCATGCATCTAGAAACCAGACCCATTAAAGTCCAAACACATAACATCCAAATCCATGGAAACTGTAATAAACAAGATTCATGTCCATTTCAATTCAAATTTTTATATCTCATGACACTATGACCCATATCATGATTGTTCAAACACTCTACCTCAAAATATATACAAGCTCCAATCATCAATATCCTTGTATTTTTAATCCCCAATCTAGATACCTTCTAAAACACATAGACTCACTAAGTATCACATTGTCCCTAATGGATCATTATGTAAGCCACCATAAATAAATAATAACATGAACATTGGTTGAAGTCACATCGAAACACCACCATCTACCACCCATAATGAACACATCTTTAGTACCAATTCTATGCTAACACCTACTACTATATTTATCCTTTTAGAAAAAAATTATTATCAATGTCATTCAATCAACAGGTAACCCATATGTGGTACCACAAGTCTCATTACAATAGAAGAACCCTCATATGTGTCCTAAATCTTGTATGGGTCACATGTCAACAATTAACAATCTAAGAACATCAAATTGCATGTCATTATAAGGGTATATAATAGACTTACTAAAAACAAAAGAACTTCCACATGGGAGTCCTCTATTAAATATTATTATTATCTCATTTCTCCTTAAATGACATTATTTTTTGGTTTTATCACTCAATATAACCCCTATCTACTATGTTATGTCTACCAAGGTCTATAAATTGGTTAATAAGTTGCCATTATTCTAGCCTCACCTGCAAAGAGGTTTATAAGAAACCATATTCCATAATGTTTCAAAATAGGCCCCTCCAGTCCGTGGTGTAAATTCTAAACTCACATCATTAAAGAGAGATAATTTTTTATAACCAAGGATATTAATATATTAGATGGATAAATTACTACACTCATGGATTCTAGAGGTTACAACATTTAAGTGTTTGTTTCTTCTACCATCGTTGGATAAGGCATAAATTTAGAAAACTATGACCATCCAGGACTGGGGACATTGGATTCATTTTATATGGAATTAAATCTAATTAGCCATTTTGAATAATGTTAAAAATTCAACTTCATTTAATTAAACATTTATCTAATTGGGAGTTAAATAAAGTGTCAATGTATCACAACATATGGCAGATAATCGAAAGAAAAAAATTCATATGTCTAGATATAGAGATATTATACATCATTTGGATATTTTTTTAATTTATTTTCATGAACTAGAAGTAGTATATAATGGTATTCCCAGCCCATACAGACTTTTCTATACTATATTGTACTCATCACAAAAACCTACGCTCCTAAATCAATAATTAAATTACAAACTAATTAATTATCTGATTATTATTTCGTAAAAAAATTCAAAATTGCAATATTTGAAATTCTCGATAACTAAATAGGACTTTTTCTTCCCTTAGATACATATAAAACTACTCTATATGTCCATATAGGACCCCCAAAACCATCCCATGTTAACTAAAAAAGTGTTATAATTGTTTCTAACTAATTCATTTCATTTTTTAAAAAAATAAATAAATAAAAATAAAGATTGGTGTTCCTTTGATCATTCAAAGAATGGATTATGGTTTACTCCATTATAAGATGTCTAGTTATATTTCTACATAAAAACACTATAAAAATTTATATATATCACGATTGTATAGTAATGTAACAATTTCCGGCCTAAATTGATATAATTATAAAAAGTGAATAAAAAATAAGGAGATGGAATGGGTGAAGAAAGAGGATTATGACTTCAGCTGACCCTATAAATTCCTAGAATAATCACCATATTAATTAGTGGAAGAATGGTGCAGAGGGGTGGGGGTTTAATGGGATTCACATGAATATTTGGAAATGAAATATGAGATGTACCTCATAAAATTCTATTACTCATTATGTAATTCACACCATTTTAAAAGGTCATATTGTTTAGTGCAATCATTTCCTAAATGATGTGCCTACCATGCTATATGATCTAACCAATCATACTCCTCTTATATAGTTTGGCTACATATTCTTTGACACTGTGCAACAACCATGTGACTCCTTCCACACTATTCAACAACACATCACATGTTATATCTTTAGAATAAAACCATAGAGAAATTATCTAACCGCAACCAATTAAAATGGGTTATCATTGAATATTAACTTGTTCCCCAAAACAGTACAATAAATATTATATAAAATTATAATTTTTGATGTTTAACTGAAAACCACCTCACAGTTATGATGTCACATTATTTCCTATAAATAGTGCACACTAACAATTATCATATTCTAGAAACCTCCAAAGAACATGAAGCTTTACGTAATGTTTTTTTAAACTCTCATAAGAACAAAAGTTTCCACTCATTAATCAATCCATTAAAAAGCATCATTTTATATTGTCTAATTTTTCAAAATTCAATTCTGAATCTTGATTTGAAATATTCTCTATCTACCGAATGTAAATTCAAAATTATTATGAATTCCAATTTATCAAATCGTGATTATGCATTAAATACTCCCCCAATATAATAGTTTTCATTCACTATAAGTATCAATGGTCATCAATATATACATATTTACCCATTATGGCCCCCAATTTACATTTTTGTGGCCTCATTATAAATTTTAATGCTCACATACATATAAAGCACAAATCCAACATAGGGTTATCAACACACTAAAATACATTCCATCATATGAATTCATCTCTAAAATATTTGGAAACAACATACCTATGATTAAATATAACATCTCACGAATGTGTTACTATAAAAATATTATTTATACATATCGATATCCTTACTATAGGATTTTAATCATAATTCCAATTTTAAATATTTATTGCTTATTTCATTAAAAATGCATACTAGATATATTTAAATGATTTTAATGTAATTTTGGGCATGGTATTCATTATATAATGACCAAAATTATAGGAGAAAACATTTTTGATGCCAACAAACATTCCCATTTAATGATTCTAGGTCATTGCCGAAGAATATCTCACTTCGAAACACATACAAACATGACATATTTTCCATGAAAATTCATAATTAGAAAAAACATTCTAATAGATCCCAAAATGATTCAGTTAAATTGGTTTTATGATAAATGTTTCTAATTGTTTGAATAGACGAAAATCATAAATCCACTAGATAAGCCATATAAAAATACACATCTTCATCCACTAACACATCACCAATTTATAGACCACAATTATCTCTAACCCAAAGGAATATAGTTATCATCCACACATTCCCATATATATATACATTCCTAAATTCTGATGTCATTTCAAGGTCGGGATCTCAACCATAAAAAACACCATCGTGCCCTGCCACAACAGTCAACACACCATTGATTGAAACTCCAATAATTCACATTACTACATCATAATCATAAAGCTAATGATCAGTCATGATTCACCATCAACTAATATTTGTCATATAACACTCCTTAATGAATCTAGATATGAATCATATTTCTAATACACTAATAACTATATACTATAAAATCAAATCATTGGTTGAATCAATGTTAGCATGACACATCCTTCACAAAGATCTTGTACTCCCATACAATATCCCATTGTTTACAAAAGGAGTATCCATATTTTCACTTCACTTAATCAATTTCAAAAAACATTTTTGCATCCCTAGTCTATACACAAATACAATAATTAGTTGTGTCAAAAAACACTCATAACAATGATCCAATACATCATAAATTTCTATCTTGTTGTAAAACATATTGGGATCCAATGGTAAACTCCCAACCAAATTGATCTACACAGACCTCACATTAAGAAATGTCACTGTAGGTTCTATTATAAATCACGTATACATAACATCAGAATCTATTCTAATATCAACCTATGAAAACACATACATTTAACAAACGCCATGATCGATCATGTTACAACACCTATTATATTGTTAATATCTCATTTCCCACTATAGAAATTAAAAACACCTTATCCAAGCCTCATGTTATCATGAATGTTAAAAGAGCATCAACGTCTCTAATCCCTTTAATTATAGATGTTATCTTTCCAGTCCAAATTTCTAAATGAAACATATTAATAATCCCACAATTTCTTGATCATATATAAAATGAGGGTTCACGTTCATTTTATATACCCAATCCAAAAAATCCAACTCCCTTCTCTATGAGTTTCATTACATTGGAACCTTCTACCCATTCACTATGGCATGTATTCCCTTCAATAAAATTACAATGTTATATACCATTATGTTATATTTCATGTTACCAGAATCCACACACAATATTATCATCTACCGACACATCAATAATATCCTGATCAGGAACATGAATGGTCCTGCCTTTGAATGAAATCCTTACATCATATAAAACTGTGTTGATTGTGTAATATATCGTGTGTATCGATGGTCTTGTATTTTAATGATATTTTTTATTCTCAACAATATACCATATAATTTAAATATTTGGGGTAAGGAAATTATTTCAAATGATTGGACACCTCAATATAGTTTTTATACATGAAATGAGTTTTTTTTATGGTTATAAATGAGTATACAGGGCTTTATAGGAGTTAGATCTAGCATTAATCATATATCAGTGGAACAAGATAGCTAGTTTAGTGCCACCGACTTTATGACGGTATGTCTAGTATCCCATTGAAGGATAATCAATACATTGGGTCGATAGTGGGGGACAACAGCTTACCAGTGACCCCTAGAAGGTCTCTAATTTGGGATAATATTGATAGTTTATTTTGGGAAACTAGCATAATTCCCCATTCCATAATTTATTCCCTATACCACATAAGTGATCATGAAAAATGGTTTCCATCCACTCTTATGTATATGGGAGATTTTAATAGACACCATGGAATCAAACATCATTTCTCTTGTGATCAAGAACATATAGTAAGTGTAAAAATAATTTCATCTCTTGATTCACATCCCCTAATATTGGGTGTTCCCAATAGGTATTTAATGGGTGATTCTATTGTATAATTGAAAAATAATCGCAAGTTGGTAGATCTTCCATGAATTATCGAAAAGTGTGTCCAAATAAGACTTTTACAAGCTGCTTCATATTATTTCGGTGTGGGTATCTAATAGTGTCTTTTTTTATGGGTGAAATTATTTGTTTTGGATTTTCATTCATTTTTATTGATAATGTTTTTATGTTGGGTTAGTGTCGGGGGCATGCCGTGGACCATTGGTGGCATGATAATACTAGATTTTTAGTATAAGTACAACCTAATTAGTAATTGGCCATTTATTCCTAAATTTTTTATATTGTATAATAATTTATTTCTTATAATTAATTTTAATATTATTATATTTAATTACACATGTTTTTATCAATGATTGATAGGCCAATATGATGATTTCACATTGTTTATTAGACTTCAAGGAGCTCTTTTAGTGGGTTTCCAAACATATAGTTGAATGAGATAGATCTAAATTGATCTAGTTTTTACCATTAAATATCTCATATTAATTTTTTTTATAGTGCATCTTATATATAGTCGCACTAGATTTCTTGTTGAGGACGTTAGATATTAATTATACCATTCAATTTTTTCATTTCCATAAGAAATGCCTTATTATAACTAATAGTGACCCATTATGTTCGATTGTTATTATAGGTATCCCTTTTTAATATGACCATAGACATTCCCTAATGAATGTCAATAACAATAATGAGTGGATATTTCTATAATTAATATGCATTTTATTGATTTAGAAAATGTTAAAACCTTATTGAAATTATATAATATTTCATTCCTGTATTATATTCTTATTAGAAAGGTCCATGCATGGGACTATATGTGACATTTTATAAAGGATTGTTTTATAGTGGGGCTGTGGATAATTCTTTATTATCATGTTAATGAAGGATTCATAGTAACTAATTATTTTAGGATTTATATGAAAATTTTATTGGATGATAGGAAATTTTCTAAACTAAGGAATGAGGTGGTACTCTATTTGTGTGATGGTGTTTGAGAAATATTTTTCTACTAAGTAACCTATATTTTTTACATTATATCATCTAAATAACGCCCTATTTAATTAATCCTTTGATATTTATAAATTTGAGTTGAATATAAAAATATTAAAATGTGATCATCAGAATGTAATGGATGAATTAAATGATTTAGTGACCTGAAATCATTATTTTATGGATGATTTACTAGGAAATTTATGATTAATTCCATGTATTTTAACATGACATGATTAGTGTTGACCATTGTGAGATTGAACTAGATTCTTGATAGGGGACTCAATTGAATGTTGGGGTGTCAAGAATCTAATAAATTCATTTATGGACGATTTTTTTGAGTTCCTTGAAAAATACACTACTTTACAATAAAAAACATTATCATTATAATCATAAAGAGGCCCCCCTTAGGATTTAAATAATGTATTCTGTATCAAATACAATTATTTATTGTCATGGAATCATATAGGGTACCTACATTGAAGTCTATAGGATGAGTTCCTGGAATTTGGATGGAACTAGATACGAATTCCAATCAAAAAATTATTCTGATTTTCAATGATGTTTCCATGAGTTTATACAGGTAGAAAATATTTAAATTAATTCCATGGGTTATATCCCTTGGATTCTATATTATATTTTTTAGAGGTAATACATTATTAAGACACATGGGTCTTATTGGGTAATTATGAATAGAGGTTCCTCAATTTTATACATTGGAACCATTCAATCAATGACATGTATCATGATCAAAGACTTACCAGCTTTGGATGTATTATGTTATGCCTAAGTTAGGGGTCAAAATTGAACATGGATGTCAACGATCTATTTAAATAATTTATTGAAAATTATAAGAAAATATCGACTAAATTAATTTACTTCTAAACTATTTAAATGTTTATTTATATAAGTCATACATTTACATTGTTTTTGAATAGTTCATTTAAAGAAATTTTTGGTTGTGGTATAGTTTTCTATAATAAATCCCTACTCACCCACAAATGAAAAATTAGAACCATATCATATATTTCTCTATTATTTAAGGAACATTTTTTCTTATGTTAATGATGTCATTGATTATTTAATTTCTTGGATGGAGCAGTTGTTTTCGATTGTGGGTTAGAATATTTATAAATTTTGGTATGTTATTCATTATGATATTAATATGTTAGATGGTATTTTATATGAAGAATATTTATTTATTAATTTTCTAATTATTATTGGATAAGGTTATTGGTTATCAACAGCATTTTCCTATATTTTTTCACTATCTATTTTATTGGGATATGTATTACTGACTATATTATAAAAAAAATATTTAACAACAATAAATGGTTCTATTGTCACCACTATACTACCGTAGACCTACAATACAACTTGAAAGACTCTATTTAAAGGGTAATCTCACAAAAGTCCATGTGGATCACTGTTCTAGAGCATTTGTTTAGGGGATTTCTGGGAAAGGTGTTTCAATATGACATAAGAGTTATTATTATTTTTCCTAATAGTTCGTAATGGAGTACATGATTTTTGTTTTTTTTCAGAAAAGTGTATAGAGGTTAAAACTTAGACTGGACACCCCCAAATACGATTATAGTATTTATTGTCTGGAAGTGGATTTTTATTCAAGTTGTTTTTTTTGGGGCAAAATATTATATGATTTCACCATTATAATGGAACTTGATTTGGGGTTATTGGTTTTTGTTATTTTATCTCATTGATGGATATAGAAATAAATATTGTATTCATGAATGATACTAGAAATTTATTACTCATATGTCATCTTTATAATTCAATGTGATATATTACTTATTTTTCTTTGATTACAACATTGAACTATAATTTAATGTGTCATCTTCCATTTATATTGTGTTTCTCAATAATTCAATGATATATTTATAATTAGTCAATAAATTAAATAAAAATATTTATGTATTGATTTTTTTTCATTTTTTTGTAATTCATCCTGTAAATAAAATGTTAATTACTATATATATAGTGTTTTCCATAGTTACATGTAATTAAAATATTATTTAACTAATCTTAGCTATGAAATATTTTGGTTTAATAAATGGGTCATAATATATGTAAAATGAATTATTCAGGGATTTATGTGAAGTGAGGTAAATATAATTATAAGAACAACATATTACTCATTTTACTCTTTATCTATTACATGAATTTTAATTTATGTGAGACATTTTTTTTTTGTATTTTAACTATAATGTAAATTATAAATTAGAAAACTGTAAACCCAATGTATATGAATATTATAGAGTCCTAGTAAGTTGAAAATTTGGATATTTTTTCTAGGATGTTTGAATATTGAGAGATATAGTGTAATAAGATATTTATATGATTTCTGAGTACTTATTTATACTTGATACATGATAAGCTCTAAAACATTGTGTGTGATGTGGAATTATTTGATCTTACTTTTTTTTATCTACTATTGTGTAATTGAAGAAATTTTGATGAGAAATTCATCATAAAACTTATAATAAATGAATATGGAATCATTCTAGTAGAATTTACTATTTATGTATTATTTTTATATAAATTAATCTATTATTTTCTCAATGTATAAATGTTATTGGAGTGATTTTTTATATCTTTTGGAAAATCATTGTATAATAAATTTGGTGGCCTTTATTTGATTTTTTTTAAAATGATCATGGACTATTTTCTCAAAATTTTAGGAACAATACATTCCCAATTGATTTTATCATGAACATGGAAAGAAACTGTGTGTGGGAGAGATCAACATAAAGATCAAATATATTGAATTTATAACCTATAAAGATGAAAAAGATAAAAACAATTAAACGGTTGATGAAACTGCAACATGACTTGATTAATCATTCCTTGGATGAAGCAACCATAAAACCACCTCTAGTTAACTATTAGTGAAAGTGATGGATTGACTACACCATTCCAAAAATATCTGCATAAGGGCATGATAACATTAGTTTAGGGGCAAATTTTTTTATTCCAAATTGACTGTAAGTTGAAAATTAGAAATGTGACCAAACTACCGCTTGGCTAGAGTGACTGCAATTCCAAATCGATCAATTGTGTGGAACTATAAGGAACCAAAAAAATAAATCATCAATAGGTCTTATGATTTACAATGAAGATAAATATTATCATACCACTATGTTCTTAACAAAGAAGTCTAACATGTCCCTGGAACCACCTGATATCCCTATTCATTGAAGAACCCAAAATATGATCCTTATCATTCTCACATACTAGAGAGTCATGGTTAGGGAATTTGTTAGAATAAATGAAGAAGTATGATCCCATTATAGAACCAATATAGTAATTATGGTTCAATTTTATCAATGAATTCTATAGGATGTCCAAATATGTGTGTCCAATTGGTGAAAATCCCAATTATAGAAAAACTATAGTTCTTAAATTCTCTATTTAATAATATATCCAAAGAAATGATTATTATGTTTTTAACTAAGGTATAAGAATAATAATTAATATATATAGGAAATAACACTTTTTATATTTTGGGAATAGTATGCCCAAATCCTATATAAGGCCGAGTATAGAAATAAATGATGATTGAAATTAAAAGGAGAATAAGATCCTATAACGATAATATGTGTTTCATAGTGATAAAAATTCATGAAAATTCCATGTGGAGTATATCTCAGAACTGGATTTGGTTAGAAGTAGATCACTCAAAACTAGGGAGGAAAATGAATGTCATCACATGAGCTAAAATACTCTCATGAGGAATTCATTCAATGTTATTAATGGGAAAATAAAATAATTCCATATAGATTTCACTTCATTATATTTTTAAATATCACCATTTTTTTATAATAGTAGTTGTTATCTACTATTAAATATTTTATTGGATGTGGGAGTAACCTATAACTCTCAAATATAGGATGTAATCTATTATTATTCATCTACCCTATATAAGGTAATGGACCAATATATTTTCTTTATTTTAAACAAATTTTTATGATGGTTCATCTAATTTAATGTTTAATGATATTTATGATTTTGTGATGGAGGGATACTTTTCATTTCCAATTATAAGTCATTGAACACCAGAACATCCTGTAGATTCGTAGATAATAATGATCATCATCAGTCTTCCTCAGTCCTTGTGTACAGTTACATTGTATGTGATTATGTGATATTATGAACATGATATGGTAGTGTTCATATATAATTCATATTAATCATTATCCCTTACTATTATTTAATATAATTATAGACTATCTGTGTGTTTTCGAGTGATTTTAGATCACATTATTATATCTCAAAGCATGAAGAAAATCCTAACTTGAATGGCTTGATTGTGTTATAAATTCACATTGGGCAGAATATTTATTAATTTGAATAGGTTTGGTGAATAGTTTCTCAACATTTTGGTAGGGATAGGAATTAGAATCAAGAGATCCAGCATCCAATGAGTAATAATTTGAAGTCACCAAATACAATTGAAATATATTTTTGATAGAAGATGATTGGGTCAATAATAATCAATGCATTGGTCCTACTAAATTCTTTTATTTATTTATTTCATTCCTTTAATTATCTATTTCTAATTTACCTCCACAATTTCATAACCATGTTTCTTATTATCCAATCAATTTTTCTAACTACTAATTTCAAAAATTAATAGAGTAAAAATTTATTAAAAAAATAAAATAGTTTTGGGAATCCATTAAAAATTTGACATTGATTCCTTGATATCGACCTCATAGTTAGCTGTTATGATATATTTAAAGTAATAAATATTGTTAATACTGACCCCATGATAACTAAATTCTCTTAAAACTATCTCCATTATCGGGGAAATAATGAATTTCATATTTGGTTTTCTCATATTCTAGGTAATTTGAAGAAAAAAAATACTACAATGATGATTTTTAATGAATCTCATTCAATATTATTGGCTGATATGATATGATAAGATGATTAGGGTGTTGAATCGTTAAAATGTTTGTGGAAATAATATCATCAAAAAAATGTTTTTAGGTAGAAAATAGTTTATTATGACTAATTTATGAAAATTATCCAACATTCTATGTGTAAGATAAATAAAAATATAGAAGATGTATATTCACATCAACAATATATTTAAAACCTTTTGGAATACAACATATTTTTGGAGAGAAAGAGTATGAAAATTGAACATAGGATAGATATTCCATCATTTGTGTTATATGTTCCTTTTAAAAAAATAATATAAGAATAGGATATAGTGACATGTGATTGATTCAGAGGATAGAAATAGATGGGTTATAAAGAACATGTGGAGACAAGTAAACATTACAATATATATTTTTATAATATTAATTATGATTACATTTACTACACTGACATGTCTACTAATTTTTTAATAAAAGAATATGTTGATATAGAAAAAGTAACCATGTCCACATTCATGGAATATAAAAATAAGGAGTTGTTTTTTTAAGAGGTGATGGAGGGGGTTACCTAACTCACTATCAACAATATATTATTATTATGATTAATATTTATCTATATAGAAGAAAATATTTCATTAATTCAACGATACAAAAATTTTAGTAATGAATTTATATTTTTCCATCACGTTCATTCAATAAAATATTATTTAGATACTCTTTTTCATGTTAATTATTTTTAAGATATAAATTATTATTAAGATTTCCTAGAAAGTTAGTTGGGGCTATAGATTGAACCTACTAATGAGCTTCTAAGAATCCATTTTTTGTTAAAAATTATTGTTTCATAACTACTATTGAAGAGGACGTGTCTGACCCCTATATGGGTTTCTATTTAGATGTTAACACATATTTATGTTAAATATTATTTTTTTATTGGATTGAACAAGAAGAGACTTCACATATTATATTTTATTTCCTACAACTTGATCACAAAAAGATTGAATCTATTTAATAAGGGATGTATCCCTATGTATTGTTTTCCCCACCATTACTATTGATGAGGAAATATACTATCTTTGAGTGGGAAATCAAACATGATGACCAACGGTTACTAAATAAACAAAAATCCACCCATGTTAGAGGGATGGACTTATAGTATTTTATAAGATAGAAGCCACATCCACCATCTGATTGGGTTTAAAATAATTTAATCTATGGATATTCAAAACCCAACACCTCATGGGGTTATCCCATGAATATCCTTGTCTCTTTTTTCCCCATTCAATATAATTTTATTTTATTTTTTAACAATGTAGTATTTTTTTGAAAATAATCATGCATTGATTCAATTTGGAAACCAATCAAGGAATGGATGAGATTCACACTGAATATCAATTGATTAATATCCCTAACTCATGGTTAGATGAATTTCACTTTTAGATGTATACCATGATGCATAATATTATTTTATTTATACCAATGTTAACATGAACATTATCAATAGAGGTACATTTCATATAAAATAAGGGGAGTTATTCTTTCTATTATTTAACGAGAACATATTCTATATAGGGGAGTTTATTTTTTATTCTATTATATTATTTATTTTGTTGTATGATTCTAGCCATTAGGATTGGGGTATACCAAATTTATATTCTTATTAATATATAATTTTCTGGTTTTCTTTCAGGGGATTAAATTTGGATATTATTTTTTGTGATAAAAAATAAATGTAAACCTAATTTCAAATCTAAATAACACTCCAAAAAAATATGTCTTCTATATAATTAATCAATATGAATCTTTTTGAACTAATCTAAAAAATATTTTTTTTTCTACTTTCAAACTATAAAAATTGTGTACTGATGAAAAAACATAAAAACATTTCTAAACATGGTTCTCATGTGTGACATGATTAATTTTGATCTTTCATGTCTCCCATCTAAAAATCTATGAACTATTGAAATAGTAAATTGATTTAAAAAAAATTTTCCCCACCATAGAATTCAAAATATAGTAGACAAGCCATTTTTATATTTTTGTGATAGGGGGCTTTTTCTATGACATAATTATGCTTTAATTATATTCACATAAAAACCATATAGCTGTTTTTCCAAATTCCACTCTTTTATATATCATTCCAATATGTCTTTAAGATCTATCATATTATTTCCTATAAATAAATTTTTTCTATGTCTCTATTGTAAGAAAATAAATAATATTTGTATCCTGAAAGGGGGAAATTTCCATGAATTTTTTGGAGGTATTTCACTAAGTATAATTTTTTGATTAAGTAATTTAGATGTTTTTTAACTTATTTTATAGTAACACGCTTCCAAAACACTGAAAATGGTGTCCTATCAGATAAATTGTTGTGTAAATGGAATAATAACTTGAAGAAGTTATATGTAAAAGATAAACCTAGATACATAGTGTTGGTGATACAAAAAACCTTAGGCAGTCATCATAATATGATGTAATATAAATACAAGGAAAATAGTATCAAATGGGAAATTTGGATCCCATGAAAAATCTCTAAGAAAATATCAATACTTTTGTTTCAATAAATAATGAAAAATTCAATAAAGTATTCACATTAATCAATGAACAAATTTGTATTTGTGAATAATTATTGTAATGTGCCTAAGTCAAAATGATCTTATTAAGGGGAATTTACTATTGAAACCAAATTTACATGGGTATAATTTTTTATAAGGATGTATTTTGAGTAGTATCAACAAAGTGGAAGGTGGAACAATAGTATGAGGAACCTTGGACAATGTGAATGGTTTTCCCCATTATTATAGAATTAATATAACTTTGATCTCTCTATTCTATATTCTATGAACAATAATTTTGGATTTTATTCAATTAGGTAAGTTTGACGTATTAAAATAAGGGGCCTGTGAATTTTTTCAATGGATATTTTAATTATTCTAATTAATTTTGTTATATGTAGTTGAACATAGGAAGTATTCCCATCAATTTTAATAGGAGTAATTTTAAATAATATATCAATTGATTTCAATATCCCATGAGTTTAATTAATTGAACGTGGGGTAATTGTATGTGGAATTACATTATATCACTTTTCACAATCTATTATTGTGGAATAATTGTGTTTTTAATTAAAGATGACCTCATAATGGATATTTAGGGAATCTAAAAAATATCTAGCTAAATTATCAATACATTTATTGTTAAAATTTGAATTTATCCTTTAGTGGTTTAATTTGTAGTAGTTCTTGATTTTATTTTTTTAATCATTTTATATATCCTTTATGTTTGAGATATTGTTAAATTAAATTATATTTTCCAATGAAAATGTTAATAGTCTGATTGTTTGTATTTTTAGGTAAATTATTTCAAAATTTATTTTCTCTTAACATTATAAATGGACATGGACTGTGACATTTTATGAAAATGAAAAAATAAATCAATTGTACATCTTTCAGATATACCTTAGATTAAATATTGGGAAATGGACATTGCAATGGTACCTTAATAGAATCGACCATCCATTAGATAATGTGACTGTCAGACCAACTATAATTGACTATGTATGAAATTATGAGTGATATCTTAACCAAAACTTATCCCAAATGTTTGAAAAAAGTTTTTTCTACTACAACTTAAAATTGAAAACATTGCCTTCTAATTCAACCATAAATTTAATATTGATAGTGGTTTTATGCTTCTTCAGGGATAGAGTGAATGATAATAAAAATACATTGGGGATGTGGAATTGAAATTTATAATACAACCAATAATAGGTTTCATGAATTGTCTTATACAGTAATGACGAATTTCATATGACCACTACACTAGTGTATGAGTAGTTGAATCTATCTCCAGAACCCCCTAGAGTACAAGCCGATGAAGAACATTAATAGTGAAACATGTTCGGATCATATACTGGGTAGGCTTAGCTATGGTATTTTTTGGTTATGTTGAATAAAATATATTCCATTTTTAAAAAGATTTAGTTTACTAGTTAAATTTTATCACTTTATTTCCAAGTAATTCTGAATTTTTGTACCCGATTGATGATGTAACCAAATATAAAAGGTCCCACAAAACATAATTCACCATGTAACCAAATTTCCATAGAAAAAAATATTATTTTTAATCAAGATTCAAGGAATAAAGGTAGTGATGATAAGTACCTAACCATTATGGTTGATTTGGGGGGATGAAGCCCAAATCATACAGAAGACCCAGCAGAGGAAAACATAATAATTAATACAACTAAAAGAGAGGTAAATTCTGGGAAACGAATTAAAAATTAAAATAGATCATAAAACTCCGATATTATATATAGAATACAAGAGATTATGGGTTCATAGTAGATTTTACGCATAGAAAAAAAGGAAGGGAAATACATGAAATCACTATATGTTAACTACTATCAAAGAGATTTCACTCATTGATGGTCAAGAGAACCTTAAATCATACTAGGGTTATCTAAATTCATATTATTTCTAAATGTAACAATTTTTTTATAGTAGGATTTTTTATCCTATATTTAATAAAGTCTTTTACAATGGGAAAATTCATTAAAGATGGAATTAGAGATATTATTTAATTTTTCTTCTACCTTAGTGAGGGAATTTAGTTGGTAATTTTTTATATTGTAAATAAATGTTTCTTATAATTCTTTATTAATAATTATATATTTAACTTTACCATAATATATAACTGGATAATTAGAAATTCTAGTTCCAATATGTTGAACCCTACTGCTACTTAGTGATCTTCATTGCATACAGATCTTCACCATTATTCATTACACATGCAAGAAAATGAATTTCTAACTTGTGAATTGTGATCATGACCACAAAAGGGAAGTATAAATTTTATTTTTAACACTTTATCTTTATTTGAATATGTATATAGAAATATTATGAGATTATGTAATTATTGTTTAATGATTGATGATTTCATGCATATGAAATCGATCAAGAAGATATTCGCAACTATAAGTATTCAATTATGTGAAACATTAATTTTAAGTATATTTTTTATGTATCTGATGTGATTTTAAGAAAAAATGATCATATTTATGGGAGATATAGTTTTTTGACACAATGGAACGAGTATCCCATGTGTGAGTTTGTGAAATGATCAAATCCATTTGAGATTACTTCTATGTAGTAGACGATTAGATCGATCAGAATTAGAGAATGATTCTTAGTGACATTATTTCATTATCTGTTTCATTCCATGATTTCTCTATTTATCACCTATACCACTATATAGTCACTATATTCCCTATATCCCTAGGGATTTTTATCACTTTCATATGCTAATTTATATTCATTATTTGTGTTTTAAAAATATCCAATTTCATTATTTGAAATACCTTTAATAAATTCAACATAGATTCCCTAATATCGATCCCTGAGTAAGCCATTATAATCTACATAGTGAAATAAATATATTTATGATCCACCTTGGGATAAAGAAGTTCACATCATTATGTGAGAGAAATATTTGATATTTTGAAGGAGGGATATATTTAATGAGAGATATTATGTTCGCTATCATTAAACAGAGTGTTTGGCAGAGAGGATTCCACGTGACATTGAGATAGGGGTGAGTTCCATATATGGTTGTCACAAATTTGATACATTATGTGTGTGATAGGTCAGAGATACTAGTTTAATTATTATAAATGAAACTATTTTAGGGATATTATTCCTTCATTCTTTCATGGGTTACCCATAAAGGGGTTATCATCTTTTTTGTTAGGACAATTTGGTATATGATGATTACGTAGATATCATCATACAATATTGGTTACTTTTGAGTGAATCCTAATATAATTTCACATCACATAGTATGAATTATTATTCCTTATAGGTATAACATGTTATTTTGTGATTTCAGTAGTGTGGTTCATTCATGAGTTGGATTATTGTTTAGATTCCTAACCCATGTAATGCCTATACAAGAAGGGTATGCATGGTGGAAACGACCTATAGTTTTAAAAAGTTTCTCTATTAATATATAAATCATGTTAGTTCTTGTTGTAATAATTGAGGATATGTTTATATCTCCAATTATTTAATGAACCCTCAATCATTTTGTTATTATTGAAAATTCAGATATCTGGTTTATTTCTGTAATGGTTTCTGAAATTATAAACATATGATGTGCCGCCTTAAATTCCATGAATGTGTAAATGAGACCAAATTAAAATATATAACGATGACAAGATTATTATTGGTTATAAAAAATTTTTACTATTGTGAGATTAAATATTTTTTAAAAGAACTATGGTTTCTTTGTGTTTGGGGAAACTAGAATACATTTTTAGTAGGGCCAATGTCTTCAATGGATGAGTTAATCCTTTTAGGGATTTCACATGACGGATTTTAATTTAGATCATTATGATGAATTTTCAAAATAGTCAGTAGAGGTTTATCATAGATGTAATATTAATGTAAAGTGCACATTGGGATTTACTTTTCCATTTGGAATGTGGTTAAGTGGGATAATCGAATGATATCATGATGCTCAAACAAAAAAAACTACAATATTGAGGCTATCGACCAATAAGGATTCGGGGAAATTCATTAATGATTAGTGCTCTAGGTCCTTGGAATAATAGTTCTGAAGATTAATCAGTGGGACAAAATGGTAAAGGATTATAAATGAGACATTATTGAGTCAATGTGAATCCTCGACAATAGCAACACTGGTTAATGTGGTTTTTGAATATGGAATTCAAGAAAGGAGTTAAACAAAAATGGTTTTTGTTAGTCCTAGTTTTTTTATTTTTAATTGAATATAAACTAATTATTTCGGTGTTTTTGAGTATATAAATGATTATAAATGGTGTGAACGTCAATAATGGTAGGTTTTTCTATGGGTATTGAGTGTGATGTTCTCATGAGATAGGAATGTTGATGCGTTAAAGTCCATATTTATTATTATATTTGAGAGCATTAAGACCCATCTATCAATCATATTTATTGATAGATATAGTATGGTTCATGGAGATTAGATAATGGTGCAATGATTCAATGATATGTATGCTTCATTTGTGGAAACAATTATGATAGTAAAATTTTAATGATGGTCATGTGAGTGGGGTTTAGGGTGTGTTGGATTGATTAGTGGATGATTTTTATGGTGTTCTGATCCCATAGAAAGATGATGAGGAATTTTATGGAATACATATTACAAATAATGTATACTCATATGTGGTATTATTTGGTGTCTAATCATCATCCATAGGCATGGTATGAGTCAATTTGACACAAAAACCATTGGGGTGGTGGTCCGTTAGTGATTGTCGTGTGGCTCAATGATGGAAATGCCTAATATGGGTTTCAAAAATGGAATGTCATCAAAATTTAGGTATATGATTTTATGAAAATATTTGTGTGATCATTGGATTCCCTCACGGATTATTATATCAATATTTTTTTGGTTATGGGACTTCTTTGGATGGAGTTTAGTGCTTGGAAAAATTTACATAATGATGATTGACTTTCATTCTAGAAACTAATTTTAGGTAATGGGCCCAAAACCATTGTGGTTACACAATGTTTTTGTATGATGGGTAGGATTATTATGTAAAGTTGGGACATTGGAAGAAATAGAGTAAACTCTTTAACAATTATGTGGTGATAGATGTTCTTCTTTTTCATTTAGAATATTATAAATAATTTTTTGTATCGACAGTGGATGGATGTTTCCGAAAATATTTTTCACAATTGTTTTAGATCTATATAATAGGGAATCATTGGAATTTCTAGATTATTTTATTATCCTAAATTAAAATGAGTTTTATAACAACCCTTCTCTTTATTACACACATAATCGTTATTGGGTACATAAACATTCCAATAAGACAACTCTGAGGATCGAGAGGTTTAGTGTCTTGGGAAATTATGAACATTACATGACAACTTAAGACATGAAATACAAAATATTTATTGAAAATTAATTTTACATGAAGAAAAAAATCCTTCATACTTTGAATTTCATGGTATAATGTGAGGAAATACATAAAAAAGGTGGGCTATAATGCCCGATACGAGAGTAAACAATTCATAACATGAAGAATAGAGTACGTATTTGGAAATATGCATATAAATGGAACACATTGAAAATATTATCATAAAAGAAAGATGAATCATGATTATAATAACATGGAAATGTTTCCAAAACATAAAACATGATATAAGCAATATCCAAGGCTCATTGTACATGGATTAGTATGATTAAACCATAATTGCACATGAATTGGAATGAGTAAACCCTCATAACACATAGATTATCATGAGTAAACCCTCATTTCACATGGATTAGCATGAGTAAACCCTCATTAAAAATGTACTAGAATGGTTAATCCCTAATTGAATAGTCTTATCATGATACTAAACAAAACCCATTGCATTAGAGTGCTATCAAGGTCCATCCTTTATAAACATTTCATTTCCAGAAAAAGTGTGCCACATGGATTGTATAACATGAAAACATTGAACATTGTAATTTACTCAACAATTAAGTAATGTGTATGAAATAATTTTATGTCCCCTTCAATATGTATATGTTCATAATGGTGAATTCCCTTTTATTGATAAATGGGTATGGTATTCACTACATAAGGATTTTGTCTTGGAAAATCATATTGCAATTTCGGATGCATAACATCGTCATATATAAATTCATATGTTGGATTGATGATAGAGATAGGGTTAAATAATAATTTATACATTAAATAGACAGTAGGGGGGTCATAGGACATAATATACCAACATGTAGAATAGAATTTATATGCATAATATGGGAGAAATACTTGAATGGAAATAAGAAGGTATAAATTGCTTGGTGAATTTTGTCATGGTAACAAGTGTATACGGAATGACTTAATGATAGGGAATGTTTTATTTCATCATTTAAACTTAAAGAGGGACGTATGGGGGTGGTGTGAAAGAATACCCCAACATTTATTAATGAATGTGAAAGTGTATTACAATAAAAATAATCTTGAATGAAAATGAGAGAGTAAGAAATCTCTTACGGTAATTTGATATGGTAACAGGTGTACATAAGGGTTCATAGAATGGATAAATAAGAGTGAAAATTTTTATCATAATTTATAAATAAAATGGGTAGAAATGATTATATTAATAAACATATCCCAAGATAGTAATAAAATAAGTTAAAAGACATAACCTGAAAATAATGCATGATAAAATAATAGGGTGGAAGTTCACTTATGGAATTTCATCCTAGTTACGGGTGGGCTTAAAGGTTAATAGGGGGTCTTGATGGAGTAAAAATAAGATATAATAATATATAAATAAAATGGATAGTATGGGGGTCATGCATCCTCATTAACAAACATATAAATATGGATCTTAAGAAGCATGATGTAGAAGAGTAGCTTGTATGGAAATGAAAAGAGAAAAATCCTTCCCTTGAGTGGGTGCCTTCAAGAGCTTGAAGTGGGGATTCATGAGGGATTGGGGTGACTTGTGAGGATTATAGAGAGAGTAGGGAACACTATGGACGTGATACAATTATTTTTAGTGAATAAAAGTGGGATATTGGGTGGTTTTATATAAGAAACGAGAGGGGACTTCATTAACATTTCACAAACATAGGTTTTGGAATCTATTTAAATAAATATTGAAAACCACAAATCATACCATGATTTATGCCCAGTTTTTCCAAATTGGAGTGGAAAAAATTATTTTATAAATACAATTGAAAAACACATTAAAATATTATCCATTCTTAGTGGAGATGATTCACATTATTAATGAAGTGAATTTAAAATCCTAATGTATGTTATACATTTTGGTGGATTCACTGAGGCTTTACAAAAAAATTAAAAAACTATTCACATCATTTTTATTATAAAACATATATTGGTCCTATAATACCTATTATAGTATTTATTATATCATTATGTGGTCACTATAATACCTTAACACACATATTTTATTTATACAGTATTTAATTTTTACCCAAAAATTCGACTGTCTCTGAAAATTATGAAAAAATAAACATTGGTAAATTTTGTAGTCCTGATTCCAATAATAATGCTCATTTAATCAAAATAATTGTCTAAATATGCGAATTTTCACTTTTATAATGGAAAATAGATTTATTGAAAATTTAGGGGTTTTGACAAAAATAGTTTTCAAACCTTAATAAAAATTTCATTTTACTTCATAAAAATTATATAATCATTTATTATTCATAAAAATAATTTGATAAAAATATATTATTAAAATATTAATTATTTTAGACATTCATTAACTAATTAAAATAAATTATTGAAAAATACCATTTTTATTTTATCTTATAAAAAATATAACTCTTATCAAGCTGATTAACTAATCATTTATAGATAATGAACTGATGTAATAATAATTTTATTAAATAATAATAATAAAAACCTAGTTTTAATACAATTACATATTTATTTTTCAATATAAACAATTTTACCAAAAAACATAGTTTATCGATTTTATCAGACTTTTTTGAATGAATGTTCGTATGAAGGAATATATTGAGTAAGATTGTTCTTTATAAAAAGGTATTACACAATATGTGACTAATGCCTTATTAAATAAAAACTTATAACACTAGCATAAAACCTAATGGTATGGTGGGTGGTGCTGATATACTCTTGGGGCAGCTTAGATAACATCTCCTGGATGGTAATCTCTATTAACTTTAAGTACTTTAATAGGTGATTTTGATCAAGCTTAACGTGATAAAGCACAGATAGGGTATAGTCAAGAGCGAAGCCTAGTGATGTTGCCTCCTTTCCAAGCTCTGACAAATGATCTTCATACATCACGGTTCTAATGGATGAGGAAATATTCTACATTGTCTATATTCAAAGGATTCTTTTTTTAAACATATATTTATATCAGTCATATAATCACTATTCAATGGCTATATTAACAATATTAGTGATACTTAATAGTTATTTAAACCAAATAATGATAATACTAATAATAATGATTTCAATTGTTTCTAATAATAAATTTAAAAAGGTATTTTTATTCATAAATGATCGTTTCATTACAACATTCCCCAATTCAGAAATTTCACCCTCAAAATTACCTTCCCGAAAACTAAAACCGATGAGGATAACTCTACCTCACCACTTTTTTAGGGCCACACGTTTCTTCTTCAAACATGTGGTTTTACCATAAAACCTTGATTAGGGTCATCGTATTATTTTGTAGACCTTTTTCTCAACAATCTAATATCTTCACCAACATCTCTTCATATGAGAGGTCATTCACCAAAGGTGCCACCTATGGGTTGAATACATGTGATGGCTTGTCTACGTACTTCCAGAAGAGTGATACATGGAATACATCATGTACTTGAGGTAGGTTTTGTGGGATTTTTAGTCGATAGGCCACTACTATGATGCAAACAAGGATCTCAAACGGGATTATTTACCTTGAACATAACTTTACCTTCTTACCAAATCTCATAGAACTCTTCCATGGTGATATGTGGAGGAATAAAATGACTTCGACATAAAGTTCTAGGTCTAATCGATTATTATCACCATACCTCTTTTTTCGACTCTGAGAAGTTTTAATGTGTTTCTGTATAATATTAACCTTATCCACAATTTCTATGACTATTTCTAGACCGATAAGTTTTTCTCTCCCCAATATCATCCCAACATGCCATGTTTTTACCTCTTCCCATAAAGGGCTTCATAATGACCCATTTGGATTCTTGTGTAGAAATTGTTGTTGTAAGAGAACTCAACTAGAGGAAGATATTGATCACATCATCCTTTGAAGTACATTTAGAATGCTCTAAAAATTTCCTCAACTGATTGGATAGTCCACTCATATTGGCCATCAGTTTGAGGATGATATGACATGTTGAAGTTTAGCTCAGTATTCAGAGCATGTTGTAGACTATTCTAGAACACAGTGGTGAATTATGGACCTCGATTTTATATAATCGATAGTGGTACTCCATGCAGCCTAACCACTTCCCAAATTTATATCTATGAATGTTGACCCCATGAAAAATAATCTCTAATTACAATGAAGTGTGATGTATTTTAATATTATCCACACTAACCGTGATAGCACTATTTCATTTGAATGTTTTGGAGATGTCTAGTATCAATGTACATGGTGGCGTTCTCCCATTTCCATGTTGGTATGTGTAATGGTTGCGTAATCAAATTAGACATATTCTTGTCAGTCTTCAGTTGATAATATTCCAGGAACATAGATGTATACTCAATGATCTCCATCTCCTTGTAATCCCACAAATAATGATACAAGACATCCTAATACATATTGGTGTTTCCTAGGTGAATGGAGAAATTTGAACTATGTTCATCTTCCAAACGTTTTTTCATTAACTCTGGAGTTGATAGAAAATAAAGTGTTGACCCAAATATCATAATTCCTTTATCATTAAAATTGAACTCTAAGGATTTCCTTATTCTGTTAGTTTACACTTTCCTCCAAATTTTATCATCTTGATTTTGAGAATTCTTTAGCCTTTCTAAAAGAGATGTTCGAACAATCATTTCGGAAAGGATTAATGATGCTCCCTTATTTTTGATTCTCATATCCATCGTTATCAAATTTAAGAAATTCAGATCATTTTCCATTAGCACTAATGATAGAATCTTTGGGTCCTTTCTACATGGTGGATATTCCACCTTGTCACCTTACCAAGGTGGTAATGGATTGAGTAGTCATAGTAATTGATCAGATCTACCCATTTTAGATAGTGCATATTAAACTCTTTCTCTGTTAATATATACTTGTGGTTTTGGGATCTGTATATATTTCACACTTCTCCCCAAAGAGGTAATGTTTCCAAATTTTAAAATGAAATATTACTATAGCCAACTCTAGATCATGTGTTGTTTAGTTCTTCCAATTAAAATTGAATTTCCATTATGTATAGGCGACGCCATTGTCATTTTTCATTGTCACACAACTCGTGCCCTTATTCATAGCATTACTAAATACCATGAAATGTTCTCTACATGTGGGTTGTGTGAGCAGGGGCTCAGTGACAAGATGAATTTTAAAATCCATAAAACATTATTCACATTCATCACTCCAATAAATATTTAATCCCTTCTAAGTTATCTTGGTAATAGCATATTTCAATCATGAGTAATCTCTCAAAAATCGGTGATAATATCCAGCTAACCGAAGGATCCTCCAAATATCCCTCACAAATTTGGGCCATAGCCATCCCTAAATTTGATTTGACATTGATGGATCCATAGATATCCCTTTTTGGAGATTAAATTCCACAAGGATGTGACTTATTTCAACATGAATTCACACTTTCCGTACTTTTCCTAGTGCTTCTCCTTTCACAAGGACTCTTGTACAGTGCTCAAATTATCAATATGATCCTCATTGGTTTTGAGATATATTAGAATGTTTTTAAAAAATACTAACACAAATATTTCAAGGTAATATCTAATAAATCTATTCCCAATGTTGATGAATATTATTGGGGCATTAGAGTGTTTGGGAGGACTTACTATGAATTCATAGTTCTCGTACCTTGTACAAAAATCAGTCTTAGGGATATCCACCCTGTTTACTCTTAATTGGTTATATATTGACTGTATCTCCACCTTGGAGAATTATTGTGATTGAAATAAATGATCAAAAAAGAAATCAATTTTTGGAAAACAATACTTGTTCTTTATCATGATTTCATTGTTCTCACAATAATTAATGTAAATGTGCTTTGACCCATCCTTCTTCATGACGAACAAGACTAGTGCACCCCATGGGGAAGCACTTTGGAGTATAAACCCTTTATCTTGATTCTCCTACATTTATATATTTATCTCTTTAATATCCAAATATCCATTCTATATTTTGTTTTGGATATCAGAAATGCCTTGGGTATGAGATCAAACAAGAATTCAATATCTCTTCTAGGAGGAAGACTAGGAAATTCAATGGGATACACATCAACAAATTCGCTCAAAAAAGGTGTGTCTTCAATAATGGTTCATTCCATAGAAATAATCATTTGAGTATGATATTCATGCTCATAGGTAGTTACTATACAATCCTGAGATGATGGTTCTAAATATGTTTCATCCATCTCTATACACATGTACATAACCGGTGGTAGATTATCCATATGGAGAGTGATTTTCCTCTCATGATAATAAATTTTGGCTCTATATAGGTAATTCCAATCCATGCCCTAAATTGAATTAAATTCCTCCAAAGGGAGTATGAATAAGATCTATTAGATGTTTAATCCACATATTGTGATAGAGGATGAGTTATATTCATGGAATGAAATAATTACCCCATTTTCTAATCTCAGAGACATATCTACTTCAATTATTTCTATTGGTGTTTGGATTGTTATAGTAAACTCATGGGTTATAAAATAATTTGAAGACCCATAATCAAAAGGTATATTTTATATACATGAATGATTAACTATCATACCTATAACCACTTCATTATCAGGATTCACTTTAGTATTAGTGGTGGAAAAATCACACACTTACTAACTTGGATGTTGTTGGTTTCCTCTAAAAACCTATGGATTAGGGCACCGATTTGCAATGTGCACTGGTAATTTGAAGTTGTAGAAATGATTAATGAGTTGACGGTCGAACAAATGGTATCTTTCCTTTGTTTTTGTGGAAAGTTTTCCATGTCGAATGAAAATGGAAAGGTTCTATTCTCTTCCATACCTAAATCATTTCATCATCCCCTTCAGGCAATTTTCGAGGTGCTTCTCTCCCCACCATTGCCATGTGGGTTGTCAGAATATCATAACACCATTGGAATTATCCATTATAACACCAGAATTAATTTTTACTTTTCACATCTTATCCATATGATACTTGTAAGTTGTTCCTTATAATATCTGATAGATTCATCATCTTTATTATTGAGGTAATAGAAGTATCTTTCTATCTTAATTTGGAATGGGAGATGAAAATATTTATTAAAAATAATTTTCTAAAAATCATTCCCTTCCAATGAATTGATCTCTTCCTCATGAATTTTTTTTATCAATGTATAAAATTGATCTACTTCAACCTATATATGAAAAGAATTTATAATATCCTTACCTTTTTTAGAACATTGAATGATGGCGAATAAATTCTCAATGGACTTGATCCATTGTTCGGTGATTAAGGGATCAGATGATCAATTTAATGTAGTAGGTCATTCTTTCATGAAGCTCTCAATTACATCTTTCTCTTTCTTAGCGGGGGGTGTACGTTCTTCATAACCAATGTTTCTATTGAAAACCTGAGTTTATTGAGAGATTATCCTAACAAAGTTTGCGATTCCCACTCCCATTATATTTGGAATCTCATTTTAATTGTCATAACATTGATCTTTGTATCGGTTATTATCCTGAGTCCTCCTTTTAGAATCTATTGTATAGAAAAAAAATCATTTTAGAAATATGTTTATTAAACACAAAAAGGGTAATCCAAAGACAATAAGGGATAACTTATAAAATACATTGATTTCCTTAACTTATAAATATATAGGCTTCCACCTATGTTATCCATGATCTAATTCCCAACATATATTCTTATGGGAATTTTTATTCCCCTCATAATGGTTCATACTAAACTTATAAATTTACCAAAGAATATCCCATGGGTGTTTCGAACAAAGAGTGTATCAAAGAAAGTTGTCATGTACCAGTTCATGTTCGAGTCTAGCTAAAAGCGTTGTTTTTGGGTTTACCCCTACATATATCAGTGTCTTAGCCGGCTCAATTTGTTCGTATCCATACTGGGATGTATTTTCTAAATAAAACACTTAATCTATACTCAAAAAATTTTAGGGATGATTTTATTATACTTAGTCTTATCCATAAGTATTTCACTAGTGTTTTCTAATATTAATTCCAAAAATAACTAAACTTATCCATTGATACAAACTATAACAACTCTAATAATCATTTCAAACTTAAACAAGATTTATTACATAAAAATGAACTTAAAAAACTATGAGGATTGAGATGTCTCATTTCGTGGGAAATTAGGAACAATACCTGAAAATGTTATGACATATAATACAACATCTTTGTTGAAAGAATCATTTACATGACCAGAATATTCCATCATACATAGCACAACATCGGATAAACTAAGGACGTACATAAGGAAGTTGTGATATATAAATACCATTATGCAAGTAAACAAGGAATAACATGAATAATAAAGTACATGATGTGTAATAGGCATCACAATGGAGCCCAAGAGAAACATGACCATAAAGGCATGATATAACATGATTATCGTAACACGGAAATGTGGAAATAGCATACAACATGATATTAGCATGAGCAAAGGAACATTGTATATGGATTATCTTTATTAAACCCTCATTTCACATGGATTATAATGATATTAAACATTACCCAATGCATTGGAGCTCTATTAGGGTGCACCCTTTATAAACATTTCATTTCACACATATGTGTGCCACCTAGATCATACAATATGGAATCATTCAAAATAATAAGATAAAACAAGATTAAAGAATGTAGAATACATATATTTATGTAACATTAAATATTTATATGTTCATATAGTTTAATACCCTTGATAGAGTACTGGGTATGGAATTCACTAAATGATGATTTTGTCTTGGAAAATTGTGTTGTAATTTCAACAGCATAACGTCGTCATATTGAAATTCATATGTTGTGTTGTTGAGAGGGAAAGGGGTACCTAATAATTTAAACATGATATTTACAGTAGAGGTATCATATAACATAATATCCAACATATGTAATGTAATTTTGATTCATAATATTGGAGAAATGTTTCAATGTATATATTATTAGGGAAATCTCTTATAGAATTTTGGCATGCTAACGAGTGTTCAAAAAACGCATTAATAAGAGAGAAAGTAGTATCTCATCCTTTATACATATGAAGGATAGTATGGGTTGGTGATAAGTTATTCGCAAAAATTTTTAATTGAATTTAAAATGGTATTACAATATAATGAATCTTGGATAAACTTATGAAAAAGGAATACCGTACAGAAATTCGGCATGGTAATGGGCGTAAATAAGGGTTCATACAACAGATAAATGAGAGTTAAAGGGATATAATAAATTAAACATAAAAGGAAATGTAAGCAGGATATTATTTAACATATCCAAACATATTAATAAATCAAATTAAAAGACATAACATGAAATGAATGATTGATAAAAGAGGAGGGTGGAGGATCCCTTTAGAATTTCGACCTAGTGTCGGGTGTGATTAAAGGATCATACGGGGTATTTATTTTAGTGAAAGTAAAATATCATCAAAATATATATAAAATGAAAAGTATGGAGGACATGTAATATCATAAACCAATAGATAGATATGGATCATAAGAAGCAAAATGTCAAATAGTATCTTGAATGAAAGTGAGGAGTGTGAAATACCTTACTTGAGTGTGTGACTTCAATGGTTTAAAGTGGGGTTTCATCAGAGCTTGGGGTGCCTTGGCAGAATTATTGAGGTATGAGGTCAGAGTAGGGACACAATAAAAGGATTTTTAGTGGAGATAATTAGGATCTTGAATTAGTTTATATAGGAAATGAGAGGGGAATTCTTTCATATTTCACCATCAAAGGTTTTAGAACCAATATTATTAAATATTCAAACTCACAAACCTTCCCCGTTTTTTTCCCATGATTTTCATAAAATTGGAGTGGAAAAATTATTTTATAAGGCCATTGACCAGACATATTAATATATTATCCTTACTTATGTGGAGGTGAGTCACATTATTAAATAAATGGATTTAAAATGATAATTTATATAATATATTTTGGAAGATTCTCTAAGGCATTATAAACGTAATTAAAAAATGTAAAATCACATTATTTTAATGATAAAACTTATATTTGGACGAGAATACCAATTATTGTATTTATTACCATCATATTGGTTCATTATTATTTCATAAATAACATATTTTATTTATACGGTATCTAATTTTTAAGAAAAAATTTGACTATCTTATAAAATTTTGAAAAATTCACCATTGGATAATTTTGACATCATGATTCCAAAAATATTACTCATTTTATCTAAATAATTTTCTAAATATTTGAATTTTAATTTTTAAAATTAAAACTGACATTTATTGAAAATTCATATGTTTTGACAAAAACAAATTTCATACATTAATAAAAAATACATTTGACTTCGTAAAACATATATACTAATCTAATATTCATAAAAATAATTTGATAATGATTTTTTATTAAAAAATTAATTACCTAAAAAATTCATTACTTCCTTAAAATGAATTATTTAAAAATAAACTTTATTTTTTATCATATAAAAAATATAACTCTTATAAAACTGTTTATCGAATCATTTACAGATAAATAACATAAATAATCATCAAATTTTTTATAATATTATAAATAAAAAATATATATTTAATATAATTACTTATGTAATTATCAAAATTAATATTTTTACCCAAAAACATAATTTATCAATTTTTTCTTTCTTTTAGTAAAGAATATTCCTATAAAGGAATTGATGGAGTAAGAATTTTATATATAAAAAGGGACTACACAATATGTAGCCAATTCCTTTTTACATAACCCCTTATAACACCAATATAATACCAATGGGTAAGATGTGCTTTGGTGATAGACTCTTTGGTGTCTTAGATAACATCTCCCGAATAGAAATCTATATTAAATTTAACTTCTCATGTAGGTTATTCCATTCACAACTAACATGTTGATGATTTTCTTTGGATTTGTCAAGAGTGAAGACCAGTGATGCAACATCCTTTCAGAGCACTGAAAAATGAGTTTTGTTCAGCCCGAGTCTACTCAGTGAGGCCATCCTCCCCTTTTTATGTTTCAAAGTGGTTTGTTTTTTTAAAAAATCATTATGTTTATATCAGTCATGTGATCATTGTTCAATTTCTATATTATCAATTCTAATGATACATAATGGTTAATCAAACATAATAATAATAATAATAACAAAATCAAAGAGTTCATGTGTTTTCAAAAAGGCATTAAATGAAACAGAATTTTGGTCATAATTGATCGGGTCATTACAATTTATGTTTCATGTCATTCAGTTGGAATCTCCTATATCAGTCTTATAGTGTGCAATTTCCCATCATCGGTTCGATAAATAGTGCCCCGTGTTTGTGGGTCTCATGGCCACAAGTGAACATCCCTGTATGTGAGAGGCTTCCAACAAGAAATGAGGGTATAATGAGTTAGAGTGGGGAAAATGTACCATCTTGATCAAAGGCACACAATGGTGCCACAATTAAGATAATAGCGGTTTAATTATATAAATCCATGATAGAAGATAAAAACCCACTAAAATATAATAATAAATAATTAAAATGTAGTGTTAGGTACTGTATGAGTCTGTCACATCACTATATAAAATAGAATGAAATAAATGTCAACTAGAAACTAGAACAATACATTTATCAAAATATAAATCACTTCTATTACGAGAATCATATATCACCATGAGAATAGTTTATTCCTATAATCCACTATTCCTATTCACAACCAATCATTAATCGTATAGTGGGCACTTTCCTCTCTCCAAACTTGAATCAAATAAGACATTCTAGGTTCCAAATGGTGTCTTGAACATGGTTTGAGGTAACACACATTTTGATAAAACCAAAGATGTCTATAAAAAGTCTAGTATACATATAAATAATGAATAATTGTTTCATGTATCACATGTGTAACAATATTAAAAAAATAACATGTCAAATGTTGTTGTGATCATGTACATCCAAAAATGTCTCGATTGGAAAACCAATCATGAACCCATAAATTTGGGGAAACTATATTCATGAAACTATAAACATAGGATAACAATAAAATGTGATAAATACTATGTAATGAAATTTTCTTTGTAATTAATCATTAGGCTAAAAAAGGTTATATCCAATGTATAAATTTTCGTGGAATCCTTATCGATTCCATGGATTTTCTCAATTTAAACATTTTACAAACATGGATGAAGCCCAAGGTTCATGTCCACGAATCATTTCTAAGTTAGTCTAAGAAAGCCAAATATAATGATTAGAAATGTACTTGGAATCCTAGGGAATCAAGATCTGAATAGTAGAAATGACCAAGGTATTAACTTGAATAATCACCATGGATCAAGGAAGTAGAAATTTCCATTGAATCTAATAGAATCAGGATCCATGGAGTAGAAATTTCCATGGAATCCGCTACCATAATCAAGATACATGGGGTATAAATGTCCATGTAATCTAATGTATTAGGGAACTTTGGAGTATAAATGTCCACGTTATCCTCTACAATTATCAATTTATTATCTCATTTCTCAAACCACTTCATATCATTCACATATTGTGAGTTAAACCTACCTATTCCAAAGTTTCCCACTAAACAATGTGACAATTTAATCAAAATTATTCACATATAATGGAGACATAAACATTGTCTTATTACTCATTCTATTCTTATAATCATAATTTCATGTTCGTCACACCCCATGTGTGGCCTAATCACAAAAAAAAGTTAAGAATGAACCACATGGGTGGAACGATCTGAGGTGAAAAATACCCAACCATGTAATGACACTAAGTGGGAATCTTAAACACATTCCAATAATTTTAATCAATGAATTAAATAATTTTTATTGGAAGAACTAGAAGTTATGGAATGAGTCATATTGAAAATAATTTATATCAAACACCAAACAATAAAGTAAGGTATAGAACCCCTATCGTATACTCATGGTAGAACATTCATCCATTATCGACCTGTGATATTATCTATATCATGATAAAAAGGGAGACCATATGAAAAAATATTAAAATAGTGTGTAAAATCATGAACCTAAATAATTCTATCCATATGAAGATAAACAGTGACAATTAAAATGAGAATAAGGAAGTCTTTGATGTGGGTCCAATGAGATGAACGACTCATGATTTAGACTACAAATGACTAATGGGAACCGGATAATACCATAATGAAAGAATATATCTCCCAAATTCAAAGTATTTTATTTCAATAATGAGAAGGAAATTGAAATATTGTATTTTATTTTTCACGGGATAAATGATTATTTATATCCAAAAAATTTGGTCTCACGGTTTGGATGCACGGTTGGCCAATCCTAGCACAAACTATATACCCCCCACTACCTCAATAGATAAACCACATGGTTCATGTGTTTGGTTTGGTAAAATATATGAGAACTCTGTTTCATGCCTCTACTAAAAACTATAGATCATCCCCCATTTTCACGTTTCCCTAAGGACGTGCTTTGGGTGAACTTTGTTCCCTCTTTTTCCATATATAATTTTCCACAAAGTTAGGAGTAACTATGTGGCCTTGTCTGTATGATTTCATGTAACAATGTAGCCCAATAGTTTTCCCAAAAATAGGGCCTCCAAGATTTTAATATTTACCTAAAATCTTATGAAATTTTTAGTACAACATTAACCATTCACATTAAGTAAAAAATACGGAATTAAAAAATATTTCAAAATAATTCTCCTTATAGAAAAAAATATGTATCTTACAATTTTACAACATTAAAGATATTCATCCCTACAATTCCCTTCCTTGGGTGGAAAAAACTTCACCTAAGAAATTACTTCTCCACCATGAATATACATCAGACACCAACTCCAAATTCATATCATGTACATAGTTGTTCTTCCATCACACCCATGCTAGAGGAACTGTACAAACATAGAGAACAATTGTTCTACAGTAAAAAAATTTGATTCTCCTCTAGAGATGGATATACCTACAACTCAACCTCGTCCAAATTAAGAGTATGAGTGAGGTGTGAGTGATTACGACATTTCTAAATTCCATGGAAGCTTTTAGACCTAGCTCAGTACCTCTATGGTGAATAAAACTGATAGGTTACCAACCCAAATTTCTCCATAATCCTGACAGACATGACATATCGCAGTGAAAGCATATACTTTCTATGAATCTTATTTTTCCAAACTCAATCATATATAAAAAAAATCCAAAATCCCATACCATGAACCTTAAATTCCATTGAAGAAAATTTCCCACGTATTTATATCTATATTAGGTAGTATCCATCCACATTCGGATAAAGTATACCTTCTTTGAAGTCTCCGCGTAAGATGATGTCCTAGTAGAACTACCCCCCCCCCCACACACACACTTGTTACCACTATAGCGGATATCGACTTGTTTTATCATAAAAATTCTCAAATGTTTCCATTTTAATAGTCATCTAATAGCTATTGTTGGAGTAAAAATTTCACTAGAGGTATATTCCTCTCACCAAAACACCATAAATTGAGACACATACAGAAAAAAATCCCATAGAACTAGTATTGTGAACTCTAATAAACCATCAGTATAAGGTTGGTTTGATGTTCTAAGAATTCATTTTGTATCCAACACCCACTATATGATGTACGAAAATTGAGATGTAAAATAAAAATACATTTCAAATACAATGGAATGAGGACATTTATGATGAAGAACAATATCACCAATATAAAATCTACCAACTTCATCAACTAAGTAGATCTTCATGATAAGTAGGATATGAGAGACCTTCTTGAGCCTGCACACAATATCCCATACAGCATCACTTCATTAATGTGACCTCAACAACCATGTCATTAAATCCATCCCAACATCATCCCATTTACCCTATAGGATGGGTAACTATAGAAATTTGTTTATTGGATGATATTTTTCTTCCTCCATCTGCTGATAAGTGGATCACCTAGTTACAAAACCAGCAACCTCTCATTTTAGCCACAACAACCAGTATTGAAATTGCTAGTCATGATACAACATCATAATGCAAGGATTGACTACCTTATATAATTTATGATACTACCACATCAACTCCTCATATATATATATTTATATATATATATATATATTCTATAACCCAAACATGATAATGTATGCGTATAATTTCATAATCACTAATGGTCCAACTATGTGGTGTGTCCTTACATGCCACACCTTCTTGTAGAATTAAGAGGATAGAATATATTAACCTTATCATCCTCACCCTATCATAAATATTCAATGTCACATATATAGAATAATGTAAAGTCTGAAAATTAATATCCTACACATCCAAGTGCATCTCAGAGATTAAGGCTATAAAAAGCCACTCACTACTAGCCTCTTGATCATCCAATATATGAGTCCTCCTAATCAGTGCATCCACAACTGAATTTCCCTTTATATATTAATAGAAAATATAATATTCATAATACTATAGATGCTCAATCCAAATTCATTTCCCCAAAATTGTATCATATTTTTTAAATGTATAATAGTGGATTTTGTAGTCTATATAGACCACAAAACTCTCTATCAATAAAAAATTCCACCAATATCACATGTCACGAACAACAATAGCTAACTAAAATCATGTGTTGGGTAGTTCCACTCATGTTGTATCAATTAATAAGGATCATATTCCTAAACACAATTATCTTTCATTAGAACTCTTCCTATCCTGATACATGATGGATCCCAATATAATGTATATCTTATTTAGAACTCTAGAAAATTTTCTATTGGTAGGGAATTTAGTTAAATTTTAGCTTCTGAATGGTTTTAACATAGGTTTTTGTACATACGTACAATAAACCCATCATAGAAAATATCTTAATAGGTGTTGGTATGTGACAGAAGTCCTTTATTAAATGACTGTAATAACGTGATGTTAATAATAAACACCATATATTAAATAAATTAATTGAATTCTCCTAGGAAAATACATCTCTTGCCTTCTCGAGATCAATTGATACTCTTGTATCTAAGTTAACATTATCCTTTATGTGAATATTATCTATCTAAATGATTAAATTTTAAATAATACCATAAATTGGATTCTATCTCAATGTTTACAAAATGATCTCAATATTTTTTTCATTGTCATGTC
Organism: Viscum album; assembly: GCA_963277665.1. Taxonomy (NCBI): domain Eukaryota; kingdom Viridiplantae; phylum Streptophyta; class Magnoliopsida; order Santalales; family Viscaceae; genus Viscum; species Viscum album. The sequence continues at coordinate 478,017,629 of OY728146.1, read as the reverse complement.
GAGTTTGAGAATACACAAATATACCCTCCATGAATTCACCCACAAAAAAATATTTCTATGGATGGAATACCCACTCCTTTAAATCCATAGAAACTATTGTTTCAATCATGATAATAAATATAATTATTTAATACTCATATAGATCATTAATACTATGAAAATATTTATGAGGTATGTCTACGTATCAAAAATGCACCAAATGATTACCCAATGTCATATCAATCTTCGAGAACACTTATTCTCATTGGAGGTAGTCAAAGAGCTCATTTATCTGATGTAGAGGATATCAATTCATAATCTTAAACTAGTTTACTTTTTGTTTGTCTACACATATCATATGTGGTCCATCTTTATTTTTCACAAAAAAAGTTCCAGTAATCCCCGTGGAGAAGTATTAGGTCTTACAAACCCAATTACATCTATTTCCACTAAAAGCCTCATGAGATGTTGAAACATAATAGTATCCATCCTATAAGAATGAATGGATACTGGTGTAGCTCTTGATAATAGATTCATATAAAAATCCTCCTCTCCCCCAAGTGTAGTCCTAAATAGTATTATTAGAAAACATCCTTAAAATGATCAACCACTACAGTGAAGAATGCATGGTGTAGTACGTGATTATACAAATACAAACTAGTAATCTGTGATATCATTCATCTAATACCACAATATCGGGTCTAGATCTAACTTCCTAGACATCCGATTCACCCATGTGAATAAAAACCCCTACATTTTTTTGATGTGAAATCCTCCCTCCAACGATAGTAATCGACATATGAATGATAATAAAAACTATCTAATCAATTATGATTGTTGTATCAATCCCAGTCATCTCAAATAATGATTGGTCCCATATTAAGTGAAACATATATAAATCATGTGGGAACTCCATGTATTGGCATTCAATATTTGATATGATCCGTAGTGGAGTATTATGTGTCATAACACCATCAAAAACCTTAAGAATGACCCCAAATATCCCCAAAAAAGTTTTGATATCCTACTATGAGATGTCCCTATATCCAAAAATATAAAATAATAGATTATATTTTATTATTATCATAAATATCACCGTATAAATCCAGAATCACAGATCCTCAAGTGTGGGTTTTATAGAATATATGTAGTCCAAACTATGGCCATGTGATACAACCTCAGTAATCAGTGTATGATCACTCTACAGTCATAGTAAAACTGGTGTTTGGATCCCTCAGCCATGAATATGACCTCATCCTAAATGAATGTTACTACTCCATCTGATATCCTGATGTGCATATGTTAATCCTTTTTCTAAAATGGTATTTAAAATGGATCAACTTACACTAACTACTCAAAGTATGCTCTTCTAATATCATCGTATATGGCCCATCTTATTTCATGATCAATACTCTATTGGACCTCTATTTCATGGTATATTTATATTTCCCCTTCTCCTACACCATTGAAAGAATATTGATCTACCATTACTCTCACTCTGTGTGGTGTGTCCCGCATAAGAATCCATAATATGATTCCCTCTTCTAGTTGATTTTGAACTACTGGGTCGAGAGGATAAAATACCTTACTCTTCACCTGATCTTACCATAGGATATATATACTACTTGAAATTTAATTCACTATGTTTGTGCCAATATCTAACTGAAACATGTTATCCTATGAATGAAAAACATTCACGAGACCTTCCTCGAAACATCTCATTCTCAATGCCTCGTCATCATGATAAACTGGTGTTTAATGCTAAAGGTATGTGAATCATGGAAAATATTCCATAACGGTCAATGCTCCCAACTCCATATGAGTTATCCCATTGACCCAATCATTACATATTGTCTATAGACATAATTAGTCATAAAATATTTATTGGAAATCCCTGCAAACCATATCAAAAATCATATAAGCCTAGTCCATAACATCCAAGCAGTGTGTTGCAACCACCTAAATCAAATATGTCAGAATATTCTCCCTCATCATCGGAGGTGTCTCCAGATGCACAAAATTCGACAGAATAGTCTCATACCATATCTCAGTTGGTTGTCAACTACCATACCCATAAAAAATTAGAGGTTTCTACTTCTAGGTCACCCATTTCAGTTCTCCAACATTCTAGATTGAATTAAAGGCTCCCCCAAATGTCTGCCAAAATCATTGAAAACTTTTTTCTGAATTCAGAATCCCCACCCACATCTGGTATAATTTAATGTTATACAAGTAGAACCCTTTTAGGCTCTAATAGAGGCTAAAGTACCACCTCAACTAGATCATGGTTATCATTACCCTCTTGTCATGTCATGAGATGTTTTTATGGTGACATGCCACTACAGTTAAAATCAAATGTCTTAGAAAAATATCTAGTAATGGCCATATCATATATTAAAGAATAGGATAGGTCAAATCCTTCCAATAAACTAGACAATACATTATTCCTACTCATAAATTTAAGACAGGGTAACAATAACTACCATAAAATGAAACAGGGACACTATCTACTAACTACACTAATGTGAGATCTCGGTTATGATATCAGATTCACGACCCATTTTATGAAATTAATACTATCAATAGTAATTGGAAACACTATTTAATATAAAGCTTCCCAAATAATTATTTAAAATCCACATGAAATCATATTTATATTAAAATTCACTTTGAATGGTTAAACAAAATGGGTCACCTATTTCTATCAATATGGGCCTATACACATTATAAACCATAGTATGGAATCCTTTTACTTTGATCCATAACTCATTCCATTCCATATAACCAATGGTTTGTGATCAATGTTCTATAATTGTCAAGTTTGGTTTTCTATCATAGTGTATTTTAGAAAAACACATTTAATTTTATGTAAGGAACTCTATGTACAAATTATGTTTCTTCATCCAATACAAAAAATAATAATCTATAATAATTTTATGTCACCAAGAATATAATAAATATCATGAAATGAATCAATGAATCATATATGGTATGGCATATTCATGGAATCTGATTTGTATATGGTTCATAAAATAAAGCATGAGATGGAAGTCCCTCATATCATCAGGCCATGCATAAAAAGGTATATTCATAATAAACCTAATACCTCAAGTGAATCACCCAACGATGAAATGAAAACAACTATAATAGAAAAAATTCATAACCACATGGCCTCATCAAGGGAGTTCGGTGCTTCTATGTACATGTGACAGCTACTCGCAGGAACAAATCCTTACCAAACAGTAATTTGTTATTAAAATCATATCATTTATCAAAAAATATTATGTCAGAAATATAAAAAAAGGATACCACCCTAATACTTATTTGTACCATCCCAACCGATGTGCCATGAATTGGTTCCCCAAGATGATAGATCACATAGCCTCAAATGTACCTCCCCATTTCCCAGATCACATCGACTAGTAGTGAGGGTATAAGATGATATAGTTGGAATAATATACCCTCCTAATCACATTAATATAATTTTGAAATAATTAAAAAATATATGAATCTTAATATAATATAATGGAAAATGATAAACACCCATTATATTGTGAAAATAATTAAACTAAAATCAGTTTCATGTACAATATGAATATTCCATGTCAATATAAAAAATGGTAGTGAATAAAGTTCAATGGTAATCCAGAACAATACATATATAAAAATAAATTATACCACAAGTATTATATCTAGGATGCATCGTGAGCATAGCACAATCCTATACTCCAATGACCCTATAAAAAAGTAATAAAGCATTATAATGTGGGTTATTACATAAGTCCCTACCTATATCAGTTGATTCTATCTACGTACCCACAAAATAACCATAATAGGGTGTGAGTTACACTCAGTAGGCCACCACCAATGATGTCAATAACAAGTCCAGTCTGTGTATAAAAAATTCATTCTGATGTATATTTTAGTTATAATAGTAACAATAGTAAACTTTAAAATGATTTTTTTCTATTGTTTATAAAAAATGGATCCTTTTGAAAAATAATCAAGGGCTCATAAATAATGGTAAATTTTAATCTAGAAACTATAAACACAAGTCATCTGTAAAACATGATAATTAACCAAAAATGAATGTGTCGAGTAATCACATTTCATGCCAAAAAAGTCTAGATCCAAGGAATAAATGGCCCAGGAATCCCAATCAAGTCTATCGGGAACAATTATGGAAACTTTGTAATGACTTGGGTAGATAAATAGGAGCATGTTCCAAGATCATGATCATGGAGGGTAAAAGAAAGTCAAATCCATGTAGTAACAAAGAACATAGAATCTTATAGAATTAGTATCTGAGGAGTTGAAATGAACAAGGAATATAATAACATAATAAATAAACACTCACAAAGTAGAGATTTCTATTACATAAATTTGAATTATGATCTGAGGAGGACAAATGTCCAAGGCATCAACTATAACTATCAATATCCATGGAGTATAAATGTTTAGAGAATCTAATGAAATTGGGTTCCAAGGATTATAAATGTTCATGGATTCCACTCCCATTATCAATTTATCATCTCATTTCAAAACCCACATTATATCATTCACATACCTTGTGTTCATAAAAACAATTCCAAAGTTCTCTATTAAAAAACCAAGAAATTTATTCATATGTATTAAAATTAAAAAGAGAACAATCCTTCTACTATAACTAATTAAATTATTATAAACATAAGGGAAGTCTTGGAACACACCTTTGGTAGACTAAACAAATAACATATTAAGACCACAACACATGGGTGGCATAGGATAAGGTGAGAGTCCTCCAACCATATATTGGTACAAATTTGGAAACCTAATCAATTTTAATTCAATTTAATCAGTGAGTTATATTAATTTGAAGTTTAATTTTTGAAGGTCTTGTATGTATAATGAATGAAACAAGGTTTCTAAAAATATAAAATAACGGAATACAATACACAATATACCTTGTTTTTGTGATTGAACACTCTTCTAGTAATGACCTCTGATACAGTTGATATTCATAGAGAAAGTAAGAGTGGATGAAAAGCCATGGCTAGTCATAATAGAATGAAAAAAATAACTCTATTGATTTCAATTAAAATAAAGGCATGCACAATATGAATTAGGATGTTATATTCACGGATCCAACAAGATGAATGGATCATGATTTTGAGCCCTTATGTTGAATCAGTACCAAATTATACCTCATGGATTGGGGAGAGATCCCAAATTCTATGGAGCCATCCACTATAAATGTAATGGAAAAAAAGTAAATAGTATATATGATTTTTTTGGGAAATGATCATTTCCCTCAATAGAACTAGGACATATGGTTTTCCCATATGAATTTCTAAACGATTTTCCAACTATGCACCCCTTATTACCTCAATATGGTCATTTCACTATTCATATGCATGGTTTGAGAAATAATGAATGAATCCTCATAAATTCCTCTTTTAAAATCTACAAAGCATCCCACATTGGTTTTATTCCATTAGATAAAAGTTAGTTCAAACCTTGTGCCATCTACATCATTCTAGCATGCCCTACATAGTTTGTAGTAACAGTTTAGCTAATCTTATTTTTAAAAAAATGGGCCTCCATGCTTCCAAAAATCCCCAGAAACCCCCAAAAATCCTATGGCCTAATTAATAATTAACATTAGGCTAAAACGGAATTAAATTATAATTCAAATTATTAGTACCTGATTTACAACCCCATTATCTTACATGGTGGGATGCACCATGAGCTAGGTTAGCAGTGTGATGAAGACACCTAATGTGTCTTGAGGTATATGGGAACTACTCGAAACCATATATGTGTTTCTAGGTTGAATTCATGTAGTATATAATGTTTTTATGTTTATACACATGGAATTTAATTTTCACCCTCTAAAAAAATTATGATATTGGGATTAGAATGCGGATTGTGACTATAATGGGAAAATAAGTATGTTAGAAGAAATAATTTGGTAGTAAATGGAACAACCCACGGATGGCATGTTTAATGTGGGATGTTTCAAATACCTCATATGTATAGATGGTTCAGGATTCTCAATAGGTATTTTATTTCTCAATATAATGAATTAGTTATTTCTAGAGATGCGGTTTTGAAGATTATGTAAAAGGTTTGGACCCCATAAAACTATATTTTTATTAATGGAACAAGGGTATAGGATGGTTGTGGATGTTTTGAAAGGGTTTAGGAGGAGTTTTTATTATCATGATAAAAACTAATGTATTAATTTATAGCTTTTATATAGCAACCAACTAGCCTTTGGGAGTTCTAGTAGCCTTATAAGGGACGTTGAACATAGCCACTAGTATGAGGGGTGAAGGGAAATCCGTTGGCCCCTTAAAGAAACTATAAAGTTGGGGAATCATAGAGTTTTTACAATGACCACTTAAATAATATCCTATTATGCTTTTTTTTTTGAAAAACCCCATATGAGTATTCACCATGTGTTTCTCTTTTCTTTATATCTCCATGGGAGATATCCTTAGAGAATAGGGATATTGAGATCCCTTGTCTTATTATCAAGATCCCACTATAAGGGTATTGAACCATTATTATAATTCATTGAATTGATAAATTTTTCTCATCCCAAATAAGGATTTGAGTGTGGATTTCACAAGAGAATTTTCAGATCATCCTCATATGGTGAAGCCTTCATTCAACATAGCGAGAGAGTGTCCTGAGAAGGTTTCTAAATATCATAACTAGTTTTTTTATAGATGTATATGATAATGGGAATTTTTCAATATTTTTGGGTTGGATTAATAATATAAGATCATGTTTTGGTTTTTAGTTGAATGGTTGTTGGGTCGGTCTTGTACTCACGGTATGGAATGGGCCACTATTGGGCCATTGATGAATGGTTCACTATAGTGGAGGCACAAAGTAAGTAATTTTTCATTTACGCCATTTTTTATCGTAGATATTTTTGGAAGTCTTTAATTAATTATATTATAATTATTATTAAAAATTTAGTTTTTTATATGATATAGGAGCATGTGTGGCTTGTACATTTGTTTTTGTCTTCAATGAGATCTTGTAGGAAGTTGCCAAGATAATAATTAAATACTGCACAATGAATCATGGCATGTGGTCCATATAAATATCCTATACATTTGTTTGATCTTTTAAAATGCATAAGTTATGAGGTATTACCTACATAAAAGGTGATGAAATTTGAAATTAATTTGATTCTTTGATTATATCTTTAACCATGTAAAATTTTTATTTAACTTTATGAGAGACCCTTTATATTAGAATGTTCTAGTGGGAAACCATTTTGGAATTTTACCTTTTCCATTCCCAAATGAAATACCATAATTCTATAATTTATATTTGTGACTATTACATGTATTTTAATGCTATTTTAAATGGGTTTTAAAATTTTAAATAATATATAAGTGTTGGATAAAATTAAATGATTGGTAAAATAGACCTTGAAGCAGACCATGTGTGACATTTTCAAAATTTTAATTTTTTAATTGGTGTGGGGAAAAATTTAGGTGGGCTAGTTTAATAATGTATTTTTATAAAGATTTAATTTTTTCAATAATATACATATTTTATTATTAATTAGAAATATGAATAATGGGTTGATGAAGTGGGTTTTTGTTTGAATGATGGTGCTTGTTAGTAAGAGTTCTAATAAATAACCTATATTGTGATTTCCATTCAAACAAGTGACATGAAAAATATTTTATCAAGTCATTGAAATATGGTTTTGCTGAAAAATTATAGAAATAAATTATGAACCACAACTATTAATGAATGAATTATTTAATTTATTGAATGAATTTTATTATTGATGATGTTATAGGGATGAATTAAAGGAATTATAGGGAATCTATATTTATTTTTTAGTGCAGAATGATGAAAGAGATACAAGTATTTTCATAGACGGCACATATGAATTTTGTGGTGTGAATAAACCCATTTATTTAATTGATGAATGATTCTAAAATTTTCCTTGATAAAGCCATTGAATTCAACATTGATTAATTATAGTTATTTCCATGGGATGTCATCTCTTATAATAAGGATATTTATTATATACCAAATACCCTAGATCGATGTCTTCAAATCAAACTAGCTACCCATAGTTAATGTAATGAGATGAGCTCCGCAGATTCATCTTGTTCTATATTGGTTCAATTTTATTAGTGTATTCCATAAATTCCAATCATGTTGTGATTCTAAATTTCAAAGATATTTTTTTATTTCATACTAGTATATTTGATTTTGGGGAATTCCAATGTTCTCCCCTCTAGGATTCCCTGTTTGAATTATTTATTGAAGGTTCCATATTTATCTATGTATTTCCTTAGGAAAAATCATTGTTATGTTGTCCATCGACATATACCTTGAAACCAGACTATCTAGAAGTTGTATTATGGTTATACAAATTTTGGATATGGATGATGTATTCTACAGTGATGTCATGTTCTACCATGCATCCCCCAAATATGTAGTTGATTTTGATTCGTCATATAAAATTACAAAATAATTATCATCAAAATTGGTATGTGGGAAAACATATAAATGTTTTTTATGGAATTCATACATGAACTATATTATCAACTTGTTAATTTTGGGATACCATTGGTATATTACGATTGGTTTGTACTCACACCCTGCTCAGGCCACCATGGAACCTGGGTACCTGAGAGGCAATTTTACTTGAATTGTATGATCTAGTTTTGGAAAGTCATTGATTATTTTCCCCTCTTTCTATGAATGATAATAAGAGTTTTGGGTATGATTGAACTTTTTTTATTAGGATTAATCTTTTATGTTTTATCCATTCACATTTTAGGAATTTTTATATTATTTTTTGTCTATTTATTGGATATCATGTAATAGTTAGTGATCATTTATTATTTCATATATAATTTTTATTATCATCACATTCCATGTTTTTGTTCAATATATAATTTTAACTATATATATTTACCAATAATTATTATAATATTTCTAATCTGATATATAGATATAGTTCTACCAATATAGAACTATTGATTCGAGCTACTAATCAACAGCCTATGGAATATGGTGAGGTGTGCTTGAGGTTATGTAGTGAACTATTTTAGATAACTGGGTTAATGGAGCACAAGGTTTGAATTTATAGATCATATTTTCAAAAACATTCACTCAAGGTGTTTTCTCAATAACCCTAAAGGGATATCCATTATAATAAACTATAAATGATTCCACACCCTATGGAATAAATCTCATACCCAAAAGCACCAATTCTCTCTTCTGACATTCTATAAAAAGCCAATGTCCTACCCAACATTCTTGGATAATGCCCACGTTGAAAAATAACTAGGATATAATAACAAAACCAAACCAATGTTCACTAGTGTCAAATCTCATGTGAAATACCATATAGTACCCATCTAAATTTTATAAGACAAATAATGGGTCTACTCACACAACAACAATGGTAATTAATTTCACATGAATCCCCACATATATTTCACATTCAAAATCAAAACCAATCGATCATTATAAACAAAACTAGTGACATCACCCTATATGACCATACCAAAAAACTATAAATAGACTATTTGTTAAATATAATGTTATTCGATTATATATGACAAAACTTCATATAGGTTGTTACTAGACCATTAATTAAAAAACCTAAATAGAAATCACCGTACTGTTTTATACTTCTAAATAATCCCATTCATATATAATCTTACTAAGGGTCACTAAAATTCCACTCCGTATTGGATTGGGTTATCATATCCGATATTAAAAATATCAAAATTGGTTCAACATGTCTTCCCTCCAGAAAGAAATAAATATACACAGTTCATCCTAAATGTGTATTATGGCAATACATTCATATATTGGAAACACTGATTAATAATTGGATTAAACATTAAACAGTCAATCTGTAGGTATCAAATAAAATAATTACATTATTGGGTCAATATATACTGTTAATTCTACACGCATAATATCTTGTTTGAGATGCATGTTACCTCTTAAAGAGAGGATAGAAATGTCCAATAATTTGTCTCTTTCTAACAGGTGAGGATCCCAAAATGAAATAACTCATAAATCATAATTTTGTATCGATATAGGCTTCATCCTATATGAAAATCCAAATAATTTTTATATTTATATCCAAGAACATCAATATAATCCTTATTAAATAGGGATTCTAACCAAAAAATGGTTCAATATATAGTAGTCTTGTTTTCATCACATGATTTGACAAGTTCCTATATATCATTTCAACAAAAAATAATAGTAATACAAAATTAAAAATATTCATCTGATAACACATTGAAATTTTCCATGTCATCATACTCTATGAATATAAATAATATCAGAACACCAAGTGACATCATTCATTCCTCCCCACACACTATAGGACATAAACTATTGTCAAGGGTATATGATTTTATCTATAAAATTTTAACCACATCTATAATAGTTAAAATTAAAAAGAACCAAAATATATGTAAAACACAATCTAATCTAACCAATTATAATATTTAAAACGTGAAAACAACAGATCATGCTATGCCACGTAAAAAATTAGACATTTGGAATATAATAAATACAACCAATTATGCTAGTCATATGAACCATGGAATAATAGAAAAAAATAAATTTCATTTATTACATCTCATATCCGAACCACAGTCCATGTTTCTCACCCTATCCACACAAAATTATCAAACATAGTCCTAACCGACACCTATCCATTCAACCATGTGATATTTTGATCAACTACATAATTTATATGGCTTCTCAAGCATGGTGTGAGTGAAAAACTCAGTAAGGAAACACTAATGTGTCCCATTTATAATATAAATTAAAAGATATTTGCATGTCACATTACCACCTATATAAATTTCACTTCTATAAAAAAATTAGTAAATAATGAATTGCATATCATTATGTCTACAATCCGATCAACAATAACATATTTAACTAGATTTCATGTTTCATGGAGAAATTTATATTTATTTTTCCTCCCAATGACATGAGGGATATAAATCTATGGAATCTCCATCCAGATCATTAGAACACTATAGACCCATATCAGGTCAGTCTAAGCATCTGAGTTCTGTGTCAATTTATTCTCTAGTTACCAATATCAACATCTATGGTAACTCTAATCTATACACTCCAAGAATTTGGTATCTCATCAATCCATAGTCCAACTATATTAGAAAAAAATATTAGTCATATTTAATCATTAATCTACATGTTCATGAAATCTATAATCTATATACCTCTTGAATATGGAGACCCATCCCATTGAAGCCTAGAATTCAATATTCAAATCCTTCAAATATATATTCACTTAGATAAAATTGAATTGTTTATATACTCTATATACCATCACCAAATACATATTTAGAAACCTATATCACATATACCCTAGGGGATTATGATATATCACAACATAAATAAAATAATATATAAGAGCATTTTGAATTTCCTGGCCTAACATCGCTTTCTAGATCCCCTCAAAATCATATATTTGGTATGGTTTCAATATTAACACCCCCTGACATATCTTCCCTATCCCAAATGCAAAAGATAATGGTTTCACAATTAATAAAACATCCCCATGGGGGTCCCTATTATCCCTGTATAGTATAAGCAACTTAATACGGGTCTTAGTCTCATGTGGGTATCAGGTCAACATTTGATTCTCCAAAGACACTACATCTCATGATATTTTCTTAAGGGTAGAATGATATCACTGAACACATATGTTTCTACAAACTTGTATTATCCAGGTATAAATACCATTATGCCATTTAGAATTATAAATACTCGCTATGTCAGTCCTATCACCCAATCCAGTCCTAGCCTACCTATTGATTTACCCACTTTTCTTTTTTATAAGCTAACAAGTCACCTTTAAACTGAATCACCTCTAAATAATTCTAGAATCCACTAGGTACCCCAAATGTAAATTTTATCCCGCTTTAGACATTGGAATCAAGACCTATCACACCACGATAAAAAGTAAGAAAAGGTAAATTTTCTAGGTGAACAATTTATTGTTTTTATTCGTCACCCAACTCAAGGGGTACAGAGGAAAAAACATCTGTCTTGTCAAATTATTGACCATTACTATATGTGGAATAATTTTTGTCTATTAAGGTGGTCAATGTTTGGGAACTTTGGTCAAATTATGCTAGGGATTCAGTCTAATTCACCCATTTTATCAATTAATATAATAATTTTATATAAAACAATATACTTAGATAAAAGTGAATAAACTAAATTGAAGAATCTAAAAAACTACCACAAAAAAACTTAATTAAATTTGGAAATCACATTCATCCACAAAAATCATTTATATTTTTTACAATTAATGTCTTTGATCTGGTAGTAGCTACAAAGGTTATGTTTAGCTCATTCGTCCTCTTGCATGATCAACCAAATTTTTTTCAATGACATGTGTTCTTACATCTAGATATAAATAACTAATTAATTAATTAAAACACAAATAATTAATTAATAGATCCCATTTAAACACAAAATGATGATAGATAATACAAAATCACATACGCATCCATAAAAACAGAAGCCAATAGACCCTGGGAGGTCCAAGGGGGAATTGTCACAAAATTCATGGTAGAATACCTATGCATTAGAACTATTTTTATATTTTATTTAATTAACTAATATAAAATATAAGAAATCAAAAAAAATCAAATACCTTTAATAATTTTATGAATCGATGTAGGGGGACATTGACACAATATTTTTTCTTCCTATAGTGCATGAATACCTTAAAAACATTTTGTGATGTCACTGTCCCCTAGTGAAATAAGAGTTTTTTTCCTAAAATTAAACATTATTGAATCAATGTGGAACATAATGGATATAGAATAGAGAATATATAGGAACTCATACCATGAACCTTCTCCAAAAATTTCCAAGTATATATCCCCAAACCAGTGGAAAAAATTGAAGAGATGGGTTGCGGTTGGATGGATCCCTTATGAGGAGGAGAGAAAAAGGGGGATACTTATCCAAAAATTATAAACTATAAAAATGTAATTATCCACTATTTAATAGGATTCATTTTTTAGATTCATGGTTTCCCAATCCATGATCTAACCATGGGTTAGGATATTCCCAAGAACACTCCTCTTGTAATGTTACAGATTATGGTTTACTAATATATGAAAAACTATGAAAATGGAATTTACCTAGTATGAAGTAGTTCATATAATTTGTCTATATCCATGCAAAAATTGGTCACCAAGACTAAAACACAAAAATCGTCTTATAGTGCTCTATTTAATTAACATATATTATTCAAAATTATCTGCCAATGGTTGAATACAATCATGCTCTATTGAAATTTAATTAGAAACATCCACATTGTTAGGGTGTCACATGGTTTCTCCTTAACTATGCACATTGAACTAGGAAATTATGAAAAAAACTCAAATGTAACACCTAGATATTGTAAAATAAGAATATTTTATTTGGAAGTTTGTTTTAAATCCAACTAAAATCATCATAAATGTAAAACATTAAGACCCTTATATATATTTATTTTTTAAATAAATTCAATGTAATGGTTCATGAATTTTTATTCTGTAACATTGTGAGTTTTGGTTGTTATAAGTGTTCAGAGGAGGCTCAGAGGGTGTTTGGAGAAGTACAGTTGCAAAAATCGTGAATCTGGGAGGTTACACATTGTGTAACCTAATTTCATAGTGCGAAAATTGGTTTCAAAGGTTGTCTTGGAAAGCATAAAAATGTGAAGACATTTATATCCCATAAAAGAGGGATTCACTATGTGTAATATTTTGGGGTTTGAAAAATAAATTAAAATCGAGAGGTGGTAGGTTTTTTAACAGAAGTGGACTTCGTGGGATTTCATGGAATGAAAAGGGATTACGCTTCATGTAATACCCTAATGTTGCAATGTTTTAAAACATTCTAGCTACCTGGGTTTTCATAAATCCTATAACTAATGACATATCCCTCATTATAGGACAACACTAGGTGTCCTGAAGAGTTCTGTGTATCATTTTCCTCCCTATTTGATCTATTTATCTTTATGATCATTCTATGGTGATCCATTGTGATTTGGGGTATGTTCTCCCTGTTTTCCTTGAATTTTCCCCCATTTGTGTCTCATTCTATTCTATTTCTCTCATCATGGCATGGTGTCTACTTATCCAAGATTCATAATGGGTTCTACCTTTGTTTTTTTGGTGTTTTGGTTTCACCGAGTATTCATATGGACGTAGATCATGTGGGTCTGGTAAGTAGATAAATATTACATGATTCTTTATCATATGAAGAACATTGACACCCCTTTAAGGTAGGGATTCTTTTGTCTTGATTTATTTGAGCATCATGTGGAATGGGTTTTTCATTTGTTACCTTAGGATTATGGTTGTTCCAGGTATATCAAAGGTAAAGAACTAGATAATTTAATTTAAGGGGTAATGGGGTTTATTTCATGCTTTTCACAACATTTCATATTGTTTGTGATAATTTGATTATATGGGCGGAACGCCCCACTAAAAATAGTGGCCTTCAGTGGATTTGTTTATTCAGATTATATCTATTGTGTGTGCTGCTTTATTGGTGCTTGTTCTGGTATCATCCTAAATGGAAACTAGTAAATCATGTACACCTTGATAATAAAAATATTCCCTAAGATAGTGTAGTTTTTTGATAACCCATTAATTAATAATAATAACTAAATAAGATATTCCTTATTAAATATAGAATTTATGTTATATTTTTTTGGTGATACAGTTGTAAGAAATGTGGTCTCTTGTGTCTGGACTATTTGGTTGTGTTCTATGGGATGGTTCAAAAGATGTGATGGAATCTCAGTTTGATATATTCATTTATTGTGGAATGGATGAGCCATGTCGTGTAGCAGGGTTATAATAGGGTATTGATATGGTTTTGTTGCTAGATGTGTTTGAGAGTTGGGGGACTTGCTTCGGTTGATATAGGTAATTTTATAGGAGTATCTCCATGTTTGGTATTGGTTGTTTTCCGTGTTATATTCTCATCTTGGTATTTTCTTAGATAGTAAAGGAATGGATGAATAAATAATTAATTAATAATGTTAGCGATAGTATTTGGTTTTTCAATGTAACAGATGAATAAGGTAATTGTGAATGAATAATGGTAGTGGTATTGAATTATTTTTTTTTTGGAATTTGAATGAAAATTTGTCTTGTTATGTGATGATTGCATTTAGAGGTAGTACTGAAGTTGGTTGTTTTCTGAACAGTAGTTTATTTGAGAACCCATAGGTTAGGCATGTGTTTTTGGGATTATATTTATATATACATGTATTTTCATTGTAATTTCTATAATCACTCCACCCTAGTTGATCACAATGTGTCGAATGCCACCACTGCTCTAGGGGAGGGTGTCTATCCAAAATTTCTCGAGGGGAGGATCTATGGCTAGCTACCCACTCATATCAACTACATCCATGTGGGTATAGCCAAAGATTCTTCATGAACATTTTCGTTTGTGGGGCCTAGGTGGCTGCTGGAGAGATTTATTCCCCATGTATCTTCAAGATGATATGATTTTTTCATTCCTATGTGTCTTTTTGATAATATGTGTTTTGCATTATCATGTGTTTTTTGTATGTGACATAGTTGATGACCTATGTTTTTACTGGTGGGATGTGGTTGTGATTTCTAGGTTTGCACAGGTGGGTTGTGATGTGGTACTTTCAGAATAGGTGGGAGCACTACGATATTTTTTGTTAGGGTGTGAGAGTGTATAATAAGTGGAAAAGTGGTGTAGGGCATGCTATTATCGAGGTTCAATATATTACTTTACATGACTTGTTTTATTTTGTGATTGTTCCTTGTTGAGGTCGTGGTGGTTATTATTCTATCATAGGTTTCTGTGGATCTTGTGTTTTCTCATAGAGGAATTGGTCTGACTCTTTCACATTTTCATGAATGACTTCTGTTTTCCAACTATCTATACATGTATGATAAACCTACGTATATAAAACTCTTTCTAGGTTTCTATGAGGACTCTATGGACTGTACGGGCCATTACTCGACTATATCTTGATAGTTGTTGTGTCGTGCCTCGATTTACTTTTGGAACATACATTAGATACTATTCCATTATATCAATTATATTTTAAACATGCATTTGGAATAGATTTGAATTATATATATATATATATATATATTATAGTTATTCTGGGAATAAATATATTTTCTCTAGAACTAGTTTCTTTAAATTGAGTAATGCCTCCAATTTAGTGAGATTTCTATACCATTTGTTTCGGTCGACACCCCGGGGCCAACCGGAGGTGGGACTCGGTGGTCAATATCACTATTCCTTCATTATCGGCTCTGAGGGTAATCCTTGGAGTGAGGGGTCATGACTGAATGGTATCAGAGGTGATGGTTAATAGATAGTATGGACTTTGCGGTTAGGAGCTGTGAGGATTTAATGGGATGGTATGGAAACAGTGTCAGGAGATCTTGGTGTGTGATATATTCTATGATTGGCCACCTATGACACTGGATTTTAGGTCCCTTGTGATCCGATGCAAGGATTATGTGCCTACCGAATAATCATGTGAGGCTACAAAATTTGAATCATAGAGAACTAGGAATGGTACATGCATCATAATGTCTATTTATCATGTTTTATTTGTGTTGTTTTTTGGAATGCTAAAATGGATAGGATGAAAATAATGAATTAAAATAAATTTTAAATAAAATTCCTTTCTTCCTAGGGTTAAAAATTATTAATTACCATTCATCTATGGATCATGGTAATCGTCCACATGTGTATCAAGTAGAAGAGGTATAGAAGGATGATCCAGTGGATCAGTGGATGTTTGATCCAGTGGTGGAAGATGACCAGTGATAGAGAACGTTACGTGATTTCCATAGGTAGGTATTAGGAATGTATGAGGGATGTGTTTTATACATGGAGAATGAAAGTTTTCTTTAGAATCATGAGATCAACATCTATTTGATCTTCTCGTCGACTATGTATTAGGTTCCTTTAGTAGTGAGGAAAATGTGTGTAGCTACGCATCAGTGGTGGATTCTTTATCTGGAGAGAGGAAGGATGTGAACTTATTGTTGGTAGACTTTATGAAGGAGTTCTGGGAAGAGTTACATTCATAGACTATGAAGGCTAAGAATAGGAAATAGCTATACTCCCCTTAGCAGGAGATTATTTCATTGTGGTAACATGTCATCATGTTTAAGAATCTTCTTTGTACTAGAACATAACAATTTACAGATGAGGAGTCTCATGTGAGATAGAATGACAAGTCCCTCCACAATTCAATCTAGTATATTGTTACACATTTTACATTTCCAACATATCTAGAGGTCTAGAATAAGGAAGATGTGAGTGATAGGACTCACTCATGAGTTTTCATACCAAAAGAGTGGATCCAATAGAGTGCTTCAATAGACAGGGCCATCATTATATAACCATAGGACCTATGAAATTCATGGATTCAACCGAAATTGAGGTGACCTTAGCAGTTTCCATTCCATCCATATGGATCCAGTCATCTCTATGTCTTTACTTTGGGATTGGGTCAGATGTGTTTATTCTTTGGGGTCTGAGTAAAACTTTAAAATCATTTCCTTACAACCATTCGATCATAGTATGGTGGATTTTGAGAGGATCAACACCAGCCTTAGGAGAAAGGATAGTATTCTTATGCTCAACTGAGGGGAGATGAAGTAGGTAGAGTCTGAACTTAGGGAATTCCTTATGGACCTCAACTTGGGCAGGGTCATGGAGTTGTTCATCAACAATAGGGAAGAGGAGCCTGGTGTGGATAGTTTCAGATAGATGAGGTAGTAGTTATGGATGGTCAAAATATTGTTTGAGCTAAGATTAGATTTTTTGGTACCCTTACTTATTCTTTATTCGATTTAGGATATTCACACTCCTTGGTTTTTTCCATCCAATCCAATGCTCTAGGCCTAGAAGAAGAGAGGCTTTCTACCTCCCTAGTGTTGAATACTCCACTTAGAGTTCAAACCATCATGTTTGATGTGTGTCAGAGATATAGACTAATGATGGGACAACATCAATCCCGTGGGGATATTTTCATGCTACAGATTTACCCAAATGATTCCACTCCCAACATAAACTGGTTTTATTCTATGCATTATTTTATTGAATTATTATGTAGAAAAGTTGTTTTGTAATGGATGTCTAGTTTTTGGTTTTCATTTGTGATCAAAACACTCATGTGGGAAGTCATCGAATAGAGCCTCTTCATTTCATATCAGATAAGTTGTATGTATAATCAGTAGATGTTGGGATGGTGGAGTTTCCCATAGTCATTGGGGGTGTTCAGGGATGTTTATTCCAAGGAGGTTGTGACTCTACCTCCTCGACGCGAATTTGAGTTTGGGATAGACTACCACCTTGATGATTCTTTGATCTTGATGGATCCTTATCGTATGTCACATTGGGAGTTGTATTAGATGAATAATAAGATAAATAATCTGGTGAAGAAAATATTTATCTATCCTAGTGTGATTTCATGGGGTGTTCTAGTGTTTTTTGAAAAGAATATGGATGGTGTTATGAGGATTTTCATATACTACCATTGGTTGAATTAGTTTATGGTCAAATACTATTTTCCTCTTCTGATGTTAGATGATATTTTTGACCATATAATAATGGAATGATGGTATTCGTAGATCATTCATTGGTTTGGATATGACCAGTTGAGGTTCAAGGAGGGTTATATCATGATTACTACTTTCAGATGCAGGTATGGGAACATCGAGTTAATAGTCATACACTTCGTTGTTCGGAACACACGATCCATGTTTATGGGGCTCATAATCTCCATCATTCAAGTGTTCTAGAATAGTTTTGTCAATTTATTCATTGATGATATACTAATGTACTCGACATCATATGAGGAGCACACTGAGCATCTCATGACAATCGTACAGATTCTTTGATGCCATCACCTCTATGGAACTTGGTCCAAGTGTATGTTTTGTATATGATAGGTGTTATTCCATAGGCATGTGGTGTCCCAGCAGAATTTTGTAGTTCTCTAGTCAATTTTTGATGATTTTCCCTTTGTAATCTTCCAATAATGTTTCCCATGATTGTAGTTTTCTTGGTCCCTCCGAATATTATCATAGTTTTGTACCAAATTTTCCTTTATATGCATCTTAGTTGAAATCATTTAATGAAATGACCAATGTTTTGTATGATGTGAGCAGTGCTAGATAGAATTTAGATATTGATGGGGAATTTGGTTATTGATCCTGATTCAAGAGGAAGGACTGATGTTTGATGTGTTTTTTTATTTTTCTTGCATGGGTTTCAGATGAATCTTCATAGAGTAGAATATTGTGAGATATTATAGGTCAAAACAATTATCCCCTACAAGCATTGTTATTCAACCTATGATCTATAGTTATTAGTGGTTTTGTTTTCCTTGATGTTATAGATACATTACCTTATTAGGTATCTCTTTTTGGTCTTAATAGATGACAAGAGTTTGATGTATATGTTTTCTCGCCATGATCTGAATCTAGAGCAGCAGAGTTGGATGGGGTTCTTTCTGGAAAACAATTTGGAGATCTCCTGAACAACACTGAAGGGGAATTTCATGGAACATTATTTGAGTATAAATTAACTTAAATAACTTGTTAGGGAATATAAAGACACTTGGAAAGCGATGGATGTGTTCTCCATAGTTCACATAGACGTAGTAATGGATGGTGTTTCCAGTAGTTTCTTTCAGATGACAGTGCATTCTTCTCTGATGCATCTTGTGGAGGATTCTTAGTAGGGAGAATCAAAGGTATATGTAATTCATTATCGTGTTTTCTATTGTTATTCTCCATAGAGATGGTCATATTATGGTCATAATCAGATGTGGTTTTGTGGGAGGTTTTTTTGTTTTGGTAGTAATGCTCAATGTAGTTCATTGTAGGTTTTATAACTCACCGTTAGTGGTACACCTATAAAATTATAAAATGTACCATCACATGATGATGCCACTTTGGTGGTCCATGATGAAATAGGAAATAGCGGAGTCTGTTGCATGATTCTTGGTCTTCCTGTATGTAAAGGATGAGATTCATGTTCCCATTGGTTTGTTATAGCCCTTGGATGTCCCTGAGTGGAAGTGGGATGACATCTCAATGGATTTCGACATAGCTTTACACATGGATTATGGAGGCTATGATATTTTCTATGTAGTAGTTGATTAGATGACATAATTGAATCATTTCTTAGTTATTAAGTATTTGTGCATAGTGGATACCTTATCTAAAACGTTTGTGGATAATGTGGTGCAGTTTCACATAGTATTGAGGTATATTATCTTATAACGGGGCGTGTTGTTTACGTCACGAGTATTGGGGATTATAGAATTATTTTGGAACCTAGTTATCCATCAGCACTGCATTCCACCCTAAGATGGATGAGAAGACAAATCATACTATATATGCATTTTAGGATATATTGCGGATGTGTGTCTTAGAATTTGGTGGATATTAGGTACAAAAATATCCATTTGTAGTCTTATCTTATAATTATACATATCTAAATTCTGTAAGCATGGATCCATTTGAGATGTTGTAGAGGATACTGTTTCACTCTTCATTGTGTTGGACAATGGTTTGGAAGATTTCTATTCTTAGTAAGGACATGGTGTAGAACACCACATAGAATGTTCAGCTTATTCGTGATAGGCTGAAAGTTGTGCATGACTGACAGAAGTTGTATAACAATTGTAGGAGGATTCCCTTGGAGTTTGAAGTTGGGGACCATGTCTTCTTAGAGTATTCCCCTTGATGCGGGAAATGAAGGTTTGGCAGAGGCAGAAAGCTTTCTCGTAGGTTTTTTGGACCCTTCGAGGTATTTGGACAAGTCGGAAAAGTGGAATACAATTGGAACATCCACCATAGTTGGAGAGTGTCCATGATGTATTTCACATCCCTCATCATCATTAGTATCTACATGATGACTCCCATTTCATTAACAACGGATTGTTCCAAATTAGGGGTGACATAATGTTTTTATAGTGGACAATGGAAATCCAAGATCATTGAGATAAGGTGATACGTTGAGAGACCATTCATTTACGTCATGTGTTGTGGAGGGATAGTGGTCTGGAGGATAGTACCTGGGATCCATAAATGCATATGCATCCTTGGTTCGTGAAGTTGTTATGAGTTTTTCAGTATTGTTTTCAAAATTGAATAGTTTGAACATTATTATATGTAATGAGTTTGTTTCCCCTTTGTAGTGCTATGTGTGGTGTAATGTGTGATAAATTCATGACATGCGGAAGAAGGGGGACCTGATTCAAAATCAGGACACATTAATTTACATGTGGTTAAACCCTTTCGGGATATTTAGTTCCACATAGATATTATAGTATCTTGAAATTGAGGATGGAATTACCTGGTTTAGGCATTCAGATAGTGTGGTTGTTATGGACATGTGGTAGGTCTTGTGTTCATTTGGGTTGATGTGATAAGGTTAGGTTATAGGTCTTGAAAGAATTATTCTTGGATTTGGGAGTTTCCACTCATGATTTTGAAAAACACATGGTGGTTTATCATTGAATGTTGATGTGTTTGGTTGTTAGCAGTGTTTCATGTGTAGAAGAATCACTGAGATGAATCTAGTGGGGTGGTTGTTGGGAACCGTATTTCTCATATGCTTGGTTTTAGATTATCAAAGATGATAATAATTTGAGAGGTATCTAATGTAATGTTTCATGGATTCTTTTTTTGTTAAATTGATAATTTTAATGGTTTTATGTGTTTGGAGGAGGGTTATAGGGATTTTGTAGATGTTTAGTTGATTAAAGCTTGAAAGAGGTAGGTTACAAGTTGGGTAACTTTATTTCACATCATAATGTTTGGTTTCACGGATTTTCCTTGAAAGCATCACGATGTGTATAATTTTACACTGAATAAAAGAGGGATTCATGTCATGTAATATTTCAGGGATTAAAAAATTAAATTAAATCAAGAGGTTCTGGGTTATTTGGAGGAACTGGACCTCGTGGCATTTCATGGCATGAAAGGGGATTTCATGTCATGTAATCCCCCAATGCTGTAATGTTTTGTAAAATTCTGACCAATCATTTGTTTTCAAAAATCCTATAGCTATAGAAATATCTCTCATTTCATACTATCCCAAGGAGCCCATAGGAATTTAGTGAACCCTCTTCCCCTTCTTCGATCTATTTCTCTTAGTGATCTTTCATTGGTGAGATGGTTGTTTGTTTTAGAACCCATTGGTTGGGAAACATAGTTTATTATTATATCTATATATACTTGTATTTCCATTGTGATTTATATAATCACCCAAAATAATTTATCCCTATATTCTGTACACATCCTTTATCACGTGGGAGGGTGTCATTCACATACATCTCAGTTGGAGGATAGATCACTGGCCAAACTCTATTCCTATATCCTTTCTCTAGGCGGTGATAACCCAAGATTCATCGGATATTTTGTGCTTCGTAGGCCCAAGATATGTGACGATGAGTTCTTAATTCCCATGTTTCTTTGGTATGGGTTGATTTTTTCTTTCATATGTGTCTTCTCGATGAGATGTGTTGTTCATTCCCAATTGTTTTCTGGATGTGATGTGGTTGGTTTCTGAGGTGTCTTCTTGTTGGATGTTTTGTGGTTTGTGTAGACCATGTGCCTATAGGAGGAATGTGATGTGGTATGTGTGCTAGTATTCTACATGTGGGAAGTGGTTGTGAGACCCATGTATTTGTGTGTGGGTTGTGAGGTGGTAAATTTGGAAGTGGTGGGAGCCCCAGAATGTTTCCTGTTAGGGTGTGAGAATGGATAATTGAAGGGAAATTGGTGTGAGTTACAGAATTATCGATGTGAATAATATTACATTACAAAACATTCATTATTTTTTCAGTATGCAATGGTGGGTTGAGGGTGGTTAGTATACCTTCTTAGGTTTTTTTCTACTGATTTTGAAGAGGGTAATTAGTTTGATTCTTTCCCATGTGAATGGGAGACTTCAGTTTTCCAACTAAATATTCCTCTATGCTAACCCTGCATACATAAAACATCTTTTAGGATTCTAGTATTACATCGAAGACCTTGATATACATTAGTAGCTCAAATCGTGACAATCATTGTTTTTTTCTAGATTTGATTTTATTAATTACATTGGGTACTTTTGTTTTGTATCGGTTATATATTAAACACGTGTGTGGGATGGATTTTGGATTTATTATATATATATGTTGGATTTTTTTTATTGGACGAAATATATTATATCCTAATATTATTTCCTTAAAAAGGGTAATGACTCATTTTGTGAGATTTATATACACTTGGTGTTAGTCACCACCTAGGGGCATACTGTAGGTGGGGCATAGGGTTCATTTTATCTCAACCATCAAGGAAAACTCAAGTGGTGAAACATTGGATGGATGTGGTGATGACATTAAATCTCCTCAATAGATTTAATTATATGAAAATTGAGTTTCTATTCAATTACTTGAAACATTGAGTTTTTCTTATTTTTCACGCAACATCGAGTTTAAATGAAATTTGATATTTTTTAAAATATTAATATTTAATATGATAAATAGAACACAAATAATAATTCGGTTAGTATGAATATTAAAATAAATTTTTTTAAATTTATAGTTATATATTTATTATAAGTAAAATAATGGTCATTTAAATGGAGACGAGATGCTTTCTGAAAAAGTGTATTTTTTTAAAAGACTAATTAATTGAACTTTTCAAAAATAATTTACAAATAAATATTAATAAAATTAAAAAATTGAGAAATAGAAACTTTTTTTGAAATTATAATATCATTATTATATTTTAGTTAATTTTTGAATTGTTTTTGAAATGTTTCATTTTATAGTGAATCATGTAAAATACTAAATATTAATGAAAACATAATTTCTATTTAAATAATTTTATATGTAAAATTATAGCTTCGACTTCTTATAAAGTAATATTACATCAAATTTATTCATATTGATACTCTTTTGGTCATTAGAAGGATTTTTAATTTTATTATTATACAAAAAAATTGTAAACTCTTGACCATTCCCTCTTTAAAAACATGCTTTCTCATCTCATCTACATGACTAATAATAAATTATGTTTATAATTTTATCTCAATGAAATTACATAAATTGGATTAATTATTTATAATAATAATATTTATTATTATTTAATATGTCTGATATTATTTTTTACCAAAAGTAATATTGATAATATAAACAATAAATTATCGTGGTTTAGGTAAATATGGATTTACCATGGGGTTTAAGTAAGAAAATATGGGATAAAATGATCTAAAAACATTTAGAACACAAATTTTTGGGAATAATTTAATCATAATATCTCCTGGGTTCAATAATCGATTATATAGGAATAATTTGGTATGATAAAAACATTTGTATGGATGAATCTATTAAAAAAATTACAAATGTGACACTCATGTCACTTATAAAATGCCACCACTCTCCTACCTTACTCACAATATAAAACATTTTTATTTCAAACAAGACCCAAAAAATGACTTCCCATATTCCCTAATCTAGTCATATAATTCTTATTATGGTAATAAATACATCCTAGTAATGCTTTTATTCAAACCTTAAGAATATACCTGATGAATCAGTAATGTTCTTCAACTAGTACTTTTATTATTTTTCATTCCTCAACCACTATAAATTCATGATATTACATGAGGATATAATTACCATATTATATTCCATATAATAAGATTTTTTTAATAAGGCTACGACCTAAAACTATATCCAATTCCATAAAATTTGTTATCTAATCATTGTTTATGTCTGTGATCAACTACCACCTCACGAACCGATGTCATTCGTTAGTTCATTAGTACCTCTCAATATTTTCTATGTTAATAGATCCAATGTATATGAATTATATATATATCATAATTATTCAAAATTATTTATTATATAATATATTCATTTTTTATATTCCATTCAGTAGGGGATACGATAATGAATGTCCTGTGTGTGATGGACAACCACCACGCGAAGCGATATGATTTATCTTTCACTAATGCATTACACGATAGGTGATAAAGATAAAGTTAATTATTACATGTGATTTTAGTGAAATAATTATGAAATTAATGATTTTTTTATAATTATTTAAGGATAATATATCATTTTTATTTCATTCCTTTTCAATCACTTAAAGATAGTAACATCATTCAGGTACATGTGGACTATTGCCTTCGCGAAGCGATGTGGCCATATTTATATCACCACATCACATTTATGATAAAAAAAGAATATAATATTTTATTTATGATATTATTATAATTATTTTCAGGTAAATTAATACTTACCTCTTCTCTACATTGATCATTAAAAAATGAATATTGTCACTCATGCGTACAAATGGTATACCATCTCCCAAATCGTAATATACTTCTTTTATCAATACCATATTTCATGATTGGTTATTAATGTATTATTGATGTATTAATATTATAATTAGTTAATGATTATTCTCTTTTAGAAGATATAATTGTATATAATTTTCATGAATCAGATCCTTTATGATAAACCACGCATGATAAAATAATGCTTTTAACACCCAAAACAAGGGAAATATAGAAATATTATTAATGGAATTGAGATAATAAGTTATTCAATGATTATATAAGATATTATAAATCTGAATATGGTTATTCTATAGAATAGTAAGATGCATAAAACAATTATATAAGAGGTAAAAGAACATTTTTCCAAATAGAAGAATGAGGTTAGTGATTTCATCTCAATTTACATTCTTTTGAGACTTTTGTTTTATTATGTAAAAATTCACATTTAGGTTGTTTATATACTTCCACATTAACATTTATAATCAGTATATATGTTTTAATTAAAATCACTTCATCCTAGGTAAATTGACATGAAATTTTTTATGTGTTATGAGTAATTGTACAATCACACATTATGTTGAGTTTGTTAACTTTATCTTGAAAAAATCCCTTCTTTGTAATAATATTTCAATATAAATTATAATTCCTTTAAATATACATAATATACCATTATGTATAATAATACTTACTTAATCATATGAAATTATTACAAATTCTGTTCTCTTTTAATGTTATTTTATTAACTTATAAAATATTGATCAATCAACATCCTTTACTCAATACAGATATTTGATGATAAGGAAAATTATACATAAATTAAATCCATTATTCTACATATATGGAATTATTTACAAATACATAAATTTGTAGGTAACTGTTATATATATTCACTTGATTCATCGACATTTATCATGAGACAAATGAGTTTGCCAAACACTATTATTTTGTACTTATTAGTTTTAAATTGTCTTATGAAAGGACATAATATTTGATGTTTTGTTGGACAAACCAGATACGTTCACACCCGATAGTTTTAAAACATCTTTTGAATGTTTATGATCGTGGAGGTATCATGTTCCTAAGATATTATGTCCAC
This sequence comes from Viscum album, assembly GCA_963277665.1. Taxonomy (NCBI): domain Eukaryota; kingdom Viridiplantae; phylum Streptophyta; class Magnoliopsida; order Santalales; family Viscaceae; genus Viscum; species Viscum album. The sequence continues at coordinate 477,991,147 of OY728146.1, read as the reverse complement.
TAATTAAAAATTTCCTTCATTTATAACTATGTTATTATTATCAATGATATTTTTACAATAATATTATCAATGAATTATTTTCATAGTTTTTTATTAATTAAATAGATTTTTCTTTCATTAATTTACCTTTCCATATTGATTATAGATTATAAATTCATGTAGTAATTTTATTTAAATGGAATGATTGTAATGTCTTTTACAATTCAATATTGAGTATTCTTTTTTTATTTATGATATCTTTCATTGTACTTATCCCATCTAGAGAATTTTAGTGGACCACAATTTTTTATCATTTCCCAAGGATATTGAGAATAAATATTTGAATGAGTTTTTATGTATATAATTCTTTTTTTCGTGTATTATTTTTTATTCTGTACTCCAATTTTAAAATTAGTATCTTATATGTATCTAGTTCTCCAAAACTAGTTCACTTCTCATTCCTTTGGTATTTTTACCTATGTATCAATGAATTTATAAAAATGAAAGTCACCATATCTAGGATACTATGAGATTGGTCCTCATAGTTGGTATTATAGGAAACTTAATAGAAACCATAGGAATTAGATTCAGGAAACCTATATTAGGAAATATAAAACATTGGTAGGCTTTATGGATATGTATATAAGAATATCATAATTTTTTTCTATGGAAGATATTATGTGTCTTTTCCAAGAAATAAATACATTTTAGATACTACAATAGGACTTGTTTCAATAAAAAAGGCTACATAAGTTTATAACTCTAAAAATGGTGCATTGAGATTAACCCGATCAATAGCTAGGGCATGAAAACATGCCTTCATAAACATCTTGTTTGAAACTCTTGGGGGATACACATTGGGTAAGATAATATTCATTTAAAAAAATTATGATGGATTTAAAAATATTGATATCCCAAAATAAAATATTCTTTATTATGGGATTATATATGTGTATAAATTATTTAATTAAAATTTTTTATTTACCTACTTTTATGATAATACATTATGTATCATAATGATATGATATAATCTATATTATTCTCTTATTTTTAAATGGTACCTATAATAAGGAATGGTAATGACATTAATGAATGTAATTCACAAGAGTAAAAATAATTGTTAAGGCTTGATACAATTATTTAAACGGAACTATTCCCCTAATAATTATCATCATATGAGGAAACAATATCTGGGACGAAAACTATTTAGAAGAAATTATCTAATTACTATGTTTTTTAAGGGAGATAATATAATAAGGTGATGGTAGAGAAAGTGGAAGATAATGGGAAGAGGGAATGAACTATTTTCTAACTGGGGACACTTCTGAAAGGAAATAACATGGAACATTATTTAATGGAAAAAGATTTAAATTTATTTTTAGATAAAAAGACCAAAAATCAAGTGATTGTTGGAGAAAGATTTTTTTTTTTGAAATCAAATGATTCAACTATTAAGATATTGGAAAATACACAAATAAATTCCCTATCAATACATTGAATATACATCAACATAATCTAATAGATCATGATCAATCTTATAATATAACAATAGACGATGAGTAATTATTTATAATATTTTTTGTGATTAATGGCTTATGTCATTTGATTTTTTTATCAATGATATCATGGATATAATAATTATGAAATATATATGTATTTTCCTTTAGAAAAATGATTATATAGATTTAAAATTTTATGTTAAACAATATCGATGATGTTGATAACTAATATAGTGGATGGATAAAATAGATGGAATGAACTTGATTATAGGAATGATAACCCTTAATATTTTCATGATATTGGGATAATGATGTTAGAATAATGATATTATTGATATGGATATGCAAAATTAGATAGAACTAACTACCCTATGACAGAATAATAACATATCAATGTTGTTATTTCTACTATCATTTAAAGAGTTTTAAGGAACATTAAATTTGGGGAATACTTTTAATAATTGATTTTTTATTTAATTAATCTTTTATAATGAATTTTTTCAAGAGGAATTTATCGTAATTAGGGTTATTACCATGTTTCATGAAAATATGTGATAAATTAATTTCCAAATTTAGAATATAAATAAAACGATAAGCTTTATTTTTTGGTTGATTGATGGTAATTTTAGTTTTTTTAAATGCAATGTCCTTCCTTTGAAATATTTGGATCTTAATATTGTTGAAGGGCCATTAGGTGAACTAATAATTAAATTTTTTGTACTAAATAATTGATAATTTTTGTGGAGATTAATGCATTACTTCACTATATTTATATTTATCTATATTTGATAAATTTTTCTAACCATATTGGGTTGAGGAAATATTTAGAGATAAAAAAGGAATCTAATTATTTCAGAGACCTTAATTCCCATTAAAAGTTAATTTTAGTACATTATGGATAAAAAATTAATTTTTGGATACTAATTCATTAGAGAAGGTTTTGAATTGTATATCAGTCAATGAAAACCAAAAGGATGAAATTATTCCTATGAAATAAACATATATCAATATGTATTTTTCCTTATTTTTATAGAGAGTTAATCAATACCTTAATAGTGGAAAGGGGATCATGGGAAAAAATGTTTCATATTATAATCATATATGAGGGATAAAATATCCCTTTAAAGAATCAAATGTTAATGGTTTTGAGGAACATAAATATTTACTGGCCGTTCACTTGATTGTGATAAATGACTTCAATCAATCTCTACAATTATTTATTATTTTCTTATATCTCCATAATTTCACATCCCACCAATGTTCTCCAATTTTTAAAAAAAGAATTTTTTTATTCTATATGACCCATATATGTCTATTTATCTCTAATTAAATGGATATTTTATATACCATTTTTAGGATATAGACTATCTAATATTTTTATTACTATATTCCAAAATCATAATTAGTGTGATATGCTAAAATTGTTAGTAAGAAATATTTTTAATATGTGGAGGATGTTACTCCCAAAATTATAAAATAACAAAAACGTATACTATAAGATGTATGAAGTGAAACTACAATTATGTATGAAAATTCAACTCCCCAATTCACTATGATATATTTATCTTTAAAATAGTATCTTTCATTACATGTAATACCATGTTAAGCATTCATTACTTGCAACACGTGTTTTTTTCTTATGTTTCATGTAACACCATGTTTGATTAAAATTTGATTTATTATTAAATTATTAATATTTAAAATTATACTTATAACCTGGCCAACAAATTTTTGGGTATTAATATTAAAAATTAAATTCTGAAAATTACGTTTATTTATTTATATGAAATAAAAAATAATCATTTAAATGAAACTGTAAGGTTTCCTGAAATTAGTTTATTTTTTCTAAAAGACAGTTTGGTCACACTTTGCAGACATAATTGAAAAATAATTTTTAGAAATTATTAAATTTTCATCTATAAATTAAAAATATTTTTCTATCACCATATAAAACATATTTTAAGGTTATTTATTTGGATTTTTTCACAAAATGATCACTTTATGAATAATTCTTAAAAATAATGAATTTTAATTAAAAATTGCAGGTCTTTTTATATAATTTATAATGATAAGTTATATTGTCAATGGGATTTAATGTAAAATTAGTTCAATTTTATATCAATTAATCTACTTAATTCATTATAATATTTTTTTTAATTTATATTTATAAAAAAACTTCTTCAAACATCTAAACAATTTTTCTATAAAAACCCTCCTTGTCTTCACCTCTACATGATTAATTTTAAATTTAAAATCTAGAATTCTGTAAAATTAATTTAGAAAAATGGGACAAATATTTGGAATCATAATAATTTATAGATTCTAATAAGGTCAATATAATATTTTTCCAAAATGAATAGTAAAAACTGGAAAATTTAATTACCTCAATTAAGGTAAAAATGGATTTACCATTGGATGAACATAGAATATGAGGGTGAATATCACCGACCAACAAATTAAAGACAACATTTCTAGAAATAGTTCATCTTTATATATTTTATATACATAGATGGTCTATTTTATATGTTTTTTTCTTCATAAAACCATTGGTGTGATTGAATCATTTCAATAAAATTACAAGCTTGACACTTGTTTCAATAATAAAATTTATACAGATATCATATCTTCTTTAAAATACAAAACCTTATTTTTTATCCAATAAAATGCAATTTAACATCCAAAAAACCATATCTCAACCTATAATCCTTATTTTCAAAATAAATCCAACATGGGACGACTTCCATTCAAACTTAATGATTATTTCCGATGAAGAGGTAATGTTTTTCAACCAGAACTATTATTTTAATTCCAATTCCACATCCTTATGTTATTTTATAACTTCTAATATTTGATAATCATAGTATATTTAATATAATAGTTTTTTATACTAATCTAATTTCCTAATTCAGTCTCCACTTTCATTAAATGGGTTAGGAAATCACCATTCTGATGTATGGTGGACTACAACCACACAAAGCAATTCCATTGTTTTTCCACTACCACATAGAATATTATTGTATAGTGATAGATACAAAGTATATGAATGATATCTATAACACAATTATACCTATTTATTCACTGAATTGTATATATATATATATATATTTCCATTCCAATGGTCATACTTCAATATTGACCCTACGTATAACAGACTACATCCATGTGAAGCTATATTATTCATCTTACAAAAAAATTTACACTAAAGGTGATAAGGATAATGTTACTGATTATATGAAATATAAATTTCATAACTATTATATAAGTAAATTTTTTTTATTATTAAATATAACAAATAAATTTTTCTTACAATTTTACTCACTTAAATATGATAACATCGTTTGTGAATATGGGGACTACTGTCTTCAAGAAGTGTTGTGACTCTCTTTTTTTAACATCAAATCATAGTTGATATATATATATAAGTATAAAAAATGTTATTTATCATATAATTTTCATTATAGGAATATAAAATATCATTTAACCATATTTTATAACTATTATCGAACAGTCAAAACATTACAAGTGTGTACGTACGGCATACCATCTCCATGATCGTAACGTATTTCATGTATCAAAATCATCATTCATGATTAGTATTAAAATTATAATTTATATATAAATATGATATTTATTTCATGATCATTTATTTTTATTATACTACTATATAATTTGTGAATGAACTAGAACTTCTATAATGACACAAACATGTGAAAACATAGAAATTAGCACTAAAAACAATCAAGATAATGATGATTATTAACAAACCGGTGAGAAGATGATATAAAAGTATAGTACATTATTTTTATATATATTAATATGGTTCTTGTATTATGTAATTTCATTCTTAAATAAAATATTCTATAGGTTCAATCACATTCAACCAAATCTAACTTTGAGGTAAGATATTTTATCTCAATTTACATTACCTTGAGACATATTAATTATTATGAACCAATTACATTTTATGTTGTGTATATAGTTCCCCATAGACATGTAATATCATGAAAACTTCATATTTTATGTTATATCAATTTTCAATATGTATCATTTCATCTAAAGGGATTTTACAATAAAATTATCAAGCTGTAAAAGTTATCATACAATCTCAAAATAATTTTTTTATTTACAAATTTCTCTTGAAAAAATCTATTTCGTGTAATAATTTTTAATTATTAATTAAAGATCAATTAGATATCCAAATTCATATATGGATTATATGATTCTTTCTTAAACTACAAACAATTTTTACAAGTATTGTTTAATTTGAAATTTATTTCATTAAAAGTGAAATACTGACTAATCTGTATCTTTTAGTCCATAAATATATTATATTTTAAGACATACTGTTCATAAATTTAATCAATTTTTAGATATATGATGAATACAATGGAACTATAGAAATATTTGTGGCTATATTATATAATTCCCCTTAATGCATCAATATCTCACATCACATATATTATTTGTCCAACCCCTATGAGTGCTCACCAAATATTTCTTAACAATCTTATGAAATGTTTTTACAGTAAAAGTATAGTTGGCCAAACTAGATCAGTATGTACCCATTATTTTAAGCCTTATTTCTAAGGGTATTGGTATTTGAGGTAACATATACCTCGGACATGATGTACTGTAATTAATATCTTGCTTTATTACGAATTTATTTACTATTATCCAAGATATTTTCACAATGATATATATGTGAGGAGTAATTTCCTTCTTGGTTTATTGATTATGTGAAATGTTATTTTAGTTATTTACCATTCCATATTGATTATTCTTTATCTATTCGTAAAATAATTTAATTAAAATGACAGGAGGGTTGATTTTTTAATATTTAGTTATTAATTATAATGTATTGATTCATGATAGCCTCGTATGTACTTAACCCTTACAAATAATATGAACTCACCCTTATTTTTTCCCCTTCACCCGAATATAAAAAGTAAATATTTTAATGAGTTTTCATATATTCATTTTGTTTTTTATTTTTATGTATTATATTTTATTTTATAATCTAAATGTAAAATGGGTATCATATTTGTATCTAGTTCTCCAAAACTACTAAACTGATCTATCCTTTGGGTTTTTCCCTTTCTATCTAAGATAATGTAGTAAATAACTCACCATATCTGAGCTACTGATATTAGGGTTGTAAAAAGTAATAAATTTGAGACAAAAACTAATTCTTATGAGTATATAATAGGAACCTCAAAAACCGCTTGGGGTTAAAACTATAATAATAATAATCACAATAAATGTCCAAAATCATATAATTTTATTCTTAACACCAATACACAATCTACCAAATTTACCAAAAAATTTAATTTTTTTCTTTTCGAAATTGGAATATAATCCTAAGGCATTAAAATTTTTCTGCTTTGAACATGAGTATAGACAATATACCCTCAGCATTGATGTTTTGTTCTCTTCTGTTATCCAACTAGAACCCTTCTCACCTTCAGATGTAATATTTGGATATTATTTTCTGTTTATTAAGAAAATATGGGTTATACGAGAGAAAAAATAATAAAATGTGAAATCAACTCAATTATTGGACTAATATGAAATTGAATAATATTTTTAAAAATATAAATTATTAATAATAAATAGATATTTATAAATTTTATGTGACATATGTGATACCACATGTAGTTTTTTTAATATAGTGATTTTTCTCATCTATGTTATGGACAATTTTTGTTTTTCATATTCAATTGATAATCTATAGCATACATGATGATAATCATCAAAATATTTGATTTCGTTTCAAAAGATTATAAAATATTTTTTCTAGAACCAATAGAGATGATGATTTTTACATTAATATATATTTATTTTAAAAGGAATAAGAAATAACATAGTCTTGGTTACAATCATTGATGCATGTGTCTATAATTCAATGATAGTTTAGATTTTTTAACATTATTGATGAGTAACCAATGTATAAACCTTCTAAAGATGATCCACATGCATTCCTTTGATCTTGAAACATTACATATGGTACTCCATCTTCTAGAATGATATTGTAGATCATATCGAATCACTCACATGGACACTATCATGTCCCCTTCAGTGAAAAAGTGTTTTATCCAGATCCCTCTATTTTGAGGGAAATTAAAGTAGGAAGTGATAACCACTCAAACCAAAGAGAAAACCCTAGAGTTCTTCATCATTGATATAGAATATCTAAGAATGATATTGTTAAAAAACAACCATTACTAATTTTAAAAATTAAATATATATATATATATGTGTGGATATCGTTTAATATTAATTAATTTCACAATATTACGTAATAATATAATAAACCCATAACATATCCCAATCTACATAAAATATTAACTTTATTATATTATTTCATATTGTGTGACAAGGAGTGCAATGATAAATATTAATTTTATATTATAGAAAATAAATATTCATTCCCTAACTAATAGTTGGGTCATCCTTTACCACTTGGTAATTATTAATTTCTCAACGATATATGTTATTAAATATTTTTAATTAAATAAAAAAATAAAAAAATATTATGTTCAATTTCATGAAAATAATTTTTTTAATATAAATATAAATATATATATATACACATAAATAATAATTTATTTTCATATGAATAATATGAGTTAAATAAATATAAGTTTTTTCTACAACTGAACAATTACCCTCCGAAAATATATTTATATGATAATTTTCATCAATAAATTCTAAAAAACTTTTCCTACCCAGTATTGAGAATAATATTTATTCAAAATGTTTCATGTAAATAGTATCTATCTACATTCAAAAAAACCAATTGATTACACATATTTTTTCCTCTTCTTCAATGGTATTTAGCTAACATGCCAACAGTATAAGATTATGGACTATAAATATGACTAGGTATCATATGTGTATGAAGATATTATGCATTTACAATAAAAACATATGGAAACGCACACTGTAAAATAATCGATTTTTTATTATATATCTAAAATATAGTATTACACCCCTTGTATTCCAACAATATTCTTGATAAATAATTATATGATTATCATAAATAAAAAAATAATTTTACAATAACCATGTAATTTAAAACCATAGGTCAATTTCAGTCAAATAGATGAGATTTGATCATTTAAAATGGTAAAAGGGACTAATCTTTCCTCTAAATATATCATAATGACATATATTTCATGAAACATCCATTATACCAAACATCACTGTAAGAATATTTTATATAGATATAGGATAATACATTAATGTGTGTAGATAAAATATTTCATTAATAATTAAATTAATTTTTATTTTTTATTACACATACTCACTAATAAATATTACCAATAATTAAAACCCATGTTGAATTCCTACTAGAAATTCAATTTTTAAAATATTTCATCTTGAAGACTATGCTGATCGAACATCATTATTAGAAGTCTCATCCATTTATGAGTAATCTCTCATGAAAATCAATATAATAAGTGTCTTGTAATAGAATGTTATATTATAGTAGATCTATGTTTAAGTATGTCATCATCTCATTTCATGGTTACCATCATTATTGGGAATTGTGTATAGCATTTTTAATATGATAGATATTCTAGTACATTGACATATTGAAGTCAGATACATGAACAACCAATATGGGATATGGTATTTATTAAAATTATAATCAATTAATATAAATTAAACCTAATGTTTTTTGTAATTGGTTTTTGGGAACCAACTCCAACATGTAAATTGATCTTTTTTCTCATGTGAAACTGAGAATAGTTTATCACCCCATGTCTGAAGAAATTTCATGAAGAATAATTATTTTCCATGATGATATATTACATTTATTTTTTATTGACATGCGTGGGACCCAATATAAACTCTTTCAATTGTAAATATTTCTTATAACGGAATTGATTAGTCAGAAATACAAATGAATCCTTTTTCTGGGTTATTATTAAAAATCTTATTTCTAACCACAAATTTTAACTAAAAGTGTATCATTATCCACAATTTACATTATTTTTCAGAGGAAGTTAATATAATTGGAATGTGTTTAACCTCAACTCAATGCCTCCAGAATTCTTATAAAAATAAAATAAAATGACCATTATAATATAAATTTCATGATCCTAAATTTCGTGGAATGAATTATTAATTTTTTTATTTATTCTTATTTAAATAATGGAATTTTTCTATACAGTTTACTATTCCATTATAATTCTCATAAATAATTTTGAAACAGGCCTAAAAACCCGATTTTTACTCTTTGTTCTATATTATATATAATGTTTTCAAGTATCTATGTTATGTTATTTCATACCTAATGCTATATTCTTGATCCGATTTGATAATCCTTAAAAAGATAAAGATGGATACTCAATGGAAAAATATTTATAAATATCAATCAAAGTGAAATTATATTAAATGGAAATTTATTTCCATTATAAAAAATTCTTATAAAACATGGAATCATGTAGGATGTTCCTAAGAGCGCGAGGCTGAAATGAAATCTTTGTGGCTGATATTATTTTTCATATGAAATATGATTGTTTCATTCAATTTTTATATCACAATATTAATAAAAATATTTCTTATCTATTTCCATGTTTAAAATAAATACACCATTTAAAACATCATAGAATTTGTATAAATACATTCCAAAAACTAGTCATATTATGTTCTCAATGAAATAGTAATCTATTCAAACTTCTATTTCATGAGATATTGGTTTTTGGGTTTTTACATTATATAAATGTAATTATTAATAATATATTAACCAAGTTTCATTTTTTATTTAAAAAACCCTTGTTTTATATTGATTTTATTTTTTATATTTAATCCCACAACTGTTATTCACCATCCTCCAATTCAAAAACATTTGTTTTTCTACCCTTATAATGTCTACACTTAATCTAAAAAAAATTATTCACATTTGAATACTTATTAATTTTTAGGTGACCAATGTGACAAAAAACATATAAATACATAAAATTTTGATTGGTTGGTATGTGAGGATTATATAACATTAATGCAGTTTTCTGGTCTGTGCTCATATGATACAAGTTGATGTAAGAATATTATTATTTCAATATCATATCATTTTCCAATATTTACTTTCAATTATATATATTATATTAATTATTCACACACTAAACGAAATTTTTTTATTATATTTCATCTTAAATTTTAATGATTTGTTTTTATACCTCATATTATATATTGAATTATACTTCATTAATGGCATAATAACTTTTATTTTAGTAAGAATTTATCTATTACAATATTTATGATTTAATAAGTATATTATTCAAATATTATTATAAATATACTTTTCAATACAAACTCAAATATTTTATATCTTATAATGATTTTAGATATTAATAATAATTTTCATTCTGATTGATTCATATTTTCCCATTTTTAGAGTTGTAATGGGATATTTTATTGATCATTCTCATGAATTTATCTTTCTCTGCAACATAAATATTCATTATCATCAATTAATATATATTTATTTTGTAATATTTTTATTTCAACTTCATTAACATCATTATATTACATATTATCATTTTTAATACTATTTATTTTCATAGAAATAACAAGTACATTAAAAACTGATTAAATTTAATCTTATCATTTAAAAAATATGTTATCATTCTTATCATCCATATCAAGATATAATTATAATTAAATTAATTATTTTATATATAAAAAAGATTTATTATTTTTTGAAAACACTTTTCTTATGATGAATTTTAATTTTATGTCTTTTATTGAATGTATTGCTCTTATAATTTTGGATTATCTCAACAATATAAAAAAATTGTGAATTAATTTCTTAAATCAATAGTAATTACTTTCTACCTCTAAATGATTTTTCCTTTTTTAAAATATTTTTTCATATTCCCCCGTATGTATATTATTTATGATATATCCCCTCTCATTATACCATTTTCTTAATATATTAATATTATCCCATGATTTAATATCCAAAATTAAATTTTTGCTTAATTTCATGTAAATGATGACTCCATGATAGGAATAAACCATCATTGAATTTTTACTTTTATACCATAAACTATAAAAAAAGAATTTTTTTAACAAATAATTTTCCAAAAACAACCACATTGTAAATTCCATATTAATAATTATTCTTATTATAATGTATTTATTATGAAAAAAATATAATTTTGTTTACTATGGGGAACTATTATTTTGATAATATATCCACATATTAAATAGATATTAACCATGTGACGATAATTACTAATTATTAATCAAATTGTTCATATTTTTATTATATAACTCAATGATTTTTATTTCTTGTGTTTTTTTCATAACATGAATTGTGTTGGATGATTTTTTAGGCAATCCTCCATTAATGTTTATACACATGGATTATTTTTAGACCATGTGTGAAAGAAATGATAACATAAATGGGATATCTTTATTAGCTATATACGATTTCATAGAAAATATAATTTAAGAAACATTTATGGTATCCATCATTTCTCATTTTGACATTTATTGAATATATAAAATGTCTTAAATGAATGGTATCCAATTGTAAAGGCCCTCAACGCATCGATTAATTATTATATATCTAGATATAATTAAGGGATATATGTAGATCATCAGGACTATTATATTATGTAACCTTTTTTAATTTCCCACTCCACTATATTATGGGATATGGGTGGTTAACCCTACCAAATATTTTTGGGAAATGGATTCTTGTCATCATTCCATTATGTTATGGGATACATATATTTTTACTAGTCCGCTATGTTATAGTAAAATTGTTATTGGTAAATTATATTAGTTTAAGGGTAATGGTAGAATAACATACTACACTATATTAAAGGACGTGGGTTGTTATCCAAGAATACTATTTTTTGGTACATGGTTGGTTAGGCTAGTATATTATGTTATGGAAAAATATGGTTATCATATTATACTATATTATAGGAAATTAGTGGTTTTCATAGTATACTATTTAGACATTATATTTATGGGTGGGTTCAAATTATAATTTTGATATTCAATATATGACCCAGTATTACATGTTATGGTTTAAATTTATATTTCCATGTCATGATTTATATAATTTCCCTATGCATATGTCTTATACAATGATTATGTTAGTTTTATGGTTAGTCTATGTTGATATTTTTTATGATCACTGAGGTTAATTAAATTGTTATCTAGTATATATTTCCTCATAATTGGTTTTTTAACACACCCTTTATGTTGTTTATACACTTCCACTGGATTTATGATGTAGTGATATTTTTATGTGGGAATTATATATAAAGAAAAGTACTATAGAAATATTTGTTTTGTTGTTTTTTATGAAAATGAAACCTTTCCTAAAGGAAGGACTCATTTATTGAAAAGAAAACGTCCATTTAAAAAATTTTAAAAAGGTTAATATATCATTATCCCATTTTTGAAGAGGAATAAGCTCATCAGGTACCTGGTCATACAAAATAAAATTAAGCACCAATGACACCTTTAATTTAAATAACATCAGCAACTGAATTGTCCTCCCTATAAATATGTGTTATAATATCCTTCATGGAAAAGAGAGAATCCAAAACATTTGATCCAACAACTGATGAGGTTCTATGATATGTGAGACAGTCCCACCCTGATAGTATAGACAAAAAATGTAGAATCACTCTCAATATATATATTATTCCATTTTAGATTCACGGTTTTTCCACCAAAACTATAATGAAAATAATAACAACCTCAAGTGAAGATACAAAATCATAGGAACCATGGAAGAATCCATGGGCATCCCCTCTATGATTCCTAAAAATTGAACCATTTACATAAGGCCTTGGGTTGCCTCTAAAATATCAATTAGAATTAACTTTTAACTATCCAACAAGTGGTTCCGTGCATAATACTTCAAAGGATCCATATAGAGGACAAAAATTCTATGTGACACCTATCTGTTCAAGAATATCCTGATGCAAAATCGAGTTAAATCAAGAATGCTTCTTTGATGTTCTGGCATCACGCACAACAGCATGAATGGAAGATAAATACACAGAGACCGAGAAAGAGTTTCATTAATGTGTCATTTTATTATGAGAAAACAAAATAAAATGAATAAATTCAATAGATGCAGCTGGAAAAAGTTCCAGCAGTTGTAGATAAATTGCAATTGAATGCCAGCCATGTACAAATTCTCGGATAGAAGTCACAAAAGGAAAAGGGATTTAAAAGATGTCTAATATGGCATTACACATAGATGAATTAGTAACAAATATAAGAGACATTTGATTGATATCCTCCCAATGATGGTGGAAATGCACACATGATGAGAAAATAGAAATTCATCATTGATGAATTATACAATCTGTCAGAATCTTTTGGTGGGCTAATCTCCTGGACAATGCAGTCTGTGAAGGCCGAATAAAATTTTTAGGCATATCCTCCATAAACATTTAACATGTGCTGAAAAGTAAAGAATGCGTGTAAAATAATTTAGTAGAGATAATACAAGTGATATCAGGTTCTCATGACCAAAAAACCACTACATTAGAGAAAATGTAGCTACTAATAATTTTTTACAATATGTTTAAGAGGATCCCCCATATTCACAAGATGATCCTTATTTGTGGCATCTAGGTCATCATTAATGTCATCATTCATCAAAGAATCCACAAGTGGATAAACAGTCCATTTTTCCTTCCAGAAGGATAGATATGAATCCTTTGAAATGAACCATCGAGAAAGATAATCAAGTGAATAAAAAATGGATTTAATAACAGGCCAAATAATTGATTCCATATGCTTAAAAATCAATTTTTGTGTCTATTCCTAAATTTGCTTCTATTAAATTAATGTGACTCATAATTACTATTAAAAATTCTCTATATGAACAATGGATATAGTTTTCTAGTTATATAAGAGGCTTTATATCTATTAAATGATAGAACTTTTATTAAATGATAGCACTTTTATGGTTTACTTTTAGTGAGTTTTTAGGAATTATTATTTTGAAAGAGGTATTTGTGGTGAGCCTGGTTATGGTCCATATTAGAAATAGTTCATATATATGATTACATTAATAAATATATAACTAACAATACTCATATAATTTCTCTCATGAAACATTTCATTTTAGGAAGTTCCTCAAAAATGGTTCTAACTATATTCGCCTCGGAGTTTACAAAGTAATTAGTTCATGATTATATTTTATTATTTCATTTTCATTATTTATTATACCTGCTAATGACCATAAATTTAAAGTATATAATATGGGATATCCTTTTATGTAATTGTATTGACCTTTACATGAGAAGTTCTGTATTGATAAAAATATAAAATATATTTTTTATATCACTACATTGTAATTATTTTATTTTATTACTAAAATTTTCATATTTTATGTGTAATTATCAAATATTTAACTTATTGGTTTATTTTTATATTTATTATTATATTTACTAAATATTTGATTTTAATTTATTATAATAAAATTATAAACTTTTTATTTTTCCTATAAGAACCATAAGTGCAAATCCAATAAATTAATTGGCCTTATGTTTGGGTTAAAATATATTATATATGATATGGATTAGATTTTTTGTAACTGAAAAATGTTACAAATGTGATATCATTTTCTTATATTTATTAGTCATATATATCATATTTCAAATTAATATATTTTCTGATATATAAATAAATGTTCATACAAGTTAATAAAAACTATATTTTTTCAATATTCATATTCATATGTATTGCATATGAAATATTTTTATTATATATGTTATAGAACATGACATTTGAAATTTTATTTTTACACATATGGATGTTTAAAAATATACTTCCATTATTTAAAATATTTTTTTCTTCTTTCTTGAGAATAAATCTCTTGGTTCATATAAGGTAAAACATGAAGTAAAAAGGATATAGTATGAATTATGTTTTCCTAGACCAACATCCTATTTAATAAATATGGTATATCACATGCCATGATTCCTTGGTTGACCAGTTTTCAGCATGTTTTGACTCTCATAAGATAACCAGTAAAGTTATCTGGTATAAACTTTTAAGAAAGAATATGATAAACTCATAGACAAATAACGAAGTGATAATTCTGGAGAAGATATTGATAGATAAAAAAGTAGAGGATTTGCGAAACTTATTAGACCATTTTGGAAGAGAATATCTCATTTTTGGTTCTATGTTTGAAGAAAAATTCATAGGAATCAAGAAAAATATTTTCTTATAATATGTATATCCATTATCCCCACCATTGTAAGAAGATGGGTCATCATCCAATATAGAATATGGATTACTACTTAATTTATATTATAATTAATTTATGAATTTTAATTTTAAAAAAAAACGAGTGGATTATTTTAAAATAATCTTGATTACCAATTCTATTTATCACAATATTTTGTTTTCTACCTAAAGGGGGTCTATGGGGGTATTTTAATAAAAAACATGAATCCCATTTATTCATTATAAAATGTTTTAATTATTTCATAATATGCCAATTGGTCTGTTGAGTACTTATGCATATATTGTCTATCATTCCATGGTTTTACCAAATATTTTGTTCCTCCCTCTACAGAAATATTATTATCCATATTATGCCATGTATCCCTTTTTAAATGACGTTTGGATAGCTATGTTAAGAAATGGTAAATGATGTTGTTGTGTTTTGGATGGGGTTTTTAAGATCAATTAATACGTGATTATTATTCTATACTATTGGAGGAGTAGAGTATTACAATGATAAGCATATTTCCTAGGTTCACAAGTTATAATAATATTTTTACTTGGTACTATCTCATGTATAATAGAATGAGTTACCAAATTTATTCTTACAATAACTTTGAAAAATGAAATATCCCATCTCTCATAACCAAAAACCCACTTCATTATCACTAAAAATAATATATTTTATTGTTTTTTTATTTTTTTCAATTCATGTCTTTCAGGATCAACCAAAAATTAAAAAAAATTCTTTATTTTACCCCTATTTAAATTTGGAAGAATGTAAAAAAAATTAAAATTTTAATTAATGTTCCATGATAGAAACTTTTAAAGATAATTATAGTTGATTGTTTGGATGCACTGAGAGAAATATAGATATTATTTCATACCACTCCATTTTATGTGGGTATAAATCATGTTCCACTACAAACTATTCAATTTGATCACTTATTATACATTCAAATTTTTGAAATACTATGTACCTTTTAATAATAAAAACCCAAAAAATATTACATGTTTTAGTGGAGAATTTTCATAAAAAATATTATTCATGGAACCAATAATACCATGTGTATAAGAAAGGTATTTATGATGATAAAAGAACTCATATTTCTTGATTTAGGAGGAAATAGATGATATATGGTAGTAAATGTCCCTTAAAAATTAATACGTATGAGAATTATAATAATGAAATATACATTTGAATGAAAAATAATAAATTGTGGAGTAGTTTACCACACAAATATATCATGTTAATGAACATAAAAAATGAAGATACTGGATAGTTAATTAGATATGAATCATAACATACCCTTAAACTACCAATCACTAATATAGACATTACATATAATATAATCTAGATAGATTAATATATTTATTTGTAATATTGGTTTCAATTTTTTAATCGAAACATTAAAAGTGATCACCTCATCATTGGAGAAGAACAATTAGCACCAAAAGAATAGTATTTGTATTTGGAATAAGAAATACATGATTCCACTATAAAGGAATACATGAAACCCCTGAGATATAGTGAATATTTTCTTATGGTTGTATAATATCAAATATAATTTCATAATGATAAAAAGATAAAATATTACAGAGTCGATGGATATATTTTACTATCAAATCATCTTGATTTAATTTTATTCAACTAAAATTATTCTTTGATAACAAATTTAATAAATATTTTTATAAAATACCAATGGAGTAGCCCAAAAATGTTGATGAATACGTGACTTAGGAGGTTCCATGTCACATCTGTCATTTCATTTAATGATAATTTTATATTTATTTTTTATCCTATGATTTTCCTTGATTTTTCCATGGTGTTTTCGAGAAAATTGAAATTTTGGGGTCTATAGTAGGTGACTTACAGTTAACATACAGTAATGGAAAACTATGTGCCCTTTTCCAAGAAACTGTATGACCAAGATTCGTTTTTAGAATAGTTGGATTTCATGGTAGGTTCATGGTTTGAAGATCGTATGGGATAATCAGATGGCATGTACCTCTTTGAGAGTGAGGGGTTCACAGGTAATTCAAGGTTTGGAAACCCATGTGACTTGTTCGAGTCATTAAAAATTTGATTTTTACCTTTTTTTCCTCCATCAATTTTAAACCCTAAACACCCCTATTCAACCCCACTCGGTATTTTTCACACTAATTTCCACTCGCAACTCCCTTGGATCACTTGGACACGCATTTTTTTGGAAAATTTGTTGTTTTTTCTTTATATTTCATCAACTAAATCCCACATTTCTTGGTTTCTTCTTCTTTTTTAAATTTTCTATTCTTCTCTCATAGTTTTTCATATTTCTAGTGGGACATAAGACTTATTTAGGGTTGAAACATCATTATTAGGGGTAAATCATTAGTTTTTAAGTTCATTTTTCCTTTATATAGTTTTTTGGGGTGAAATTGTGGGTTTTCATGATTTTCTAAAAGTTTCTTCACATGAGGTTGGTGGTTTTATGCATAAACATTATTTGGTAAATTTGATATTCTAGAATTTCCCAATATAAAGGTATTTTCTTGAAAATGTGTTATTTCAAAGGAAATGGGTTGTGTTATATGTGTATATCAACTATACAAATTTTTTTTAATCTTAATGGTATTTGATAAAATGTGTGAATAGTGTGATGCATATATTCATATGGTTTTAGTGTGTTCGTATATTTAAAATACATTTTGATTATTTGAATAGTTATTTGTTGTGTTTGTTAATAATGATTGTCAAGTGTTTATCTGAATGTTGTTATCTCTATTATATGCGAAATAGAAATTGAGCACAAATAGAATCCTATGTGACTAGGTGGGGAGAGTATACGTGTATGCTAGTTTGATCGGCATAACCGAGGCTTAGTTATTTCTTGTAAAAATGATGATACAACTCTAACTAAACTATGATTTTTGGATGGCACTATAATTTTGGATAGATTCCTCTCTAGTGGAATGTGTATGAAAATTATGATTATTGATGTTTCAATAGAACATTTCACTAAGATATGAGGTTCCTAGTGTAGTATTTTAGTTAGTTATTTTAAGTATATTTTGTGAATTAGTTCTATTTTGTGATATCTTACATATACTCATCATATAGTGAACATGGATAGTTATTACAAAATAAAAGATTGTTTCCCATAAAAAAATTTCTAAAAAAAATATCATTTCTCCTCATAAAACACTTATTCTAAATTGTTTTATGATGTTTTGACATAAAATTTATTTTTTTGTGGCATTCAACTAGGATTTGGTTCATACCCTACATACACATTTTGGTGTATATAGACATTGTTTTTATTTTACTTGGATAATGTAATGGTTTATCGAGATGGTGTTAAGGGTTTCTCGTGGTTTTCACCTATTGGTTGTGGGGATTGGGTCTTGAGTATCATGCTCCTCTTGTTGTACAAAGGTTTTTTGGATAGTTTTTTTATTTATGTTGTATTTCTCTTTGGGTTTTTAATGTAGTAAACATGAATCTGAAATCTTATTTTCATGTGTTGTTATGGTTATTCAGTTGTGTGTTTTTTTTAATTCTATTGGTTATTTATGCTTATTAAATGGAGTGAAAACATTCCCATGATGTACTGTTACTACCAAGGAACTTTTTGCAAACCCATGGAGACCAAGAACAACCATCGTCCCATGCCACAGACCAGGTGAGGTGTCATGTTAGATAGAACCCCAACATGGGTTGTGAAAAAATGGTATTAGGGTAGGTTTTTCTATTTTGGTCTTTAAAAATAGGGAAGAGTCTAGATAGACTAGAGCACAGATTTTTGGGATTTGGGGTTCTCGTTTTGTGTAGGGTGCATTTCTAGCACACTTGATGAGAGATCTTGAGTCTCTAGAGGATATTAGGAGCTTATTTGAATTATCCTCTATGTGAGATGTGCATTATGGAGAATGATTATGGACACTATGTTGGGTGGAGTGGTCTGTTTGGTCTATTATTTTGATGGATTTTTTTGTGTTTTGACTTATTGATGAATTTTAGATTTTCATTTATTACTTATCATTTTTATATTGGTTGTATTGATATTTCTCTATATGGTAATTTCTTCTTATATCAAAATTCCCCCACAAAATGTTCTTGAGTATCCATAGGTCGAGGCAGGAGATTTGTTCCCAATAAAAATTGATTAGATACTAGTGGATGCTATGGTCCGGTTTGTCGAGGCGTTGGGATAGAGAGTGGGTACTAGTATTACTATAGTTAAAGAAGTTGAACCGTGTCCAGGTTAGGAAAAATATCTAGAGTTTTTTATGATGTAGCCTCCATATTTTCGGGAAAATATTGAGCCTTAGGAATTAGAGGAGTGTATTGAGAGTATAGAGAGCATTTTTTAATTTTTTTACTCATGAGGGTTTTAAAGTGAAATATTATTAATTTTTACTAGAAGGTCCCAGTAAGAGGTAGTGTGAAATTATTTCCCAAACTAGGTAGAATGAGCAGATATGTTGGAAATATTTCGTGAATATTTTCACCAAGTTGTACTTCCCTGAGGTTTTATCCTATTCTAGGTCTTTAGAGTTTTTAGATCATACCCAGGGAAACCAAATAGTTATTTAGTATTTCAATCACATCACAAAGCTGGTATGGTACGCAAAAAACATTGTTTCTAATGAGGAGATGAAAGATTACAGGTTTGATATGTACTTGTGACTATAGATTTATTCTCAAGTATGTTTTTTTCAAGATGAAATATTATTTTGTGGATGTTGATCTATCATTCATTGTTTTGATTTATCCCAATGGAAAGTACGGTTCCTTTGGGGTTTTGAAAATAGTGGGAAGTTTTAGTTCATCTGATAATAAGAGTATGGTTGATGAGAAGTAAAAGAAGGTATGTGGTATCTTAGGCCATCCTTCCAAACTGTTTTCATTAGTTATTTTATATGCTGGATCGGTTTTTTTCCACCAGTGTGGGATGCTAGGGCATGTGTGATCTACATGTCTAGCCCCACCCTGATCATTCCATCGCTACAGACATATGGTACACATGCAATGGTTTTGCAAGGTCACGCATACCTATCAGAGTGGTGAGGGATTTGAAGCATCCAAAAGAATGTAATCCTATTTAGAACCTTTATGCTTAATAGATTCTCAGTTTGGTGGTCAAGGGAGTAGGATTGGATCATCTTTTGGGAAGACTGCATTCAGGGTTGAACCGTAGGCTAGTTTTCAGTCCCATGCTCTAGATGAGGAAATATATATTCATTCTATGGTCCAGGGCCTAGTGGTATTGGATTAGGGTCATGTGATAGTTCGATGAACTATTTATATTCAAACATCTTATTCTATTTCATTTTTATACTGGGGACTCTATTTCATTTTTTCTACCTTCTATGTTGATGTTATAATGTTTCCAAATGATGTTATGGTGGATGCGATAGATTTTATAACACCTCTTGGTATGAAGCGAGATCAGGGTTTTTGGTATCCATATTTTTCACTTTGCATGATAGGGTACGAGATTGAATGTGATTTACTTATTTTGGATACATAACCCTTTGACGTAATCCTCATTATGAATTGTATTATGTTCTTTCAGAAACACATCAATTGCTAGAGGCATTAAAGGAGTTTCTATTGTTTCTGATGATAGTACCAATGTTATTCAAGTAAAATGGGATCCTCAATCAGGAAATTTTTTATCCCCACTTCTAGAATTGGGAAATGTAATTTTTCATTTATTATCAATCACACTAGAGGACGATGGTGGTAATTTTGAGGGTGGATTACCTCTTGGGGTTGATGATATTCCATAGTTAATTCCTGGTGGCTTTTAAATCATTCCTTCAGAGAGTGAAGTAGAGTTCGAAGTTGATTTGGATCAGGGAACACAAACAATATATCTTCCCTCATACCATATTTCCCCCACACCGTGTTTTGGAAATTAGAGATATTGTTGGATGATTTGAAATCCAAAGGATTCGTTTTCTCAAATATCCCTCCATGGACTTCAGTGGTTCTATTTATCAAAAAGTATGATGGATCACTTCGGTTATGAATTGATTATTGGAATATAAATATGGTGGACATAAAGAACAAGTTCCATTCCCCCACATTGATTACTTATTTGATCAAATTATTTGGAAAATGTGATTTTCCAAAATTTACATGTGTTATGGTTATCACTAAGTCAAATATAGAGAGATAAATGTTCCAAAAACAACTTTGTCAAGTAGTTATAGCCATTTTGAGTACCTATTAATTCCTTTCAGTTTGATGAATTCTACACCTTAATTTACGAGGCTTATGAATAGGGTGTCTACTCTGTATCTTGACACCTTCGTTGTGGTGTTCAGGGCTGATATCATTGCCTTTTTTGCATCCGAGTATGAGCATAATTGACATTTGAGGATTTTTTTGAACTCGTCAGCACCATCACATATATGAGATGTTATAAAACTTAACCATTTGGATCAGGGTGGTGATTTTTCTTGATCACATGATCTATGAGAGTGGAGTTTTAATGGATCCTGAGAAGATCTGGGTGGTGATTTCAATATAACTGTAGAATAATGTGTTTTAGATATTAAAATATCTATGCCTTTTAGGGTATTATAGGCAGTTCATTTGGAATTTATCTTGAATTGGTTCATCCATGATGGTGACCACCTAGAAAGGGGTGAAGATTGAATGGAGTTTAGAATTCCAAGCATCCTTTGAGGATTATAAGTAGTGGTTGGCCACCACCCCAATCTTTCCATTTTCCAAATATGGAATGGGCTATGTGATTTATTACAATGCCTTATGTATGTGTCTTGGGTGTGTTTTTATGTAGGATAACCATGTGGTGGTGTATGTTTCTCACTAAATTTTTCCAAATGCAAGGAATTACCAGACCCATGGTTATGAGTTGGTAGTACGGATGTCTTCTTTGAAGAAAATGAGCCATTATATTTTTTGGAAGAGGTTTTTTGTGTATTCTAATAAGAATAGCGTAGCCTACATTTTCATAGGATCTAAATCAAAGGTTTCATCGTTGGGTTACCATTAAGGATTCACCTTTTATATATTCTATACTGTAGGTAGGGGGATTGTTGTGGTGGATGATTTGAGAAGAAAAGTGTCAGTGAATGAAATGGGAGAGTCCAGTGATGATTGGATGTTGATGTGGCTTTTTTTCTTAAAATCTCGTGGAGACCATGGAACGTAGTGTAGGTCTGTTCTTGGAATGTATATAGCTGAAACATTGTATATTGGATTATATTTAGTTAGTACATCTTCTTGATGATTTTTGTAATAGTTATATCTTGTTTCAAAATAGTGGGGAGACACCTATTTATTAATCATTGTTTCTAGAGGGAGAGTCTTGTTCTTCAAGGGCATCTTTGTGGTTCCATTTCCCTTTAAATTTTTGGGGATTTAGGATAACCATCAGTATCAGTTATCCATGCATCTTGGTTAAACAAAGATATAATATGATGTTTATTGGTAGTTTTGGTGACTAGGTATGAGGTGGATGCAGCGGACTCTGTATTGTGTTTTTACACATGTCATTGGGTAAATACAAATCCCAACATGACCTCCAGTTTTCTCCACCCACTACCTATTCCTACATGGAAGTGGGATAAAATCACCATGGACATCATTTTTTTCCATCCTCATAAACATTGGGGAATTAAATCCAATTGGGTGGTTATTGACCCTTTAGCCAAATCATCCCATTTCATTCTAATTTGTGATTCAGTGAAAGTTGATGAGTTGGTCCGAATATATATATATATACGAAGTTATGATAATTCATGGTGTGTCATTGGAAATCATTTTATATAGATACCCCCATTCACCTCCATGTTATTAGGGGGCCTTAAAAAGGCGATGGGGTCACATGAAAAATTGATAATGACCTTCTGTCATCAAATGAATTTTCAGATGAAGTAGGAAAATTAGATTTTGGGGTACATTATTCTAACATGTTTCTTGGATTTATGAAGATATTGGGATAGTCATTTGGTATTTCTTGATTTTTCATATAACAAAAATTACTGATCCTCTAATTGAACTGATCATTTTGAGGACATCCATATTCGGTTCCATATTCGGTCGTGTTGGTCCCCCTATGTAGGGATGTGGTATGTGAGACCTCATTGTTAGGAATGAGAATATTTCAATAGATATCTGATAATGTCATGATCATCAAGATATGGTTGTTTATAGTACATAGTTTCCATAAATCCTATTCCTTATAGAGACATCATGATTTAGAGTTTTTCTGTGTATGATCGTGTGTTCCTACATGGGGCATCTCATTTGGGTCATAATAACTTTAGTAAATAAGGGAAGATAATTCAATGGTATGTTGGACCTTTAAAAATCACTAAGAGGGTCTATAATGTGCATAAATGTTAGAATTTTCTTCACATTGAACATAAATTAATGATGTGTTTCTTGTCTCTCAACTGAAAACATATAATCTGGATCTATCTCATGTCATTAATTAAGAAGAGTTGGAGTTGGAGGCCAATATTTATGTATTTGAGTGGTCGATAGAGATGTATATTACAAAGAAAGTGTAATTTAGGGGAATTATATTCCATTGCCCTTGGTTATTTAGGGACATGGTAAAGATACACACAAGACATAGAAGCATATGTTGTGGGTTGAGTAAGAGTATCTTTTTTTAATCTCTCATAAAGATTTTGGAGGGACATTCCGATGATGGAACTATTTCATTGTGGGAGAATTGTCACATCCATTATTTAATATTTGAGTTATTTTTATATTTATTTCTGATCCTATGTTTTTACTTGAGTTTTACATTTCATTTTGAGAAAAATGAATATTTTTAGTTGACAGTAGGTGGTGCACTATTGGCGCACAATTTGGAAAACTTTACGACCTTTCCCATGTAACAATGTGGCCATCTATCATTTTTTTGATAGAAACAAATTAATTGGATGTATCATTGTTCGGAGACTGTGTGATATAACATTGATGTATGTCCTCCTTGAAATTCTAAGGGAACATAGTTTACATATGATATATAAAACTATGTAGGAAATCCATGTGTTGTGATCGGTTCATTAAAAATTGGATTTGTATCATTTTTAGTCCCCCAATTCCTAAACCTTAACACACATTTTCCTCCTAACGCAGTATTATTCACCTGAGGAACCTCTCCTTACTCACATGGAACCCATATACATTCATTTTTGTGGCAGATTTGGTGTGGTCACTCCAAATTTCATAAAGTAAGTCCCTCACTTAGTTGTATATTCCTCTCCAATAGTGTTTCGCTTCTTCTCAATTGGTGTTGTATATTTCTAGTGGTATGGTTGAACTATTTATAGATGAATCATGATTCATAGGGTTCAATATAGAGGTTTTTAGTTTCAATCATTGCTTTATAGGGATCGATTTGGTTGTTGATATGGTTTTCCACTATTTTTTAGCATTTTCTTCACTTGAGTAGGTGGTTCAATGCATAAACATTAAATGGTAACTTTGGTATGCCTTTTTTTCTTCATGTATGTTTTCTATATATATTTTCTAAGGTGATAAATGTCTTTCGTAAAGGATTTAAGATGCACATATGTTGAAAATTTGTATTTTCGAAGGAATTGGGTTATGTTACATGTGTATTTCATATGTTCCTCCTTAATTTTCTTCTTAATGGTGTTTCATAAAATGTGTGAATGGTGTGAAGCATATTTTGATATGTTTTTATTGACTATTTGGAATTGAATGTGATATTGATTATGCAAATGGTGATTTATCATGTTTTTTATAATGATTTCCATGTTTATGTGTGAATCTTGTGATCTATGTGACATAAGAAATTAAAATTGATCATAAATGGAATCTATGCTTCTTTTGTGGGCAGACTAAGATTATTATTCTTATTGCAAAGGTTGTGCTGAGTCCTGGTTCTTTCTAGTGGGATTAATGATAAAACACTAACTAAAATATAATTGTTGTAGACCACTAGAATATTTGATAGACTCCACTCTAGTGTCTCATGCATGAGGTAGAAGATCAGTGCGGTTTATATACCATAGTTTACCAAGATACAACATTCCTAACGTCTAATTTTTTCTAGTTCCTATAAATATTTACCATTAATTAGTTCTTTTTTGTGATATCATACACACTGTCAGCATATAGTGCACTTGGCTAGTTATTCCAAAAGAAAATCAAGTTATCCATTAAAATTTATTTCTATAAAAAAATTTCTACCCTTCATCTTTATAAAACATTCATGTCAATTTGTATTATGATGTTTTGTAATGGAATCTATTTCATTGGATGTAATCCTATTGGGATTTGGACCAAATCATAAATACACCATTGGTTGTATGTACACCTTGTTATATTTTACTATGGTAAAGGTATGGTGTATAAGGATGGAAATTCGGGTTACAATTGGGTTTCTCATATAGGTGGTGGTGGTGGATTAAGGATGATTCTCCTCTTGTTTCATAGTGTTTTTTGGGATATTGCCATTAATCAGAATCCATTTTAATATTTTTGAGTTTTGTTTGAAGTTGTAAATCTTGAATATTTAAATTTTTATATCTTGTTTGGTTGTATTTATTCAGTTTTTCCTTGTTAATTTATGTGGCTTATCTATACTTATGAAAATAGGTTAAATCACTCACATGATGTATTATTGATACCAACGAACCAATTTCCATCCCGTGGGGATCAAAAATTCTCTTTGGGACATTCCCTGAGCCATGTTGTGTTTTGGGTAAGATGTAACTCGAAATTAGTCTGTGACATGTCATAAGTAATTTTGGACACCTATAAACTCTAACCAACACCCAGAAATATGTATATAATTTTGAAGGGGATGGACCTACAAAACACCAATCAGGGGAGCCTTTATAACAAATATTATGGGAAGAACATGTAAAGAATGAAAATTTTGCGGTTTATATCAATTTAACCACATTCACATACTAATCTGGAATAACAAAAAGTACTTACTATAATGTGGAATGTACAAAAAATTATCACATGGGTTATTAAATCAATTCATCAAATTTTTCCTAACATGTTTCTCATTTTTATTATATTTACTTTGAATGAATTTTTATTCCTTTTTTTATGGTAAAATTAATAAAAAATATTCAAGATCCTAACACAAACCACTAAATAAAAACTATTTTCTTCTTAATTTTCTCTAAATTATTGGTTTGACGATAAAAATTCATAGTCCGTACACATCACTGTTATGTGGTGACATTAATGTGTGAGGGATTCATAACCAATTTTATTATTTTTCAATGTTTTGATTTTATTGTTTCATTTTCATAATAACAATGATATGAAATGAATATCCATTATAATTTTACATAGTATATTGTTTAAGACATTTTTATATATTTTTTATATATGGAATTTAAAATGATTCTTTATATTGGATTTTTTGGATTTCAGGTCTATGAAACACTACAAAATTTTTTTTGTAGTCCATATATGTACTATAAAACATTTTTAAATTTTTACTGTAATTCCATAACATTATTGAGATAACCATATATGTTTTATGAGAACCATATATTTTGGGTACCTAATTTTATATGATCAAATATCATGAAATGTTTTTAATTTCTTGAAATACTTTTTTGGCTAGACAATAATTTTCGCTAGAGGCCGACAATATGAACCAGTCACTTATATTCGCTTAGAGGCCATGAATGTTATTTAAACAAACAACAACAAAACAAATTTAAGCATACCTACCTTAAATAATTATATATTTTCATTATGAATATATGTTAAATTATAAGATAATTTTTATTTCATGTTAGCTCCATTGAACTAATTTCATTATTGGTTGGATATGAGACGAATGTGACATAATTAAGGGTATGTGATAGAGGTAAATGGGCATGGGTCATTATAATCCTTTATATGTAATTTATAGAATTTTATTGAACTAATGAATAAAATAAAAATTAAATAATTAATTATATGAAATTGACTTTATTATTAATCCATATTTACTTATAAACATATCAAAATATATGGACAATAATTTTCATTCATTGAACATATTTTATTTCATTTAATCATACAGTGAATGAAAATAAAAAAATAGGGGTAGAATAATGATGATTCCATTAATTGAATTTATTATTCACTAAAGGTCCGTGATAGATAAATTTAATTTTGGTAGTATAATTTTCGATAGTGGAATTGAGTTATATTAATTTTATTAAGTGAGATTATTATTCATGTAATCTTATTCATGAGTAAAAATATTCATATTTCAACGAATATTTAAATTTTCATTTTCTAGTTCCCTTTAATTTTCATGTATGATTTATTTGGATGTTTTTTTGTCTATATTTTAGTTCCAATGGAATTCTACAGTGAAGAGTCTATTTTTTTGGAATTTGGTGGAAATATTCTAGGTGCACGATCTATGGCAGGTTAGTAGGGACAATGAGGTATCCATGAGATATGAGACTATCATCTCTAGTGATATTTTCATGGTTGGGCCTTGGTTTTTATATCTACTAAATACATTATAAAAACTAGGCTGATATTTGGTTCTTAATCAAGAAGTGATTTCTGGTATAGTTTACGGTTTTTCTTACTATGTGGAAATCCCCATGTAACTGTGGAGTTTTATTTTCAATGGATCGTAGGGAAAATGTGGAAGAAAATGGTTTTTTATCTAATAGACTATCATAAGACTCATTATTAAAATACTCAAGTCATATTTTATTGGTTTTCCTTGTAGTTCCTAGTCATGTAATCCCATATGAATGATCCCACATTTTCATGACTTTAATCATGATTTCAATTTTTCATGATTTGTTAATCACATAATGGTCCTATAATTTTCTTTGGACAATTTCATAATATCCAACTATTTATCTATCATGAATTTGTTCCATGTTCCAAGAATATTTAAATATTACATGATTTAATAGAAACTAAATGGTTATTTATGAAACTTATTCAAATGAAATTCTTCATAAAAATGTTTTTTAGTTATACCTACTAGTTTATTATTAAAATGAATTTTATAGATTTATGGTGATATCTTATAAGGAATTTTACTCCCATACTATATATACCTTAGCGAATATGTAGATTTTTTTTCATAATATAGGTAAAGGGAAGGGTTTTATAGAGCTCAAGGAATTACTTTGGTTGATTTCACATTCATGGTGGATTTGGATGGTGGTGGTGGATGGTTTTAAGGAGACTCTGATTGTTTTTTGGTTTTTCTTGGCATCCAAGATTATCATTTTGAAATATCATTTAGATATACGGGAAATATTATTTATTCACATTAAAATATGATTATTCATGTTTAAAAATTTATACATCAAATGTGTCCAATTGTATTTTAGGGTTGAATCATTCATATGTATTTTTTATTGATACCCAAGATCCAATCACAAGCATGTGGTGTTCAATTGCTCGATGTTGGCCATTTGGAATTCAGTCATTAGTGAAAATTCAGGTATATTCATGTAGGTCGATCATAAAAGCATATAAATGGATATGGTTATATTTTGGTTTATTTGTAAACTGTAGTTAAGTCCATAGGAATTAAGTGGTATGTTTTTAAGGCTTCATGGGATGTTTTCTATCATGTCAGACCTTCTGTTACCAGGGGTCAGGTTTTTTTCATCAAAATTTAGATATTTATAATTTGATTAATTAGGTGGATATTTCATAATTTTCCGATTATTTTAAAAAACAATTTAAATACTACTTATTTAGGGAATTAATTTGGATTCCAAAAGAGCATATTTTGATTTAGATGTGTATTCTTATAGTAATCCCTAGTTATCTATTTTTAATATATATTTCCACATAAATGGATTATTTTAAATATTCATGGATGGACCTAAGAAGAATATTCCATAGGCAAACCCTACAATCGACCCTAATTTAGTAGAATGTAAATCTAGAAAATTTTATTTCATGGTCATGATGGTGATGGGAACTGGGAATGGGTTCTGGATCATAATTTGTCTTTTAGAAAGTAAAGTACACTACAAATCCTTGTTGATAAAGGAACCCAATTATCTGAATATTCGGTTAAAAAATAGTATAGTTTCTCATATTTTCAAATCCCAAAATGGACACAAGATATATAGAAATTTTGGGTTTCGATCATGGAATATAAATTGAATGAGGAACTATCATGGGAATAATTAAATTCATTTTAAAATAGATATTGTTTCTCTAATATATTTCATGTGTCAGTGGATAGAGAGTTCATGACATTATATCATGGATAGAATTCTGTTATGGATTTCCATAATTTTTTTTTCAATTTGGCTGAAATATCTCTAATAAATTTCACTAATCACAACCTCAAGGATATATTTTTTAGACTGGTCTAAATCCTATTTTTTGATCGACTCTTAATTGAAATTTATTTCAATACATTTTCAAGGTAGTTGATAAATTGTCTAATGTTAAGGAAAAAATTGATATAATGGAAGGTCTTATAGAAGATTGAAAATTAATAGGGGATATTTAATGTATGTCATCTAGTTAGATTAAGATTCTCCAAAAAGGTTCATATTTTATACAAGATTTTGTGTCATAGAATTATTCTGGTAAACATCTGGTGGAATTATATTGTTGTATAATAAATTTCCATGCTAAGACAGACTATTTTTTAGTACCTATTTTATCCATACTTATGGATTGTTTAGTAATTTTATGAATTATGGAGGATAATTAACCAATGGATGTTGATTTGGATCCACCGCTATCAGATGTTCACATGTAAAGTCATATTTAGTTCAATTTAGATGATTTCAACTTCATTTAAATGTTGAAACTAGTGATGAAAAAAATATCCTAGAGGTGATAGGTTAGATGTCTTCATGAAGTAGATTTTATAATAGAATAATCATAAGAGGGACAGCTAATGTGAGAGGAATATATTTTGTTTATTCATTAATAGTTAACAAATATTTTGGACGTATACGTCCAAGACTAGCATGAGAAAATTATCATGAAGTAGATGTTCTCATGCTAGTCTTGGACGTATACGACTATTTCTACCAAGACTAGCATGAGAAAATTATCATACTAATGACCATGATTTATTTTTATTGATTTATAATCTCATGAACTGGTGACAATATCTCTTTTAAGGGAGGTTTACAATATATATTCAGATGATAAGTGCCTAAAGGAAATCTTTACTAAGAGATATATGATCCTATTTTGTATATGTTAAAAAAATTATTGTAAAATTGATTACAAAATTTCATATACACCTATAAAATGTAATTTGGTTGTTGATTCCTTGATCACTAAGATAAAAACTCAATCTATGATGGAATAAGTATAAGAATAGTCTTTGTTGAGTCTATTTTCTAATATGTGCTTTGATTTTAAAGAAGATGTTGGGAAGGTGTTAGAAGATTATACAGAATAAGTATCCTAATATGATGATTACATTCTCCTAGGATAAGTATAGTACATTTATGTTCATTATTTTAGTGAATATCTTACTAGCGGGGAGACCTTCGGTGAGTATTCTAGATCTCCTCATGGTGTGTAATGTTTTTTACATATACTAGTAATTATGATAACTCTAAAGTAGTAATTGATAGATTTTGGAAATTGATAAAATTGGTTTTTATAGAATGGCACCTAAATCACATATCATTTTTTGTAATATAGATATTTGTGGTTATAGATGAGCTTGTTGATTGTGGACTTGAAATAATTATGTTATACCTTAACGAAGATAATAGGAGAGACCTATAGACCTTCCATTTTTTATCCATTTACAATTCTAGAATTCAGGTGGGATTATATGTCCAATGTAATTAATATTTTTTATGAAACAATCGGGGAGGTAATAATAAAATTGGGTTGACCATTGATCTAATCATTAAATCATATCATTTCATACATGTTACGTATACAAGGAATGTTGATGAAATTGAGATCCTATATGTATGAGATATCCGGAAGTTCTATTGAGTACCTTTTTCTATAGTTTCTTATAGATAGTTTTTATTTACATATTATTTCTGAAATGGATAAAAAAATAATCGGTACCTAGTTTATGTTAATCATGACATACCACCCTCAAATGTATGGATAAACTGATTGACACATTCATATTTTACAGGTTATACATTGAGCATAAATTTATTTTTTCAAAATTTGATTTAAAATTCATCTATGCTTGGTTGATTAAACTAACAAAAATAATAATATGAATTGGACTAGAATTAAAAATTTTAAATAATTGCATCATCAGCCATGTAGATATTCTTTTCATTTAGAGATGTTTTTAGGGTAATATTTAGTAGGGAAGAGCCCTCTACAATACATTAAAGAATTTATTTAGATGATCTAAAAGAGGATATTGTTATATCAATGTCACCATAAGGCCTAAAAAGACTATCATTAGTAATCATAGGTGTTTGAGTTTGGTGATTGGGGTTTTCTCTAGATTTCTCCTCATTACTGACATCACTATTTGGGAATATTTTGTATGCGGGTACTCTTTATTATTATACACATATAAATCATTGTACATATTTAAAGTATGAAATTTTAGACTGAATTACTGTACCATATTTAATTCAATCATAATTTGGTCAATTTTATTAACTAATAAAATAGCAATTTCAACCTTCTCATATGATATAATGGGATAATATTTATATTTATCATGATGCCATGTTATTGAGAACCCATTAAAGTTATATATTGTTGGAATAATATGGTTCATGGAAAAAATATTCCCTTGGTTAAAATACTATTTTTGTGTAGATGGGATACCCATGAGACAAGGGGGTCGTAATCATTAATCATTTTGTAGTGGGATTTAATTTTTAAGACTGTACGTTCATGATAGATTTCTAGGGAGAAAATTTACAAATGTGTTGAAAATTTTTATTCACTTTGTATGACATATATGTTTTATTTTGAGCTTGATTTATCTCTACTGTTGTTATAAAGTATATCAAGAGGTGAGGATTAAGATATATGAATATTATAAGAAATATTAATTGATCGTAATTGATAAAATATAATTTGGAACCATGAAGTAACCATGTCATATGGATCTATCAAATCAATTGGTGTTTTATATAGTATCAGAATGGATTGTCCTACCAAGTGTGTCACCAAGATAGTAGTGTATATGGTTGAGTTTAAGTCCAAATGTTGTTATAGGGATATAATAAATATTTCTTAACAATATGGATATTTATAAGTAACTATGTGGTCTGATATTGAATGGATTGAAGGGAGCACACTGTTAGAATTTTG
Source organism: Viscum album (assembly GCA_963277665.1). Classification (NCBI taxonomy): domain Eukaryota; kingdom Viridiplantae; phylum Streptophyta; class Magnoliopsida; order Santalales; family Viscaceae; genus Viscum; species Viscum album. The sequence goes on along the minus strand of OY728146.1, from coordinate 477,958,204 downwards.
CTTGTCTAAACATTCAACCTATGAGTGTGACCTGTACGAATATAAAAAAATTGAATATCACCCCAATAACCCTAGTAAATTTTAAGATAAATCACACCTAAATAACTCTTTTCCTCTACCAATCCATTCCTTAACACTATAATAGGTATTCTCCATGGTATTTTGTAAATTATCATCCATTATAAGTGATCCTCTTCTTGGTATGATCTTATTTCCATATATTTTATACTCCTCTTTATTGGTATCTTCTTTATCAATATTCCTCTTTATATTGTTAATCTATATTGGGATTTTATGGCTTGGTCAATTATTTTGATGTGGAATTGAGAATGTTTCCTATAGCTAACTTCATGTGGGTTCCATATCTCTTAATCTCTAATTAAAATCTCTAAAGGTAACTAAATTCTCTTCATTGGATAGGAAGGTGTCTCTATATAACAGTTCTTTCTCATGGAATAAATTATATTTATTTTACATTCATTTGTTTTTTCTTTTAAATTTTATTTAATTGATATCTATGAGTGAAATTTGTAAAATTGATCTTTTTTATGAGGGTAAATTGTTTTAAAAAAGGTTATTCATTGAAAATATTTTTACGCACTACATCAGCAAGACTAATTTTTTCAGATATTGATTACACTCATCATAGTATTTCATAAATGGGTTTGTAGTTCATTGATTTTAGGAATGTTTGGTAAAAAATTTATCATTATTTTAGTTTATGTTTTTTATAAAACATAGCACTTTTTTAATCATAGGATTCTTGGATGGTGGATAGATGAATGTCTATTATGACTATGGAAAATCTAATGGTATTGGTTATGAAATCAATAGACTGTTCTCGAACATAGAATTATTTTACTCCCATTATGATTTCTTTTTTTGAGTTCTTATACTAGAAATTTATTCCCATACTAAATATCATACTTGTTCTAGGTTTTATTCATGATATTAATGTTCCTTTTTTTGTTTATTATATGATTATATTTTATATTTACTTGGTTGATTTCTTTATTTCGCTCTATTTATCTATCATGTAGATTTTTTTGTCTCAGGTTTATTTTAATATCATCTTTTTAATGGAAAAAAATGTATGTTTATGAGAAATTTTAAAAAAATAAATACTTTATAAATTTTTTTTAAATCTATAGCTAGTAGTTTCATGGTTATGAACATTGAATAAATTCATGGTGTTATATTATTTAGTTTTTTCTTCACACACTATATTTTAGATGGGGTCTAAAATGGATTATTTTTATAAAATTTATTTAAACTTAATTGTTTCATGTTGAACGATTCATTCCCTAGGTTAATGTCACATTCATTAGGGTTTTCGATGGTGGATACAAATGACTAGAAGGAAACATGGTTTTGGCCTTAGTTTTGTTTGGATTTTGGGATTACCCTTTATTATTTGTTTATGACTCATGTTTGTATACCCTTTCATACCAAAATTAGTATGATTTTATATCATTATCATGTTATAATTTAGATATTCATGTGTATGATTCTATATAAAATTATTCCCATGGTTTTTTTATGAAAACTCGATGAATATCAACAGAAAGTGGTGATTGGTAACATCCTTCGGTCCATGTGGTTGGAAATCAATGGTGACATGTCTAATCTATATGTTTTTTCATTAATAATTTTCTAATGTACCTTAATCAACTAAAAATATCCTAATATTTAATATATTATTTAAAAACAATTAGATCATATAGTTGAGAATGTTATAATGATTTAGTTCCCTAATACTACATGATTTTTCAATGTAGGAGTATAATTGTTATTTATTCCTCTTTAGTGAAGAGTGGCATGAATATTCTTGCGACTTGAGATTTGATTGTGTCATGGATTAATCAATTATTTTTAAAACATTTAAATTTGAGAGAATGAAATTAATAAAAATGCATTTCGAAAATGAGACATGATAAATTATATTTTAAAAAATATATTAGAATTTTATTTGATAGCATGTTTTTAAATGAATTAAATACATGCATCATATTTTTAATGAGGTGTAAAATATTAATGTGGGGATTAATTGATTGAGAATATATTTTAATTATAATTATTTTTTAATTAATATATTTTATTCCCATAATTAACGTATATTTTGGGTATTTATCAAATATTTAATTTATTCAAATAAATTAGTGATTTTTATAAATATTCATATAATACTTGTTTATAAATTTGTTATTCATAATGGAATCATTTGTAATATTCCTACAAAAATCATGTATTGAAATGTTTTAAATGATAATTATTTTATTTTTTTCATAAATATATTACATATTATTTGAATTTAAAATGATGTTTTGTAAAAAATTAAACACACATGATAAAATTTTCTTATATTTGATAATTTTATCATTTATATTGCATATTAATTATTTTTCTTAATAATAATGTAATTTTATTACATATAAATAAATAACAATAATCCTATAAAATTTTAATCTCATAAAGATTACATATAAACTATATTATTTTTTTATGTGATGAAGTAATATATTTTAATGTTTATTTATAAATATATTAATGTTATATAACATTTTGAACTTGATTCATATGTTTTTATCCATTTCCATAAATTTTAAATTTTTATTCTCATGTGAGTTGAATGAGGCCACAAAAATGGTTACGTGTGAATGAATTATTAAATTAAAAAATCTTATGTCGTGATATGTTTCCTTTATATAATAATGTATATATTTTTTATAAATTTTAATAAGTACAAAATTATGTTTGTGATATAATTTGATGATAAATAAGAGCCGAAATATTTTTTTAATTTATTCAGTGATAATTTTATAGATGATTTGGAAGATCGAATTGGAGAATATTTGAAGATACTTTTTTGGAAGACTGAACGTGATTCTATGATTTAGTGTAATTACATGAATTTAATATTTCCCAGTAATAATGAACAATCCACACAACTTTTATATACATGTTATATCCCCACATTATAAAATGTTTAGTTGTTAGTTAATTAATATTATGTTTCACTTATTATTTTCTTATGTAACTCATTTCTGTGATTTATTTTAATAAATGATTGTGTTCTAATTTACATTTTATTGTTCCATTCTTCATTACATTAGTACACATGATGGCGAGATGATATCATGAGGAATGCTCTTGGGGGAAGTATTAATGGTGTTTCAAAATATATACTCTTCATTTTATAATGTTTTAATTATTTTTTATTATGTTAGTTGGTGTTCCGAGGATTGATGTTTGTATTCTACATCATTCCAATGTTCCGGCTACTATTATTCTTCTAATCACTAAATAAACAACATTAACTACATTATCATAGAATACCCATTATATGATAGAGTTAGGTGGGTTGAAGGATTAAGAAACATATAATAGATCATCTATAATGATGTAAATGGATACTAGGATAGATGGTCATTAGCACTATATGATACTGAAGGATGTGAGTCATAGTGTTCTAAAGATATATCTTATGTTCACTAGGACTGACATTATTCTTTCAAAAATCCAAATTATGTCCTCTCATCCACTTAAAAAAGGCCCCCCTACTATCTTCTCCTCTTCACACCTCAAAAAAAAATTATTATGAAAAATTATCTGAAAATAAATTCCTTTATTCTCTCCATATAATCTAAATTGCATTTATTTTTCGAAAATTAACCGATAATTTAATTTTCTTACTAACCTAAAGTGGTTTTTTGATGAGGATATATCTTTTTTAAATGGGTGTTTATATTGTATTTCATATTGAACCTTCATAAAATCTTACAAATTCATGATAAAATAGTATCCTCAGTACATTGAATATATTTTTATGTTTTTATGATTATTTAATTACCTATAAACATCTCTTCTTGTCTCAAATGGGAAACAAAATCATCGGTTGTGTGTACGACGAACTACATCATCATTAACTGATGTTATTCGTTTTCCATCACATCCTTTCACAGTTTGATCTATTGATGTATTTAAAGTGAATAAATGATTATTCTAATATCAATATACCTCTGAAATAATAATATCACATCTACATTTTTACCAACCTACTGATTGGAAAATTATAACATCATCGATGTGTACGAAAAACTAATGAATCGGGAACTGATATGTTGTGTTTTTAATTTTTCTCTATATTTCATATTAATACTTATATATTAAATATATATATATATGATATTTTTACAATAAATATACTTCTGGACTTATGGTATCATAAATACCTTTTTTACATTTCATTCCATTTAGGATACGATAATGTCGCTCGTGTTTATGGAAAATTACCATTTCTCGAAGCGATGTGACTTTTTCTTCAATAAAAAATTATGTGGAAGGAAAATAGGATAAAGTTAATGAATATCATTGATATATATATATATGATTTATCAATTATTCATTAAAATTTATATCTTCTTTACATTAATTTATTTTAATCCATTTGGATAAAATGAAATAGCATGCATGGGTACGTACAATCTTCAATCTCCTAGAATTGTGTAAGTAATTTTTTATAAATAGATTTTATTTATTAATCTAAACTCACAAATAATAAACATATATTATAATTATTTTTTATATTTTTTAGAATTTAGTACCATGATTAATTTCATAGGACAAAAAATAAAAAGTCAAATCATACATGAAATACAAAGTAGTTATTACATTAAATATGATTTAACAAGAAATTGTAAAATATATGTAATAAAAGTCACAGGTAAATCTTATATCATATGATATATGTAATTAATCTTCCATATTATATTTATAATATAGTTTTATATATTATACTTGTTGTTTTGACATAGTAATTCAAGAATTAATTTTAGGTATTTTAATCATACTTTTATTTCTATTAAACACTGAACATATTCACAATAGGATTTTTTGTAGCTTGTATATATTTCCAATGAAGGTATTTTATGATGACCCATAGGAATTTTATGAATATATACATGTCCATATAAGGTTCTCTATTTCTTAGGGATTAATATTCTAATATAATTAAATTTGTAAGATATTGATGTTACAATCTCATTGCTTATCAGGGTTTTTATGATTATACATCCGATGATGAAATATTAAAATATTTCTGTCAATAAATTCATGTATTTTATTATACACTTTTTATTCAATGAAAATAAATTTATTTCGATTATTCTTCCTCCCTTTATATACTACATTCTTAAAAAGATTGTTTTTTTTAAATCCACATTATTTCCCTCTTTGGTGAGAACCCCTTATTTATTCCATGTTCTTGTTCTCTAAGAAATAATTAAAAAATGTTATTAATATTCTATAGTTACCCTATAAATAAAATTTTACCCACATTTTATTTTTCAAAAGTCTTCTATGTGGAATATTATTGTCATTTTCTACACGAGGACAGTTAGGTTTTTACTGAAAATGATGAATGAATCATTTGTTTTAACTCATACAAAATTAAAGGTATTTCCACTTATTAAAGTACTCTATGTTTCGAATTATAAATTTTATTATTACTAATATATTTTAAAAAAATATTCTTACAACAATATCACATTAATATTTTTTAATGGGTATTTTAAAAGGAATGTTATTTTTTGCAATAAATTTTACAAAAAAATTCTTTCAAAATTAGATACCATCTATAGTGATATTCATGGATGTAACATAAGATATATTTGGTATATGATACTATGATACCATAATTTCATTTTTTGTATGGTCTATATCTATGAATATAATGTTTTAATGAAACTATTTCCTTTTCATCATATTATGCTATCATAAAATGACGAAATGTTTTATGAATAATTGTTTCCAATTCCATGGGTTATACTAATACGAAATTTTCATAATATACATTTATTTTATTGGATTATAATATGATTAATTTTTTTTAATTTTTCGTTAAATTTATGCAATATGTGATGGTTTCGACCTATATCCCCCTCTAATGCATTGGGTAATTATCATTCTTATATCACCATAAAGGGTTCCCCTATATCCACCTCTAATGCATTGGGTAAATATCATTTCCATATGACCTAAAATGGTTCCCCAATGGTTATCCCTATCACGAAATATGATACACAGGAGGTTATCCCAAGCATAAAAGAGGATTCATGGGTGGTTATCCCAAGATTGAACTAGGTAAATTTTTATTTATCAGAATTATATCATTTAAAGAATCCCATTATGTATAGCCATAAAATAATTTATTATATAATTATGTAGACATGATAAATATATATCATATGAAAATATTATGATATCAGGACTCAAGTTATTTGATTTTGTATGATCCATGTTTTAAAAATCTGAATATTTATTTCATTACTCTATTTTATGATCTATGATTTTCAGGGTATGGTTTTTGAAATACTATTGTCTTGTTTGTATACCCTTATGCTCAATTAATGATGATATCTACATTGCCTTCTATTAGTAATAATCTGAGCTCACCCACCGTTATATTTCCTTTCACCATATTATGATGAAACATATTAAATATTATATTTTTAATAAGGCTACTATTTATAAAGAACTTAGTGTGAGATGATGTAGAAAACATATGTACAATCTGTTTTTGGGACTAGGTTTTCAATGACACAATACCTAAATGATTCAATCATGGAACATTTTATTTTTTATTGAATATTTTTCTATTAAGAGTTAATATTTATGTATGAGATACTTAGGTTTGTACCATTAGAATCAGAGAAAAGTATTTTTTATCATATGGATGTTAGTATAATAAATATTTAGTGATATATCTAGGGATATGTCTAAGTATTAGTCTAAGGATAATTCAATGTAATGTAAAACATCATGGAATATTCATAGAGGACAGAGTGAGTGGATTTTTAGAAATACATCACTATCAAGATACTACTAGTTGATGTTGTTGTAGCATAGATTTTCATAGTTGTATTAACATTTAAAAATATATGTTGGTCTTGGATCGAGTGTTACTCAATACAAACCGGTGATCCTTATTGTGCAATGGTTTTTTCATTCCTGTGAGATATTCATTATAAATTCAAAAATGTTTATTTTAATAATCATACTTTATTTCCGTAATGAAAACAATTGACATGTACTAAGACTATGGTTTTAAAGATTTAAAACAAGGTTTAATTATCTAGTCATACTATAAGAAATTATTCATGATTTCATGGTTCCCCACCAATATTATTGTTTCATATAATAGTTTTTCTAGTTTTTCTCGATGGTTATAACAAAAATTCCCCATGTTGACATTGAGTTTGACAAAATATTTAATGATTTTCTTGTTGTGATTCCTATTGTTAACGGTGTTTTAATAAAAAATATCATTATTATTCTAACACAAAATCCTGATCATATGAATCATGTTAAACTTAAAAATGATCAAAGGATGAAATTTTTTTTTTGTGTCCTTTATAAGCTAATTTCCACCTTCTTTTATATGTTCTATAGATCCGCTTGTTTTTTAGAAATGGAATGGTACCATTAAAAATACATTTTTCAATTTTCAATGATTAGATATTTAAAAATAATTTTTTATTGTATAATGTTTGAATAGATAAGTTGATAAATCCTAGAATATTATCATGAATATGAGTAAATAAGATGAAATTGACTCCATGGAGTGAGACTAGTTTAAAAGATTATTTTTCAATAACCATGTTCCATTTATTATTCACAAAAATGAGAATAAATTCCATTGTCTAACATAATATTATTCTAAATATGATGATACTTATGAAGAAAAAAATTAAATGGATTTATTGGTACACTTCTTATATTATCATATACACAAAATTTAAGTGTAGTCGATACTTTAGTAGATATAAACCGTGTCTCAAAATGGTGTTATCAATATGGAAAATTTGTTTCTCTGAATAAATCATATATTTTTTAAACAATTTTGAAGTCGATAATCGAGTTACATATCTTTATCTTAGGTTTGATAAGAAATGAAAGGTGAAATTTAAGGGAAACTATAAAGTCAATTGATAAATAAAGATGATATTTCCATTATGTTTTATTTTTTGAAGGAAGCATGATGGAAATTTTCTTAAGGAGAATAATAAATGATTTAATCTTGTAATGGAAGTTTATTAAGAATTTTAAATGTAATGTTATGTGAAAAAGATAGATAATTATTGAAATAGATATAATAATCCATATAATTCACCACCCACACTCCATTTATTCATGTGAAAATAGTTTGGGCATTAGGAAAAATAAATTACTTAATCCATTAGCAAATAATGATTATAATACACAAAATCATCTAAAGAAAAATGGAAATGGAAATTCTTATAAAAGTATATTGGAATAATTTATTCATTATGATAAAACCATACTTATCATTTACTCCATGGTTTGGAATTTCTTGTCTGATTTTGTGTGAAGTATACCTATTAAAATATTATTGTTTATAATTTAGGGCAAATTGATTTGATTGAAATAAATGAGCATCCCCCTCGATACAGATTATAGAATAATGAATTCACATTAGGTATTCCACTAGGGAAAGGATGAACCTAATATTATAGAAGATATGTTTTTATAATATAAGAGCTTATTTAGGTAAAAATGGATAAAATATCTTTTGGATGAATATATGTCTCCATGTAATATTATCATAAGAGTTAATGATACAATCATGGGTTTATGATATTATTTTTTAAAATATGTTCAATGCCTTATACACAAATTATATAGTCTGATGGGTTATATTTTTATTGATATTGGTGATATTTTTGAAGGAATTTATTAAAATAAAATCCCTTTGTTTTTTATGTTTTAGTGAAAAAAGTTATTGGAGGAGAAATTCCTTTAGATTTTGTGGGAATAAGATTAAAGGTATTGGTAACCTTTCAAGTTTATCTTAACATTGATGTTGACATAATTATTTTCCATTTCAAATTTTTTACATTTAATTAATATTTTTAATATATATTTGACAGAAGCTATCATGAATTTCATGAAATAACCTACAGCTTCAAAAAAAACCTCACATATATTTGACCCATAATCAAATGGTGAGAATGGTATATATCCATTAATTTGTGTATGTGAAATAATATTTATAATATGAAAACCTGATGATGTATATCCATTTTTATGTGATTATTATATGATAGTATATAACTTAATTGTGAGGGAAAATTATATTTTTACTTTACAATAATGACACATAATAGAAACAAAATGGGAGAAAATCAACAAGTAATTATTCATTAGAATCCACAAATCATCTAAAGGGAAGAAAGCTATATTAGGAGTTTATTTCCACCTTAAAATTTATAAAAATTAATCTCTATGATATAATATTTATCTATATATCATATTTATTGGATATATATTAATTACGTGGTATGGTTTCAATGATTATTACTTTCCATTGTACTAAATAAGAATTGAGTATTATCTCAATGTTTGGATGATGTCATTTCCAAAATCGTGATATGAAGTTGAGTTTCTAGAATTTGTATAGTACATATATATATAATCATATTAATATAAAAACTAACACCCTAGAGGATATACTATTTTCTTGTTTGATCGATTCAATGGAAGTTGGGATCAACACCTTCCTCGAGTTGAGATTCCTTATAATAAAAACATTCACTCCAAGAATTCATACAGGTTCTTATAAATATATATTTATAGATAAGAATATAAATATAATTTACATGGATGATTTTTGGGATAGAACTATATTAGTAATTTATTTCACTAATGATATGGTATATAGTTTGAGATGCATTCATCAACACTAAAGGGTATCACTATTTATAAAAAAAGTAACGTTGAAAATCATTGGAGTGATCATGAATTTTAAGTTAATGATTAGTTGATTTTATGATTTATACGTTAAATAATATAATGTTACTTTTTGGTAATATAAATATAATAACATGAAATAAAATTCCCTTGAAAATTATTAAATTTATCTGGATAAAAACATATCGATTGTCACTTCAACAAAACATTTCATAATTCCATGATGTGTTCCATGTATCTCAATTGAGTATGTTAATACTAAATCATATACATATAATAAAAATGGAGGTCATACCAATTTATTGTTAGAATTATTACATGGAAAAACCATTGGTGATTCACTACCGTACAAATAATGTTCTAAGAATTAAGACCACTCACGACATAAAAGTTTTGCGGTGAAACCACTTGCGTAAGGAAGAAATTTCAGACCATAAGGATATACCAAAGAATAAGTTCCCTCATATACTTTTTTGCAAATTTAAAATTCTCAAGGGACAAATTAATTTTATATGGGTTAGAATTTAATACCAACTATTTAAAAAAAATTCATTATAATTTAATTTCATTGATAGATTTGCTTACATGTAACACCGAGTTTCAAAAAATCATGAGAAAATATTATATTATTAAATAAAAATGTTTGACTTAATTATCCATTAAAATTGTGGAATTAATAGTAACATATAAATTTGATAAATTAATTATAATTTTTTAAAAAATAAAACACATCGAAAATAATTTCTTAGCTTTATCAAAGTTCTTATATTCTTCACAAAATAAATTTTCTCAAAAAATAAATAATTTTTATAATGATATAAATATTTTACTTCGATATATTATAAAATATATCTGAAGCAAGATATTAATTTATGGAATAAATGATTCATAATTATATTTGTGTAAGTTTTTGTTATTTTTATGAATAGATTATTTTTTGGATGAATGGTCAAATGTATTTGTTTCTTAATGAAAAATTACTTTTCATTTAATTAAATTGTAATATTGTTTTTTATTTTAAATAGTGTTTAAAATAACAAATATATCAATTATCATGTATTTAATCCAATTTATTTCATTTTTATCATTTTTATAAAGAATTATTATATAAAAATATGTTTATACTTTTGAAGATTTTCGCTTAGGAAAACAAAATTCTCCCCTCGTCTATGGATTTAATATTGTATAAAATTATTCCAATATATATGAATTGAATTTTTTAAAATGGAATATATACAAAAATATAGAATAAAAAATAATATATATTTAATTCAACTAAAATTTTTACCATAGTAAATAGTAAAAATAGTAAAAAATACATTACTGCGGTTATGGTAAAATATTTTTTTCAAGATGTTCAATGAAAAATATAATGGTTAAAACTGAAAAAAAATTATAATAAGAATATTGTACCCATATATCTGAATTATAACATATAAGGATCAATTATAAACTATTTTTTAGGGTTTGAGAATATAAAAAAGGTTCATACACGTTATACTTTTCCAAAATTCACATTGTCTCCTCTTCTAACATTTAATGTAAACCCCTACTCATATCCTTTAGAAACATCAAAAACAATTTATTTTGGAAAATACCTCAAATACCAGTAACATAAATCCCAAACCATGACCTAGAGCCTCTTTTTTAAGCATATATTCATCCTATAAATGATTTTGGTGCTAACCTAAAGAGGTCATCCAAAGAAGTGGTTACATTTGTAAATAAGTGTTTATAATTTTTCCTTATCAATATACATGAAATATTATTCGATAATGATAATATAATAAATTTGTATCTTATATATATATTTATTATTATTTTATAGGTTTCACTAACATTAATAAATCCTTAACTAAAAAGAGAAATGAAAATGTAAATCATGTGTCCACCAAAATATTGCATCAAGAACCAAAGAATTGTTTTCCATCACCACTTATCACAGATTGATATAATTATGGTTTTAATATATATATATATATAATTAATAAAATAAATATACCTTCATAATTATAATATAATATCTTTATTTTTAAGTCACAACATATTAGAAAACAATAATTTCTATCATGTGTATGGAGGACTACCACCTCCAAAACCGATGTGATGGGTATTTAATTTCCCTTTTACATGGATAATAATAAGTAATGATAATATTATTATATATTTTATATCCAAAATAGATATTCATATATAAATATGATATCATATGAACCCCATTGCTTAAATTATTTGGGGTACGATATTGTCACTCGTGTGAATGGCAGACTACAGCCTCATGAAGTGATGTGACTTATTCATCACTAACACATTACATAGAAGGTAGTATGAATAATTTTAATTAATATATGTGAGAGATATTATGTAAAAATTATTTTTACATTTAATATACATTATATATTTCTGTCATTTCATATGTACTAAAAATCAAAACAACTTTTATTTGTACGTATGACGAACATATTCGATGAAATATGTATTTAATTTTAACTTTTTACCTAATAATGATTACTAAAAATAAAAAATATACTAAATATATGTTATATTTATAATATTATTAATATTTTATAGATTATGTACCCAGGAACAAAATAAAATGACTCAAAATATAAAATCACAATATTGAAAAAAAACTAGGTAGTTAATATCAAAAACATTATTTTAACAAGGAATCGTTATAAAAATGGGTTATAAAATGTCGTATATAAATTTTATATCATATGATATTTATAATTATTGATTTTTATGATATTTTAAATAAAACTATAACTATTATACATGATTTTTGAACTGGTATAATGTAATTTGTGCCTTTGGGTAATCTATTTTTGACTGAATTCTATTTCTATGAGGCAAATTTAATATCTACAGCTTTTTTATTTTTTGTAGTGTATTTACTACCAAAGATCATCTTCTCTGATGTTCATTATGAAATTTTAGGGGATATAAATTTCCATATATTTTATTCATTTCAAGTGAATTATGAATCAATATATACTATTGTGGTTATATTTTATTTATAGAATATCTTTTTTTATTTGTATTATTTATGATTAGGCTTTTAGTGATGAAATATTGTGATATATCTCTCAATAAACTCTTTTTTTATACAACTCTTTTTATCTCATCAGAATAAATTTTTAAACATTCATTATACACTCTTTATTTACTGATGATTTCCAAAAATATCATATTTATTTCATTATTCGTATAAAAATATTTGTTATTTCATATCCATGTTTTCTAAAATTGTGTTTTAATTTATGTTTTTAATATAATTTTATTTGTTTAATAGAATTAGTAACCATAGTTTTACTTTTATAAGGCTATTTATAATGAATCTTCTGGTCTTTTTTTAGAACGTCTCATTTGGGTTTTACAAAATATGTGAAATGAATCAATTTTTTAATTTTTATAGAATATAAAATATTTTATTCTCCCATGACCACTGATTTTGTTAAAATTTAATTTTAATGTTTCCAATGATATCCTCTATTAAAATTTATATCTACAATATTTTCTATATTTCATGTTTTAAATAGGTTGTTTTTAAATAAATGTTTCATTCCTTAAGAAAATTTTCCATGTGAGTTATTTTCAAAATAATATTTCATCTAAGATAAAATAATTTAATATTAAATAATATTTAAAAGGGATACATCCAATGATTCTATTTTAACCAATTATTAAGATGTCTTATGTTTATTATTTAAAAATTCTTTTGAATTGTTTTCCTTTTACATTTTTTATTCTCTAATTAAATGGAAAAATAAATATGAATCATGTTTCATATTCCATGGATCATGATATGATGAAATATTTGAAAACTTATTTATTTTCACAAATTATGATATGATCACTTTTTAAAATACTTTTAGAATTGAAATTTATGGATTATTTTATTCGAGGGATTAATATATCCCTCAAATTCATTGGTAAATTAGTAATATCGTATAATCTCAAAGGTTATATTATAGGATATACCAAGACCATAAGATGGTACATGAGAGGTAATTTCATTCTTACAAGAGGTACATGTGAGTTTATCCCACACCTAAAAGAGGGCACACTTCTAGTTCCCAGAAGCCTAAAAGAGGGTACATGGGAATTTATCCTAATCCTAAAGAAGGTACAAAATTTGATATCCCAATCCATAAATGATATGAATAAAATTTTGGATACCCTTCAAATATGATTTTATGTTATTATGTATATTATATAAATATAAATCGTATTCCAATGATATGATATCATGACTCATGTTCTATGGTTCCTTTCATGATACATTTTTTTTGAACAGCCAATATCTATGTCATAACTTGACCTTCTGATCATTGAAATTCATGGTATATTTTTATAATTTTGATTATCATGTTGTCATAACCTTATTAAAATGATATGTATATATCTCTTATTAAATTATCATACTATGAATATGATCTCACCCTCTCATATGTTTCATTTCCCCAGGTCATAAAGAAAGGTTGCAGTTATGATATTTCAATGAAGGTGGATAATTATGAATATCTTCATCATATATGATGAATCCCAATTATGGACAAGTTAAATATCTATCCATCATTAAAAATTAACTATACTTAAATGATTATGTCATTTATTGTTCTCATTTGTAATTAATATTTTTCTATTAAGATGTAATCTCTATTTGTGTGATGTTTTGGTCTTTAAATGTTAGGTTATTATTTGAATATTAAAAAGCCTCACCTATGTCATTACCTTCTACGATGGAATAATTTACTACATATATTATATATTCCAGAAGTGTTACTGAGAGTTGAGAATTATTAAAAGTTCATCTATCTAATGAATATTATTTTTTTAAATATCCTTTTTTATATACAATATCACCTTGGAACATTATATAACCTATTTTGTAGCTTTTTTAAAAACTCATAGATTATGAGGGATCATAATCTTTTGGTATACTATAATTTTAATAGTTTTTGTGGAATGATATGAATGTATTGATTATAGATGTATTTTATTTAATGTTGATATAGATATACCATATGATTCTCTATAATGATTCATTTAGGAATGGAATCTATGATTTCTCATGTGGTTACATGTGGGAGTGTAATTAATTCTTATAGGGATGTGCTGATTTTAAAGGAAAATTATTTTCTTACACATCAAACCCACGTATAAAATCTTAGTTGTTGTTATTAGTTTCTATTTTTATGGAACATAAATCTTTATTTATAAATTATTCAATAATATAATAAGGCCCTAACATTATCTATTAGTCTAATGAAATCATATATCAATTTTTCTATGATACTAGTGAGATGAGGGGCTCAATTTTGACCTCTCTTGATGAGAAAATGTGCCATGAGACTATGGATTGGGCTAATGTAATTGAGGTAGAATGAATGATGTCACCAATGACAAAAAAATTTTCTCCTGATAAATATAACGAAAGAAAAGAAGATATTTATGACTCTGTAAGAACTAATGCTCACACACTTTATGAAATGCATTAATCTCTCTTTAGTAAGGGAATTCAAGAAAGCGGACATCAAGCGGTTGGGTCTGAGGTCTGGGAATGGAGGAGATGAATGCACTTTGAGAAGAAGAAAGGAGGATAAGAAAGCAACTGGATAAAAAATTAAACAAATTGTTTTTATTTTGGGCTTTGCATTGTTTTTTTTTATTTTGGGATTTGCCTTAAGTTCTCGTTTTCCCTCTTCAGTCCCTTTCTTTTACTTGATTTTAATATAAGAGGAATATCCCGTATCTTTAATGAGAAATAATATATATCAATATTTACTTAAATTCCTTATAACTAGAGTTTCAAAATTTATAGTGAGATTGAATAGTGCAATCATTTAAAACATTAAAAACATGTGTAATTTAATATAAAATTTTGAGTTGAGAAATCAACCATACAAACTATTGAAAATTACTATAACATTAAATAAACTGTTGAGTTCTAAACTAGTATAAAAAAACCTACCAAAAATATAATTATTCCTAGTTAATTAATCCAAAAAAAATGAGAAGGTTTATAAAAATATTATGTGAATCAAACCAAAACATACAAATAATATGAAAAAGTAATCCCACAATACCATACTATTTTTTCTATTTTACTCGTATAGATTTATATCATTGAAATTATTTTTTATTATATGATTTCTATGAAATCATATTTAATGGAATGAAATTGTATAAAATTTAATGGAAAAAAGTTTATTTAAATAATTATATAAAAAATCTATGTTAATCTACAAATTCTATATCAATATCAATGATAGAAATGTTCTCGAGTGTCTAAAATTATTTCAAAATATATTTATTTAATTTATATCTATTAGTTTTCTCAGATAAACAGAAATTGATAAATTTATATTATTTGTAAAATTAATAATATATATTTTATGAACTACATTAAAATCAATAAATTATTATATTAAAATAAAACTAGTTTATTTCACTATAGGGTTTTCCATTACCTGATAATATCTATGCACTATGATAAATGATAATTAAAAAATATTAATATTTATTTAATCTCGACATTAACTCAATTTTACTACACAATGAAAAATTACTAATCATATTCTCTAAATATTCCCCCAACTCTATTATCCTTGTTGCCATAAACATTTATCCATCATGGAAATTATGCCATATCTAATTTTGGGAAAACAATTATTATTTTTATATTAAAATATAGCTAAAATATATTTTATAATACATAATAAAAATTATATAAATGTGTTTTCCTTTATTTGATTTCTAAATTCTCTCCAACATATTAAATTATAAAGGATAATGTTTTAATTTTTACTATGTGTACCTAAAAAATTTTCATTAACTTTAATTTTTACCAATTGGAGTTTAACCCTCATTATAATGAACTATAATGTTATGGTCCTAGTTCTAAAATTATAACATTATGGTGTGACATAAAAATCATGTTGATGATATAAATTATCATGGAAATTTTACGATTAATAATGGAATATGTATATATATATACTTGATTAATTTTGTTAATTCATAATTAAATACCGAAAAATGAGGGATATATTCTCCACTAGAGTGTTGCAGATCGATAATGAGGAGTTATAATAGTAGTAGATTGATATTATAATTTGGCTGGAAGGATATAATTTTTTTACTAAACATTAAATTTTATTTTGTAAAATGTAATAATGGAGTAGAAAAAAGTGGAATACCTTTATAAAGGATCAATGATTTTGATTTTTTATGGGATTTTAGATGATAAGTTCTTTATATAGCAGATGTTGGGAATTGGTAAAAATAAGGGATGTGAGACTGAGCACATCAATCTAATGTGGTCACTGATTGAACGGGATAAGGAGATGAATGTGTAATAATTAGTTATAGAAAATAAATATTTGGAATCATCAATGATTGGTAAGATAATGATTGAATTTTTATGGATGGATGCTAAACTGTTGAATTTTTTGTATTGATACCATCATCCATACCATTTGGATCTATAGTCTAACTACACAACCCATGAAATATATTCCATAACATAACATATATAAATTATCATAATAAATGGTAAAATGGTAATGAATATAAGAAATGATATAATAAATGAATAAAAAATAAAAAATAAACATAAACTAAAAAAGAATTTCTATAGTGTGTTTCGAAATAAAGAAAATTCATGCCTCACGTACTAAAAAATGTAATTAAAATTCTTACGAACTTAGAATGCATATTGGGATGAATTTACATAATGAAAAAATAATTTAATTCCTTAACATAATATATAAGGGAAAAAAGGACATCATTATATGATATGTGAATAAAAAGGCCAATACACATATTATTGATCAATGAAAACATCAATAAATCTCTATTGTGTTTATTATTTTTTTGTATTATTTTCATAGTATCATATTCATTGGTAGTCATTGTGAACAATATTTTCAAAATATTTTTTCCTAGATAAATAAAAATAATTACAAGGAAAAAATGTGCAACTGGTTGACTTACAATTGAAATTAAAATGTTTAAATTTATTAATATAATTATTTTTCAACATAAAAATAATACTTTAATTATGATTTTATTTTTATTTAAGTCTGTGATAATTATTCAAAAAAAACTATAATTTACTAAACTATATAAAACATCAATGATATTTTCAAATCACATTTCATGTTAAATTTAATTAAATTGAAAAAAATATTGAAAATATTATCAAAATTTTAAAAAAATTATTATGATGTTTTAATTTCTATTTTGATTATTAAAACATAAGAAATATATTAATTTTTTAAATGATATATAATAATAATTCATCATATATATTATTATTTTTTCTTTATATCTGTTAAATTTTAATGGTGTTATCTTTATGTTTTTTTAAATAGTCTAACTACTCATTATTTTAATGATATATTAATCATCTGAAAATATTATTTCTTATTTTGCAGGTGAGTTTCTTGTATAATGATAATAAAATATTTTCTAGAAAGAAAATAGTAATATTTCATACATTTTGAATTTACCATAATGACCAACCGTGTGTGAAATAAACCTACTGTGTGAAGAAATTTAATAGACCATGATGGTCAAGTGATCGCGTTCATGTGACCACAGATACAATCAACTGACCATACATTTGATGATATAATTATAACCATGTTATAAAGTGATCAATCACTGAAGTTCATGTCACTACATTTGTATTCAAAACTGCACATTAATAACCATGTTTCCATGGGATAGGTGAGTAATATGTCTCTTTGTCTTGAACTGATCATGTGATTGTAATGTATTAAAAAATACAAAATTATTTTATATCATGAAGAATTGCTATTACTATGAGAATACATCATGTTATAGTGTGAAAAAAATAAGCATACCACATGATGAAATTATGTGACCATACAAAGAGAATAATCAACCACATAATGTAAAGAATCTATCATGAAAACTACTATAGTGAAAACACTAAGGATTCAACATTATATGAGACACAAAAAATCTACTATATGTGGAGACTATACTATTGAAAAAATAAATCAAGTGAACACAATAGAAAATGAATTTACTAGGACAAATGATCTTCCTAATATAATTATAAAAATGCTACCATTTGAAGTAACTACTATCTAATGCATCCATGCTTTTAGTGAACAACAAGTGACCACATCTATTTTATTCTTTGAGGTATTTTTATATCTCTAAAATCTAAAGTTTCCATGATTAATTTAAGAGTGTTTATAATACATTAATAAATATCCTTGAATTACTACTTCAATATGGACTTATATTTAAGAAGAAGAACCACTCATAAAAAAACTAAATTACAAATTTGGTAAATTTATGTCTATATCAAATCTATGTATAAGAAAAGCAATGTGATATATAGAGTACATACATAGAAAATTCCACAATACTCTTTTTTCAATACATCACTATTCAAACCTAACGAAATATATTCACGGACAGATATAATGACTAATGATCAACCAAATCTAGTCAGGAATATCGATATCCTCCAATATCCCAAGAGCCTTATATTTTTTTTATTTCAAATAAACCACATTTTAAGGGAAGAAGGGTACCCTGATAGACATCAGGAACATAAAACATACTTGACTAGAATATAAGAAAATAAACCGAGACTGGAAACTTGATGTGAATAGACGTATCAAATATTATCATTTTCTATCATTTAGTATTTCTGTTATAGTATTCTTTTCAATATTTGTTTATTATACTATATCTATTTAATACAAGTAGTCAATTATTTTATTAAAGATTATAGGAAACTTATTCTCATTTTCATTTCCATCTATTATCCAATAAAGTATAGTAAAATTGGTTGTGTGCATCATTTAATTATAATGTGAATTTTTTTATATAAATCGTGACCCAGGTTATGGATTAATTGATTAGTAAATAAAAACATTATAAGTGAATAATTTATATATTGAGAGGACTAGGTCTTGGAAAGAGACTAAACAAATTATATGTATCACACTCTTTGATTTCATTTTATTGTTTCCTAAAAAAACATTGTATATTTTAAAAAATATATTTAAAAACTATTAATTAATATTTAGGTGAAGAATTTTTCATATAAATGGTTCCTTATATTAGTAAATGAGTATTTACAGATAAAAGTATTTTAGTAGTTTTTTAACTAAGTTGTGAATGAAATTTCTAGAATATTTTTGAATGATCAATTTATATGATAGTACTATTTAATTTACCTATAAAATTTTATAAATTTAGAGGATTTATTTTAATAACCTCACTAATAAAAAATTTAATTCAACCCTCAATTCACCCCATATCTTGTGTCATGAACCAGGTTGATCTTCCATCCAACCCAACACCAATCCCATCCTCAATAAGGGTTGAGAGTCATTCTTAACCATCCTTGGATATAAACTTATGTTGGGATCAAATATGAACCATGTGGGATTGATTTATCCAAATATAAACTAGTGTAAATAACTAAAAATATTACGAATCTTCAAAAATTATAATTGAAAAAATACTGAAATCAAAACTACAATCGGACTAGAACCTAATAAGATCATCAGGTGACCACTAGGTCGTCACCATAAATAAATAATTCCACTCCATATACGACATAAACATGACACCGAAACATGAAAAAAAACAATCATCTATCAATGCCTACTGTCACAATTAGGGAGTGAGAATAAACAGATCAGTATTTAATTACCATTGAATCCATACATCTCCTTTCTCAAAATAGTACACAAATTTGATTTTGAAATTCATTTAATGAAAATAAGGTTTTTATCATTTGGAATAGCTAATCATATTATTCTATTATTTGTAAAAAAAATTTAAAAACCAAATTCTAGATAAAAACACAGTCAAATATGAACAAAGTTGAAGGGAAAATCATATGTAACATGACTAGAATTTTATAAAAAATAAAACAAAAATGAAAATGAAATGGTAAAATCACAAGTAGCCGCTAAAAATTAAACACATTACCAAAATACTATATAGAAAAGTAAGAATATACTGATATAAAATAATGGAAATTTCATAATATTCCTAGAAGAAAACATTTGATATACATGGGGTGGACACACATGTTGGTGTATGGTGAATATTCATAATAAATAACAAACTGTTGCTCTAAACTAGCTTCCCCCAGAGGGAAAGCCCACATGGCCTCTCAACAAATCCAGAGAAATTGATACAACTAATCAGGATCAATATGGAACTATCACTTGCAAATCTATATCACACCTAAGGATCTCATTGTAGTAGAATAAATAGTATATGGAGGTCATCACATGTGTGGAAAAAACAAATAGCACACATATTCCACTATAGATGTCTTTTCCAAACACCAACACCACCTTGGTGATAGCCCTCCCCTTGGACAGAAAACCAATAATGATCCAAATACACATACATCCATTTCATTGTTCCAAAATTTCTTATAAATTCCATGATTTTTAAAACCACTTCCCAAATTCCATATGGTTCCAAAAGATTCTTTGAATTTAAAATCCTAGCCTATTTAAAAAAATTATTTCCATAACTGAGATAAAAACAAACAACATGATCGAAAGGTTCTAAATGGTCTTCTATACAATTTAGTTACCACACCTCATTTCACTATCCCACTATGTATCTATGCATAGTCAACAATGGGAAGAGACTCTCTAAAGAACATTGGGACCTTTTTGGGATGCATACTGCATAAGACAAAATTAAAAATAAATAATTAAATCAATATCTCAATCCAAAATTGAACCAACAATAATATCCAAGACAAACCACCAAACCCAAAATTCATATAAAAACTAAAAAATCCTATTTCATTAACCACCATTTCCATACCAAATAAAAAAACATTTCCATTCCAAAATATATTTTCAATCACATGAACTGCTCTGAAATCTGATTTTAAACACTAAAACTATAATTCAAAAATAAACCATTTGTCATTTTAAAATACACTCACACCCACAAAAATATAACAAATTACAAAACCCACACAACTACTTCATAAATTAGGAAGAAATTGTCATATATAGCTAGACGACATGGTTTAGCAGACCATGTCCTGAGTAAGACCATCCACCGATAGTATCTTGAACCATATACATGGTATCCACATAGATATTTACTCTATGTAACCCCACTATATAACACCGGTTCACCTCCACTATCATTCCTCATCCACCTAACCAAAAAAAGTTGCATATCCCACTCTACCCCTAATAACTCGAGGCTTGGGATGTGTAATATTTCATGACTCTCTTCTTGTGAAAAACTCATGTGTCTGAAAAATCCTTTCTCCAATAGGCATAATTCCCTAAATTAAAAAGGGATGATCTGATACCTTTTTCATTAACTAGGTCGGGATACCATCTAACTTGACTATGACCTCGAGAAGTCCCTAGAGGTTCTCTCAATCCTCTAAAACTTGAAAATAATACCATTCATTAATGATAAACCAATTTGAAATGATTTAGAATAATATAAATTAATAAAAATAACTAATAAGAAGTACATATAATAAAAAATGAACAAAACAGTACTAAACTGCAAGTATATACAAATAGGATCATGACCAGATCTCTATATGACCTCTTGGACACCACCAACCATAAACCAGTTCACTCTATAGAAAACCTAATACTAAAAAATAGAGCAGGTCTACAAACACCAAGTTTCATAGGTATGGTGTGAGAATAAATAGCTCAGAAGGTACTAACCATAGAATCTATACATACCCTTTCATAAAATAAACCGTAGAGACTAGTTTTAGATATATTTAATGATAATAATATTTTTTCCGTTATATAGAATCTATCACATTTTCTATTATTTTTAATACCAATTTGTTTAAAAACTCTATGTTGGACTCTACATGTTCGTATCATGTTTTAATGATCCCAGATTCTTTACAATCTATAATACTTGTTCATCCTCATTAATCTGTCTCAAATCATGTGTACAGTTGGTGGGTTATTTTATGCTATAAATAATCATATGTATAGATGGTGGGTTTTGTTAATCTTTAACTAAACCAATCCATGATCTTATGTCCAATGTTTGATATTGTAAACTGTATTTTACTTTTGTATATAATTTTTAATTTTTTGAATGATTACGTTTAATTCACTCTGTGAATAATACTACTCATGTCTATATATATATATATATATATGGATATGTTTGAGGAACCATGAGTCTGCCACCGGTTCTGGTTTTTTGGAAAATGAACGAGACACCATGACTTGGGTACCCTATCCAGACACCATGACCATAACACTATAACCTATTATTGTGACCAGACACCATAACCCAAACACCATGACCAGGAACCGTGATAGAGATACTGTGACCAGACACAGTGACTGGACACTGTGACTAGACACCATGATCATAACACTTCATTTGTGCTACTGGTTCTTGACCTCAATACATCTATGCCATACTTAGTGTCTCACCACTCAAAAAAGGTTACACCATTTTGTGGTGACACCGTTTCCAAGTGACACCATTTCGAAATAGACAATGATCCATTCTTTATTCTGTTTAGTCGTTTTCAATTTAATTTCTAACGGTCATATTTGAATCTTTTAAATTCACTTACATAATTAATATTTTATTGTAGACATGTCACCTGACATTACAAGGTACGAGGAGAATAATGAATAAATCGAGTAGGCTTCATCACATGAACACCAATAATAAAAAATAAAAGTGTGTCCATGAAACATATATATGGTAGAGTTGCAGAATTGAGAGCAATCTTGTGAAAAAATGGAAACATGCAACAATATTCATATGAAGAGCACACAAAGAATTCACGAATCCAAAAGCTTGAATACCATACCTCAGAGTCAAGAACATCTTCACAATACTAACTGTATGAGGATCACTAGCCAGATCTATCTTGATTGCAAAGCATCAGACTTTTGATACTCTGCTTCTAGTAAGAGGACTCGATTCAACCATCTCCTTCATCCTAGAAGTCTAAATCTGAATAGAATAAAAGTGAGAGAACGTATAACCTTATCACATCATATTATCTTTATTGTTTACTATTTTTAGCTTTCGAGTAGTGTGTGTATGTATAGTTAGACACACACTCTCTCCTTCACTAAACTGAAGAATACAAGATATCATTCCTACCATATCTTGTTACACTTGTTTACTTCCACAGATAAGTGTGCAAGAGGTCCCTGTGTGACCTGGATGTTTATACCCATGAAAAATTAAGGAATAGTTCATGTAACCTGGATAGCCCTATGCACTGTTGTTTACCCTGATCCTGGGTGTGGATCTTGTTTATTAATATAAACTTATTAGTTGAAGAATGTCACCAAGTGGAGTGGATTAGGTATCAGATTAAGACATAACAACATGTTTTATATCCACTACGTTTTTTATTATAGTTTTACCTATTTTACTATATAATTCATAAATTTATAGATTCACATTTATATTTAATCTTGGAAAGAAGTTATACTTATTTTGACTAATTAAAATAGCATCAAAATTAATATTAATAATTGGTATTATGATTACGGTGAATTAATAAATCTTCTGAGAAGTCATTCAAATAGTCAATCATTCATAACCAGGTTACATTGATTAACTATTATGTATTTTTTTGGGTAAACATTTAGTAAAACTTTTCTAATAGTATTTTTTTGTAGATACTCAATTCACCACCATCTTCAGTAGTCTACTCCGACCAAAAATTGTTATCAGATGAGTTTTTTATTCATGTTAAGGCTCATTTTTTAAAACTGTTAAACTGTGATTTTAGTTTCTATTTAATGAACTTAAGCTTTCTATATATTCAAAATTTCTATCTCTTATAAGTTTTTTATTATGGATAATAGACTGTAATGTGATACAACAAATAGACCCCCATTCTTCAATATAACCAATTATTCCCAATGGAAAAATAAAATGCAAATTCATTTAGAAAGTATGGGTTTTGAAATTTGGTCTTCAATTATAGATGTGTATAAGATTCCTTCTACTGATTGAATCACATTTGATAACCTAGCCAAGATTTCCAAAAATAACAATTCATAATACTTTAATGATTTATATTTCCCCTAAAAAGAGATGAGGAATTTAATAGAATTTCTATATGAAAACTTCCCATGAAATTTTGGATACTTTTTCTATTTCACAAGAAGGAACTTCTAGTTTGAAATAAATGAGAATTAATACATATAATATTAAATATAATATCATTAAAATGAAACATTATGAGCCTATTTTTTACATGTATCTGAGGTTCAATGAAACTGTCAACAAAACGATTTATCTTTGAAGATAAGTCACTCCCATATAACAAATCATGCGGATTTTCAGATGCCTACCTAATATATGGAGAGGAACCTATGTCTCTATTAGAGAATCATGCGACACCAGTAGGTTACCTCTAAAAGAACTCATTCTGAAACTAATGATGTGTGGAGAGGAGCTAAAAGTTACCAAGGAAGAGGAGGATTAACCCAAAAGAAAATCTTTTGAATTGAAGTCCACCATCTCTAAACCCAAAGAAAAAGTGAAATTGCAAAACTATGTAGAATCTTCCATTAGTGAACTGTCATCACCTGACAGTTATGAGGAGATGGATCAATTATCTAGAAGGAATAAGAGATTTTATAAGAAGAATAAATTTTCTGAAAAGCCTAACATCAAAGGAATATATGTTTTAAATGGAAGTGGGAAGGAATATTTGAAAATAAGTGACAAGTTTGATGAGATAGTATGTTATCAATATAAGTGAAAGGTACATGTAAAGGCTAACTGCCCCATGTTTAAGTATAAAAAGAAATATGAGGAAAAAGATAGAAAGAATATAAAGGCAATGAAAGTAACATAGAGTGCTTTTGAAGACAGTTTAAGTGACTCATAATCTTTATGTGATGAACAAAATTACAAAGAAAACTTGTGTTTTATGAAAAACACAGTTGTGGAAACACTGGAATACTCTGTACACAATTCCTATTATTCTGGAGATGAAATTGATTTTGAGAATATGTCTAATGATGAAATTTTATATTACTATAACATGATTGAAGATCCTTGAAATGAACTAAAAGATAAATTCAATTCCTTAAAGAAATAATATGATCTTACCTCAAATATTAAATCGGAACATACTCTAGAAAGGGAGAAAAATGTTCAATTACTCCAAGAAAATAATGCACTAAAGCTATCTAATGAGTAATTTAAAATGACATTGAAAGTTTTACTAATGGTAAAGATACGATGGTTCAAATTATAGGTCAAAAGATTGCTCCTAAAAATACTACTTGTATTGTCTATCAACATGGTAAAATAAATTTTGGAAGAACTAATTTTTTTTCTAAATCTAGGATAGACAAATACAATCCTAGTTTTGGAAAACAATCAGCATGTTCTAATTATGATGCACTCTCTACTATATCAAGAATTCATGGACCAAATAGAATTTATTTTTCAATCACTTTACATAATTCTTATTGGAAACCTATGAGGCATATATGGGTTCCTAAATCACTAGCGACTAATATTACTAGGCCCAAGAGATCATGGGAACCAATGTCTATTTTTATTTTACTATTTTGTAGTAAAGTTTCATAAATAGATCCTTTAAAAGCTTATGGTACATAGACTGTGGGTGTTCAAGACACATGATAGGGGACTATTCATGATTCAATAACTTAATAAAATATGATGGGGGACATGTCACCTTTGGTGACAATGCCAAATGAAAAATCATTTTCCCATGCCAAATCAGAAAATCTAACTCAGTTTTAATTTCCAAAGTAATTTTTTTATGGAATGAGATATTCATATTAGTATTTCATAACTATGTGATGATATATTTCAAGTTAAATATAAAAATGATGCTTTCAATGTTTTTAATTATAAAAATGAATTACTGTTTTTAGCATTATGAAATGAAAATATATACTCCTTTATCATAGTTTCTTTAGACTCTCGAAATGCTTCTTATTTACGTTTATTTCACAATGAAACATGGCTTTGGCCTAAGAGACTAGGACACTGTAATATTAACTCCATTAGAAATCTAACAAGAAAAATATTAGTCAATTATCCACTGAAACGTGAGTTTCCAAATGATAAAGTGTGTAATTCTTCTCAAAATGGAAAGCAACACAAAATTACATGCAAACTAAAGAAAGAAGTCTCAACTTCTCAACCTCTCAAACTGGTTCAGATGGATTTTTGTGGACCATATAGAGTTTTTATTTTAAATGGGAAGAACATTGTTAATGTTCTTATATATAACTTTTCTAGATATACGTGGACATTATTTTTGGGTCAGAAAATTGAATCCTACTCTCACATCACAATATATACTAAAACTGTAGAAATTCATAGTGGATTTAGAATTAAATCCTTAAGAGGTGATCATAGTTGTGAGTTTGGAAATAATGATTTTGAATCCTTTTCTTCACAAAACTACAATAGTCATAATTTCCCTTCCCCTAGAACACCTCAACAAAATGGATTTTTAGAAAGAAGAAATAGAACCTTAAAAGAGATTACTTAAACCATGCTCATTGAATATAAATTACCTATTTATTTTCTACTATATCTATAAATACAACATGCAATATTATTAATAATGTATTGATTAGACCCATTCTTAAATGAACTTCATACCCATTATGGAACAATATAAAACCCAAAGTTAGTTACTTCAATGTTTTAGGTTGCAATGTATATATATTTAATACTATAGATAGTCTTGATAAATTTTCAACTAAGAGTGATGAAGGAATCTTTATAGGATATTACATCTCTAGTAAAACCTATATAATGTATAACAAAGAAACTAAATGTGTGGGAGAATCTATCCATTTTATATTTGATGAAACTGATCCACATGATCATATGACCACTCTAGGGAACCTGAAGGATAATGTTTCAAATATGGAAAAAAATTAAATATACACTAATAATCCTATAAGAGAATCTGTGAAATCTTCATGATCAATAAATTCTTTGGATTTAACTCATAATGAACCTAAACCTATTGAAGAACCTGAAATCACTAGTCCTTCTTTCTTTAGAGCTTATGAATCTAAAAAACCATCTTTTAGATGCAGTTGTAGGATATTTATATAAAAGAACTCAGACTAGATCTTCTCATAGAAATCAAGTTGAACATAAATTCTTCTTGTCACAACATGAACCTGAAAACATTAATGATGCTATCGATGAGGAATTGTAGGTGATGACTATGCAAGAATAACATAATCAATTTGAAAGGATCAATGTTTGAAAACTTGTTGAGAGACACAATGACACATTTACCATAGGCACTATGTGTGTTTTTATAAATAAAGTTGATGAGTCTGGTAACATTGTTAGAAGCAAGACTATATTGGTTACACAAGGCTATAGTCAAGAATAAGGAATTGACTATGAGGAAACCATTGCACTAGTAGCTAGATTTGAAGCCATCAGAATACTTCTTACTTATGCTGCACATTTGAATTTCAAAAAATATGAAGTGGATGTCAATAGTGAATTCTCAAATTGGTATATGGCTGAGGATGACTTTTTTGAGAAACCCCCTTATTTTACAAATCATCATTTTATAGATCATGTCAATAAATTATCAAATGATTTATGTGGTTTAAACTAAACTTGAAGAGCTTAGTATGATATATTAAGTTTTTTTTAAATTTACAATTATTTTATAAAAGGAATATATGATCCTACCCTTTTAATAAAACGAATTTCCAATGATTTTTTAATATTTAAAATTTATGTAGACGATATTATCATTGGATCTTCAAAAAATTCATTATGTATAGAATTTTCTAAAATGAGGCAATATGAATTTGAAATGAGTTTAATGGGGAACTAAAATTCATTTTTATTTTTCAAATCATTCCAAATAATGGTGGTATTTTTTTAAATGAAAGATAATCTACTATATTTCTTCAAAAACATTTTGGCTTGGATAGCACTAAAAGTAGTGACACTCCAGTGACAAATACTTATATGTTGGATCATGATTAAGATAGATAATATGTTGATCTAACTACTTATAGAGGAATGATTGGGGGAATACTCTACTTAACTGCTAGATGACCTAATATTATGTTTAGTGTAAGTATGTGTGTTCATTTTCAAGAAAACCCAAAGGAATATCATTTAAATATTGTTAAGAGAATTTTCAAAAACCTCAAGAATACACCCAATTTAGATATGTTCTATCCAAAAGGACAATCATTTGATTATGTTAGTTATTTTGATACTTTCCTCAGTGGATGAAAGTGATATATAGAAAGAACCTCTGGAAAATGTCACATTTTTGGCAAATCACTAGTATCATGGTGTAGCAAGAAACAAAACTTTTTTGCATTATCTACTGCCGAACCTTGGTACATGGCTGGTGGTAGTAGTTGTGAACAGGTTTTGTGGATGAAACACACATTACATGATTATAGATATCAATATAGGCATGTACCCATAAATTTTTACAATATAAGTGCCATTAACATCTCAAAAAATAATGTTTCACACTCCAGGACAAAACATATTGATGTATTACATCACCTTTTTAGAGACCATTATCAAAAAGATGATATAACATTGGAATTCATTAGAACTAAATATCAGCTCACTAATATGTTCACTAAACCATTAAATTCTAAATTAATAGATTACATCATATAAGAATTTTTAATGATTAATCTCAAGTAATAAGTGTACTGTTTCACAACTTGTTGTTTCACAGTTTACGGTTCTACAAGTCATTGTCTTAAGATTATTGTCTGACTCTTAGAGTTCAATAGTTTACTGCAAAAAGTAGCTGTTTAATGTTTACTTTCAAAAAGTTACTCTCTCTCAGTTACTATCTGTCACGATAATATTTCAAACAATATGGTCACACATTATTGAAGTCAAACAGTAGAGATATCACACTAAAAATAAGTTACGGTCTCACTGTGAAAATTCGTTATGGTTTCACCATGAAATTCTATTCTGTTATAACTATAATTACACATTACTGTTTTATTTACATAATATAACCCATATCTCTGAACATAATTATTTAATTCTTTTACTTTCCCGAACTTTTGATTTTGTGACGCTTTATATCCCTAAATGATAAAAAAGAAAGAAGTTTCATTCCTTTCTTCACTCGATCCTTCTTCTCTCAAACCCAAAACCTCTCTCTCTCTCTCAACCCCTCCTAGAATTCCTAAATAAAACACACATCCTATTCATCTCTTGATAAGTGAAGATCAAAGAAGAAGATGAATATAGTATCGAAGATAGTGCATGAAGTACCTTTGAATATGAACCTTGTGAATAGAGTTGTGGTTCTTGAAAAAGAAATCTTCTCCATGTGGTGGCTATCAAGTAAGTATTTAGTATTGAATGTACTAAAATATAGAGAATGTTTGGATTAGTTCATAAAAGGGGAAGGACTGATTTACCCAAATATAGTTGCTTGGTTTTATCAGTTCCTTCAATTCTCTTTTGATACATAAGATGGTTTTGTTGTTGGAAAGTGTATCAATGACCATAGATGCACATTTGAATTTAGGATATAAGCTACCTACCTAATGATACCTCATTAGAGAATTTTTGAGGACTACTATAGAGGTCCTCCTCCTCTAAGTGATATTTTTGTTTTAGAAGAATCCTTGTGAAACATGAATGGCAATAAAAATAAAAGAATAGTTATAGCTGCTGAGCTAGATGGTGAAAACAGACATTTTCTTAACATTTTCATTATCTAAATAGTTTAAGAAAAAGATTTTTTTATGCACAAGTATTAGGATGTATTTTTGATACCTATTATGAACAATGGACACATTATTAACCTATGCAAGTATGTTATAATTCATAAGTGTGAGTTGATAAAGACAACCTCAAATTCAACCTCCATGTTCTACTCAAAACTAATCTATGTTTTTCTTTATCCTAAAGGGTTGGTTGTACCAAATGAAGAAGGAATTAAGGAATATGATTTCTTTATCTCAATAGTTACAGTCAAGAGAAGAAAAATCAGATGGAATCCATAGAGAAAAACATGAGTATAGGATAATGATAGGGTTTACGAAAAGTTCAAACCGTTTGAGAATTATTTAATGCCTACAGAAATTTGTTATCCTGGTCTGGAACCCATTGAAATTGATAACTAACCATTTATATAAGATGAAGAAGAGGTTGTTGCACCTACAAGGGAAACAATCCTTGATAAGGAAGATGGTGGACTTGTTCCTCAAGTCATAATTGATAAGGAATTATATGTTCCTAACGATATTGTGGATTTAGAAGAAGAACCTGCTTCTAAAGAAGAATCTATTGATATTGAAAGGGAAAAGGATTTTCTAGAAGAGAATTTAGAGGAAGAACTTTTTTTAGAAAGATGTTGCTTCTAAGGAACACCTATAGGAACAAGCTATACTTGATATTATCCCTTCTATTAGATAAATAATTTCTTAATCATTACAATTGGCTAGAAAAGAAATGGGTGATGATTTTGGGGATGATGTTTTTGGAAATAGATCAAGGTCCTAAATCTCTTATTCTTATGGTAGATGAACCTGTTGTGGGGGAGTAGTACCCCAATCTAGTAAGTGTTGATGTGCCTAATCGATTTGGTCAATGAACTGTGAATAATTGGTATAAATTTCGTAACTCTATTGATGTAAATGATTCCCATGAAGCCTCAGTTAAAGATATAGATATGTCTATTGTGTTTCAATTGAAACCAGTATCTGTAATTGATTTTATCTTTGAAAAGGAACCTGATCATGTCTTAGCTTCCATTCTAGAACCATCATAACAAACATCTACCTTAGTAAGTTAGGATGATTTGAAATACTTTCTAGCAGCCTTATTGGCTAAAGTTGAAAATATCTTGAACACTCAATCTTTTCTTATAACCATGTTGAGTGAAAGAGATGATTCCATTGTATTAGAGAAGATAATTTGTGGATTCATCCAAAAATGCTTCATGAAATTCAAGGGTTTAGAGTTGAGAACAAACATTTAAGTGATGATGTGAATTCGTAATAGTTATGGTTGAAGCTTTGTAGTGAGTGTTGAAATCATAACCAGAATCCTTAGCTCATGATGTTAGTGATTAGATTCAAAAATACGTTTCCTCCCTGATCCAACTGTACCCATCATCCTTAGATGACAAGGTTAAAGAACAAAAAAATAAAATAGTTCAAGAAATGTGTGAGATTGTTATTGGTATCAACAAATTAACTGATGAGTATAAGGGAAGTCTCCACAAAGTTCTAAATAATCTAAATCCCCTTATTTCAGTTGGTAAAAATTCTAGTACCTCTGGATAGCCATCTCAACCCTCCTTGGATAGTGATCTTCTTAAAATGGTTGTCAAGGATGAAATTAAATCTGTGCTCAGTTTCTTTGACAAAGAGTTTCTATCTATGGTTTCATGAATAGTGATATAGTTCATGATCTGGAAAGAATTCATTACAATATTTACAATGATACATGTAAATAAATTACTAAGTAGGTGGATTTCTACTTCAATTGGATTTTCTATAAGCGTGATATGAAAAAAAATTTCAAGTTCCTTATAGAGAATATAGAAATCCCTCATTTCACTCAAGCTTTCAAAAATCTTGTTTAAAAGCTGAAGTATTTCACTCGTTTGTTGGAAATGTTCATGGAGAACTAACATGACATTGAGAAAGCGATGTAGTGTGCTGGTGAGATTATTTGTAACTTTATGAAGATATTGAGGCCTTATATTCATATGCAAATAACTGTTATTGTGGAACCTTCAACTACACCCTTTTGACCTAGTTTTCCTCCTTCCTCATCCAAATCCTTTGCCTCTACTTCTATGTTTTTCTCTCAGGCTCGGAGTCATATTAGACATGTTATCCTTGACCAACAATTACCTCAGTCTTCTTCAAAAACTACCTTGGATCGATCTATTTTTGAATGTGTCCCTCTACATTCTATATCAGTTTGATCTTTTCCTTCTCCAACTTCTACCTCAGCTCCTTTGGATTATACTGATGTTGCTTCTAATGGCTGAGAAAAGACAGCTACTACTGAAGAATAGTGAACACCATTTTTGATAGGTTTATTTTTGTATTTTTGTTGTCTATTGTATATAATTACACATCATTATCCATTTAGTGCAATGTTTACTTTTCTTATCAATTATCTTATATATACATTTGTACACATTTTGATAATCCCCAAAGGGGAGAGACATGAACTCATGCACTTTAACTGCACACTAAGGGAGAGACACATCCACTAAGAAAAGATTTCTCACTCACATGATTTTTGATCATCAAAATAAGGGATATTTTTGGACTCCTCATGTGTTAATCATGTTTTAATGATCACTAATCCTATACATTCTATAAAGCTTGTTAATAATATTTAATCTATCTCAGATCATGTGTACATATTATTGGTTTCTTTATGCTTTAAATTATCATGGGTATAGATGGTTATTTTATTTAATCTTTAAAAAATCCTATCCAAGATCTTAAGTGCTATGATTGATTATTTTAAAGTATATTTAACTTTTTTATATAATGATTTCTTTTATGAATGATTTAGTCTAATTCACAGTGTGAATATTACTTCTCAAATCTATATATAGAAATATGACTACGTCTGAGGAAAAGTGAATCTGCAACCGATTGTGTTTTTCTAGAAAAGACACATACACCGTGACCCAAATACTATGACCAGACACTGGGACCCAGACACTATGACCAGATACCGTGACTATACATAGTGACCCAAACACTGTGACAAGACATCATGACCATGATATAGTGACCAGACATCGTGACTAGACATTGTGATCCTAACACCGCATTTGTGCTACCAGTTCCTGATCTCTATACAAAAATGCCATCATGACTTTATCACCTCTCAAAGATGGAAACACCATTTCTTGGTGACACTATTTTTAAGTGAAACCATTTCCAGACAGACTATGACACCATTCATAAATTTGTTTTGTTGTTTTTAATTTTATTTCTAACATTAATATTTGCGTCTTTTAAATGCACTGACATAATTAAAATTTCATTGTAGATATGTCACCTAATAGTACGAGGTACAAGGTTCGGAATACATGAATGCAATCAGCTTCAGCACATGCACTCCATGAATACAATGAAAGGCTTGTCCTGGAATCATATATGTGGTAGAGAAACAGAAGATATAGAATTCTAGAGAAATGAATGGACACATACAAAAAGATACATATGAAGAACACATGAAGCATTCACGAATCTAAAATATAGAATACCATAGATCAGAGTCAAGATAATCTTCACAATACCTACTACATGAAGAACGTGAGTTAGATCTAACTCGAAACTAGAGCATCAGAATATCTATACTCTATTTCTCACAAGTGTCCTAGATTCTTACATCTACTTCAACCTAGAAGTCCAGAAATGCATAGAATAACACTCAGACAACTTCTAACCTTATCTCATCATCTTTACTCAGTTGTGTTTTGATTTTAGATATCAGGTAGTGTGTGTGAAATAATAAAAACACACATTGTCTCTTGCACTAAACTTAAGGATACAAGATATCCTTCACATTGTATCTTTTTACACTTCTTTACTCCAACAGATAAGTGTGGAAGAGGTCCTTTTGTGACTTGGTAGTTTATACCCATAAAAACTGTGGAAGAGGTTGTGTGACCAGGACAGTCCAGTGAACTATTGTTTTCCTTGATCCAGGGTGTGGATCATGTTTATTAATATAAACAATTTGGTTGTAGGTGATCACTAAGTTGAGTGGATTATGTCTCGGCTTGAGACTGAACCACTAATTTAATATCTGCTGTGTTGTTTAATTTAGTTTTTTTGTATTACTATGTAATTCACAAATCATTATGTTCATATTGATATTTAATATTTGGAAGAATTTATAATTGTTTTTACTTATTATAATAGGTTAAAAGTAATATTAATAACAAATAATTAGATTACTGATAATTAATCAATATTTTGATAATTTAGTCAAATAATAAAACCTTCATAACTGTATTACTTTAATTAAATGGGACATATTTTTATTTGTGGATCCTTTTAGGAAAACATTTCAAAAAAAATTATGATAGATACTAAATCCCCCCTATTCAGTACTCTACTTTGACTAAATATATAGATATATAAACACAATCTATGTAGATCATATAGGAAGATAAAATACATCCTCAATAAGGTATAACAAATAAATTAATTACAAAATATAAACTCTATAAACACCAAAATAAAAAACTGATAAACATGTAATCAAAATGATATATATAAAATAAATAGAATACATATATGTATTCCTGGGAATTTCTTGAACATATACATAGTAATACCATAGATGTAATTGGTTCGTACTCACCTTCCACCATATGGTTAATCTTCATAGTTGTAATGTCCTGGATCCGAGTGCCACCTAAAAGTGCCATGATCCCAATTGGTCACATAACCTCAAAAAAATTTACATAAATTCTAGAGGCTAAAAACTAGAAGCATGGGATAATGTAAGACAATAGAGATACTATTCCCTCATTAGAAGTGTATACACACTAGAATCTATATATTAAACCAAAGCGAAAGTAGTAATACCACAAATGTAAACTGCAGAAGAATAAATGTAAATCCTAAAGAAGCCATAATATATATATATATTATGTAAGGAATATGTATCAAAGAAAAAATACAAAAAATCAAAAAGTTGGAAAACAATACAGAAACCTATGTAAAAATGAAACAAGTATACTTCAGAAGCATCGCAAGCCTCATCTTAGTCTCATTCTCTCCAGATCCAGCAACAATCAATTACCTAATGAAGAAGGGTGCTTTCCATTCTCTATAACTAAGTACATTTAACAAAATTGGGTCCAAACATGACCCAAAAATAGTGTGAGATGAATCACAGTAGGTGACCACCAAAATATCTATGCCTAAATATCAGTGAAAATATATTGCAAGTAATATAAAAATATGAAACAATAAACTACTAGGTACTCAATAATAAATAATTATACAGTTTTCAATTACATTCATTTAAATTTATTATTCAATCCGTTGAATCAAGAAAACCATTGGATCTATACTATGCTTTGTATCTCTTATGTTCATAACAAAATAGATGTCTTAGGAGACCATCTAAACAATCAAGTAATACTGAGTCCAAGCTTGTACTTTGGATTTGCAGACTCCTCACAATCATTCAATTAGTCACAAACGACCATCTAGGTATGATCTCATAGTCTAACCCGTTTGGTATAACATAGCAAAAATTCATTAAATTTTTACCCTCTCTGAAGTTCTCATGGTGTAACCCCTTTGGATCTATATACTATATATCCATTAAAAATGACCACCTGGGCAGCTCTCACGGTCAAGACCCCTTAGTCAACATAACATCAATAAATTATATATTACCACCTAGATGGCTCTAATGGTCAGTACCCCCTGGGTTAACATAGCATAATAAATTATAAATTAACACCTAAGAAAATCATATAAACCAAGCCTCTCATCGTCCTCGTAAATAATATGGAAGTCCCATCGGTATTCCTTATCCAAGGCTCTCATAGAACATTTAAAAAATCGCACGCATTCCATATCAAAGAATTTCAGGTAATCTAAAACAACTACATGGATGAAATTTTCAACAAAGGTCACATTCATTTCATATAAAAAACAACTCCATCCAAATAAGACAATGTAGGGAAAAAAAGGAATGCCTAATAGGAATCCTAGACCAAAGGACCATAAAAATAAACAAGGGAAATGCATCCATATGGTGTCCCCTAAACAAGGTATATAACTTTAGGAATATGAATCTACCGTTTATCAATATCATAAACAACAATGTTTAATGAACATTGTTTAATTCACGGAAATGCAATAACCCAAACATGTATAAGTGGAACATTTAGTATATATAATCCAATGACGAACAAAGAAAGGAACAAACAACCTACCTCAATGTCGTATGATCGATATACATGAATGTTAGCCCTTGAATCGACCTATATCGGTATAGATCTACAAAAAATAAAAAACTCCCAACCTTGAAAAAATCATAAGAGATTATGAATTAGGATGAATGGATCTATTGGTTTTGAGAAATCATAAGAGGGATTCCAATGCACCTGACAATGTCTCAATCGGATATCAGATGGTTAATCGGTAGGGGTTCAGAGTTTTCCAACCTTTATATAGCACTCTTCTATGAAACACAGGGAGAAGAAGGTGTTTCCATTCATGTAATGCATCCCTACTCTGATATATCCAATAAACAATAAAATTACATGGCATGTTCAGTAGCAGTACACATCCTGTATTAGCCTCAACCGGCCCCCGACATAATCAGGTCGTCCAGGTCATCACATGGCCATTTACTCCTCCATTACAGGGTCAGTACATGGTTGTGCGTGACTAATGGGTACACAACATGTACATGGAACTACAAAGAGTGTACTCAAAAATCCTCATCTATTCATATTTCCTAAAAAACCCTGAAAAAAAGATCTTTTCCAAAAATGAAGATTTTAGTTCTCATAAGCTTCCCCTTTAAATAAATTTTTCCAAAATTTTCCTTCCATGGGTTGTTAAGAATAACATGTGAACAAATTAATCCTCTATGATCACACATCATCCTCCATCTCATATGTCTCATTCTACCCTCACTCATGCTCCCATTACACCCAAACCAAAGGAAAAGACCCACCATGGAGAACCTTCATGTTATGATCCACAATCTGAATAGGGTGCACCTCGAAGGAGGTTTCCACCTCAAACATGGCCTCTTTAGGTTAAAATACGTTATATGAGTATGAAAAGTAATGTCATAGTTGAGAAACATGAAATAGGTCATTCATAGATCGTTACTTTAGAGGTAACTGCAACCGATAGGAAATCAGCATGAATCCATCTAAAACCTCAAATGGCCCAATGTATCTTAGTGAATACTACCTTGGTCTCCTAATCCTCCTATGTCCCAACCTTGTTGTGACAAGTAAGAAGACCTGATCTCTGACCTCGAACTCCAATGTCCTTCTTTGTCGATCAAAATAATATTTCTAGTGAGACTGGGTAGTATCAATCCTCTTCTGGATCAACTCCACCAAGTCAGTTTTCTCTTGGACAAGACGATGTCCCAGAAAAGGTGGATCTCCTACCTCCAGCCAAAATAGGGGAGATCGGCATGACCTACCCTATAAACCGTCACAAGGTTCTATCAGAATCATTTCCTGAAAACTATAATTTTAGAAAAACTCCACCAGGGGTATGTGTCTCTTATTAGATCCCCTGAAATCTTGGACGCATGTTTAAAGCATGTCCTCAAAAACCGGAATCGTGCACTCGGATTGGCCATCTATCTTGGGGTTGTACGTTGTACTCATAAGTAACATCGTACCCAAAGTCCTATGTAGTACCTTCTAGACATTATATGTAAATCAATATTTCTTATCTGTAATAATAGTGTACGGAACCCCGTGTAAATGCACTCTCTCTCAGTTATAAAAATTTCCAAGAACATCAATACTGAAGGTTTTTTTTGATCAGTAGAAAATATGAAACCATTGTGATCATGTCGATAATATAACAAATCGCATCATTCCCTCAAGATGATCTTGGTAAAAAAGTCAAATAATCCATTGTGATATCATTCCACTTCCAATCGAGAATGGGTAAATGCTATAATAGCCCTACTAGTCACGGATGCACCTCTTTCACTTGCTGACATGTGGAACATCTCATAACAAAACTAGCTATAACCCTCTTCATACCTATCCACCAATACTGAAAGTGTAAATATTGATATTTATTGGGGGCACTAAGAGTAACTACCCATACAGAGGCATGATAATATTGCAATATCTCTTCGCGTTTGTCTACTAACACCCATATGCACCCATGAAAATGAAAAAACTCAACCACCCATATATTCCACCTAAGGGTAGGGTCCTCACATGACACACTCTCTCGTAGTACTAGGCCTTATGAATCTCATTGCTTCCTCATTCGTAAACAATATAGTATAGTAGAGGTGATATTTATTAAAGAAATAATCATCTACCCCTATTTGACATGCATCTTAAAATGCATCTAAGAGAACATAACCAAAAGATTCCACTCACTGATGGCCTACTGGACTGCCTATATTTGAGCTCTCCAGCTCAATGCATATAACACTACATTTCATTTTCTAGGCGTGTAGTCAAGCTCTAATTCAAATGACTGAAGGCACCCAACCCACCTTCTTTGTCTCAAATTCAGGTCATTCTTAGTAATGATATACATGAGTCTTTTGTGGTTAGTGTATACCAAAAAATTCACTCCCAAAATATAATTCATCAAATAGCATAGGGAATGCACAACTATATCCAACTCGAGATCATGTGTCGAGAAATTCCTCCCATTTTTCCTCAACTATGAATACCCATACGCAATGACTTCTTCCCTGTGAATAAGCACTACTCCCAGCACGATACATGATGCATCATAGTAAATGGTGTATCTCTTGCCCTTCTATGGAAAAATTAGTATTGATTTTAAATTAAATCTCTCTTTCAGCACCTGAAACACTGAATCTTAGGAATCTGTCCATAAGTTCTTTGCACCCTTATATGTCAAGCCCATCAGTGGCACTGCTAAGCATGAAATGTCTTGTTTAAGGCATCTTTAGAAACCATCCATCCAAAGAAAACATTTTACCTCAAAGGTGTTCTTCGATTGCACCTAGGTAACTACTTCTCTTACATTCTCTAGGTCTATTGATTCTCTTGTCTCTATGATAACATGATTCGGGAAATGAATATGGTCCATCCAAAAGTGACACATTGATAGATTACAGATAACTAATGATCTCTTAGTGTACTCAATATGATCTCAAGATGGATTTCGTGATCATGTCGAGTGTGAGAGTACACCATGATATCATCCAAAAAGACTACCAAAATAGAATCCATGTAAGGATGGAGCACTCATTTCATCAGTTCCATTAAAACTTTCGTTGTGTTCTTGAGTTCAAATCGCATAACCAAATAATTTTGTTCACCATACATTCTCTGAAAGGTTGTAAGATGTATTTTTTATGGTCTAATGCACAACTGAATATAACTGAATCTCATGACAATATTTCAAAACACAGACTTCCTCGAAGTTGATCAAAGAGATCATCAATGCTCATAAAGGGATATCGATTCTTGACTATCAATTGGTTCTGCTTCTAATAATCCACACAAAGTATTAGGTTACCATCTTCCTTCTTAAAAAAAGTGTAGGGGAACACCAATGAAAAGTATCAGGTCAAATTAAAACCATTTCCACCAACTCCACTAAAAACTTCTTATGCTACAATGACTTTAGTGTGGTAATCCTATGTAGAGGAAAAGACACTAGTTTTTCTACTAGCACAAGTACAGTAGAGAAATCCACCTCTAACTCTGGAGGTAAACCTAAAAATTTATTTGGAAAGACATCTCTGAAATGATCCATCACTAATGGAAATTCCATATATGAAGTCTCACTGTCATTCAGATATAAACAACAAATCTAGGTTGTATTTCCTCCCAACCCTTGATGCTTGGGTCTAGATCTTCTCGCTTGTACGTCACATTTCTCTTTTTATAGAAAGGATCCACCTCTTATTGACATGATACTCACCCTATGGTGATAATGGCCAAAAATCGATAGAAAGGAGACCAACTAGTCCATTCGAAAAATGACATAAAATCCTATCATCTATAAGAAAGAAAGGTCTCATACGAAGTGAAAACCACCATCCTCAAGAGGGAACTCCTTATGTTGGCATAGACTAGTCTTCCCAAACCTTAATGGAGTGCCTAGAATCATAAAATCAATAGAAGTAAAGACCAATATCCCAAGTCACTCCACAACGACAATAGATATAATACCATTGGAATCCCACATATCGAAAAGTATTAGAAGCTAAAACTAAGGAAACTAGAATAATACCTCTTATAATATAGGGTTTATGATCCCACTTCAGTTGGGTTTGGTCTATCTAAAAATTATGACATGTACCACGGCTCTACGACCCTGCCTAGCAAACCTCTATTGACCCACCCAACTGTCACTTAAAACATGTCATTTGGCTTCTACAGCCTTGAACACCTCCTCAACCCGAATGGTATGATGTACTCCAGTTCCATGACTAAGGAGGAACTAGAGGCCCCACTCATGTATGTGGTGTCTTAAAAGACTGCCTCTCATTAACTGTTGTTGAGAACATCCAGGAAAAATGATGAAGTTAACCCATCTTGTTGTAGGATTGTCACTCAACTCATTCTCTCAGGCACTGAGGTCTTGTGTTCCCGGTCTTCATGTTGCGGTACCACCTCACATGGATACCTGAAGATTCATCCCTGCTACTGGAAGAACCACCACATGTATGCTTCTTGTGGCGCTTCCTGCTATTGGTCAATGGTTTACCAACCCTAGATGATGAACTGACATGGACCATAGTTCCAAATTCCCTTAGATTACACATGATAATAAGCTCCTTAGTTACTGCATCAGTCTCCAAAGACCACCTAAAAACATTCACATATGATCATATTTTGTACCTAATGCCATCCTCAAATTACCTAGCCAGTGATAACCCGTCACCTCCCATAACATGTGTGAATCACTAAAACTCTGTAAAGAAAGAATAATAATTTATCATTGAACGATCTCCCCACTCCGAATGCATAAACACACCGGATCTGTCATCCCTCAATGTCTCGGGTTATATGTAATCAAAGAAGGTCCTTTGAAAACCTTCCCAAGCCATATCTTGATGAATTCTATCCTATGAGATAATGTCATACCCTCTCGTTGCATTATCACATAGTAGGTAAGTTGTGAGATTCACCCTCCTCATAGGAGGAGTCTATATATGCTCAAAGAAATAATGAATGGCCTCCAACTATAACTCTACATTATGTGGTCATCCATCCCTTGAAAAGTGGGAAGAGTATTCTTCTAGAACACCCTCTTCAAAACTTCTATAGTCGGGCCAAGATGTGGTTATCACTGAAAGGTCTTCACCAGCCACATAAATCCATCATAAAACTGTTCATCATCACATATGACTGGTATAATAGTAGGTTCAAATATGGGCATGATGGGATGATCTAATAGTCTTCCCTAATTTACTATTTTTAGTGTCTGATCATCACCCAGTACCCAGCGTACAACTAGAGGACGTCTTGGTGGCAGGACTCTGCATAGTCATGGGCACACCTTAGTACAAGATTAAGGAAACTAAAAATCAGAATTGAATGTACAGAACAAGTGATGGAAAGAATTCATTTTTTCAAAATAATGGTTACATAGTGTGTAGAAAAATTTCACAGTGTGTTCCCGTAAGCTTTAACATGGGTGTGTACCCCTACCAACTTGGTTGTGTAACACACCAAACACACAGCGTGTTCCTTACGAGACCCGGTGTGTACTTGAATATTCTCTCATACCCATGTACTTATACATGGATATAACTCTAGTGTAACACTACACATCGTGTTCACCCTAAACATGGCATGTACTCAAAAGTTACATCCACCTTAGTCGCTAGTCACAAGACCGGATAAATAGTCGACTATAGCATGATTTGGGCTCGAAGTACACAACATGTTCCACTAAAAGATTTCCAACCTCATTTATCTGCTCACGTTGTCAGTCACACGGTCAACATCTAC
Organism: Viscum album; assembly: GCA_963277665.1. Classification (NCBI taxonomy): domain Eukaryota; kingdom Viridiplantae; phylum Streptophyta; class Magnoliopsida; order Santalales; family Viscaceae; genus Viscum; species Viscum album. The sequence goes on along the minus strand of OY728146.1, from coordinate 477,915,705 downwards.
ATGTTGGCTACATAATGTACATGACATGTTCTTAAGATAAGTCATTTAGTCCAGAACAGAAAACACATCGACTGTGTTCATAACATCAGACACTTTCTTTTCTTGGTTATTCATATAGTAAGCTTCGAAAACATCACTGTATCCCAAAATATCTTTTAATTCCATGTTCTGATCATTAAGATCTCATACTCCCCATGAATCAATTTTTGGTATCCTTATTCATATCAAATCATAAACAAATTCAATTAATGTTCAAAAATGATCCACCAAATTCCAACCCAAGAGGGGCCATAATACCTCTGGGACAAAAACATGGCATCTATACAAATTTAAATTTACTTATAACAATAACCTATCAAAATAGAATTTATTTGTATCATAGAATCTATCAAAACAACATTCATACCTAGAACAACATCTATCACAACAACATACAATCAGTAATGCACCCTAAATGGAATGATAAGAATTAATGACATGTGATTTCTAGGAAATGCCTATATGATGCATGAGATGGAATAACCTAGTCTCATTGGGTTTCTATAGAAATAGAACCATACTTATATGAATCGTTATAACAAAAAACAAGTGAATAACCCATTGGTGAAATCAAATCAACTTTAATAATTGAAAACCAAGAAAAATGTAAATATTTGAGGCAACATTGAATTTCCCTATACATAGGTTAGATACTAATAATCATATATTTTTACAGTCTGCTTATTCCTTCCTACCAAAGTATATTGGATACAAATAGTTAGCCAAATATTAAAATAAACTATTCGGATACCACTTTGTAACGTCCATGATACGGGTGCCCCCCAAAAGTGCCCTCGAACTAGGTTGGTCACATAACCTCAAGCGCAATCACCCAACTAGAAGTGCCTACTGACTAGCAGTGAGGGATATGGTAAGACATTGGAGAAACTAAGCAATCATTAGTAGAGTGTAAACTTTGGAAACACAATATTGAACAAAATTGGAATCAATAATACCATAAAAGTAAACAGTGAATGACTGAAAGTAAATCTAACAGAGGACACGATATATATATATATATATGTGATTCATGGAATATGAATCTAATAAAAAAACCAATAAAGTCACAATTATGTAAAAAAAATATAGAAACCAGAGTATAAATTAAACAAATAAACTCCAATAGTATCAGAAGCCTCAGCTTGTTCCAATGATCTCTAGCTCCAACAATAATCAAATACCTGATTAGGAAGGGTTATTTTTCTTATCTATACCAGCATCCATATAATCATTTTGGATTCAAAAAAATAACCATACAGGGTGTGAGATGAATCCTAATAGGCAACCACCAAATTATTGATGACTAAATGTTAATGAATATATATAGCACGTAATATGAGTAAATGATTCAATAATCTAGGAAATACTAAAAATTTATCAGTCCTACAGTTTTTATTTAAATTCGTTTACATTTAATATTCAATCTTTTGAGTGATGTAAACCTTTGGATCTGGCCTAATATCAGTATCCCATGTGTACATAAAAATATATCTGTCTCAGAAGACCACCTAAAAAATCATGTAAGACTGAGTCCAAACTTCTTCTTTCGCTTCACAGACTCAGCATAATCATTAATTTATTAACAAACTACACTCTAGGAAAGCTATCAGAGTCTACCCACTTTGGTATATCATATCATAAATTCATTAAATAAAGACCCTCTAGGAAGCTCTAATGGTCTAACCATTTTGGTTCGATATAGTATAGATCAATTACAAATAACCATTTAGACAGCTCTCATGGTAAATACCCTAAGGTCAACATATCATCAATAAATTATAAACGACCACCTTGGAATCTCTCATGGTCAATACCATGAGGTTAATATAGAATTACCAATTATAAATTACCAACTGGGTCAATCATCTACACCAGGGCTCTCACAGCCCATTTTAAATAATCTATAAGTGCCATCAATCTTCTTAGTCCAAGGTTATCAAGGTCCATAGGAAAAAAATAATGCATCCCATATCAAATAAACTCATGTAATATATATATATTACATGGATACCATTCAAAAATCATGTAACATAAAATTCATATAGTCAGAAACTTCATCCTAACAAAGCAAGGAATGGAAAACAAGGCAAGCCTAAGAGGTATCCTTGACAAAACGACCATAAATAAACAAACAGGGGAAATGCACTCATGTGGTGTCCCATAATCATGGTATCTATCCTTACTCATATGAAACTACCCTTTATCACTCAATTAGATCATTAAAGGTAATAAAGAAGGTTTAATTCCAAAACACAAAATACCCCAAATGTGGGTATGCAACACCTTTTGTATATATAATAAAAATAAAAATGAAAACAACCCAACCTTGAATAACTCACATGAGAGGAGAAATCAAAAAGAAAGGCTCTAGTGGTTTTGAGAAGTCATCGATGGAATTACAACACACACGTCAGTGTCTCAATAGAAGCATGGACACATAATCTGGAGGGGTTCAGAGTTCATCAGTCATTCTTCAGTGCTCCTATAAAAAACATGGGGAGAATAAGGTGTTTCTCAAAAAGAGACGTAACCCCATCTGATATATCAAATATAAATAAAATTACATAGCGTGTTCATTAATAGTTCATGTCATTTATTAGCATTAACCATCCCTCGACTTAAGCGGGTCTTCGAAGTCATCACATGGCCATGTACTCGATCATTACGTGGTATGTACATAGTGTTGTATGGATCCTAGGGACACGATGTGCGCTCATAAAATCTCAATGTCTTCCTATTTCCTCAAAAACTACCCGAAAACAATATCCATGACTGAAAAGAGGATATTTTTCTTGTAATAATATATAATAAATTAGATTCTATAAAATAGACACACTAGTTGAAAAGGATACCTAGCCTCTCAACAAATCCATGGGGTACCAATCCATTTAATCTGTATAATTATGTAATCATCACTAAACCCTATATATGATTAATAGGAATACCATGATAAATGTACATGGGTAATTAGGAGTTCATCACTCTCATGGAATAAACCAATTGCTCGCAAATTCTATTGTGGAAGCCTATCCAAAACTCCAACACCACCTCTGTGATGGACATATCCATGGAGAGACATCCATAATGGTTCCATTCACACATCAAACCATATAATAGTTCCAATAAGTATTACACATCACTTGTGTTTTAAAATCACATCCCAAATTACACAAGCTACCAATTGATCCTTTTTATTTATAATACAATTTGAATAAAAAACATTTTCAAAATTAATTTAAAAACATTTAAAATGCTCAAAAGGTTTAAAATGTACTCGTATACCATTTATTTACCAAACCAAATTTATAGGGTCAAAATATTCCCATATTTATAGAACACGTTTTGAATCACATTATGTTTATTCAAAGAAGATAAAACAAACTATGAAATATTGTGATTTTTGATGAACCATTAGAAAAAAAGAGTGCTAATGAAGAGAAAAAAAATAAGGGGGAATAGTTTCTCAAAATCTATCATTTAAGGTAGAATCACTTTAGAAATCCATTTTCATTATGTTCCTATCTATAGATGTACCAAGTAAAAATATGGATAACCCCATATCTAATAGTATACACATTTTCAATTTCATAATAATATGTATGGTTCCACTTCATGAATCCTAGGGAGCATTATAACCAATTACAATTATTAAACACAATAATAAAACAATAAAAAACAATAAATCCACAGAATAAATTTAATCATATAATTCGACCAAACTACCAATACACATCTACTTTCAAACAAAACCTAAGAATTTCCAATTATAATTTTAAATTCCAATTTGAATTTTATCAAACACCTTATAATCATATATATATATATACATAACTTATGAAAGCCAATGAAAATACATCTTCACAGAATTTTTAAAATAACAATTATTTGAAAATTCACACGAACAAAAAATAAGAAAAATATCATACATTTAAAATCAAATTAAGGAATCTCAACCACCAAATGGCATGCATGAGAAAGGAAATGGACATAATGTTACATCCCATGTCAATAAAGAATAATATATTTTCATAATTATTAATATTTTTAAATGAAATATCAATTTTACATTAAAGGGGTTTCTATGTTCGATGGCGTGCCTGATACGCAACAACGGGTTTCATTGAAATCATAGATTGCAAAGAGGGCTGAGTCATACTAAAATAATAATAATATAATATTATTATTTTAAATGGTAGTTAAGTCCTAACTGTTGTAATGGTGTAAATGAACAGAACTACCTAAAATATGATTATACATTTTTTTTAAATGTTTTTACATTTATCTAATAAATGTTAGATTCTTAAAATTTGAATTAATCTAATTTTATGCATAAATACTCTAATAATTCATAAATGGTAGATTTACCACCTTTTAATGGAGATCCCTCTTTAAATGTAGTTTTGGTCACTTTTATATTTTCTATTTTAAAAAATATAATTCTTCTTTAGAATCGGGAAACAGAAATTTACATTGGGTAAATTTTTGGTATTTTTCTGATAAAATAGATTTTTTAATCAATAGAGAAAATTCTATATTTTAATTCAAAACTTCATTTTAATCTAATTGATTTACAAGGTTATATTATATTTTTAATCAGTTTAATGTTTATTTAGATTATATTTTTACCATTTTATCCAATATTGGTCATTTGAAGAAATTTCACATTGAAATTGGGCATAAACAAGTGTCAATCTTTTGATAGTAATAAATTTTTAAAAACACACTTTTTGTTTGGAATAAAGGAATTAATTTTAAATTAATTAATAGAACCTATATGTTTTGAAATTAATTAATAAGATATCATTTTTGAATTCAGAATATTAAATAGAACATAGGCTGAATTTGTGGTATTTTTTCTAAAAAATTTCAATTGTTGAAGAATACTGAAACCACTAAGTAGTAACAAATCTGAATTTTTCATTTAATTGAAATTTTACAGCTTCTGTGAATTGAATTTAAAAAATCTGACATACATGTTTGTTATTAGTAAGTAAATTGTAATTCAATAAGATGAAGAAATTTTTTGGTGAATCATGACATTTTACTTTTATTTACCATGGTTAAAGGTAAATAGGGTATTTCAAGGAAAATATAATATTTTGATATTAAAAAATAACCTTAACACTTTTACTAAATTTATTGGATGAGACATGACTGAAACTGGGCATCCTTAGATCGATTTTGTTACCCCATGGAGCCACATAGGAGTGATAATGACACTTTATTTTAAATAAATTAACGTAAAGGAAAAAATGACATAAAAAATATCATTTGGTTAATCAATTTTTACGTAGGGTTATATAAGTTATCATTTTGACTCTAAATATTCATGGGATAGCTAAAAATATTTTCTACATCATTGGTTTTTTATAATTTTTATACATAAAAGAAATAAATTTATTTCTGACAAATGAATGAGGCAGTGTTTACCTCATTAATAAATGATTTAATTTTTTAAAAATATAAAGATTAAAATAGTATCCCAAACCTGTCCAATTCACATTGGATGATTTTATTTTGACCATAATTCATCTTATCTTTTCCTTTAATATGTTTTTGAACTTTAGAAACCAAAAATTGTTATATAATAAAATAATATTTTCACACTTTCCTAAAGAGCCCCTCCACCCCCTCATAAAAATCCCTAACCTCTAACCAATTACTCACACCTCAAAAGCCCCTTGGATAGTCCAACCTCTGCCAGAATAATATCTCAATATCCATTTCTTCCTCATAGAATCATTACCTTAGGTACAGGGCATTTCAAGAATCCCTTTTGGTTCAAACCAAAGAGAGTTACCCGATTTTATGGTAATGTATTCTTTTAAGATCTTTTGTTTTATTTTACTTCTCCAACCCCCTAAACACTTTTTATTCGTTTCTTTTATAACAAAACTAGTATCCTAAATATAATAGTTTTCTTATGAGAATAATTTGAAATACACATACACACACCTCCATCTAATGGGTAAAGAACATACGATTTCTGTGGATGAAAAACTGACGCATCACAAAACTATGATTGTTCAATCTTCTCAAACTGCCTCTTATTGTGGCCATTATGATGGTACTATATTTATATATTATATATATTATGTTTATTTTTTATCTATGCTTCTGTATTTTTTATTTACAACTATACCATTATGCTTTCCAATATGTGTATATACGATAATTTCATTTGAGTATGTGTGGACTACCACCCCCTCAAGTTTATATGATTTGTTCTTGACATACATGGAATGTATAAAGAATGGACTTAATGAAATTATGTAACATATATACCATATTATATAATAATATTGTTATAATATACATGTGAATTATTACTTTTTCATTCCATTAAATATGAAATAGAAATGAAAGTGGTGTTCACGTGTACGTACGACTTACAGTCTCCCAGAATGGTGAATTTCAATTATTATCTCCAAATGTTATGTAATATTATAAATACATAAATATAATGGATACATATGATATATATGATATCTAAATAATGAATATAATTTTGGAGATAGTGGACCTTTTACCACATGAACAACTTATAATTATAATAAACTCATTATTGACTCAAGTACCAAATATCGACAAAATGACCATTATTTACATAAATGATTGCATAATGTTTATAACACTATAATAAGTTATGTAAAAGTAAAAATAAACTTGATAAAGGTTTTTAATAAAGTAGAAATAAACTTTATCTTATTATTTAGGAGATTAAAGAATAAATGGGTCATGTCAGACACAAGGTAAGGGAATTCTTATCTCACTTTTATTTCTATGAGATTTCCATTGTTCACCACATATTTATTACATGTGGTGTATTGTGAACGTCCATTTTATATATATTTTCATGATTTTATTTATATTCATGGTATTATTTTATTCATTTTATGGTTATTAACTTTTGTTCATACGACTAGATTGATTACATTATGGTAATAGGTTTTTATCTCACATTTTATTCCCGGGAGATTCATGTTATATTTGCAACCATTTCCGTTCGTGTGGTATTTGTACTACCCATGATTGTATTAATTATGTAATATTATTTAATTTATCGGTATTTAAATATTTATTTTCTGATATTTCTTTCATCTGGTGTATCTTTTGCATGTTACCAAATTGGTAAGGGAACATTTCAGCATCCTCTTTTTAAAAGATTTCTTTTTGTTATGTCTTGTAATTTACATGTTCATAATATGTGATTTGTTCTTACATATCTATATTGTGGTTAATTTTATGTCCAAGTGATGGGATAAAATTTTCTCCCTAATGAACTCATTTTCTAAATATTAATGTGACACCGTTAGGCTGTACAGTTTCTGTAAGGGAACATCTTTAAACCATTTCAATTCTTTGGGTTAAACTTATACTTCATGGTTAGGTCGTGTTATGATTATGTGTGAATGTTCTTGGATTTTTTACACATAATATCAACTTATATTGGGTGTATTCTTATTTTTCACAAGTAATTACGTCCCTAATTTTTCCTTAATCTACGAATATGATCTTTGCATGGGAACTTGTCTCAATTAACATTACATTGAAACTTATTTATTATTATACACCAATTCACTTTTATATAGTGTATATACTTCCCTTTCATGTATTATATCATGAATACCATTATTCTCATGATATTATAATGTTTTGATTGAATTTTATTCCCCAATATTTTGTATTCTAGCGTCTCTCATATTGGTAAAAATTCATTAACTAAAATATTGTTTTAAATGTTTTATAGTATTTTTCTTCTAAATCTTTATAATTAATTTCCATGGTTTCATAATGGTTTTTAGTTTTCATTTATATGTACATTATTTTTAATTCTATTAAATAATTCAATTTTTTATGGGACACTTTCATTAAAAATATCTTTATTACAAGTTATAAATTTTTTTGAAAATGGTTTGATAATGAATTGAGTATGTCAATATCTTGAAATTATATATTGTCATTGAAATGTGGAAATTCTATCTTTACCTTATGTTTGTTTTATGATTTATGAATATGTAATGGTTCTTGGGAATTGTTTATTTATATGCTTTTTTATGTTATAAACCTAGGGTGGGTGAGCTAGATATTGATATCCAATGCATTGGGTAACGTGATGGAGGTAAACGTTAATGTTTGTCCAAGGAGACTTAGGGAATATACTATGATGGTTATTCCAACGTTACTACCTATGTAGATGTGATAGCCAAAAAGGTTTTTTTTATGTATTCCATAAGTTACCTTTATGAATTATGATTTAAGATTTTTGTGTGTTATTCATAAATATTCTGATTTCATAAGCTATGTTATGATTGAAAAGTATGGTTTCATTATTTTGTATTTATTGATGGGATAATGTTTTCATTAGATATTTTATATCCCTTACTGAAATTTTTATGCTCATCCCAATGTTTTTGGAATTTTTCCAAAGGAATTAATGTCGAATTAGGGTCAAGGATGAGATCAAGGAATATCCATGTTGTCTAAAATATGGAAGTAGATATGACTCTTATTTTAATAGTTATTATTTCATGAAAAATTAGAAACTGAGTAGAAGTGTCTACCTTGTAGTTTTTGAGTTGTATTGTAATACTTGTAGCCTAATTTTATAAAACAATATTCCTCAAAATATCCTCAAAGTGAATTATTCATTTGATTCAGGATTATGTAATTTTTAATGCATGGTCCTTACAGTTGAAACCAATGGTCGGTTTATAAAAATTTAGTGATTAGGCGTTTTCGTTAAACACAAGGTTACTCCCTATGTCTATTATTTCAGTTAAATCATTGTTTCTTAAATTTTTCATGTCCAGTAAAGTCATTTACAAATAGAAGTAGGAGGATCCAAATGACATTCCTATCTCTTCTTAATGACATTCTTGAAATAATTATTGGAAAGTCATGTTCAGATGATTGTGAAACAATTTCTACCAAACAACTAACTTGAAATCAGTATTTTGGGATATCAAACACCCCCACTATATCTATATATCTTTGTGGATCATGGGTTTTATTTTATCAAATCCTATTTTCCCAATGTTCTCATATCTCCAAGAAAGGTAAATATTATCAAGTAATTTAAAAATATTTTACCTTTTGACATGATTTTGAAGCATATTATGATTTTGAAAATGGTGTTGCAGTAGGAGACCCTTGCACAACCTTGTTTTTTCAATATAGTCTCTTAGAACAAACTTATGTTGTTTAAAAAAGGCCATTCATTGAATTTTTCCACTCAAATTCGGAAGTACAGTTTGATAAAAATCATGTTTTATCAGATGTTTTTAAATTATATGTCATACCTAGTTATTTTCTAAAATTGTTTTTCTGTGAACACCCATATGTCCCATGTTATACAATGTGTAATTGGATGATGGAAGCAAATGATTTTCAAGAAAGCTTAAATCATTATTGCAATGCATGAACCTTTTAACTACGTGAACAAGATGATGATGAAACCATATGGACACCATGATTAAGGTATGATGTTCTTTCTATTTGGAATAGTTTTATTTTATCATATGGTGGTGAAAAAATTACAATATATAAGATTTTAAGGTCTTAATTTATTGGGATGAAAATGACAAGTTTAAGAAAATTGCTGAGGTTAAAACGTGTTAGGGATATTTTTTGGTTTTATAAAAAGGAAAACCCATAAGATGGGTGATAACCTGTTGCGTCCAGCAAAGCCACATGAATCAAACCCACAACTGATGGGCGACAAGGGCGCATCGCCTACCACTATCCTACGTGAATCCCTAGTTAGTATGACTTATTCTATTATGTTAAATGATATTATGGATCAAGAAAAATTTGATTATGGGAACTGTTGTGTTATCAAATGTATATCCATAATATAGAAAATGTATTGGTGAATAAGTGAAAGAGATTATTTTAGGATATATTTTTTCTTTTGGAAAAGTTATATGCCTAATGGAAATGCAATACTATAGGATCTCATCTATGGTGTAATGGTTGAAATTTTATATTGGAATAATCTATGTATTTTTGTAGACATATGAAGATATTATTTATTTATTGAAATGATTAAACTATTGTGGACAATATTTGATAAGGTAAATTCTTTTTATTATGAAACATTAAGAGTAACTGATGTTAGTTGGATATAAATGTTAATAATTATCTTGGAAGACTATGTGATTAAATCCATATGAAATTTGGGTTTCAATCGTAGTTTGGATTACATTGAAGAATACTATGGACAGTTTTTTATTCAATGGTATTTGTTGAACTTTGGGTATTGTTTGAAATTTTTTGGATATTATGAGTAGTTTTTCATTTTTTAAAATATTATCCTTTTATGGATTATCTGATCGTGTTCTACCCATTTTGATTTTTTTTAATGTCAAAAGAAGTGGAAAAATATAGTTCATATTTTGTGGATTATGTGATTTTATAGAACTTGATTATAGCACTTTCAATGTGAACATGTCATCTCAAATACTCATCCTTTGGAGAAAACAAGAGTTTTTGGTATGAATATAGTAAAGGATGAAAGCCTCCATGAAAATTGAGTATTTTTACTTATGTTCTTATTTAATCTCTTAAATAAATTAATTATCTTTATGAAAAGTAAATTAAGACATAAAAAATTTCCATTAAATTTTCCTACTCGGTAATCAAACTTCGTTTAACCCATCACAAGTTTGTGATTTTCTTGTGTTTAACTTTCTCCTAATCATGTTTTTAACCACTTTCCCTCAAACCATAATGGGTTGTTTCTCATCGATATCCATGTTTTCCTACATGGAATTGTGTTATGGGTTATCTCAAGTGACCTTTGTATTTCCCTTTCTATCTTTTAATGAGATATTTTTATTGACTCTTTTTCTGATGTGGTACATTCAATAAAGTTTCCTAATCCAATTTTAAAATTCTGATAATGCAATTTCCTAATGCAGGGAAGGATGTAACATCCCGAGTAAATAAAGAATAATACATTTTGATAATTATTAATATTTATGAATTAAATATTAATTTTTATTTAAAGTTTTTTCAATGTTCAATGGCGTACCCGATATGCAATAATGGGTTTCTTTGAATTCTTACCTTGCACACAAGGCTGAGTCATACTAAAAAAATAATAATATAATATTATTATTTTAAATCATAATTAACTACTAGCCATTGTGATGGAGATAATGAATATGACTAAAAAATATGATTATACATGTTTTTTAAATGTTTTTACATTTATCCAAAAAAAGGTTAGAGGCTTAAAATGTGAATTAATCTAATTTTAATCATAAATACTCTAATATTTTTTAAAGGTCGATTCACTACCATTCAATAGAGAACCCTCTTTAAATCTAGTTTTTTTCACCTTTATAGGTTTTATTTGACAAAATAAAATTCTTCTATAGAATTTGGACATCAAAATTTACTTTGGGACAATTTTAGGTATTTTTCTTTTAAAATTCATTTTTTAATGAATATTGAAAAATAAAATTTTTTTAAATCGAAATAGTATTTTAATATAATTTAATTATAGGGTTAAATTATCTTTTTAATTGGTTTTAAGGTGTAATTGGATTATATTTGTACAATTTAATCCAATGTTTTTAATTGGAAAAATTTCACATTGAAATTGTGCATAAACAAGTGTCAATCTTATGATAGTTATTATTTCTTAAAAACACACCTTTTGTTTTGACAGTGGGAATTAATTTTAAATTAATTAATCCAAATAAAATATTTTTAATTTCAAAAAATATAAATTATTGTTAAATTTTGAATATCAAATATATCTTAGGCTGAATTTTTGGTATTTTTCAGAAAAGCTTAAATTTTTTATGAATTTTGAAATCACTAAGTAGAAGTAAAATATATTCCGTTTTCATTTAAATAAAATTTTACCGATTTTTTGAATTGAATTTAGAAAATACAACACACATGGTTATTATTAGTAAGTAAAATTTGGTTCAATAAGATGATAATAATTTTTGGTGAATAGTAATATTTGACTTTTATTTAAAGCGATTAATGGTAAATAGGGTAATTCAAAATAAAAAGAATATGATAATAATAAAAAATTATAGTAACACATGTACTAACCTTATTTTATGTTTCATGGCTGACCATAGTCATCCTTGGGTCGATTTTCGAACCCTATGAGGTCTCTTAAGAGTGAATATCGACCATTATTTTAATTAACATAAAGTAAAGTAAAAAATAACATAAACAAATCACATTTAGTAAATCAATTTTTACATGGGGTTATATAAGTTACCTTTTCAACTATATATATTCTTTGAAAAGACAAGAAAATTTCATGAATCATGGTATTTTTCTTCAATTTTTTTACATCAAATAGAATAAATTATTTATGACACAATAATGATGCATTGTTTACCTCATTAATAAATGATTTAAATAAATAAGATTATAAAGGTTAAAATATTATCCAAAACCTATCAAATTATAATTGGATGAAATTATTTACACCATTATTCATCCTAAAATCGACTTTATTATGTTTAGGATGTTTAGAAACTGAAAATCATTATATAAAAAAATAATACTTTCACACTTTCTTAAAGATCCCCTCCTCCCCCTTATAAAAATCCCTCACCTTTAACCCATTACTCACACCTCTCAAGCCCCTTGGATCATCCCAACTCTACCCAAATAATCTCTAAAGATCCCTCTCTTCCTCATACAATCATTATATGAGGTATAAAGCACTTCAAGAACCCTCTGGGGTCAAACCAAAGGGAGTTACCCTATTTAAAGGTAATGTCTTCTCTTACGTTCTATTGTTTTCTTTTACATATCCAACCCCTAAACACTTTTATTCCTTTATTTTATAAAAAACCTAGTAACATATATATACTAGGTTTTTTTATGATATGGGTTCAAAAACCAGATACACACACCTACATCATATCGGTAAAAAACATATTGTTTCTGCGGATGGAAAACTAATGCCTCACGAAATGATGATTGTTCAATCTGCTCCTACCACCTCTTATGGTGGCCATTATGATGGAGTTGTATTTATATTTGATATAAATTATGTTTAATTTTTTTTCCTATTCTTCTGTGATTTTTATTTACAAACATTCCTTTATGCTTTCCAATATGGGTATATACTACAATTTCAATTTACGATGTCCTGACTACCGCCCCCTCAAGGGGATGTGATTCGTTCATGACATACATGGAATGTATAAATGATGGAGTTAATGAAATTATGTAATATATATATATATCATATTATATAACAATATAATTATAATATACCTATGTATCATGAATATTTTATTCCATTAAATATGAAATATAAATGAAAGTAATGTTCATGCGTACGTACGGCTTACCGTCTCCATGAATGGTGCATTTAATTTCTTATCTCCAAATGTTATGTGATATTATAAATACATAAATATACTAGATATATATGATATATATGATATCTAAATCATGAATATAATTCTTGAGATAATGGACTACTGACCACATGAATAACTTGTAATTATAAGAAGTTCATTTTTTACTCAAGTACCAAATATCAACAAAACAACCATTATTAACATAAATGATTGCATAATTATTATAACAGGGTAATATGCGATATAATAAGAATAATAATCTTGAAAATTTTTCTTAAAAAATTATAAATTAACTTTGTCATATTATTCAGGATATTAAAGAACGAACGGGTAAAGTTGGACACGAGGTAAGGGATTTCTTATCTCAATTTTAATTCCGTGAGATTTCCATTGTTCATCACATATTTATTGCATGTGGTGTATTGTGCACTTATATATGAGATATATTATCATTATTATATTTATATTCAGGGTATTATATGATTAATTTGGTGGTTATTAACTTTTTTTCATATGACTCGATTGATTACAATGTGGTTATAGTTTTTCATCTCACTTTTTATTTCCATGAGATTCTTGCTATATTTTCCACCATTTACTTTTGTATGGTGTATATAATACCCATGATTGTATTAACTGTGTAATATAATTTATTATATAGGTCTTTCCATCTTCATTTTATGATCATTATTTCATGCGGTGTATCTTTTGTATGTTACCAAATCGGTAAGGGAACCTTTCACCCTCCTCTTTTTAAGAGAGTTCTTTTTTTTGTCATTTAATTTACATCATCTTATGTTGGGATATGTTCTTCAATATCTTTATTGCTATAAATTTTATGTCCAAGTGATGAGATAAACTTTACTCACTCATCAACTCATTTTCTGAATTTTAATGTGACACTGTTAGGCTTTCGAGTTTCTGTAAGAGAACTTCATAACCCAGTTTCAATTCTTTGGGTTAAACTTATACTTCTTGATAATGTCATGAAATTAATATGTGTGAATGTCCTACGATTGTTTTACACTTAATATCCACCTATATTAGTGGTATTATTATTTTTTAGACATAATTATGTCATTTATTTGTCATTAATCTAATGATATGATCTTTGCAAAGGACCTTGTCTCAATTTACATTCCATTAAACTTTTTTATTTTTTTACACCAATTCACTTTTCAATGGTTTATATACATCCCTTTGACGTATTATATCATGAATACCTTAATTATCATGATATTATAATGTTTTGATTAAATTTTATTCCTCAATTATTTTTTTCTAATGTCTCTCATTTTTTTAAAAACTATTTAAATAAAATATTGTTTTAAATGTTTTACTAATTTTCTTCTTCTAAATTATTCTTGTTAATGTCAATGTTTTCAAAATGGATTTTATGTTTTATTTAAATGTACATTAATGGAAATTCCTTCAAATGATTCAAATTGGTATGGGACACTTTGATTCAAAAATCACTTTATTAAATATATTAAATTTTTTTTAAATTTTTTTGATAAATCATTGAGTATGTCAATATCTTGAAATGTGGAAATTATATCTTTCCTTTATGTTTTCTTATTTGTTATGAATACATTTTGTTTATGGGGAATTATATATCAATATTGGTGGTTCCTTTATAAACCAAGGGTAGGTGAGCCCGAGATAGCTCTCCAAAGCATTGGGTAACGTGACAGAGGTAAACATTAATCATTGTTCTAAGAGATTTAGGGAATATATTGTGACGAGAATTCCAACATAACTCCCTAAACAGTTTTGATAGCTACAATGTATGTTTTTTTATATTCCATAAGTAAACATTATGATTCATGAATTTTTTGTGTTATTCATAAATATTATGATTGCATAAGGTATGTTTTGATTGAAAAGTCTGGTTTTATTGTTTGGTATTTATTGATTGGATAATGTTTTCATTCCTTATTTTATATCCCTTACTGAGATATTGATGATCAAAAAAAATTTGAAATTTTTTCCACCTAAATTAAAGATGAATAAGGGTCAAGAATGAGATCAAGGAAAAGTCATGTTTTCTAAAACATGGAACTAAACATGAATTTTTTTTAGTGTTTTTATTTTTGACAAAAATGAAAACTGAGTAGAAGTCTCTACCTTGTAATTTTTTAGATGTAATGTAACAGTTATGGCCTAATTTTCTAAAACTATATACCTAAAAATATCCTTAATGTGAATTATTCATTTAATTCAATATTACGTAATTTTTATGCTCAGCTCCTTACGCAGAAAGACCTACATCAATGGATTTCGAATTCAAAAAATCTATAAGATAATTAATGGAAAGGCCTAATAGCTAATATAAACATAATAGAATCCAATAAACACTAGAAAAACATCAAAAAAATTCCCTTATGGTACTTCCAAGAGAGATCCAAGACAAGAGAAACTAAGAACCAACCGACAGTGTATAAAAGAGAAAGAAATTGACCTAGAAATTCAAAGTGAGACCACATACAAGAACGGAGGAGAATACATGGAAGAGGAGAAACCAAGAGGGGGAGGTTGGGATCCCTATTCATTCACCTAGGTCCGACATGATTTTAGTATCACTAATTTTGGTTAAAATTAAACGAGATATAATATAAATTTTATCCTTTTAATGACATGGTAAATTCGGAATGTTTGGCGGCATAGATTTCCAAACCTCGTGTCAACCATGCACATTGTATAGGAAGAGGGGGAAACTCTCATGGGACTATATCATGGTTATGGAGACCATTATCCATCCCTAAAAATAACATCTATTTAATCTATAGATTCTCCCATGTTCTTGCAGCACATTTTCTCCCAACTATTTATATGGTGTGTTCCTTGTCCCAAACATCACCCAAGTGTTGCATGACTATTTATTTAGCTTACACGGCTTGGAACAAACCATATAATTCAAACCATAAAATAATTAACCGAACTAAAAATATCCATATTCTTGAAAATGACACAGTTCGCTCTCAAAACATGTATACAACCCATGCATAAAGAGAAAACACAACAAAAACCTCTGAAAATAAAAATTATCCCTTAGAACAGTACCTAAACCTCAATAAAAAGGTCCAACATAAAGGAAAGAATAAAATAAAAGAAAAGGAAGGTTCATTTGTTACCTATGAGTGGACCACTCTATTCAATATTGGGAATCTTATTAATTTATTTCATTATATATAGGAATTTGTTTTACTTGAAGATCAAAAATTTCTATAGTTTCTAAATTTTTATCATTATGGATAATAATATTTGTGAGGGAAATATGACTATGTGAATACATATTTTAAGGAAAATAATTATTCATACTGGATGATTAAAATTAAAATTCATATAGAGAGAATACAATGTGGTATTTTGACTGTAATCGAGGAAAAATATGAATAACCCAAAACAAATAGAGTAGATTGTAGAGATGACACTAATGTTACTTATTCATTTCACTATAATTTATGAATGTATTATAATATTAATTGTGAAATGAATATTTTAATATTTTTTCTATTGGTTCTAGTTCATATGAACTCTTGGATAAACATGCTATTTCTCATGATGAAACATCAAAGTGTAATTATATTTGTCAAATAACTAGTACCAAAAAAATAAAATACTTTTATTCAAAAACCTAACAAAAATATAAAATATGTATCTCATGTTTAATGTGATTTTAACATGATTCGTTAAATTGGGAGTCAAATTGATGATAAAGATCATGTGGTGGGAGTACTATGATTCATATATAATCGGTTGAGGGGGACCTCAATTAGCATTACGTAATCTCGAATCATAATTAAACATATATAAAAGGATTTGATTGGATATCTAATAGTGAATGACATAGAACAATTAGCAAATAAAGAAGAATAAGACGAACCATGAGAATGTTACTTTCAATTAAGATTACTAATTAATAGATAATTTAAGAAAAACATAGAAATTATTTTTTGAGTTGGGATGAATTATTATTAGATAGTGATGTGGAATTGGTAAACCTATACATGATATTCATGAATTTTAACAAGAATAATAATATTTTTGGATATTCAAGTTAAAAAGAATTACTATATAGGTGACTTTATGGAAAATAAATCAAACAACGATACATGGAATGAATAAAAAATAAAAATGAATATCTAACTATAATATACAAAACATCATTATATTAAATGATATATGGAGAAACGAATAAAGGAAAATTAAAAATATGAAATATATATAGTGCATAGAATATTACAATTCAAGTAACTATAAATCTTGTATATAATATCAAAGTGATAAGAAAAACAATAGTTGTGTGACAAACACATTTTTTGTTCTAAATAATCTTTCTCAATCTGCTTATGATATTTCTAATGATTTGTAAAATGAAAACAATGTTGAAAATAAGATATATGAATATTTATTTGAATATAATAATTTGATGGACGAAATATTAATTTAAAAAAAATATAAATTAAAATGTATGAAAAATTAAGAAGCCTATTCTAATCATTTTTAGTCATATATTTTTTAGAAAAAGAAAAAAAAATTAATTTATTAAATGTAAATAATGAACTACAAATTTCAAATGACAAACTCAAAAATATTATTGAATGATTTAACAATACTATTAAATCCTTGAATATGATTCTTGCTAATAAATCCACCCCCATGTATACTATCGAGATTGAATAAAATCCTCATTAAAGTAGAATTAATAAAAATAAAACAATTTTAACTATAGATTTTCTAACACTATAACCATATCTTATTGAAAAGGACCAAATAAATTTTATATTTCTAATATAATAATGCCTTCTTATAGAAAACCTCTTAAATAGTATTCTACTCCAAAATTATTTATTACAAACAGTTCTAAAACCATGAATCTGTGGTTACAAAAATAATTTATTATATAAATGTGTATAGGGAACCTACTTGATAAGTTCCAATAAGAATATATGGTATCTTTATATCGGATGTTCTATACACAAGGCTAGAGACTAATAAATATTTAAAATCCTTTTAATGGTGGATGGTGTACATGTCACTTTTGGAGAAAATTCAAAAGGAAAAAATAATTGGTCATGATCAAATCAATAATTATAGTAATGTTTTAATTTTAATATTCTTATTGGTAGATAGTTCAATATATAATATTATATGAATATCATAGTTGGGTTTTGATATTAAATAGGTTATATTTAAAAAATATTCTTGTAAAATTTATTATTAGAAGAAGGATATATTTTATAGTACCTTGTGTGATGATGAAATTTATAAAAAAAAAATTAGATACATAATTATCATAAAATATTTCATATTTATGTTTCTTTAAAAAAATAATATTATCTATGGAATAGGAGACTAGGCCACTAAAATATTCACTAACATACAAATACAACTACAAAAGTTTCAGTTAATGATATTCCAAATCCACATTTCCAAAAAAAAATCCTATAAACCATTTAAGAAAGGGAAAATTCATAATATATATTTCAAAGCAAATAATGATGATTCAAATTCACAACCCTTAGTGATTGTTCAGATTAATTTTTTTGTATCATGTAGAAAATATATCATAAAGTGGATATACAATAATTGTGTTTTTATATGGGTATTATATAGGTATACCTAGGTGTTTTTCCAACTCACAATAATGAAATATGTTTAAACTTTTATAAATATTAATAAACTCTATAAAATAATATGAAAATATTTAGTCTGATCTTTTAAATATCAATATCTACACCAAATCAAATCATAATAATGGTTCTATAAAAAATTTCTATAAAAAATTACAAAGTTATAAAAAATAGTTCTAAAAACTAATGATAAAAATAATGAACTAAATGCATATTTACATAGATCTATTATTACTCATAAAGATCATACCATATATGTTTTATTTTGATATCTAGATAAAGGAACTCGAACATTGTCATATCTTATAAACCATGTTGAAAATCAAGCCTTCGTGTCATAACATGTACATAAAAAATTCAATGAATCATTAGATGGTGAATTCTATGAAATGGATACGAAAGAAATTTGAATCAGTTTGAAAAAAATATTATGGGTACTAGTATAAAGATATATGGATATACATATCACAGGCACAAAATTGAATTTTAGGAATACGGTTTATGATTCTATAACTATAATGAGAAATTGAGCTAGAATGGTTCCATTTGTTATAATCTAGAAGAAGTAATTGACTTTGAATAAACCTTTGAAACTGTACCAATATTTTATTCTATCAAAATATTGTTTTCATATTCACAACATTTTAATTTCAAATTATATCTAATCGATTCCATGAATGCATTTATAAATTAATATATAATTTACGATGTTTCTGTAAAACATCTCACTAGATTTAAAAACACTCAATATCAAAATATTTTTTACAAATTAACAAAACCATTGTATTTTTTAATGAAATATCATAGAACTATTTATGATAGGCTAAAATCGTGATTTATTTCTATATTTTTTTCTTAAGTAATATTTGATCCTATATTATATAGAATAGGATTTCCGAAATATTTTTTGGTAGTTATGATTAATGTTGTTGATATTGTCTTTGGGTAGTCCAAAATATCACTTCTGAATGAATTTTCAATATATATTCACACTGATTTTGAAATTTATGTAATGTCTATATTAATTTTCATCTTTGGTTAACCAATGTTTAAAAATAAAGGAGAAAACATTTTAAATCAAAAAACACAAACTATGAATCTTCTTAAACAATTTGGTTTCAACATCACCAATGGTAGTGATACTCTCTTGAGCATAATCCTATGTTTCATCTCCATGAAACTCAAAAAATAGATTATCAAACCAACTATATAGTTATTATTGGACTTTTACGATAAATAATGTACATCAAATTAAATATTATTCTTATCAAGTGTGTGTTTTTTTATTACCAATCATGTCAAAAAGTATAACATCCAAATTATATGAAAATAATATTTTTATACATCAAAAGTAAAACCTATATTGGACTATTTTAGTTTAGAGGAAATGATTTTTACTTAGTAAGTTAATCAAATTCAAATTTTTTTGTATAAGCTAGTTTGAAAAATAACCTCTGTAAGATTATTGTTTATTAGAAACCCTCTATGTTAATGGTGTTTTAAGAAACATGAATTTTTTCCATTTTTTATACAACTAATGATGTGTATATATCCAAAGTTAGTTGTTGTACACATATTTTATGGATGAGATAAACCTTATTGAACTATGGATATCAATTTTTACTTGTCTCAAACAAGTGTGATAATATAAGTTCTATTAAAATTTCTAAGAATCATATATGATATAATCCATATCCTCTTCAGAATGTATTTTAAAAGAAGATATTTCTCTTGAATTAATTGGTACCAAACATGATTATGAAAACAAATTATAATTCCATTGAATATTGGGATAATTATTTATATCTAAGAAAAATTAGTGATTAGTTACATTCTCTATATCTTTTATTTATTTCAATATATTATTTTCTATACAATAATTATAATAATTTACAATATTTATATTCACTAAAGTAACCATGGAGTGTAGATAAAATAGTAATTTAATTGATAGTGAGTTTTTGTTCATATTTTTATTATTACATTAATAAAACTCCACTAACATGGTCAGTACACATATCATGAAACATAACACATATGGTCACTATACATACCATGATATTTTACCCATTTATTTTGTTTACCTTCCATGAATCCAAGGTTAGTAGACCTAGAATGATTATATACTATGAATCCACATTTAATATAATTTCTCTATATATTTTGTTTAATATTTTTAATAACTTTTTTGGAGGTATTTTCATTAAATATATTATTATTATTTTCCAATATTATTAACATAGAATTCAAAATTTCAATCCAAATTGATAATTATATTTTCCTTAAAAAATATTCCGTTATATTTGAATCCTTACATGATATTAAAAAACTATATTTCATGAAACACTATCTTAAACCCAAAAATTAAAAATTTGAATCATTGAGTGATAATGATGATAATGAAATGTGATCCTCATTCCATACCACCACCCAAATTTCAAAATAAAAAGAAATCAAAAATGGATTGAGGTTCCTTGAGTAATGTAGTAAAGGTATAGAAATATAAATTGGTAGATTGGATAGTTTGTTGTTAAATAAATGATTATTTTCAGTGTCTTCTGTCAAGAAGAACACTAGTATGGAATGTGATTCGGAGTTGAGGCCATGTCGTTTTTTTATTAAAACATTTAAGATTCTTAATCAAGGGTTAGTTAATGAATTTTATGTGTGTAAGGAATTTATTCATAGAACTAAAAAATATAACATTAGGCCAGTAGTAAATGAAGAAGAATTTTTTACTTCAAAACACTTGTAAAAGATCTGTATTGTTACTCATAAGGGTAGGGAAAATGATTTCAGAATCTCATTCCCTATTAGCCATAAAGTATTCATTTTAAAAACTAACCTAGATGAATTTATTGGGAATCGGAATCCCAAAATGATATCTATATTGAATCATAGTTTTCACTGATAACAAATGAATAAGTTTTTCTAATACTTGATCTACCACAAGAAAGAGGACCCTAGTGTTTTGGGAAATTAGAATATATTATTTTTCTTATTTATGAAGAATTGTATTCAAATGTTTTTTAGGAATGTGATGTGGAAATTTCAAAAATTTTGGAGTAATTATAAATGAATTAATTCCCATCCATATCCAAAATTTATATCATCATTTTTTGAGTATAAGGGATTAGTTCCTCAAGGAGAACAAATAGTGACATCCTGAAATTGTTCATGTATCACACAACAGTTTTTTAGTCATATGGGAGTGAATTGGAATCCCTGTAAAATAGAACAGAATAAATATCCTAATAGTTTTTATTTCGAATATAACATTTTCAACACAAACACACATGTGGAACAACAAAGTGAAAATAGTGGACTCCAAGTGAAAATAATCATACAATGATGTTAAAATCTAGTTGCAAACCCAAAAAACTACTATAAAATTTAATTTTTACGTTCAATACTTTTACTAGACATGAAATTAATTGTAAAGTTTCTGTACCTCCATGTTTTAATCACTTAAATTACCTGGTCAATGATCATCCCATGATTCCTAATCGATGAGGTCAAATCCAATGAATAAAAATTTATTTACTTTTCAAAACAATTATAGAAATGGTGGTAAACATCAAATTTTTAGACCAGAAAACCAATTTAAAATGAAATATATATCTATGTCATTGAAGATGATTTTTATGTTATTAGAAATAGTTTCTCTGTATAATCTCTGTTTAATAGTGGTTACCTTTGTATCCATATCATCCTTTCTAATATCATGAAAATGATAGGTCATATTATCCAATTTATAAATATTGAACTCCATTTTTATCACCCATTAATTAAACACTATTTTTAAAATATTTCAATTCTTATTAATCCACATACACTACTCCTTAATTTTAATAACTTCAGTCATTATCTTAGTTATCCTATTAACATCCTCCCAGGATGATTTTATCTAAAATCATAATGTCTCATTTCATCCTCATAATGTATAATAATATACTAGGATTTTTCATCTTTTATATCCTCTATTCCATTGAATCCCACTAATTGGTTATCATTTGTGTTTTCACCAAGGAAAACCATTTCCAAAGAACTAGATGTTCGACTTGATCGTGTATTTACAGTTCTATGAGTATTAGAATAGTCCCTCCATGGTCATTATTTCTTATATATAAAAAAATTTAATTCCCTCCCAATCAAGAATGGTATTCTTTTCATTATCAAATATAGATTTTATTCATTATGTATAGATAGACAAAGATGATTTTAAAAAATAGCAAGGAGGTATGGGGAAATTATCCCCAAGCATGATTGTTATACTTTTCCTTCACTGACGTATCAAACACTTAAATGGGAGCTACGTCCAAACAAATAACCTAGACTGATAGGTTTTTCTATCCATCATCCTGTTTGGACTCCTAAAAACCATCTTCTTGTATCAATGAATCAACATTACCTTTCTCGAATACCAAAGGATCTGCATCAACTTAATGATCATCATAAGGAACATAATAATAGAATTTTTAACAATACATAATCCTTGGAATTATTTTTACCCAAAAATACTCATTCCATATCAAATTATGATCAATACAAAGAATCACATGAGATTTATGTATCCAATAAAGAATTAAATTCCAACAATAAAAATTAAGATGACCGCAAAGATAAAAACAGGAGAAATATGCAGAGATATCCTCACAACAATCTAACTAAAAAACATTATGAATAATTATTTATCCAAATAAATTTAGGTAAATCCCTATAAATATAAAATTATATAAACATGTAAGGAACTGAGGTTTTGTAAGTATCTAGAGTTGTGGATTCGAACATGATAGTTATTCCTATAAGCCTCATAATAGCTGGAAGGGGATCATAATGAAATATATAAAGGGGTAAGTGGGGAAAGCCAACCAAAACTAGGTGAATCGATGATCCACAACCATCAAACATGAATAACGGAAAAATAATTTTATCCATTTTGTTTTCCTTTAATTAGCCACTATTAATTATAAAAGGAATAGTAAAAATTACCAACTTCATTGAATTTAAGGGTAACCAAAAGATCATCAATTGAAAAATTTACCCTAGAGAAGAATATAAACTTAATCATATTTAGGATCATTTCTAGTGTAGGAAAATAAAAAATTAAAGGATCTTAGTATAATATAATAAAAATTGGTTGAAAAAATAATAACATCTTCATTTCACAATAATAGTGGTATAGATCCATTGAAACTGAATGATGGATTTGCAGGTAGCAAGGAATAAACCACATTCGGGATTCGTGGATTGGGGTTTTCTACTCATCATCACCATTATTGATCTAATGTATCTCTTTGACTGATATATACATAGAGGTTATCTTAGTTAAGAATATCACCATCAAGAGGGAAACACTCCATTCTCCCTTTTCACCCGAACATGACACTTCATGTTAGTGAAATCCCATGGGGTACTTATTTTGTCACATATAAATTCAACAAGGACCTTAGTGTGAGCCTCTAAAGTATAAATATTACTTTTATAGAGTTTTTGTAATTATAAACCAATAATTTTTTTCTTTTGTGTATACCCTAATTATATTATTCCTGATACAATAAATGATAATGCCAAAATTAATAGACCCCTTTCTTCCTACAAAAATCAACACCACTTATCTCTCCCTTCAAAACCCATCTGACTTTTTTCATCATCATTAAATTTCTTGGTGGTTTTTATTTAACACGCAGACTTTGAGTTTCCATAACAATAGAGTATAGATAGTCTCTATCCTTAGAATAATATCCCTTATTGAAATATGATACCCCCCTTCAAGTAATACGATCCATAGTGTTTCATACAAGATATCTCAGACAAACATAAAGGAAAAGGTGAGAACAATGTATACCTTAACCATGTTTATTCATGTCCTTATAGAAAACACAACACCCAATTATGAACATTTTTTCTAGAATTTTAATCTCCTAAAATTTATGGAATACTCTAGAAAACCAACATAAAATAAACTCCAATAATGAATCACCCTGAACACATATCTCCATGCACCATCCTATGACATTCAATTTTTTCCTAGACTATTCCCCAATTAATAAAAGGTTCGTGATTGATTTTTAACAATGATACAAGTAAAATAGTCTATGACATTTCATATGGATACTCTTTCTATTCACATTATCATCAATGGATATTTCCATATTACTGAAATGATTGATCATATAATTCTTCTTCGACTTGATTTCCATTCAATGTAGATTTACCTATAACTCTTCAGGCTTTTTTCTTGCATGTATCATCATGTGATATTCCATGATACAAATACCATTACATTTACACTATGAAATACTATAAGAGTATGTTTATTATATTAGAGTGATAATATCATACAGATTCTTTTTTTCATTACTGAGTATTGTATTGATAAGGCTAGGATATCAGATATCATATGAGGAAGTGATGTTTGGAATTTTAAACCCTGATATTAATCAAATATCACCAACCCAATTATCCTTCTTGTATCCGATGTCATCTTGACCCATAACCCACTTTACTTTCTCCTTAATAGTATTTATTTTATCTATAATGTAATGTGTAAGATTATACATCTTTTTAGTTCAGTCAAACCATCATCTCTAAGCCCCCCTATTCATATTACTTATAAATTTATCTGATAATGAATTTAAATTAGTGGTGTCCCTATATAATATCACCTACATGGGATTCATGGCCATCAATACATTTCTAAAACTAATACCCCATTCTTTTATTAGTATCAACATTCTCACCTAGGATTTCCGATGGTATTTACCCACTGATTGGAATCCTATATGAACACTATCATGATTTTATCAACTTAAAAGAGGGTTTTCTAGGGTTCCTTGATGAATGAGAGGATTTATATCAGAACATGTTTCATTAAACTATTTACCAATGTAATATTAACCCCACAATATAGGAAATTATTCCACTATTTATGGATGCACCTAATGATAATGTTGATGTAGTCTTAAAATATTATAATTTTTATCATGAAATTTAATATAAGATCCAACAGATAAACCATTTTCATAATTTTTCATTGTGTGTAAAGTTTATTCTATATATAATTACCATTCATAGATGTCCATTTAGTGGAATTATGATTCTTATATTTATATGACTAATATGTTTCCCAATCCAATTTTTCAAATCCCACTTAATTCTGATCAATCCATTAATGGATCTCATACTATAATTTATCAAAACATATTTTTCATCATCAGACATGAGGTGAGACACTATTTCATCCCCATAAATATTCTTATATACCATTTTCATCCCATCCTAGATATTTAATTTTAAATTATTCATGAAATCCACTTGTACAAAATAAAAATGTTTGGCGACATTGGGTCTTGTTTTCTTAATTCTCTCAAATTCTTATGGACTGAAAAAACACTTCACATAAGTGATATGAAATGATATAAAGATATATAAAATCTAAATAATAATTCTCAAAGCCAATCTATAAATTTAAATTGATACAAAAAGAACATAATAAAACACCACTCAATTTTATCAATTTATCCAAATCCTCCTAGAACAAAAGGTTGGATCCAATTTATTTTATGTTAATTTATTCCACTATTTCATTCGAAATTCCAATCACCCAATGAATGATCCTCTCATGGATGAGTCTATATTTTGAACAGAGTTTATTGTTATAATAACCCCACCCTTCATTTTGTATAAAATAAATGATATAATTTTGTGTGAGAAGTTGTGGAGGAATATGTACATGTATTGATAGAGTTTCATGGGGTATTTAACATTCGACAACTAGACCAACATGGAATATTGTACTTATATAGTGAGTGATAAACCTATATAAACACAATAAACTGCCTCAATAACCTAAAATATGATAATATATCATGTATCAATGTGAATATATTAAGGGATGTTATCGTGCCATAGAGTTCTTTCCCAATTTTTTTCGGGAAATGTAGTCACTAATTTCGATATCTCCTTGAATGGATTGAAATTACTTTTTTATTCTATCCTTCTATGATTTTTAAATTTATTTTTGGAATTTTTATTCTCTATTAACACATATTCTCCTCCATACATTGGTTTTGTACACTCTAGCAATAATATACATAGTGTGATCCTAATAAATCATTCCAACATCCACTATGTCTCCAATAAAAAGTTGTCTAGATTTATAAGATTAATCCATATGGAAACCTTTTTCCCATCATAAACATATAATAAAATGAATTATTCCTATGACTTTACATGAACCACCGATCCCCTGATCTCTCCTAGGTCACACATTCAGTTTCCAATATTTTTTCAAATAGGTTATATTTAGTTCTATAAAAAATATTGAGGTTGTCATCACAAAATATATAATGAACCATCTCTTATAAATTTTCACTATTTTTTTTACCTTCTCCAAATTCATTTATCACTATTTGGATTAGAATACCATTCATGTAGGTGATTCCAAAAACCCATAATGTTATTTATTAGCCCCATATATGAGTATCCTCGTATAGACATCTCCTATGAAGTTCTTAGAGTCTTTAAGAAGTAATTATTCTTTTCCTAGCTAGCAGAATATAAAAAACGATTTTCTCTCCTATTATACCACATTCTGTGTACAACCTTTACAGAGTAATACAATAATGAGAAGGTAAATTTTTAATTGAATATTTAGGGTATAAATATATACCCTTTTTATTAGAAAGGATTCTCTCCAATCAACTTCATATTAACATATTTCCTATTTCATTATTTCCCCTTGTATACATATCAATCATTAAAACCAAATCAATAAGATCATTGTGAGCCCTGATCCCCCTATTTTAATATATGGGCATATAATAATACATTTTCCACCATTCAGTTCTAACACATCTATTATTTTTTTATGGTCACTCACATTAAACCATCTTCATTTCTCATTTTTGAAGCTGGAGATATGATGCCAACAATCCACTCATTTAACTACATTATAGCATTCATACATGAATTATAAAAAAATATCATAACTCTCGATGTTCACTTGAATAGGGATGAATTGAGAAGAGAAATTTAATAATTAACTATAATAAACATTCACCAAAAATATTAATATATTTTATTTTAAGGGTGTATCATTCATGCATTCTATGAAATAGGGTCATCTGACGATATTGGTTATTTTTTGGTCTTTTATGGGGCTCTGGAACAGCGATCATGTATTCTGGGATACTATTAGATTCATTCAGAATAAAATTTTTCTTCATACATGACTAGAGAACCCTGATGTGAAATATTAGTATGGTAGATATTGTGAATCACATATGGTGTCTTTATGGAGAAATGATTTGTTGAGTTGTTTACTAGATCTAAACATATTGACAACTTCCTTGTAATTGACATGATTAAGCTAACTAATTTCCATAAAAGTAGATAGCCACTAAGACTGGTCACCATTTTTGATGAGTGCGGAATCTTAGATCTGGTGGATCTATACCATGCACTAGATTAACTACTTATAAATTCTTCTAATTATGATGCTGAATTTGATGATATATTTGTTGAATAATATGTAGATACAGATAACAATGGTGATGATGACAGTGAATCCCATGGGGATGAAAATGAATAATATCATATTGTTTCCATTTGAAAAACTAACTCTCCTCTACCTTTACCCTCTCAATTAGATGAGTTCTCAGATAAATATCTTATGTATACTAAGGTTGTAGTCGGTGGTTTTGTTTACTAACATAAATGTGATAACATTAGAGTGTTGAAAGAAGATAAAGATAGTTTATATTAGTATCTATAGATTATTATTACAACTTGAACTTGCATACTAGATTCACATTCTAATGGGTGTAAATCCCCATGATTTATTATCCTTGGCCTCAAATACTATGATATTGTGCATGATTGTGATAATTGGTGATGTCAACCACAGGATGATGAACTATCCATACCTTCTAATAAAATACTAATTTTGGTTTCTATGATTACATTGATAGATTCTTATAATGGATGTGAAGTGTCTTTATTAATACCATAACTATACCAATCTTTGGTAGATAAATTTTTTCATACTCTATCCCATGAAAATCAAGAACTATTTAAAATCAGTTTAACTACACATATTTGATCAGTTCGTACAAATGTTTATGAGGATGATGAGTATGAAGATGATGTAGTATAACTTAAATACTTGGTGTTAATATCATGGGAGTTTGTGGATGATATAGTTTGCATGACCCAATATTCTGATCTACCTACTCCTACACTAGATTCAACTCTTCCACATATTATTCAATAGGGGTCATTTCATTTTTTTCAAATCAAGCTAGATGGGTGTGATTATAGAAAATGATTTTGGTTTTGGAAATTATATGGGGATAATTATAGTAGAATATATCCCTATGAAGATTTATTTAGTCCATTATCATCTAAATCTGAGCTTCCAACCGAAAATAGAACTCTATGAAAATGGTTTTGAAGATTTAAAATCCCAATTATGTTTTAATAAGGTATACCTTTCAAATATTATGTTGAAGATGGATCAAATTTTTCCAAAATCATGATTTTAGGTTTCTATATCTACTTATCAACATCGTGGTCTTCATATCCCGTATAATATTGATGGAGTGAAAATGAGGAAGATCAAGAAGGATGAGTTTAAAGTAGTGTTTTTAATGTGTGAAAGGAAGAGGGGTTGTTTTTTTGGTTTTGACACACATGTTTCTTAAAACATTGTGTTGGTTATAATGGATGATGAATATGTTGGAAGACATATGGAGACAAATAATAGAGGCAGTAACTTTAACATAAGTGAATGTTGGCGATTTAATAATTGAAAAATATATTTAGATCATTAAAAATTTATTTTTGTACTCCTCTATTATCTCAAGAATTCAAGTCTCTAGTTGAAAACATAAATATCATAAATTTTCTTCAATAATATTTTATGGAAATTTGGGAGATGTATATTCATGAAAGGGAATATGGATCACTATTAGTCACAAAATTAACAGCATTTATATAATATTACCTCTCCATTCCTTAAATAGCCATCCTAAATCTCTCTACCATACATATTACCTCATCCATTTATACTACAATATCCCCCATTAACTATTTTTGATTGTAACATGTTAAATAATTCCACTCTCTTGTACTATTTTCCAAATGTGTTGTCATTTGGGGAAATTTTAACCCCACTATACCACAACCTACCCAAACTACATCATCAATTTATTCTAAAGGAAATTATCTAATTTAACCTTCATTATTTATGGATTTGATAGATCCTAATTCCGAATATAATTTATGATAGGGATATAATTTTTTAAATTAATGTTTTAATAAATGGAGATATTAATGAAATAATAGTTTTTTTCTTCATTTAAAATTAGTATTTTCTAATTATTTTATCTGATATCTCCACATTGTTTATTTTATTCTGATTTCCATAATACATATTATTTCAGATAATCATAAATGGGGTAGAAAAGGGGAAATTAAATGAATATATTAAGGAATTTTTGAAATAAAGAATGAATTGAGCCTTCACAAAATTTAGTGAAATTTGATTCAATTTAGTAAAAAAAATAAGTATAATGTAATAAATTAATTTCATTTTATATTTAATTATTTATTATCATGAAAATGGGGTAGATTGTTGGCTTTGTAAAAAAACTCATTATTTATCATTATTTTGATGATACCAAATTGTGTATCATATGATACTAATGAATTTTTTCATTAATTGTCAAAAAATTTCTATTAAAATATATAAAATTCTAACACCCCAAGATTTAATAGTATGTTATATATTTAATGTTAATGAATAGCTTATATTGCATGCTACATTGACTTGGCTTGCGTTATACACAAGATTGTGTTTCTGCAAAACAACACATTAGTATTATAAATATTTAATCGATATATTTATTTATCAATTTAATATTGTGATATGAATACTAAGAAATAATTTTTTATTGTTATTTATAATGTTATCACATAAATAAAACATATTTATAATTGAAGGTATATGTTTTTTTAAAATAGTTATATATTTAGGAAAACTATTTTCTTAAAAGAACTATTTTAATGTCCTTTCATGAAAAATAAAAAAATAATATTAGACACTCATAAAAAATGAATTTGGTAAAGTGGACATCATTTTTATATTAACAATATCAAAAATTGTATCGGTTTAATTTTCTGAATTTTTCTAAAAACATTCAATTTTTGAAGAATAGTGAAAAACACTATGTTGTTGTTTAAAACCAATTTTTTTAATAATTATTAATTTGTATTTAAAGATATATTAAATTCGAAATAGATACATAATACTTAAATTAGTTTAATTTAATTAATTAGAGTCATTTTATAATATGATTTGATGTATAAAATTTTATCGAACTTTTTTACCTCTTTTACACACCTTCTCATAACATTTGAAAATTTGCATAAACCATAATTTTATCACTTATGTGAATTGAATTTCAAAAATCCGAGAGACATTGTTGACATCAGTAGGTAAAATTTGGTTCAATATGATTAAAATAATTTTTGGTGAATAATAACTTTTGAATTTTATTTACCGTGGTTAAAAGTAAATAGGGTAATTAATGAAAAAATGATATTATAATTACCATAACACGTGTCATAATTCTATTATATTAGTTTATTTCGACCAAAATCAACCTTATGAATAATATATGATCATTTTTAATCAATGGGGATTAAATTAGGACATTTATTGTATTTTATTTAAAGAAGACTAAAAGTGTTAAATTAACATTTTAATAATTAAAACATTTTTAAAGTTGGGTTTTAAATAAGATATGTTTGATTATAAATATTCATTTAAAAATGTAAAAAAATTTCCAACATCTTGGTATTTTATTTATTATTTTTAGACATTAAATAATTAATTTTATTTACGACACAATAATGATGCGGCAATTACCTTATTAAAAAAAGATTAAAAAATTTGATATTATAAATATCTAAATGAATCTAAATTTCGACTTTTGATGTATTCCACTAACATTATAGGTTAATATTCCATGTTATAGTTTATTAAATAAATTTTTTTCAAAGTGATAAAAAAATTTATGACTTTTAGAAAAAACAAATACCAAATAGTGTCAAAATTGACAAAAATTAGTTTTTAAAACAAATACTATTTTATTAAATTATATAATAGTCTTAAAATTCTCTGGATATAAAAAAGGACATATATAATGATATATATTTCTTTAATGAACCACTTTAGATCCTATTTTTATTTTATTGTATGTTTTTTAACCATGTATTTTAATAATACAAGAAGATTAGGTTACAGTTAAACTATTTAACTAAAAGCTAAATATAATATATAAGGTTAATATGGTGATATAAACTTGTCCAAAACCTATTTGTTGAGATTATTTCCACCCATCCCCACATTATCCATGAAATAAATCCTTTTGGATCCATTAGAAACCAAAAATGATTTTAAAAAAAATAGTATTTCCAGCATTTCTTAATGTGACCAGCACCTCTATTCTAAAAGGGTACTTCCCATTCTCTTAATTTCACATTCCCAAATCCATTTGGCTCCACAAAACCATTTTCTAATATCCTCCTAATAAACCTCACTTCAACCTAGATTCTGTACTTTGATCATAAAGCCTACTTAAGAATCTGTTTTGATCCAACCAAAAGGAATTACACAAAGAAGAATTAATAATTTCATCAACACATTCATAGTTCTTTTCTTCTTCCACTTCCTATATCATTGCTATTTCTGTAAACAAATACTAACTCCAGTACCTTATACATTGTTTGATTTTATTATAAATATGGTACAACCATATTCTTTTTTCTATCCATCTTATGAAGGAAAAATTCACCATATGTGTGTATGTATGGCTTACCGTCTCCATGTCGTGGTGTAGTTTGTTATTCAACTCTTAATTATTTTTATGGGTATAATAATTATATATAATTAATTTAAATAATATATATAACATGTTAATTATTTTTTATATATAATATACCATCCAATTACATACGATTTCACCATCAATAAAATAAAATTGTCTCTCGTGCATACGTACGGCTTACCGTCTCCAAAATTCGATGAGATTTTGTTCCCCATATTAACTATTAAGAAAGATATTCATTTGATAATTAAAAAAAATTATAACATAATATAATTCTGTATATGAATCAAATACATCATATCCATAACAAACATGACTTACATAAGAAAACATATAATGGAAAACGAATAAGTTAACACCCGAAACAATGATACTACTGAAATATCATTAACAAATCAATATTAGAAGATCATATATGATATAATATTTATGTATGTGGTTCTTGTATAATTTAATAACATGAAATCTACATTATAAATTAGGTTAATTTACCCTTGTCTAAGGAAAAGTAAAAGGTAAGGGTTTATTTTACAAACTCTTTATTATCTGAGGTTTTGTGTACATAAGTATCTACTGGGACTTCTTTATCATCCACATCTGTGTTTTATAAAAATATATTTCAATCCATTTTTCTATTTCATATAATATGGATTAAACTCATTTATACCCTTGTTTAATTTTTTATAAATTTTTTTGAATGTAATCTTTCTGTCATTTCCCAAATAAGGTACTTTAAGACCATTTTGAAAAAATTTAAGAAAGCATGTTTTTTAAACTTATATGGAATGTGCGGACATTTTCTGCCATTATAACACCTTTTAATATTCCCTTAAAATCTTATAAGAATGTTTTCAAAATAAATGTTTTCTTTTATAATTATGTAACTTTTTAATTATTTCAAAATAGAAGTAGATATTTCAATCAAATAGTTTTGATTCCATTTGTTTCAACATCCATTGATTGATTTTACACTTGTTTGAAGTTGATTTATTACTATAAAATATTCCATATTGTATTTATGGTTTTTTGGTATGTTTGATTTTGCATGTGTTATTTTTTTACCATTCATGGTTTATGGTTAATGTATTCACATTTCATATTCTAGTTTTAATATAAATGTTTACGTAATGTTTCAACATTTTCTATGAGTAATGAATTGGACTTAGTAAGTGATGGGTGGACCCCTCTATAGCTCCTCGATGCATCGGTAGGTCTAATGAGACAAACTAGTGTCTTGGCACAAGGCTTTGACAAAATATTTCACTGTAGTCTTGGAACAATTCCTTCACTATGTGGTTATGATGTTAGGAATTATGAATTCCCTCATTATGAAATTCGATATTGATATTACATGTGATCATTCGACTTGTAAAATATCCATGTGAATAAATAAATGGAATTATTTGATTTTTCTTTTCCAGATTTTGCTGAAGTTTATTTTTGAAAGGATTTTTTAGTCGTATATATTTGCTAAAATTTTGTGTTTTATTATGGTAGTTTCTCCTATATTTTTATCCTTACTGAGTATTTGAGCTCACCCCTTTGTTATTTTTTATTTTTTACGGGATGTGAAGAATTATATTTTTCTTGACAAATATTGTAGGCTATGGGATATGAGTGTGCTATAAGTAGACACAATAATGTTCTTTTCATTTCATAATATAGTGTAAAAAAAATGTATGATTATAAAGCTTCCATGCCTACTAAACTAATAGTTCTTTCGAGACATGATCTCTTGTGATCATGCCAATGTTTTTTAATATTGAACCATCTCTGGG
This sequence comes from Viscum album, assembly GCA_963277665.1. Taxonomy (NCBI): domain Eukaryota; kingdom Viridiplantae; phylum Streptophyta; class Magnoliopsida; order Santalales; family Viscaceae; genus Viscum; species Viscum album. The sequence continues at coordinate 477,881,005 of OY728146.1, read as the reverse complement.
TAACTGGGTTTGGGGAATTACTGTTGGTATAAAAGGAAGTTTAGTATAAACTATGGAAACTAGATTTAGAAAATATCTGATTAGAGAACATTTCCTTAAGATAGACTTTGAGGATTATTATAGAATAACTTCCTTGAATTTTGGTAATATTGAGATTTTGGGAATTTGAAAAGCAATACATCCATGACCGGATATGAGCAGATAGAGGTGGCTCTTGTATAGATGTATCTAGGGGTAGAACCTGAAAACACCACATTAATCGAGGATCGAACAGGAAATAGTGCACGACAATGGACCCTTCTGCACTCTTCGTTACGACACTCCTGGTGGATATGTTTAGGATAATTCAAATTTTCATTACAAACCATTATAAAGGATATTGGAGTAAATAATTTCTCAATGAAAACATAATTTAAGATTATGGATTATAGGAATAAACTATTCAATTTATGTGAGGTATTTTACAATCTTGGAATTATGCATTTGTATTCATAAACTAACCCAGTGTATGTCATTGTTTAGAAATTGTCCCCAGTAGAAGGAATGAGAAATTATGTAATACGCATGATCCAATGAGTAAGAAGGATAATATATTTCCTAGTAATAAGCCAACTTTTTTAAAGGATATAGTCACCCATGTATTCTTATCATATGATGAAATAGTATCTTATGTTAATAAGATAAGTAAATAATTCTCTAAGTCTTATGGGTTCGAAGGGAAGCCAGGGAAGAAAAGGATTGTAAAGAGAAAGTATGATATAAGGGATGAAGGGAAATAAGGGATTTTCCATATGCGAGAACTTCTGAAAGAATCACCATGGTAAATTCATGAAGGGAACATGACTTTATTATAAATTTGGAGAAAAAGGACACCAAGTATGTGATTCCAAAAGTATGAACAAGGTTTCAAATATACAATGCATCATCTACAAGGAGTTAGGACATTACGTGAATCCATGTCCCAATCATCAGAGTATACCCCAAATGATTCTATTGGATAATAACCAAGTTATGATTGTACAATATATGTAGAGGAATAATTTGTGATCTTATATTTTTATTAATGAATTCTGTCATTTGAGTTTGGTATCAACAATGTACTGGTAATATTAATTATTGAAATAAATAATGATTTTATTGTAGTACTATTTTAATTGAGGATATGAGATTATATGGTATTACGAAAAGCGACTCAACAGTAAGTTAAGGTTTTTGGAAAATAGACAGTTATTGGAAATATAACCCTAAATATGGTCCTAATAACGAGGAAGTGATTTTGGAATAAGAGATGGTTGGTTTCAATAATTATATTAGATATTCTTGACCACTGTGGAACTGATTAATTGTTTGATTACTCCATCATTGTTGGAGTATTAAAAATATTTGGAAATAAGAAATATATCTAATATTAAATAAGGAATAAGAGAGAATGAATGTAATCAATATGGTTTTATTGTAATTCTAGGTGTTACTATGTTCTAAGAGAATACTTTATTAAGGCACTCAAAAGTTATATTGTGGGAAAAAGAGATCTTCATTATGTTATGATGACTTTCCTTATAAATTTTGACACAATTATTTTGGATAAGTCTAAAGGTTGGAATGTATTATGTAGGAAATTGGATACTATGGATTATATTTAAAAAATTTCATAAGATTATTTTTGGATTTATTATAAAAATGATAGCCCAAAGGTCGGGCGACAACCTGTTGCGTCTGTCAAATCCGCGAGACTTGAACCTGTAACCGAAGGGTGACAAGAGTGCATCACCTACCACTGGCATATGTGAGGTCCTGGTTTTCATAATGTTGTATTGTTAATAATGATCTTATAGGTGAATAATAATTTTTTTGAATCCCTAAATGATTATTATAAATAAAATATTTTTTACTTCAATTATCTTTTAGAGTGAAGGATGAGTTTGTGGTATAAACTAGTTTAAGGATGGAACTCTACCTGTCAATTATTATTTTTCTTATTCTATAAATAAATTAATTCTTATACTTTATGGAAATAATCATAAAACCAAAAATATTTAATCTAAATACCTTATTTTCTGATGAACCAATGATATTTTATGTCATTATAGATTTATGTCTTGGAGGACCTCAATTTTCAATTTATTGTTCACTTGTTTATGATTGATGACCTCAATCACTCCCTGTAAATATATAAATTTTCCACAAATTATTTTTCTCAAAATGACACCAATATTCTCCTATTCAAAATCCAAATTTCTATTTGACTTTTTCATTTCCCTTTCCCTCTTATTAAGACAAAATATTTTGAACCCTATTTTCGATTTGGGTTTTCCACAAAGATATTTTCTATTTTTAACCTTTAAATTTCGAAGAAAAATTTCAAATTGCAAGGATACACATTATTGAAGGATGTCAGAATGTAACACTGCGATCTTTCATAGTTATTTGTATCATTAATTTATGCCAATTTCTTATACTGCACGTAACATTTACATCTCTTGCATTATATGCCAAACTGAGTTTCTGTGAAACAACACATTAGTATTATAATTATATAAACAGTATATTTATTTATCAATTATATATTGTGAAATGAATAGTAGTAAATATATTTTTATTGTTATTTATAATTTTTTCACATAAATAAAACATATTTATAATGAAATGTATATGTTTTGAGAAAATAGTTATATATTTAAAAATAACTATTTTTTAAATGAAGAACTTTTTATGTATTTTTGTGAAAAATTATAGAATTAATATTATACACTCCTAAAAATTGAATATTGTAAAATTGACTTCATTTTTGGATTTGGAATATCATAATTATTGTATGGAAAATTTTTGGTATTTTTCTAAAAACATTAAATGTTTGATGAATAGTGACAAACATATTGGTATTGTATAAAACCGAATTTTATTTAAATAATTATTATTATTATTTAAATTTATTTTACTATAAAAATATTTAATTAATACTTATAATCGTTCACTGTAACTCATTGGATTCATTTCATAATAAATCAGATGTATAAAATTTTATTGACCATTTTAACGTCTTTTACCCACCTTCTGCGCATATTTTCAAATTTTCATAAAACATAATTATACCACTTATATGAAATGAATTTCAAAAATATGAGAGACACAATTGACATTATTAAGTATAATTTGGTTCAATATGATGAAAATTATTTTTGGGAAATTGTAACTTTTGAATTTTATTTACAATAGTTAAATGTAAATAGGGTAATTATTGTTAAAAATGATATTATAATTACCTTAACACATGTTATAATTCTATTGGATAAGTCCATTTTGACCAAAATCAACCTTATGTGTAAAATATGAAACTTTGTGATCCACTTGGATAATATTATGTCCTTTTTTTATTTTATTTAAAGAAGAGTTAAAAGTGTTAAATTCAAATTTTAAAAACTAAAACATTATTAATATAGGGTAATACATAAGATAAATTAAACTTTAAATATTCATTAGAAACCTAAAATGATTTCCTAAATCGTGGTATTTTATTTATAATTATTATACATTAAGTAATTAGATGAATTAATGATATAATGGTGATGCATTAATTATCTTATTAGTGAATGATTAACATGATTGATATTATAAATATCAAAATAAATGTAAATTGAGACATTTTCTGAATTCCACAAATTTTCACGGTTAATAAGATATGTAATAGTTTACTAAATAAATTTTTTTGAAGTGATAATTATTTTATGACTAACAAAAACCAAATATCAAATGCTGCCAAAATTAACATAAATGAGTTTTAAAAAATTCATATTTTATTAAATTAAATAATAGTCCTAAAAATATAAGGATTGGAAAAAGGACTTATATAATGATGCATATGTTGTTAATGAACCAATTTATGTTCTCTTGGAATTTTATAATATGTATATTAACCATGTATTATAATCATTCAAGAATACATGGTAAAAGTTATACTATTTAACTAAGAGTTAAAACTAAAACATATGGTTAATATGGTGACCTAAACTTGTATAAAACATATTATATGAGATGATTTGGACCCACCCCCACCTTATATTATGTTTAAATCAATTATGAGCTATTAAAAACCGAAAATGATTTTGTAATTATCTTAACATTTGAAGCTTTTTCTCAAGTGACCCTCACCTCTCTTATAAATGGGTACTTCCCCTTCTCTTAATTTCAAACCTCAAAAGAAATTTGGATCGGCCAACCCCTATCAAATATCCTCCCAACTAACCTTTCTTCAACATAGAAGCTTTAGTTTGATCTTAATGATATGCTAAGGATCCCTTTTGATCAAATCAAGAGGAAGCACCCAAAGCAGAGATGATAATTTCATCACCACTTTCAAAGTTCTTTTCTTCTTCAACATCCTACAACTTTTTTGTTTGCATACCAAAATAATAAGTTCTGTACCTTCTCTGTAATGTAATTTTATTATAAATATGTTACAACCATATTTATTATGTTACCCTTCATATAAATGACCATGTCACGATACATGCATACGTATGGCTTACCGTCTCTATATCGTGGTGTAATTTTTTATTCAACACTTCATTATTTGGATGGGTATAATAATGATGTATAATTGATGTAAATAATAAATATAACATGCTAATGATTCTGTATATATGATATAACATCCAATTACATACTATTTCACCATCAATAGAATGATATTTTCACTCGTGCGTACGTACAACTTACCATCTCCATGACGCAATGAGATTTTGTTCCCCATCGTAACCTTTCAAGATTAAATTTCCTTTCATAATTATATAAAATGCTTAATAACATAATATAATTCTGTATATGAATCAAATACATCATATCCATAACAAACATCACTTACATAACAAAACATATAAGGTAAAATGAATCAGTTAACACCTAAAACAATGATACTACTGAAATATCATTAACAAAGGAAAATTAGAAGTTCATATATCATATCATATTAATGTATGTGGTTCTTTTATAAATTAATAAAAATTGCTTCACCATTATTCAAGAGGTTAACATACCCTAGAATACATAAAAGTACAAGGTAACAGTTAATTTTACAATCTCTTTATTCTCTGAGGTTGTTATTACGTATGTATCTACTAAGATTCTTTATCATGTACACGTTTTTTCCTTAAAAATATATTTCCAGACATTTTTAATTTTTCCTAGAATATGGGATAAAATAATGTGTACCATTGTTTGGATTTTTAAAAAATAATTTGAGTATAATCTTTCTATCATCTCCCAAATAAGTTACTTTATAACCATTTCAAAAAAAATAATGAAAGAATGTTTTTAATTTATATGGAAGGTGCATCCATTTTCCACTGTTATAAAACCTTTGAATATTCCCTTATAATATTATAAAACAATTTTAAATATAAATGATTTCATTTATAATTACATGACATTTAAATGATTTCAAAATAGATAGTGATATTTCTCTCAAATAGTTTTAATTTCATATATTTCAACATCCTTTGATGGATTTTACAGTTGTATGAAGTAGATATAATATGATACAATCTTCCATATTATATTGATTGTTTTTTGATATAATTGACTGTGGATTTTTTATTTTTATACCATTAATAGTTTATGGTTAAAGTATTAATTTTTTGTATGCTGGTGTTAATATGAATGATTATGTTATGTTTCATCATTTTGTTTTGAGAAATGAATTGGACTTAGTAAGTGATGGGTGGAGCCCGCTATTTCTCCTTGATGCATCGATAACTCTCATGGTTAAAAATAGTGTCTTGGAACAAGGCCTTGAATTTTTTTTTATTTTTTGTCTTCGCACACAGCCTTGACTATGTGGTTATGATGTCCGGAATTATGAATTTCATTATTATTAAATTATCTATTGAAATTACATTTTATAATTCAACTAGTAGAATATCTATATGAATAACTAAGTTGCATTATATGATTTATCTTTTCCATATTATACTGATTTTTATGTTTAAAAGGCTTGTGTTTTAGTCTTATACATTCCCTTAAATGTTAATTTTTTCTTATAATAGTTTCTATGAAATTGATATCTTTACTAAGAATCTGAGATCATCCCATTCTTAGGTTTTATTTTCTACAGGATATGATAATAGTATATTATGATTGACCTGCATTATAGGTTATGATATATGAGTGTGTTCTAAGGAGACACGATGTTATTCTTTTCATTTCCTAATAGAATGTACAACTTATGTATGTGTCTATTACATCTATGGTTACTAAACTAATAGGTATTTAGTTACTTGATCTCTTGTGATCATGACAATGTTCTATAAAAATGCTCCAACTCTTGGAAACTGGGGTCAGGGAGTTACAAAAATAGTTTATGTCTTGATGATACCATGGAATCATATTGCACGTGTAATGAACCTACCATATAATGAAATTAAACTTTCCATTGAGGATAAGATCCCATGTGGCTATGACTGAATGCAAAATCAATAGGTTGTGTTTCAAATGATAAAAAATTTCTATTTCATGAAGTGACTGTGCACTGAAACTAATGTTACTTCATGTGTATTCAACATTCCACATGAACAATCATATTAACATGAGACTAGTGAAGAGAATTTAACTAACACTTGAACTAACCATGGTTCTATAATGTATTGACTACAAAATAAAATGACATAAAACATAATTAAATGATGTTACCATGAGAAGAAACTAAGTTTCCTTGTCAATAATTATACCTACCATATGATGAAATGAAGAGACTATGGGATGTGACGATAAAACCACATAATGGGAAGAAACAAACTATTTGAAATAGTGAATTGGTAAAACTAAGGACTCAAAAAAACCATACGATTAAATGTTGATAATTCAGGAAGATATGAACCTAACCAAATATGAAATGATGTTACCCTATGTTAAAATCAAGTTACTAAATTAATTGACCTTTTCAAAGTTATTGTGAAGAAAAGATACCTTTTGTAGTAATCGTAAGACAATGTAATTGTATATTAACTAAAGGCCAAGAGAAAGAAGACTAAATTGACAATTGAGGTGTATTAAAATATCAAATTCCACAAGTTTGAATAATTAATATTGTATTCATATAATTGGAAAAAAATAATTGTCCTCTAATGGGAACATTCATATGGGGTTTTCTTTTAGAACAAAAATAATTCATGGAAAAAATTATGACAAAAAATAGATATTGAATATACATGTTAATCATAGTTTTAATCCAAAAAAAGAAATCACGATACAAATAATTCATATATAGAACATTACATGATTTTTTTTGTCATCATTTCATTGAAAACGTTGTACTAGTCATTCAAGGAAATAATAAGAGGCTTTTAATCTCTCAATGATGATCTGACCAATCTACATCATATATTCTCATTTGTATCTGTTTTTCAATTATTTTATACCATAAATTAATATATATGATTATTATACTATTTTTATTCGTTAAAAACACTCATATATTTTATTACTCATTTATAGACCCAATTTTCTATATTTTTTACATTTATAATCCCAAAAATAATAGTGGATGAGGCTCTGTGTTGCCTAGAATTTTGGAGTGTAGTTTTCTTTTTTAAAACCTAACATGGTTTTGATTTATTTTTTTCATTAATAAAAATCATTATTGTTGGTTATTTCCATGTTCATATGACAAGGCCCCAGCTAATGAGTGACCCCCCGGTATATATTATGAATTCGGATTTCCAATTTTTTCTTCATTATTTTATTACAAAGACGAATCCATTTTCAAAACTATAATATTAACACATTACATAAATATTTTTATTTATAATGTGTTTTATATTTAGTGTTTGATAAATGTATATAAATTTCATAAGTAAAATGGGTTTTAAATAAAAAAAATTTTGAGAGTTATAATTGATCTTTTTAGATGATTTTTTAATGATCAAATTATGTAATTATACTATTTTCAACTAACTATGATTAGTTTATATTTGTGGAAAAATTAATTTACAAAATATGATTGATTAATTAATTTTATTTCCATAATAGGGAATAATAATTGAATCATTCAATTCATCAAATGAATCCATGAGTGATTACTGACTACTTCGTCTAAAAATACTTATCCTTATTGCATTCATAAAAAATGTATCCTAGAATGATGTTGAATATAACTCCCAATTTTTTAGTGGTTCAGCTATATAAAACACATACTTATATTATCAGGTAATAATGTAAGGGTCATCGATATGGGGATAATATTCCATATCGATCACACTAAATCCATTATTATATATATGTAAACAATGTTATGTCATTGAATCAAACAACATATATTTTACCATTAAAGCATTACCTTGTGTATAGTAATATAATAAATTTATTATTTTTTTAACCCCAAAATAAAATATATTTTCTAATCTAGTTTTCATGTATGATACACTCACATATAAATATATTATAGTACTTATCGTGACATAGTAATAGTGTTTTTCTAATTCATTGTAAAACTATTTGTATTGAATATGAAGACATTAAAACCCATTTATTTATTATAGTGAACCACTTTGTTCAATCAAGATGAGAATATCTTTATTTCACTAGATACATCATATTAAGTAATAATTGAACCTAGAAGATACCAACATGAAATATTTCATGAATACATATTATAGATTTAAAAAAATTGTGTCCTTAGATGTTAACCAATAAGGAAATTTTTTTCTGTGAAATTATTCTATCCCAATAAAAGATAAATAAATATATTATACTTTTCAAATAACTATATGTTCTCTTAATATAATGAATTTTTAAAAATCATAATTTGATGAGAAAAAAAAATAAAAAAAAAATACAAATTTATAATTTTTCATAATTTATATCACCAATAGAAACCTCATAGTTACATAATAAGGTTTGATGATAACTTTCCCACTCTTCCTTAGTAATTTTAAGAAATATGTATGATTTTTTATCCCCCCTTTTTTCGAGTAGTGAACGAAATTTTGGATCAATGGGGTCATATGTCTAATGCAACTGAATAGTGATATTAGTGAAGTACACTAAACAAAATTCATGAATTCTTACATAAAATAACCATCTATTGTAGAGCCTTTAGGATAATACTTATTCATAATATAATTTTTCATTGTAGTCATCATTCTATCTATTGAATACAAAAAATGCTTCTCAAAATAAAATAATGAAAAAAAATTGGTGGATTCATTGTCAATTGTAACATATATATAATTAATAAATGAGAGAAGAGTTTCTCTAGTACATATTTGATGACTGATATTGAATGTACAAATCAAGATTAGTGTAGATACTGAGAAGAGGATGTGGAGAATCAATGATCCTCGATTTTTATTTTTTTCTTAATAATGAATCTAATGCCACCTCTATTTAGTGAGAAATATCCATTCTAAAGAAAAATAAACAAGAACAGTCATAAAAACAAAGTTAATTACGAGGCCCACTACTCAAAATAAGGATCCATTACATGGCATGATTTTGGGATTAGTTTAAGACTAAAAAATATTTTTCAAATAATACATTTAGTAATTATATTAATCAGGGAATATCAATCACATAGGTAGAACTATATTCCTCCAAAATATTAAATAACTCCTTAAATAGATAATATGATATAATAATATTTTGTGACAATAGTATGTTCCTTCAACGATAGGATTTATAAAATTTTCCCTATGTTTCCTGAACATTACTCAAACTTTTATTTATCCCATATATTATTTCATTCTTATAAACTTATTTCACAATAATGGGCATGTTAATTCCATATTCCATAAATATTACATATTTTAATATTTGTATATTACACTTATAATTATATATTATTTTTGTAACTTATTTATGTGACCATTTGGTTGATATTGACTTGTAAGAATCTCAATTTAGTGAAATCAAACTAATATCAACTGAATCCATTTTCATTTAATATATTCTCAAAAATATTAGACTTATTCTTATCCACTATTTTCATATAATTTCTACTCTAATAAATTTTCCTCATATCCCTTCTCTATTCAATGTCCATCCAATCTATTATCTACACACTATTCTTAAAATACCAATTAATTGGAAAACTATGACTCATATCTCTTCCTTATCCAAGTAATTTATTTACAATTTATATACACTACGAAACAATTATACCTTCCAGTCTCCTTCAAATGAAAATATTATTACATAATAAAATTAAATTAAGTGTTTATATTGGACCTCATCCTTTGAATCTCAAGGATAAACTATGAATTTACTAAAATTAAAAATAATATTTATACATGTATATTGTTATGGAAGCCTAGTAAATACATTCAACTCTGGACCAACGTAAAATTTCATGAATGTTAGAAATATTAATTATCATTATTATTCCACTATATTCTTCATGAATCTTATAATAACATCTAGAATCATGATTATTCACTTCATGATAAATGAAACATTGTATTGGCTTCCCAATATTATCCCATTTAATATCTTTAACAAACAATTTAATGATAATAGTATTTTTATTTTGAAAAATATTCATAATGTTTATTCCATCTAGTGAAAATTTTATTTTCTATTCCCTCTTATGTTCATAGAAACATCTCCGAATCCATATTCGGATTCTTCTATTATTTTATTACTTTCCTTGAATACATTCATTCATTTCCATTTCATGGAAATATAATTCTCATAATCATCATTAAAAAAGATTATATCCATGATTTTATATAGATAATTATGTTTAATCATACTATAAAATCTTCACATTAAAAGTTCATACAATTCTGTTTGATAATTTTTATATAAATGAAAAATATTCTTCTGTGTGATGAAAATTTTGATGTTTATTCTGTGAACTCACCATATTTTCAATACCCACTTTACTAATAAATACTATCCCATAGAATGTAAAATGTATTATGAGTTTTTAAAAGTGTATCAGAAGGAATATATATATGATCACATTACCCAAAGTACTCTAATCGATACTTCTTTGTACTTCCTCTGATCAATAGCAAATATTAATTTACGTGTGATAACAATTTGATCTTACACAACTCCATATAACAATAAACCAAATCTCACACATTTTACTCAATCATAAAGCCCGAAAATTTAAGTAACAAAATGATTTATACATTATAAATTTGAATGTTTCATATAATAATTATTATTGAAAATATAGCCTCGATAGAACTAGTGAGAATATTTAATTGATCATTCAGTGCTCTACATGGACATATTACAGTGATCCATAGGTCTCCATTCTTATATTATATCAACTAGACTTTTTTAAATCACCTTTCTAATGATAGAAAATATATTATGTTATTTTTAGTCCCCATAATTTTATATTTTTTATTTTTATCAAACAATAAAATATATAAGAGAACATTATTACTTCACTAACTAAATTCTTCTTATCATAGTACTACCTCAAAACCTTTTTTGTGTATCAATCACCCCTTTATATGTTGTTTCAAAAAAGGTGCATAATTCAATAAATCATTTTAACTCATTAAATTTATCATTTATCCAACAATACTTATCCTTTATTAGAAATATCTATATAAGAAACAAGAATCATCGAACAAACATACCATATTGTCCACAAGTAGTGATTTTTGGTATTATTCTTTACATCACATAAACTTCACCCATTAATTAGTAACCTCATCAATGGGAAAAACATAAACCAATATAAAATTAAATTTCCTACATCAACATAAATAAATTATTAAAATTATCCATAGACGTTGAAATCATAGTTTACCACCTTTAAAAACCAAGCATAAATATTTCCTTCCTTAATAGGTAAAACACCTGTTAATAGATAGATTTTTGTTTCATAGATCTCCCCTGTTGAAAATAGTATCCTAATACAATAAGATATAGGAGATAGAAAACACATACTCTATCCCTATAGAGAATATGGGTATAAATCCTTGCTTATTATCAATATATAAATTGTTTCCTTATAGAATACTTTAGTAAGATATCAATAATTTTTTCAATTGAATAAATAAACTAAGGGTTTCGATCATTTTTATCCACATTATCATTGAAAAATTGATTTATAATATACATGTTCATAGAATGATAACATTTCATATAATTCATCGTGATATTTTTATATTATTGATTATCATATCATAAGAGAACGGAAATATCAATTCAAACAAAAAATAATCTAGAATGGTCTTTATACACATAAACTATCTTACATATTTGATGTAGTTACATACTCAGAATCATCCTAGATGAGATTCATAGAGTTTTTCATCAATGCATGATAGCTCACAAAAAACTCTCCCAATAAGAAAAATCATCTATATAAATAAATTCTATAAACAACACAAACATCCTAGTCAATAGTTTTATAACCATATATATCTATCATTACATTAATGTCATATATTATTCAAAAATCACTTATTCCTTTGATATAAATGAGAATTAGTTTTACATCCATATGATTAGGTTATTTTGGATAAATATTACACATATATCAATGTGTAAAAGAATATATAATATCTATCCTTGAGGTAGTTAGTTATAAAATATATCCTACACACTATCTAAACTCTTTACAATCAACCTTAATTTCTTTCCTAATTTTTCCAAAATTATTCCCATTACAATTGGTGTGAAAATAGTATTTTAACCTTTTGTGATTAAATTCATCAAAAATTAATTAAAAATACTTATTTTAAGGTAATAAAATATAATTATCCTTTTAATATATATTTAATGCATGAAATTGATTCATTTCGCCTAACATGGTCATTTTAAATAACTTCTTTGTATCCTCATAAATATTCTCACATATTTCATCATCATTACATATAAATATGATCACATCAAAAAAAATAATTAAAATTAGAGGCGCCACTTGATTTTTTTAAGGTATATGTCAACTCTTTATTTATTGAATTATGACTTTCCAATCAATGTACACATTTTATAATAAGAATCTCTCATATCTTGATTCATCACATAAAAATGAATCTTTAACATTTAAAAATAGATTTCAACTAGGCTAAACTAAATGCATATGGTAGTTAAATATAAAAAATATTAATAAAAATTCCCATTTATAGAAAAATACATGAGATACACCAATAATATCTTGTATCTTCATTGTGTAGATATAGAAAGAATAAATATTACGATCTTAAGTCTTTCTCCCATAACTATGAAATCTCTTGTCTTTATTAAACATTATTTCATGATTTATTAGATAATATTAGTCCTTATATAGCATAGAATACTGATATGTCTAGGTTCTTTGGTAATTTTGTACATTACCTCACAACATAAAATAATAAATATATCATCCTTATCAAAAACCTCTCTAAAATGATCATAATATTTCTTTTTACATAAAACATCATGGGATAAAAAGGGGATATATAGTGGAAGGTGTGGGATATGAAGACCATTAAGGGAATAAACATCGTATAACCTTAAAAAAAATAAATCGAATAAAATATACATATAAATGGGGAATAAAAGAGTATGAATCATAAAACTAAACAATGAGAAATGATATAACATGATATTCATAAAGGCATCATGAGAAATATGGAAACAACTTAAAAAACATCATTGTAAAATTGGTAATAGCTAAATGTAAAATCATCATGATGTAAATAGTCCTATGATAAATTAGGTTAATTATTCAATTCCATTTATGATGTCTTATGAGACAAAAACCTTATTTTATGCATTTTAGAATTATATAAATTTAGGTGCACCCAACAATTTCATTTCGTTCTCATGCTTAAATGTGCCACACAGTTCATAAATATTTGATTCATTCGTCTTGATATATTATCCCATGATCATGTAGTGTTGAATATATATATATATTTATATTTATATTAAATTAATATATAATTAATTATATGTTATTAATTTTGAACTCCCTTTATAGGAAATGGGTATGGGTTTTCACTACACATTTTTCTGGCAAGGAAAATCATATTGAAATTTTTGTAGCATAACAACATCACTTAAAGATTCAAAAAATGGGTTTATGATAGTGAAATTAATCACTAATAATATTCAAATTATATTGATAGTAAAAGGTACATTGAAAAAATATGCCAATAATATGAATTACCAATATATGGAATATGATAATGAAGAAACATGAAAAATAATATATGGAAAGGATCCCTAATCGTGAGATTGAGAATCCAAATTGTTAAGAAGAGATTCTATATAGATTTTGGGTACCTTGGGATAACTATATTGGGGGAATGGTATTGAAAAAATATTATCTACCTATTTTTTATAATAATAATTGAGATCATTTTATGAAATATATAAGAAAAAGAGGGAAATTATTCATTATTTCACATAGTAAAGTTTTTGACTCTATATATTAAACTAAAAAAATGAAATACCTTCCAATGGTTTTTCACATGGTTTCTTAAAATGTGGATTGATTTTAAATATTTTATATTTCCATGGTGTGAATATAATAAAATAATTCCCTTGACAATGTGGAAGTGATCTGTACTCTTAAAGAAATAATTCTACAATCATAAAATATATTATAGGTTTTGGTGGATCCATAAAGACTTTATAAAAATAAAAAAATAGAACTAAAATAAAAATATTTTAATGGGTAAACAAATAATTGGTCTCTTATACCCATTACATTATTTAAAACACCACTTATGTGTCATTATGATGTCATAATACACAGTGTATATTTTTATGGTATTTAATTCTTACCTATAAATTATACACTCATAGAAAATTATGAAAAATTCTCCATTAGATAATATATATTTTTTTCCAAAAATAATATTTATTTTTACAAAATAACTTTATGAGTATATGAATTTTCACTTTTAAAATAAAAACATCATTTATTGTGAAATTCAGGGTTTTTTGGCAAAAACAATTTTCAAAACCATAAAAAAATTACATATGACTTAAAAAAATTTATATGATAATTTATATTTAATAATAATTATTTAAAAATAATAACTTTTTATATAAATAATAATTTTTTCCAAAATTACATTAATTCATCAAAACAAATATATTAATTTAAATTGAAAGAATAAAATTATTTGTGATTATTGTACCATAATAAAAAACTTTTATAAATTAATATTAAACTATATATAAATTCATTATTATATACAATATACATATTTATATTATAATGGTCTTGATACATATCTCTATATTACACCACAGAATTTATTAAGGGTAAGGTTTGTGATGGTGCAGCCTCTATTGAGTGGTTCGGCCTATATGATTTGTGTTTTGATATCGACATTCTTGAACATATCCCGTATATAGTTTATTTCATGATTATGTTTTTTGATCTCATCTTTCTCATGGTAAAGAGAAAATCCCTATGATTTTATCTCCCTCTGAACCTCCAATAAATGGTCTCTATATGTTAGTTCTTAATTTTTGCGGAAATCACTTCATTTTTGTTGTTAATTAGATTTGTTAAAACCCTATATTTATATTAATCATCGGATCATTATTCAACAACTATATTATCAAAACTAAGGTCTCTTAATGGCCTTTTAAATATAATAGTTTATTATAAAACCAAATATGTGCATATTTTATCTATAACCATAAAATATAATAATTGATTTAATTATATTACATTGGGAATTTTATTTATATGAGTTTAGATGGTTACAATATTTCCCCCTTTAGAAATTTTTCACTATAAATTTTATTTTTCCACACTAAAATAGATGAGGATAATTCATTATAATTATAACCTAAGGTTCCATTACTGCTTCTTAAAACTAGTGGTTTCCCCATATCACTTTGACCAGGTTCACTATCTTATTATATAGAAATATTTCTCTTCTATATAATATCTTCACTAATTTCTCCTTATATGAGTGGTCATTATCTAATACTGCTACATCTAGATTGAGTATGTGTGAGGGGTCTGGTATTTACATCCAATAAAGTGATATATGTAATACATCATTTACATGAGATAGGTTAGGTGGGATTATAGTCGCTAATTTTCCACTCGAACGCAATAAAAGATCTCAAAGGGGTTGATGTATCTTGGGATAATCATTCTGTTATACAAAAATATAATGAATTTATTCAATGGATATATGTTGTGAAATAAAATTTCCCCTACATAAAACTCCATATCTCATTAAAAAATTAGAATACATCTTTTTCTGAACCAGACCATCCTTGATGTGATGTTAAATGGTCTTGGTCATTTCAATTATTTCCTCAACTATTTTACGACCCTGAAATTTGTGCTCAAAAAATTTATCTTATCATTAAGGTGTTCTACAACTCTTAACATAAATGGATTCCAATGGATACATTTGTATTATTGAGTGGAAACTATTATTTTATATGATCTCAGTCAGAAGAAGATGCTGATCCCATCCTCCTTTCAATTAAATTGAGATAGATCTTGACATGTACTCAAGTGTATAGATAGTCTTCTCAAATTGGCCATCAGTTTGATCTTGATAATTTGTTATGAAGTTCAAAA
Organism: Viscum album; assembly: GCA_963277665.1. NCBI lineage: Eukaryota > Viridiplantae > Streptophyta > Magnoliopsida > Santalales > Viscaceae > Viscum > Viscum album. Next base: position 477,864,495 of record OY728146.1, on the reverse strand, counting down.
TTTTACTTAGATCATGTTGGAGACTCTTCTACAACATGGAGGAAAATCATGGGGCTCAAAAAAATTCAATCAATAGTGGTGTTCCATCTAGCTTCTCTACTCCTCTAATGTATATGATTATAATTTAAATGAGTGAGAAGTCCAATTTTATCATAATGAATTTTAAAGAATTATTAAGATAATCCACCAAAAACCATATATGAATTTTTTCCCCTTGATATATTTATAAGACTAGTGAAAAATTACATTATGATGTTTTCATATTTCTATGCATCTATAGGTAATGGTTTAATCACCCCTAAAAAATTCATTTCAACCCTCACTATTTAACAAAAAATACATCTTCATGTATATTCCATGGTCTCCTTATTCATATTATTCTACAAATAGTGTTCTTGGATATCTCGATACATATTTTACTTCTTGTATGGATGGATATGGTTTATCTATATTAATTATACAACCACTCTTTCTTTAACTCGTGATTTGATGGTACACAAATCCATTATCCAAATATCACAACTCCTTCATTATCATTTAACTCTAGGGATTTCCCTTTTTTATATAATCTACTTTTTTCTTTATTATAACATCATCTCTTTGAGAATCATTTATCCTCTCTGAAAGGGATGGCTGGTAAAACATTTTTGAATGTATTGGTTATATTCCTTACATTATGATTCAAATTTCCATCCTTTTAAATTTCAAAAAGATCAAATATTTCCCAATTCATATCAATGATAGAATTATTATATCCTTTTTACATAGAGAATCGTCTACTTAATTATTTACTAAGATGGTAGTAGATTTTTCAATCACACTACTTGATCTTCTCTAACCATCATTGTTCTTGTATATTCCTCTCATTATGTGTGAATATATATTTGTGGCTCTTGTGATTTTAATATATTTCTAATTTCCCCCAAAATGGATAATGGTACCAAATTTTAAACATCAAGATCCTTGTATCCAACTCTATATCATGTGTTGGGTAGTTCTGTTCATGAGATTTCAGTTTCCTTAAGTCATATGCTATCAATTTTTCATTCTATATTAACACACCACCTAATGAATGCTTAAAAGTATTATTCAATATCAGGAAATGTTCTCCAATTCTGGGTAGTTTATGTACACTTGTATTAGTAGGACTCTTTTTCAACTCCATGATTCTCTCTTCACAATAATCGTTCCAAGAATACATGACTCCCTTCCATGTTATCTTAGTTAGATTATTTTACAATGATGATATGTTTCTCACAAATAGATACTAATTCTTTATTAATCCAAGGGATCTACAAATATTTGAAACATATGTTGGCCTCACCATCCTCTAATTTCATTTTTCTTTTAAGAGTTTTCATATATCCTATTTATTATTATAATATTCCCTAATAATGATAATTATTTCAACCATAACTCACATTTTTTGTAATTGGAATAAATCATATCATTTCATAAGGTCTTTAACATACTTTCTTGATTCTCCTCATGTTCCTCCTTTATTTTTGAGTATATGAACATACATCTCAAAACAATACCCTGAATTTTTCAAGGTATTCCTTTAAGACTCTTTTTAAAAAGTCCGTAGTCATTACTAGACTATTAGTATTTCTGAATCGAATTACTATGAAATAGTAGTTCTCATAACATTTATAGAAATTTTTATTAGAGATATACTCCCACTTCACCTTAACATTGTAATAAACTGACCACAGATCCACCTTGGAAAAGTATTGTTTACCATGTAATAGATTGAACAATTATTCAATCCACTAAAGAGAATACTTGTTATTTATCATGACCTTTTTTATCTCATAATAATCAATTCAAAGTTCTATTAACCCATCCTTATTTTTGAATAAGAGGATTGATGCACCCCATGGTGAAGAACTTGGCATATGAAACCATTATCAAAATTCTCCCAATGTTTATCTCCATCTCCTCAAGTTCAAAAACAATAATTCTATATTGATTCATAGATAACGGAAATTTCCAATATATAAGCTCGATAAAAAACACAACCTATCAGCTAGGAAGAAGATAAGTCAATTCATCAAGAAACACTTCATCGTATTCCCTCACAATAAGAATCTCTTCAAGGATGACCCAGTCAATAGAATCAATCATTTGAGGTAGATACGCTTTCTCGTAGGGTAATATATACATGCTTAAGATATTGGTTATAATGAATTTTGATCCATCTCCATGCAATCGTACAGAATCGAATGATGATTCATGATATGGAGATTCATTTCCTTATCATGGAAATTTTTGTAGGCACTATATACAGAAAGATAATCTACAACCATAATTTCATAAAATTCTAGTAAATGTAGTTTGACAAGGGTTTCTAAGAATTTAAATTGACAAATTTTGATAGGTGGGAAATTATATACATAAGATTTTCTAATTTCCCCATTTTCCATTTTCACTGATAGCTCTTCTTATATTCATTTGTGTGGTGTTTGAATAGTTTTACTAACGTTTATTGTTATGAATTATTGAGTAGAACTATATTCAAAAACTACATTTTCTATTATTTAATGAATAACTTGCTTACCAGTCCCACTTAACTTTTGGGATCCACCTCATAAATTATGATGTAAATAGCTCACTGTTGAACCCTTTGAGGTTTTTCGTTGTCTCTGGAAACTATTAGATTAGTGAATTACTTTGAAAAGTGTATTGATTCCTTGTATTTAATGCAATGAACAATGTATTAAGGGTTTACTAGGGCATTACTCACCTTTAAAACATTTGTGGGTTTCTCCTATCGCTAATTAATATATTAGTTTCCTTCCATCTAACACCTAAATCATTTCTATACCCCATTTAGGTAATTTCTGGGGTGATTTTTTATTCACCTTTGATAAGTGGTATATTGAAATTTTGTACCAACATTATATTTATCTGTTGAACTGATATAATTAAACTCCACTTTACTCTTCAAATACCCATGATACCCTTGATATTCATTGATCTCCATTTTTACATTGAGGGAACATCAGACAATTTCCTCATAGATTTCAATATATCAGATCACCAAGGACATTCATTAACTAGGTTTTAGCCCTCCAAAGAAGTGGTCAAAATTTCATTCTGGTGAAAGGAAAAATCAATAGGTGTATCACACAATACTTGTTAACTTTTCCTCGTATGCGTTGATAGATTCGTCATCTTTTTTCATAAGGTAAATTAAATTCACTTCTATTTTTAGTCGTATATTGTAAGAAAATTAATTTTCCAAAATAATTTCTATAATTCCTTCCACCCGACCACTCCAATATCTTCCTTAGGATTCATATTCATTATCATGGTTCACCACTAATCATATTGTTCCTCCATATGATAAACAAGTAGTATAAAATTCTCTAGATCATAAAATTAAATCATATAGAAAACCATTTTAATGGAGTTTATCCATTGTTCTTAGATTAAGTTATAGAATGATAAGTTGAATATAACAGTCCTTTTTCACATAAATAAATCAATTTCATTTTGTTCTTTATTACGGTTATTTTTTCGCTTCTCCTGATTGATGTTTCAATTGAAAAACTGAGCTACTATATAGGGAATAATCATATAGTTTTTTATTCCTTTTTTTATTGGGTTTGGAATATCTTTTTGGAAGTCATAACACTTCCCATCACATAGGTTATTTATGAAAATCATCATGTTTCTAGAAATTAACAAGAATAATATTACAATTAGGGATTACAATTTTAAAACTATTAAAAACCTAAATAGGGTTCCAATTATAATAATGATATAACATATAAATTACATATATTTACATGACCAATGATTTTCAAGGATTCAATCTATGTTATCCATGATATATATCCTAACATATGTTCTTCTATGTATTTTATTATACACTTAATACTGTTAAATAATGATCTTTTGAATTTACCAAATAATATCCCCTCAAAGTGTCAAACTAGGTGTTCATCAAGGCCCATTATCATGCACCAATTCCTAGTAGAGTCAATCTCATCACAATGTTTTCTAGTTCATTCACTATGTAAATTTGTGCCAGAGCCACATCCAATTGTAATATATAGATGTGGATTTATTTTCTGGAATAACAACATAATCTATACTATACCAAAATTAGTGATTTTTTCTAAAACATAATTTCATGCCTAAGAACTTCTTATGAGATTTCATTTCCCAATCTTAAAAAAATATTAAAAATTCCCTATGTTTCCAAATATTATATCCTTACACTTTATTATACTTTATTTCATGATGTACTGTGTAATATTACACATAATACAACCTGAATGATCTATATGTATAGTGTGTTTGGGAATTATGAAAATAACATAGCTAATTAATATAAGTAATACATAATCATTATTTAAAACCAACTTAACCTTATCATAATATATTCCTTCAAACTTAAAACTGGTTGGGATAACCTGGGGAGAAACATATGAAAGGGGTGAGATATAAATCCTAGTAAAAGAATAAACATTGAATAAAAAGAAGAAAATAATACATGTAGGACAATTTTCATATCAATGGGGAATAAAAGGAGTGAGAATCATAAACATGAACAATGAGACATGATATAACAAGATAATCATAAAATAAACATAGGAAATATGGATACAATATAAAACACTCCATAAAAACATATTTCCCGGATTACGTTGATGAAATCATGATGGATAAAGTCATATGGTGGAATATGACCACTCCATAATCCCTTACATGACATCTCAGGAAACTAAAACAATACCCAATGTACTAGAGCTCTATATAAATCTTGGTGCACCAATCAATTTCATTTTTTACTCATTCTTATGTATTCCACATCGGACATAAAATATATATTCATTAATCATAATATTTTAATCCATCGTCATGGGGTGTGTAATAGAGAGCTGTACATCCAAAATATTTAAGTATAAGTGTATAATGGTGAAAACCCTTTATATGAATTGAGAATGGCTATTCAATACACATTAGTTTGGCATGGAAAATCATGTTGAAATTTGGGCAGCATAAAAACACAACATAAAGATTACTAAAATTGATTGATTAGAGTAAAAGGGGTCTCACATAAATTTTACATTAAATGGAATGTAAAAGGGAACCGGTAAAATAGGTCCCAATATTAGGAATTATAAATAGAAAGTAAAAGATAATGAAGAAACATTAATAAAGAATAGATGGTAAAGATCATTTTCCTTGAGAGTGTGACACCAAATGGTAGTGTGGAGCTTCATTTAATCCTGGGCCACCTTCGGAGAACTCTAGAGAGGGGAGGTCAGAGTAATATTATAATAAACCAATTTTTAGTGAGGGAAATTGGGATCATAGGTTTGTTTCTATAGGAAAAGTGATGGGAATTGTTTATTATTTTTCAATCCTAGGTTGTAGAATATACATAATAAATAACCAAAACCACAATCCATACATGTGGTTTTCCCATGGTTTCTACCCATGCGGATATGCTTTAAATATTTTCTAATTCCAAAGTCCAGACTTAATAAAATAATACTCGCTGTGATATGGAAGTGAGTCAAACTCTAGAAGAAATAAATTTAAAATCATAAAATATATTATAGGTTTTGGGGTCTCATAATGTCTTTTTAAAATTAATAATATAAAAAAATCTCATTATTTTAAAGCTAAAACATAAATTTGGTGATGGATAGCCTATATTGTATTTATTAAATGACTTTTGGTCATTATAAATACATATACACACAACACATTTATTTGGTTTTTAATTTCTATCCGAATATTTGGCTACCTAAAAAAATTATGAAAAAACCACCATTAGATAATTTCATAATTTTGATTCCAAAATTACTAATTTTTTTTAAAAAATAATTTTAATAAATATTTAAATTTTCACTATTAAAATAAAAATTTAAAATTTTTGAGAAATGATGTTTTTTCGACAATAATAGAATTCAAACACTTATAAGAATTACATTTTACATATGAAATATATGATAATTTATATTCAATAATAAATTTTTAAAATAATATTTTATTAAAATATATTTACTTCAAAAATAGAATTATTCATCAAAAAAAATAATTTAATTAAAATTTAATTAAAAAACAATTTCGATATTATTGTACAAAAATCAAAATAATATATAATGTAAAAAAAAGTAAAATATTATCTTTTTTATATATAGTATACAAATTACTATTATTATGATAATGAGTCTTTACCATTTATTACACCAACAATCATAATTTGGGTATGGTGGAAAATGGTGAGGATTTTATGGGGTGGTTTGATATATATGGTTCGGTTCGTCGTCTTGTTGATCTTGATCTTCTCCTATAAACATTTCCCCTCATGATAATTTTATTGGATATAAACATAGGTTTGGTCAAGGTAATATCTTAGGGATGTTATTTCGCTTAGAATCATTGACAAATGGGATTTATAAGGTATGATCTTACTAGTTGAGGCCATCTCTTCTTTTTTTTATGTCAATTGGATTTGTTAATTTTATATATTTATATTAATCATTTTACTATGGTTTAATGGATATATAATCAATGGAAATGATTCTTATATTTCTTTTAAATATGATAGGATATAATAAAACCAAATAAGTCCATGTGTTTTCTATAACCGCAATATATAATAATGTATTTAATTAACTCAAAAGGGGAATTTCATTCTAAAAGTTTGGGTTATTACCGCAAAATCCTTTTATATTAATATGATATAATTGGTTGAACAATGTAAAATATATGCAGAACTAATCTTAATCGAATAATTGAATATTATTATTTAATGATCCATTTATAACATAGTCATTAAATTATAAGAAATGAATATTATTAACCGCATTATGATAAATATGAGGTTCAAAAGCAATTATTATTTTTTAATTAAATATTATTAAATATGTACTAGATAATTAGTAATGTCAATTAATTCTTCAAGAAAATAAAAATTCTTCAAAAATGATTTATATTGCTTCTTATGGGGGATTATAATAATTAATTTCATGAAATATTAGAATTTTTATTTGAAAACATGAATTTCATTTTAAATTTCATCATTTAGGAATTATATTTCTTTTAATTTTTTATTATTTTTTAAAATATTTTATTTTTCAATAAATAGTGAAAAATACTGATTTTTATTGAAATTTGTATCTTATTTTAAAGTATTAACTAGGTAAAAATATAATTTGGATTAGTTTTAAATTCCATTACATATTTTTTATTTGAAAAACTAAATTATTTTTTAAAATGTATTTTATACATTAAATTATTTTAAAAAAATTTAATATTTATCAATGAAATATTTCTGAAAAAAATCGTTTTAATTGCATTTTAGAGGTTTAATTTTAAATTAAAATATGATTCTTCTGTATTTTTAATTTTAAAAATTTGGTTCCTTATTTATTTTCTATGGGTCCAAATTGAGTAAATATTTCCCATTCATTTTTGTCTATATGAATCGTAACAATAGTAATTTTTTTATCATGGTAAAAATTAAATCAAATAATTTAGTTTAGAAATAAAATTATAATTACAATAAAATGACCCAAACACATTCCGAAATATTATTTTTTTGATTTAATATTAACCTTAATCATTCAAGTTTCTATTATATAACATTTTGGTTCCATAGAGATAATATATAACCTTTATATTAGTTTATTTGAAGTAATGTGAAACATTGAACACCCTATTTTTAATAACTGTAATATTTTTAATATGGGACTATCTATAGGATATGTTTGAATATGAAACCCAATTTAAAATATATATGATATATCTTCACTATGATAATTTATTTTAAATTTTTTGTAATTTAATATTTACTTTAAACGCATCTACAATGCTGGTGTAGTAATTATTTAATTATTATTAAAATCAAATAAATTGTATCAAAAATATTAAAATAAATATAATTTGTGAAAATTAATTCCCTAAATAAAATTTATAGATAAAAATTACATTTTTTGGAACTAATAAACTAATTTTTTATTTATATCTTTTATATTTATAATATTAATTTCAATGTAAGGAATTATTCAAAAAATTAAAATTATTGATTTTTTATAATAAATAATACTTTATTAAATTGTATAATATTTAGAAAAAAATTAGATTCATCAATTTTTATGGGTAAGGTTTAAAATATCAACCATTTTCCTTTTGGTGTTATTTTTCTCATTTTAATAGTAACTATATTAAGTCTACAATTTTAAAAAAGCATGTTGTCACGTTAAGAGATAAAGGGTTTAATATGGGTTGAAACCAAAAGATAAGGGTATAAATGCTGTAAAAACATACCATATTTCTAGTGTATGAATGTAGTTCCACCCATAATAATTTATAATAGAAAGTAACAAGTTTGGATCCATGTTCAATTAATTTATATTTTATATTTATTTATTGTTTGGAGAAGTTCCAAGAGTTCCCCTCCCCGCTCAAATAAAAGATAATCACTTCTTATCATTTAATCACACTTAAATACAATAGTATTCTGAAAATAACTTCTAAAACAACTTATTATAATATTTCCCTTCAATTTTAGAGGTTATATTTTATGAAACAATACTAAACATTGTGGTTTTATAGTGTTATAGAGCTGACATTTTTTGAAGAATAGGTATCACTTTTAATCAACCGTTTTTTATTTTTATTATTCCACATCCCTCAAACCTTGTAAACTATGATAAAATATTAAATAAAATATCTGTAATATTTTTATATATTATAATTTTTTTAATGAAAATATCTATCTCCACTTCCATCAAAATTAAAATGAATTTATCGCTTGTGTGTATGGAACACAACCGTCTCATGAAGCAATGCAATTAATTTTACATCAATATTTATCAAAATTGAGTATAATTATGAAATTATTTTCTATATATGATATTAATGACAAATAAATAATTATTAAATCATAATATATCATATATTTTCTTGTATTTCTATGAACGGAAAAATAATAATGTTGTTTGTGCGTATATGTGAACAACCACCTCCATGATGTGATGTGATTAATTTATTATCACCACATCACACAGATGATATATATAAGAATATTTAAATAATTTATATGATATATATATATATAATATTACAATTAGTTGAGAAACATCATTTAAAATTTATCTTCTTTTTGTAATGATAGTTGAAAAATGGACACGTTACTCAGACGTGCATACGGCTTATCATCTCCGTGATTATAACTTAGTTAATTGTTATAGTAATATTTGTTATTTAAAATTAAAATTATATTTGATGTGTACAATTAATAATTATTTTATGAATTTTATTCTGAACATTGAATAATGCTAAACACATTGACCATAGTCAACCAACCGAAGTCATTTTGCAATTTAGTACCAAAAACAGTCAACTAAACCAATATTAATTTAAATGATTAAGTAATTAAAATGAATATATGTCATATAAAATGAATAAATTACTTCAAAAAGTTTTCTTGAAAATATATTATTAACTTGTTTTTATTATTCCTAAAGACAAATAATGTTTATGATGTGTTGGAATTGTTGTATGGGGCTTTCCGTAAAAAATAATATTTAAATTGTTTCCCTTAAAACATTATTTTTATTCTATGTGTGGGAGCAATAAAAGTTAATTCATAATAATATTTGTTATTATGATATATATATATATATATATATATAATATTTCAATTAGTTGAGAAACATCATTTAACATTTAACTTCTTTTTGTAATGATAGTTGAAAAATGGACACGTTACTCAGTCGTGCATAAGGCTTATCATCTCCGTGATTATAACATAGTTAATTTTCATAATAATATTTGTTATTTAAAATTAAAATTATATTTTATGTGTAAAATTAATAATTATTTTATGAATTTTATTCTGAACATTGTGGAATGATAACCACATTGACCATAGTCAGCCAACCGAATTCATTTTGCAATTTAGTACAAAAAATAGTCAACTGAACCAATATGAAATAAAATGATTAAGTAATTAAAATGAATATATGTGATATAAAATGAATAAATTAATTCAAAAAGGATTTTTGGAAAATATATTATTAACTTGTTTTTATTATTCCTAAAGAAAAATAATGTATCTGATGAGTTGGAATTGTTGTATGGGGATTTCCATAAAAATTAATATTTAAATTGTTTCCCTTAAAACATTATTTTTCTTCTATGTGTGTGAGCTATAAAAGTGAATTCAAATTTTTTTACTATTATAATGTATTTTTTTATTTATTTTTTATACATGATTTTATTTTTAGAAACTTTTTTTATGGAATCTTATAATCATTTTTTAATGAGCTACATTGTGACTTTTTGACAAAAATAAAAAATTATAATTTTAACTTATACAAAATAAGTTTATTTTTCTCAAAATCATGTCACCATAAGTTATTTGGGTATTTCTATAAATATTTACATTGTTTTTTTGAATTAATTTTTTTCCATTGTTTGTTCTTAGTTTTTCTAGAAAATAAGTTACTTCCAAACAAGAAGGTTATATTCCATAATAATGTTTTTTGGTGCATGACTACATGATTAATGTATCCGTTATGTTCCTTTTTAATTTTTATGTTGACGGGTTGTTCCATTATAAACCAAGGTTATGTGTTAACATTATAGCCTCCAATCTATGGGGTACTACGAAGATGGAAGTCGACCACATGTTTATTTCTATATATGAGATGGATTTAACCAATTTATATTCTCTTAAGATAACATTGGATTATATTCCCATGGTTATTCTATGATTAACTATGATTGTTAATTAGGATTACTTGCATTGGTTACTATAAGGTAATGATTGGATATTAACTAGGTTGGTCTTCTTAAAGTAGTTATGGACGTTACTTCAATGATTCCCTATGTTTTCAAAATGTTTTATGTAGGTTTTATATGGGTTTAAAAAGTTTTATAATAGAAAAAATTATGGTTTTTATTTAGAAATAGAAAAAACCCATGTTTTTAAAATGTTTGATATATAGTTTAATGATTATTAGGAAAAATTATGAAGAAAGAAGAAAGTTTTGATGATTTATCATGAAAAGAAACTAAATTTCATTTCTAAATTGTTTTTTCGATGGAAAATAGATACTAAATATATGTGTCCAGATGTAATGTATGGGATTAAATTTTATGTTTTTTTCCTATGTCTATAAAACCCTAAAACTAAAGTATTGTTGAAATTTTATTCTATTTCAAAAAAACTAGAATATGTAATGGTTATGGTCAGGTAATTATAGTTTTAATCTGACAATGGTATAGAAAACATTAGAGATTTTGATGTTTTATTATGATGTTTTCTTAAAATTCATGGATATAATAATGGATTTATAATATTTGGGATGATCATATATTTCATTTATTATAAATGGATTCTAAGGAATTATGTTATTTAATTTTATAGTGAGTTATGATATTTTTTTGAAATTTTATTTTTTAGGTAATTATTTGTTATTACATTTTTTGATGCAAAATGATAGGTATGAGGTGGAAATTGAAGTTAAAAATAATTCCATAAATTTTAAATATATTAAGGATAATTTTACTAATTCATATCATATTTCTATAACATCTGAATGATTATAGTAATATTTATTTAGAAAATGGAAAACCCATGGAATGGGTGAAAACCCATCGCTTTCAATAAGGTTGTCGGGATTGAACCCACAATTGATACACAATAAGGGTGCATCACCTACCACTAGCCTACGTGAGGTAAGAGTTTATATGGATTTTATTTATTTAAAATAGATAACATATAAAAGTAATTTTCTTTTTCAAAAAATATTTTTTAGCGAATAGAAAACAACGAGACTGCAAATTTATGTCTTGATGATGGTATTGATGTTATTTTGAGAAGTATTCACTATTTTTGCTACAATATATGATTAATGTAACGGAATACAATTGTATTTATTTGAATAAATAAGGTAGGATTATAATTAGGGATCCATATATGATTTTTTTTATTTATGGTGATTCAGGGTATTTATTGAAATGAAAAAAATATATTTAAGTTTATATTATTTAGGAATATAAATTATTGGGTGAGACATTAATATTGATTGATTTTATTTATATATAAATTTTAATATTAATCATGTAAGGATATGTGATTAAATCCTTCTATTTTTTCAATATTATTATAGATTATTTTGGTGTAATTTTATGGATAGCTAAATTATCCATGTTGAACATCAGGTATTACTATTTAATTTTTGATATTAACATAGATTTTAAGCATATAATGGTTTGTTTTTTTGGAAATATCTTATATTATCCTCACATGTATTTTTTTGGTTAATGCCAAATTATAAGAGGAATATATCGTTATAATTTTCACATGATGTGATTTATTTAATGTTTATTCTAGTGGTTTAGGCATGAAAACATCATATTCATCATTTATCTGACAAGATGACTGTAAGGTGGAAATTTATTGAAGTATAAAACTCTCATTATTAATTAACTGAATATACCTATGTTATTATTATATATTGAAATAAATTTCCTCAACTCTAGGAAATGTATATTGAACCAAATTCATTATCAATTTACTTTTATTGTGGACAATTCAATAGTCCTTTATCCTATCAGAGAATTCTGTTTTTATGATTGTTAACATCCTTATAACATTGTTCTCTTTCACTCACAATACGTACATGGGAGTTATTTATCTCTTCAGTATCCATTTTCACTTCTCTCAAAATTTATCCCTCGTATAAACATAGTATGCATTATTCTATATGATATTTATACTTCCCTTTTTTATTTTCAAGTGGATATTTTATTCACCCCACTTATAATGTGTGTTTTCAGCAATGATATTTTTCATAATAAAACATTGGTTACCAAAGCCAAGATCAAATTGAAATGACACAATTTATTAATGGGGGAGGGTGAAACATCTTGATTTTTTATAATAAAAAGCTATGTTTATCTACATAAAGGATATGCAACACCAAACATAAATGAGAAAATTAATCTTATTATTTAAATGTGACTATCATAACCCAGTAGCTAAATTAGAGTCAATGAATAATAATAACCACATTATGAAATTTATAATGGTCCCACTAAAATATAATTTATTATTTAATTAATTTAAATAATTATTATATTTTACTTAAGGTCAATTTATTCTTAAAAAAATATTCAATGATTTTTTTACATTTTATTGGTGATTATTATAAAAAATCTTGTAAATTTTTTTAAAATTTATTTTAAAAATTTATTTTTAATTATTATATTCATCATGTAAAAATTATCATAGGATTAAATTCATAGACTTTTCAAAAAATTGTGATTTTCTAACGAATAGTGAAAAATACTAATTTTTATTAAAAACTATATTTTATTTTAAGGTGTTTAGAAGGTATAACTCTATTTTTGATTAGTTTTATGTTTTATTTATATCATTTTTTTTAAAATAATCCAAATATGATTTTAATGTGGATTTTTTAATTGATTTTTTTATAAAATCATTTTTATATTTAAAAGGTATTTTTTCTGAAAAAAACCATTTTTTCTTGTGTCATTCCTATTTGACATTAAATTGTATCTTGGAACATATTTTTTTATTAAATTTTTTAAAATGGATTACGTATGTTTAATTAGTGTTTAAAAATTTCGTAAACTTTTACCTTTTATTTTTGGTCAATATAAATTGTATCTTTATTTTTGTTTTTCTACCATAATAAAGGCTAAATTAAGTAATTTAGGTTAAAAATAAAATTAACATAACCATAAAATTACCCAAAAACATACATAAAACTTATTGTATGAGTAAATATATAACATGTTATTAAAGGTCAAATTTATAACCATTAGAGGACACATGTATATGATAATTGTATTTATTTTATTTTTTTTAAAGAAAGTCAACCATGTGAAACTCTTTTTTTAATAAGTTTAACATTCATAATAAGGAATTATAAAGAGGGTATGTTTGACTATAAATGTTCTTTTAATGTATAATATTTATCTTCCATAAGTTATTTTATTTTTTATTTTAGGTAAATAAATAATATCATTAAATAATTTCACAACAGAGATGCAGTAATTATTTAATTAATTGGAAAATAAAATTAATGATATTAAAATTATTAAGATTAATAATATTTTTGATAACTAATGTGAAAAAATAATTTTCATGATGAAATTTAAATATTATTGTTATAATTAAATATTTTTTTGAACTATAATTTAATTTGTGATAATTCTCATGTCAATGTAATGACTTTTTTCTAAAAACATCGATTATTCATATTTTATAACAAATAATATTATTTAATTTTATAAAATTTTGAAAAATAAGAAATTTGGAATTTTTATTTGGATAAGATTTAAAATATCAATCCTATTTGAGTAATGAGTCATTTTTTAATTTATATTAACTATATTAACTATAAAATTCTAAAAATACATGGTGTCTTGGTAAGAGTTAAAAGTTGATAAATGACTATTAAAACTAAGATATAATGATTGAAATATAGTCCACCCTAATCTGATATTTATTGGATGAGTTGAATTAAACACATATTTATAGTATATTCTAAATTAATATTTTTTGGATCCATTTGGTATAAAATTTTAATTTTTATTAATTTTTTATTTTGAGAAGTTCCAATAGTTTTTCTCCCCTCTATTATTAATGAGACCTCCTCTTTCCCTTTCTTTACACTTAAATACTATTTTGGGGTATCTAATACCTACCCAAAAACAAACATAGAATATTTTTCTTCATTCTATAGGTCTCATTTTAGGCAGAACACTAAACTCAATGGTCTTTAGGTATTTATAAATGAATATCTAAGAAGAATGTGTAACATTTTAAATCGAGCTTTTCTATTTTGTTTATTCCTCTAAAAAGATGAAAATGCATTAAACCTTGATAAAATAGTAACCTTATAAACCAAAATGTAATTATATTTTATTTTTTTGTGTAATGACTTATATCCAACTCCACATCCATCAAAAGGGAAAAAAATTCCTCGTTCGTGTGTATGGCAGATTACCGCCTTGTGAACGGATATAATTCTTTCTCCATCACTATATCTCAATACTAGTTATAATGATATAATTAATTTGTATATATTATATTCATGACATATTTATAATTCTTAAAATATGTTATATCCCTTATTTTATTACATTTACATGAACAAAACACTGATAATGTTGTTGGTGTGTATGGGTTGTCAACAGCCTCGATGAAGAGATATTGTTTATTTTTCATCACCACATCACATGGATCATATATATATATATAATTATATACTATGATATATATTTTTAAATTATATTATGATTATTTTATAAATTTAAATTTAAATTTATCTTTTTTAGTAATTAACATTCAATAATGGAATCGTTCCTCATTCACATATATGTCTTATCACCTGGATGATTGTAATGTAGATCATTTTTCAGAAAAAAGTGTAATGGTTGAAATTAAAAGTATACTTAATTTATAAAATTGATATTAATTTCATTAATATAATTCTAAATATGATTTAATGCATACCTATTTGACCATAGTCAAAAGAACAAAGTCATTTTGGACTTATGTATTGAATATCGTCAAAATCCTATAATTAATTTAAATCATTAAGTAATTAACATGTTCGTAAGTGATATAAAATAAATAATTAACCTGAAAATTTTTCCTAAGAAAGTATATTATTAACATATTTTTGTTATTCATGAAGATAAATAATGTAATTATTTTTTAGACTTATGATAATGAAATTTATTTTTAAAATTATTTTCAAAAGGTTTCCACAAAAAATTTATTTTACTGTCATGTCCATGTTTCGAAATAAATATAAACACGTTTTAACTATTTTAAAAAAATTAATGTAATTTTCACACATGTTTTACATGTTAATAAAATATTTTATGTGAATTATATTATTATTTTTCAACCAAGGAATATTCTGACAATTCTAAAATAAAAATATAGAATGAATTTTTCATTAACTTATAGATAATATGTGTATTTTACCCCATTCATACTACATTATTTATTTATATCATACATTACATTTTTATATATTAATTTTCAGGAATTTTTTTAATTTGTAGGGTATCACTTTTCATAAAAAATATGTTATTTCCAAATGAAAAGGTTATTTTCCTTCATAATGTTTTTATAATATGATGTCTCATGATTAATGATTATGTTATAGGTATTAAGAATTTTAATAATGATGTCGGTTCCATTAAAAACCATGAATGTGTGGTTACATTATACACTCCAATGAATTTGATACTCAGGAGATGGAAGTTGACCATAAGGTAATTTTATATGTCATTTGGGGTCAACTGATTTGGTTTCTCCAAGGAGATAAAAGGAATATACAATGATTAAAATTCTAACAATAACTATAATGGTTAATCATGAGATGTTGTGATGGTTACACTAAGGTAATGACTATATGATGACCATGAAGGTACTCCATGAGTATATATCGTGGTATCTCGAATAACACCCCAATTTAAAAAATTTGTATCTATGTCTCTATGGGTTAAAGTAGTTTTTTTAGAGAAAAATGTATGTCTTTATCATATATAAATTATTAATTCTGTACGGTAATTTATTAATATTATAATAGTAAGTATATTTTTAATTTTTATGTTCTTCGCTTGAGTAATTATTTTATTTCTTTCTATATCCCTTAATGATACTTTTGTGCTCATCGCATGTTTTTAAAGTATTTTTCACATTGTTTGAGGATAATTATGAAGTATTTTATTGTAGTGATGAAAATTATGATGATTTATCATGATAAAAAAATATCTTTTATTATTAAAATTATTATTTATGTGGGTAAAATGGATATTAAATATAATTATACTATTTTAATTTATGTGATTACGGTATAAAATGTTTTAGTTATTCTATGAAACTCTAAAATTAAGAGATCCTCAAAATTATTAAAAACTAAATTCTAGTTCGAAATAGTGTAATATTTAATTATAAGGGAAGAGAATTTATAGCTATTGAGATAAATGTCTCGTTAAAATTAACTCCTTTAATCTGTGATAAGTAATTACCAAGTATCCATTCCTAATTTTCTATCATTTCACCTTTCTAAGTTAACTTGTTTTGAATAACCCATTTATTTTAAGAAAAATTTTATTTTCATGTTTGGGTACATGATCCATGATATTACTCTTCTCAAACTAATTCAACACTTCCTTCATGGAATAAATCAAAAATTTATGATTCAAATCATCTTCAACATCTTTTGGATCTCCTTATGGATACAATGAAGTGTGGGGATATTTTCATTTAATGTATAAGTGTATAATTATTAATTTTAATAATTTTTTAATTAAATTAATATTTCATCAAATTGGTTGTTTTTAGTATAATTTATGTTAGGATATAGATTAAAAAAAATCTAATGTAAAAAAATATTAATGTATACTGAATTAATTACTAAAATGATGTTTGGGGAATGTGTTTAAGGACCTATCCTTGAAAATTTCCTATTATATCACATATTTCTATGAATTAATGTAACATCCCAAGTAAAAGATGAATAAGAAATATTTCATATTTATTAATATTTTTGAATTAAATATTAATTTTACTTTAAAATGGTTGCTATGTTCGATCGGGTACCCGATACGCAACAACGGGTTTCATTGGAATCTTACGTTGCACACTAATAATATAATATTATTATTTTAAATGGTACATAACTCCTATCCATTGTAGTGGCGGGAATGAACGAAACTAACTAAAATATGATTATAAATGTTTGATATATTTATTTACTTTTATCCAATAAAAGTTAGAGGCTTAAAATGTGAATGAATCTAATTTTAAGCATAATTTACATTAAAACGCCGATTTTCCACCTTTTAATGACGAACCCTCATTAAATCAAGATTTTTTCTGGTTTATATTTTCTAATTTACCAAATATAATTCTTTTTTAGAATGGGGATATCAAATTTTACTTGGGGTAATTTTTTTGGTATTTTTCTGATAAATTCATTTTTTAATGAATAGTGAAAATATTGTATTTCAATTCAAAATTGCATTTTAATATAATTTATTTATATTGTTAGATTATTTTTTTAATTGGTTTTAAAGTTAAATTAAAATATATGTTTACCATTTGATCCAATGTTTTTTCATTTGAAGTAATTTCACTTTGAAATTGGACATAAACAAGTATCAATCTTTTGATAGTTATTGTTTCTTAAAAACACGCTATTTGTTTTAACAACGGGAATTAATTTTAAAATTAATTAATTCCACTTCATTTTTTTTAATTTGAAATGATTGAAATCAATTTTGAATTCGTAATATCAAATAATTCCTAGGATGAATTTTTGGTATTTTTCTGAAAAACTTCAATTTTTGATGAATACTTACACTACTTAGTGGTAGTTAAAAAACTGACTTTTTCATCTAAATGAAATTTTACCACTTCTATGAATTGAATTTCAAAAATACTACATACATGGTTGTTATCAAGAAGTAAAATTTGGTTCATTATGATGAAAATAATTTTTTTTGAATAGTAACTTTAGACTTTTATTTACATCGATTAAAGGTAAATAGGGTAATTCAAGTTTAAATGAATATTATAATAATTTAAAATTACCTTAACACTTGTCTAAACCTTATTGGTTGAGTCATTAACGACCATGGGAATATTTGGGTTTATTTTGGGACCCCTTTTATCAACTTGTAAGTGATAATGGAAATTTACATTAATTAATTTAATGTAAAGGCCAAAATGACATAAACAAAAATATTTTAGTAATTAATTTTTATATGGTGTTATATATGTCATATTTTCAACTATAAATATTATTTGGAAATCTAAAAATATTTCATATATCATGTTATTTGTTTTATAATTTTTAGACATCAAATAAATTAAATTATTTATGACACCATAATGATGCAGTATTTACCTCATTAATAAATTATTTAAATAAATAAGATTATAATGATTAAAATATTATCCAAAACATGTCAAATTTTGATTGGATGAATTTATTTCGACCATGACTCAACTTATCTTCTAATTTAATGATTTTTGGACCATTATAAACTGAATATCATTATATAATAAAATAATAGTTTCACACATTCCAAAAGAGCCCATCCTCCCCATTATAAAAGGAGACCACTTCTAACCAATTTCTCAAACATATCATGTCATTTGGCTCATCCAAACTCTACCCAATTAAGCCCTATTCATCAATATACTCCTCTAATAAGCCTTAAATTAGGCAGAAGGATCTTTAAGAAGTCCTTTGGTTGAAACCAAAGGGAGTTACCCAATTTAAATGTAACTGTTTCTCTTAAATTGTTTTCATTTATTTTACTACTCCAACCCCTAAAGTCTTTTTATTTCATTATGTTTTAACAACACCAGTATCCTCTATATACTAGGATGTTTTTATAAGAATTATTCTAAGTACACTTACACAAACCTCAATCTAATTGATGAAGAACATAATGTTTCTGTGGATGGAAAACTAACGCCTCACGAAATGATGATTGTTCAATTACATCTTACCACCTATCATGGTTGATATTATAATGGAACTATACTTATATATGATATATATTATGTTTATTATTTTCTTATGCATCTATATTCCCCATTTATATCATGCCTTTATGGTTTCCATAGTGGGTAAATAGGATAATCTCATTTGAGAAAGTGCGGACTATCACCCCCTCAAAGTGATTTGATTCGTTAATTACTTATGTGGGATGTATAAAGGATGGAGTTAATGATATTATATAAAATATTATACGGTAATTATAATATACCTATGTATCATTCTGTTTTATTTCCATTAAAATAAGAAATATAAATGAAAGTAGCGTTCATGTGTACGTACTGCTTACCGTCTCCATGAACGGAGCATTACATTTCATACCTCTAAATGTTATGTACTATTATAAAAAATGTATATACTATATATATATATATATGATATATTTGATATCCAAATCATGAATATCATTTTGGATATAATGAATCTTTGACCACTTGGACAACATGTATTTGTAAGTTGTTCATTTTTACTCAAGTACCAAATATCGACAAAATGAACGTTATGAACTTAAATGATTTCATAATGTTTATTTCATGGTATTAAGTGATATTAAAGGAATAATAAAATTGAAAATTGTTCTTAATAAAGTAGAAATTAACTTTAGTTTATTATTCAGGAGATTTAAGAATGATCGAGTCAAGTTGGATGCATGATAAGGGACTTCGTCTCAATCTCTTTTCATTGAGGCATTTTTTGTTTTACACACGAATTTATTTTATACAGTGTATAAACCCCTTTGAAATTTCATTTTATTCCAATGGAATCTTTTTATATGAAGTGCTTTACTAAATGACAAGATGGAATGTTTTTTTAACGTAAGCAGTGACAACGACCTTTCTACCGCCGTGAATATTACATGATCTTTGGCTTCCTTAACATGACAGAATGTTTTTTAAAAGGAAAAATAAATAACATATACACTTTTTACTTATTTTGGTATTGGAAATGTTTTTAATAATGGATTTATTATTTCAATATCTTGAAATGATATTTTATTATTGTAATGTGGAAATGTTATATTTCCTTTATGCTAATGTTTTTTGTTATGATCATTTTATGGTTCTTGGGCATTATTTACGTATACGGGTGGTTTCGTGACAATCCTAGGGAAAGTAAGCCCGAGATAGATCTCCAATGCATTGGGTAATGTGACGGAGGTAAACGTGAATGTTTCTCCTAAGAGATTTAGGGAATACACTATGATGGGTATTCCAAAGTGACTCCCTATGTAACTATGATAGCTACAATGTAAGTATGATATGGATGCCACAAGTTACCTTTATGATTACTAATTTCTATGTGTCTTTCATAAATATTACGATTTCATGAGGTAAGTAAAGTAGTTCATGTTTTTTCTGTATTTATGAACAAATGTTTTCATTCTTTGTTTTATAACCCTTTCTGAGCTTTTTTATGCTCATCCCATGTTTTGAAATATTTTCATAGGACTTAAAGATGAATAAGGTCAAGGATGGGATCAAGGAAAAGTCATTCTATCTAAAACATGGAACTAGACATGACTCTTTTTTAAGAGTTTTTATTTTATGAAAAAAATGGAAACTATGTAGATATGTCTACCTTGTAATCTTATGTGATGTAATAGTTATGTCTTAATTTTCTAAAACTCTAAACCTAAAATGATCCTCAATGTGAATTATTCATTTAATTCAATATTATGTAATGTTTAAGGCCAGGTCCTTATAGTTGGTATCAGAGGTTGGTTTAGATAACTTTAAGTGTTAGGGTATTGTTAAATTAATATCCATAATTTCATTTATGTTAATATTGATATCATATAGCATTTTCAGATTACCATATTGCTTCACATAATATATTTCTATGTTCAGAATGGTTTTTCAGAGTGAAAACAGGGCAGGTAGGTTGGGACGACATCAGGAGGAAGACAACCTTCCAAATCAGCAACCAGAGATGGTCGGAATAGTAACTGAACAGTTTATTACAGTGATGCCACAGTTGACTCAGGATATAAATGGTTCTGGTATCTATGTATGAGATCAGCCAGATCAACTATAGAGAAACATGTCAGTAGTGGAGCATTTCATGAGGCAACATCCCTCATCATTCAAGGGATCTTCTGACCCTGTGCTAGTAGAAGGGTGGTTTAAAGAACTGGAGAAGAATTTTTGTGTCATGGGTTGTTCAGAACATCAAAAGGATAGTCTTGTTGTTTACCGTTTTGAAGGTGAAGATGATCAGTGGTGGTCGATGGTGAAAAATATCAGGGATAGTGAGTGTAATGACCCAGACCCTCATGACCCCATCCTTTGAAAATTATCGGTGTGAACGATCGGCGCACCCAATCGGCGTGACCGGTCGGCACGACTGATCAGCGCAACTGATCGGCGAGACTGATTAGTGTCACCCAGCCATGGCGGGTTTTTCTCATGCAACCTTCCCCGTAACCCCACTTTTAAGCCCTTTTTAACTTTTGAACCATTTCAAGGAGGTTTTTAAGCCATAATTAAAATCTAAAAATTTTGAGAAACCTCCCTATTAAATAAAAATTAATCCAGTTGTGTGTAACCACCCAACCGCGTGAAATAACCACGATTCGACTTCCAAGACATTCAATTTCTTATTCCGTAACAACTGGATTTTTTCTTTATATCGCAGAAGAAGTTCTTCTTCCTCCTTCTTCCTTTTGTCTGACTTCTCTCTTCTTGCTTGTGCGTTTGATGTCCTTTGTTACTAAGGCAAGAGGTGCACCTGTACCGGAGCCCTACAAGATGCACATCCCCTGTTCCTAGGGCATGGAGAAAAACTACCATCGTTGATCAATCATGTAGAGGTTTCACCTTCGTCTTTCATTTCTGTGTATCATACGGGGAGGGAATTCTTTTGATTCTGTAGAATTGGATGAGCCAAACCTTAATGAATATAATAAACATATCCTAAAGAATGAAGGGGGAGGGGTGTGATCGATGATGCTGCTTTTATTTATGATCTTCCATGGTTAATGATTTCTGAATTGTATGGGATTACGCCTACTGAAAATCACAGCTGTTGGTGGTCTATCTCTGTGCGCTAACGAACCCTAACCTCGGGTGATGTTTAAATGTATTGTATTGTGGTTGTGAACCCTTTCTATGTAAAGGAGTTTGGTTAATTACGTACATCCGGCTAAATAAATTTAAAGCACTAGGATCAATCCTTTTCTGTGATAACCCTAGTTAAAGTACAACAGAATTGGAATCATGGAGTGTGTTAAATCGTTTAAATCTGAAAATACCATCTCGGGCCTACTTTGCATTGGTGGTAGTGGTTTGATTATTTCTCCTTCATGGGCCAATTTCTGGGTGACATGGGAGGGGATGGGATCCCCTATTGTCAGGCTTCTTCTAGTTGCGAATTTTTGGTGCCATGTTGTTACTTTATTTTATCACGAATTGGGGTGGAATTCTCTATTGTTGATAAACCATTGTATCCGGGATTCTGGGGAAATGGGGTTGTATCTTGGGGTTTCCTTTGGTTCCAGTACTTCGAGGGATCTCACTTATCCCTTTTTTGTTGTGACTTTACAAGAGAACCGGGTGTGAATGTTTATGTTGATGTTTGACTGTACTCTTTCCTTGGCTTGTTCTTATGCTTGATAGTTGCCAAAGTAGATGCAGAAACTTATTTAAACATTATTACTAAACACGAAACAAGGATGGGACAAATGGGTTTTGGTTTGGGTGTGAGTCGTGACTTGGTCATGGGTACTGATTGTGTTCTTTAGGCTGGCTGAAGAAAAACCCAGATTTGGTTGATTTCTTGTTACCTATACATATACTTGTAGTTTTTGTGTTTCTTATTCGCGCCCCACCCGTGGTAATCACTTAGTTCCGAACACCCCCATTTCATGGGGGAGGGTGTTTTCCCAACACTACTATTAGTGGATGGTTATTAGCTTATTTATGCTCCCTTTCCCGGATAGCCCAAGTATCTTCAGGCAGGATGTGATGCCCTAAAGTCCATTATTATCCCATGAATCTTCGGGTAGGGTGGTGTGGTGTTTGGCCCAGGTGTGTGCAGGTAGGTGTTTTTCCAAGTGTCTTTCGGATGAGGCCCAGGTGTCATCGAGCATGGTAGTGGATCTTCTAGCCTAGGTGTCTTCAGGCGTGGCGGTGGTTGTTCTGGCCTAGGTGTTTGCAGGCGTGGTTGCACAAGACAGTTGTGGCTCAGGTGTTTGTGGTCGGGGTTTGGCAGTAGTACTCCATGAGGATATGGCCCAGGTATGCGCGGGCGGTGTGTGGCAGTGGGACTGTTGTGAGAATGGAAGGATTGGTTCGATGCGTAGGATGTATTCAATAACCAGTGGGAAAGTGGCGCAGGGTACCGAAACATAGATGTGTTATTACTATTTATTACTTGACTTGTGTTATTTGGGGAGTGTGCCTTGGTGAGGCTAGGATGGTTAGTTTCCTTGTTAGGTGCTTGGTTATCCCTTTCTTCACAGAGCATTAGTATGTCTCCCCACTTGTGCACGAGAGTCTTTGGTTTGCCCTACTGAGTATACCTGTATGCTCACCCTATCTATATAAAACGGATTTCAGGTTTCCAGGAGGACATCAGGGATCGTGCGGGACCATACTAGCGTAGGAACATTGGGACCATTTTTTTTGTTTCTTTTCTTTTCTTTGTATTATTTTTACCTTTGGGGATTTTCCACTTGTATCTTTTACCTTTGCACATGCATATGGGAATGGTTTATCTTTAGTCATTTTTTCACTTTTAGTCTGGTTTTGTGGGATTTAATATCTTATCTCCCGATCCTATTTAAATGAAAAAGGGTAATGCCTTCCATTTAGTGTGTGATCTTATACCCTTGGTGATGGTCTCCACTCTGGGACCTATTGAAGGCGGGTTTCGTGGGTCATTATCTTTCCATCGACATAAAGAATTAAGGGCTAATCAATCTACTGACCTTTCCATCCTTTTGGTGAAGGTGGGTCATGACAGAATGGAATCAGAGGAGGAGGTTGAGAGATAGGATGGAGTCTAGAGTTAGGAATAGTGATGATTGCATGGGATGGTAGGGAAATAGTGTTGGGTGGCCTTGGTGAGTGAATTAGGCCAGGGAAGACTGGCTAGGACAAGGGATTTTAGGGCTCCCTGTGATCCGATGCAAAGACTCTGGTCCTACCGAAAAACCATGTGAGGCCATGCTAATTGCATGTTAGAAACCCTAGGAAAGTTACATGAATCATAATGACTTGTTTTCTCGTGTTTCATGGGTGTTTTCGAAATTGAAATAAATAAAGATGTTTAAGAAATTTTATGAACAATATTCTGCACTACTTGGGCTTAGGCATTCCTTGTTTACCTTGCAGCTATGGCACCTGGTAGGCGACCATGTGTGGTACTAGAGATCGATGCCCAGGTGGTTACCTTGGCCGATCAGTAGAGAGCTGATCGAGAGGAGGAGGATGACCAATGGAAGAAGACACTTCGGGCCTTCCAGCGGCAGACCCTCCAGAAATATGAGGGCAACACCTCTGACATAAAGAAGGAGAGTTGGTTAGAGGAGCTGGTGATAGCCTTCGGCTTGATTCGGGCGCCGACCGAGTACTGCGTCCCTCTGGATATTAGCCAGATGCAAGGATCAGTGCGTTAGTGGTGGACACTTCACCTGGGGGAGAGGAGAGGGGATGAGGTGGCATGGGATGATTTCAATAAGGAATTCCAGGCAGAATTCCTCTCTTCTATGATGAAGGCGAAAAAGATGAAGAAGCTACTCTCCCTCCAGTATGGGAGTATGTCAGTAAGCGACCTGGGAATCATGTTCAAGGACCTCCTATGTTTCTCTTCGGACCTCTTTCCAGACTAGGAGTCTCGGGCAAGACGCTTAGAGGAGGCGCTCCGACCCTCCCTCCAGTACATTATTACCCCCTTCACCCTGCCTACATACTTGGATGTCCAAAAGAAGGACAAAGTGGTGGAGAGGATGCAAACTCTTGGGGGTGTATCACGAGAGGGGGTCTATCAGGGATCATTGAAGGGGAAGGCTGTCACCACCAAACCACCAGCATCAGGACCCTCTCGGTTCCGACCAGCAGGGAGCAGTCCACATGAGTTCCAGTTCCAGTTCCCCGATCCTCACCCGTTCCTTTCGGGCCCAGGACCGAGGTGCTTCGTCTGTGGGTGCCATGGACATCTCCAGAATCAATGCCCGAATAGAGTATAGTATAGTGGTGGCGGACATGCCCAGCACCCACCCCAACAGTAGCATCCATCTAGGCCCTTCCAGAAGCAGTAGTAGGGGCAGTGAGCTCCCGCTCCACCAAGAGCAGACGTTGCAGGAGGAGGCCAACCTCAGGGCGCTCCTTAGGGACCTCGACCAGTGCGTGGTCGGGGAGGTGGCTGATAGCCGAGAGGCATAAGAGCAGGGTTTGGGCAGTTGCACGCCGTAGAGGCAGTAGTCCCAACAGGTCTCGAGGTCGTTCGAGGTACGATCAATTTTTTTAGCACCCTTGCTTATTCCTGGTTCAATATCGGAGCTTCACACTGCTCCGTTGCACCCACTCTATCTCGTGCTTTGGGTGTAGATTTCGAGAGACTTCCAGTTCCCCTGGTGCTGAGAACACCAATCAAAGGTCAGACCAACTTGTTATATGTGTGTCGAGGATGCAGACTGATGATAGGACTACATCAGCCGGTCAGGGATTTACTACTACTACATATATAGCCATACGATGTCATTCTAGGAATCGACTGGATGTTATATGTGTGTGCCGTCATCGACTGATTTCGAGGAAGGGTTGTGTTCTTATAATTGGGTGGCTGGTGTGTTACTTTCACCGGTGGGCGGGGCAGTCAGGAGGGCAGCAGGCGAGAGGAACCCCTCCTCTCCTTGTTAGTCAAGCTATCAATAGATCCAGAAGATTCTGAGATGGTGGAGGTTCCAGGAATCTTCATATATTATATGGACATCTTTCCTAATGAGGTAAAGACAATACCCCCTCGAGGTGATATCGATTTTGGGATAGACGTGCAGCCCGGTGCCCGACCGATTTTGAAGGCTCCTAACCGGATGGCACATTCGGAGCTATGGGAGTTGCAGATTCAGATTGATGATCTGATGAAGAGGGGGCATGTCTGACAAAGTGTGTCACCGTGGGGTGCTCCAGTGTTGTTCACAAAGACATCAGATGGTGGTCTCAGGTTGTGCATAGACTACAGGAAGCTGAATGAGGTGATGGTCAAGAATCGCTACCCTCTTCCGAGCATAGACGTTCTTTTCGACCAGCTAAAGGGGGAAGTATGGTTCTCGAAGATCAACCTATGGTCTGGATACCACCAGTTGAGGGTAATGGAGGGCGACATCTTGATGACAGCCTTCAGGTGCAGATATGGGCTCTTCGAGTTTGTGGTCATGCCTTTTGGTGTTACGAATGCCCTGGTTGTGTTCACGGGACTTATGAACACTATCTTTCAGGATTATCTAGATCGGTTCGTAGTCATGTTCATCGACGACATCCTGATCTATTCAAGATCCGAGGAGGACCACACAGAGGATCTGAGGATGGTTTTAGGGGTCCTCTAATAGAACCATATTTATTGGCAGTTGTCAAAATACTAGATCTGGATGCGATAAGTACACTTCCCTGGGCACGTAGTGTCCGAGAAAGGGGTAGCGGTGGACCCATCAAAGGTTGAGGCGGTTGTTTCTTGGGAATCACCCAAGAACTTGGTGGAGGACCATAGTTTCCTTGGGCTGGCAGGTTACAATCAGAGGTTTGTACCCAACATCTCTCGAGTTGCAGCACCATTGACAGCCTTGACCAAGAAGGAACAGGTTTTCGTATAGGGTGAGAACTGCGAGGCAGTCTTCAGCTGTCTAAACGAGAAATTGGTGAGTTCCCCAGTGCTGAGACTACCAGAATAAGGGGCGGCGTACGATGTGTTATGCGATGCTTTAGGGCAGGGCCTCAGATGTGTGTTAATGAAGTGGCAAGGGGTGATCTCTTATGGGTCTAGGCAGCTACCCCCTCAGGAGCGTAATTATGCCACCCACGATCTGGATCTTGCAACGGTCAAGTTCACTATAAAGATGTGGCGGCATTACCTCATCAGATAACACTTTGAGGACATCACAGATCAAAAAAGATTGAGGTATATCTTCTCCCAGTGGGACCTAAACTTGCGGCAACGAAGGTGGATAGAGTTCCTCCAGGATTACGATTTCGAGATTTCCTACACCTCATGGAAAGGACATTTCGTGGCTGATGCCATGAGCAGGAAGTCGCAGAAGGATGCAACCTGAGAGTTGGCAGATGCCTGGAAGGCAATGGAGGTGTTGGCTGCTTTGCACCTGGATGCGAGGATGAATAGCGGTAGGGGTTGCCTGTATCAGATGACAGTACAGTCTTCTCTGTTATGTAAGGTGGATGAGTCTCAGTGGGGAGACTCAAAATGTGAAGTGATGCATGACCGAGTTGACATGGTCAATGATCCGGAATGGTGGATGGAGGATGGTCAGAACCGGATTCTTTTTTGAGAAAAGTTATTCATTTTAGAGGCGATGTGCAGACAAGTTCTTAGTGAGTTTCACAACTCACCCCTAGAAGTGCACCCCGGGAGATTCCAAGATGTACCAGGGTCTGAAGAGACAGTTTATGTGGCCCGGAGTAAGGCAGGCAGTGGAAATGTTTTTGGACAAGTGCCTAGCATGTCAGTTGGTGAAGGCTGAACATCATGTTCCAGGCAGGTTGTTTCAACCTTTAGATTTCCCTGAGTTTAAGTGGGATGACATATCGAAGGATTTCATCACAGGACTACCCAAAGTGCAGGGAGGCTGCGATGCCATCCGGGTAGTAGTGGAAGGGTTAATGAGGTCGTCTCACTTCCTAGAGATTAAGGAGTCGAGTGGAGTGGACGCTCTAACATGGAAGTATGTGGACGAGGTAGTGAGTTTGCATGGAGTTCCATGTTCCATAGTCTCAGACTGGGTTGAACGCTTTACCTCACGAATCTGGAGAGGACTGAAGCATGCTTTTGGCACCCAGCTACGTCTTAGCACTGCTTTCCATCCTTAGACAGATGGACAGACATAGCGCACCATCCAGACCTTGGAGGATATTCTACATGCATGTGTTCTGGACTCAGAAGGATCATGGGTGCGACACTTACCTTTGATAGAGTTCGCCTATAATAATAGCTGTCACTCCACCATTTGTATGGCCCTGTCTGAAGCCTTGTACGGGATTCCAAGCCTCTCACCTGTGTGTTGGACCGAAGTCGGAGAGGCGGGCATCCTTGGACCGGAGGTGGTGAAGAGCACGACAGAGAAGGTTCAGCTTATATGGGAAAGGATGAAGGTGGCCCAAGACCGACAGAAGTCGTATGTTGATACTAGGATAAGGCCGTTAGAGTTTGAGGTTTGAGACCACGTGTTCTTGAAGGTCTCCCCTCGACATGGACAACGGAGGTTCGGCAAGGGGAGAAAGCTTTCTACCAGTTTCATCGGACACTTTGAAGTGTTGTGGTGGGTCAGGGAAGTGGCTTATCAGCTAGTGTTACCACCGCCGCTACTGAGGATACATGATGTCTTCCATGTGTCCCAGTTCCATCGATATCTTCATGATGATTCACACATCCTCGAATGGGGAGAGCTAGACATCGAGGACGACGTGACCTTTGTGGAATGACCAGTGATGATCGAGGATCATCCTGAGAAAGTACTTCGTGGGAGAACCATTCCCTTTGGTCGTGTGTTATGGAGACATGGTGGGCTTGAGGAGAGTACATGGTAGAGGGAAGCACATATGCATGCCCAGTACCCCGAGTTGTTTTGAGTTTTTTACTATTCTATTTATACTTGTTGTGGTGGAGCGTTTTACCTTGTTGGCAGTGAAATATGTGGTTTTTCTTTCCTCTAAATATGTGTGAAAATTCTTGGGCATGGGGAGGGGAGTACCCGACCCCTAATTAAGACACATTTTGGTGGATGCGATTAAACCTGTGTGGGTGAGTCAGTTCCACCCAAAGAGGATATTATATTGACATGGGAGAAGAGACTCCCCAACCCACATGACAGGGAAGTTTGACATGGTATGTTTCATGGTTCTTGAGAGGGAGGTGTTTTTAGTTGACAATGAGGTTCACTCCTGAGAGATATCTTTCGAGGTGGTTGTTCAGACCATCTCCTTCCTTGTGGTTTTTGATTCCTGAGGGCGAGAATAGTTTGAGAGGTATCTGATGTAATGACCCAGACCCTCATGACCCCATCCTTTTCCAATTATCGGCACAACCGATCGGCACGACCGATCGGGGAGATGGATCGGTGCACCCCATCGGTGGGACCGGTCGGTGAGATCGATCGGTGCGGCCGATCGGGGTAACCGATCGGGGAGACTGATCAGTGCGCCCAATCAGCGCAACCGATCGGTGTGACCGATCGGCGTCACCCAGCCTTGGCGGGTTTTTCTCTCACAACCTTCCCTGTAACCCCACTTCTAGGCCCTTTTTAACTTTATAACCATTTCATGTTGGTTTTTAATCCATAATTAATATCTAAAAATCCTGAGAAACCTCCCTATTAAATAACAATTAATCCAGTCATGTGTAACCACCCAACCGCATGGAGTAACCATGATCCTACTTCCAAGACGTTCAATTTATTATTCTGTAACAACATGATTTTATCTATATATCGCAGAAGAAGTTCCTCTTCCCCCTTCTTTCTTTTGGCCGACTTCTCTCTTCTTCCTTGTTCGTTTGATGTCCTTTGTTACCGAGGCAAGTTTTGCACCTATGCCGGAGCCCTGCAAGACGCACATCCCTTATTCCTAGGGTTTGGAGAAAAACTTCGATCGTTGATAAATCAAGTAGTGGTTTCACCTTCATCTCTCATTTATGTGTATCTTCTAGGGTGGGAATGCTTTTGATTCTATAGAATTGGATGAACCAAACCTTAATGAAGATAATAAATGGATCCTAAATAATGAAGGGGGAGGGGTTTGATTGTTGATGGTGCTTTATTTTCTGATCTTCCAGGATTAATGATTTCTGAATTGTGTGGGCTTACGCCTACTAAAAATCTTGATCGTTGGTGGTCTTTCTCTGTGCACTAACGAAGCCTTACCTCCGGTGATGTTTAAATGGATTTTATTTTGGTTGTGAATACTTGTTGTGTAAGGAATTTGGTTAATTACATACATCCGGCTAAATAAATTGAAAGCACCAGGATCAATCCTTTTCTGTGATAACCCTTTTTAAAGTATAGAGGAATTGGAATCATTGAGTTTGTTAAATCGTTTAAATATGAAAATACCGGCTTGGGCCTGCTTTGATTTGGTGGTAGTGGTTTGATTGTTTCTCTTTCATGGGCCGATTGCTGGATGATGTGGGAGGGGATGGGATCCCTTGTTGTTAGGGTTTTGCTGGTTGAGAATTTTTGGGGTCATGTGGTTACTTGATTATATCACAAATTGGGGTGGAATCCTCTGTTGTTGTTAAACCATTGGCTCCGGGATCCTGGGGACATGGGGCTATATCTTGGGGATTCCTTTGGTTCCAGTACTTCGAGGGATCTCACATATCCCTTTTGTTATTGTGTCTTTACAAGAGAACTGGGTGTGAATGTTTAAGTTGATGATTGATAGTACTCTTTCCTTGGCTTGTGCTTATGCATTCTAGTTTCCTAAGTAGGTGGATAAACTTATTTAAACATTATTACTGAACATCAAACAATGATGGGACAAATTGGTTTTGGTTTGGGTGTGTGTCGTGACTTGGTCATGGGAACTGATTGTGTTCTTTAGGCTAGCTAAAGAAAAACCTAGATTTGGGTGACTGCTTGTTACCTATGCATATACTTGTAGTTTTTGTGTTTCTTACTCATGCCCCACCCATGTTGAGAACTTAGTGCCAAACACCCCCATTTCATGGGGGAGGGTGTTTTTTCTAACACTTCTATTAGTGGATAGTTATTGGATCCTTTTTTCTCCCTTTCCTGGATAGCCCAAGTATCTTCGGGTAGTCTGTGATTGACTGAAGTCCATTAATAGCCCATGAATCTCCAGGTAGGGTTGTGTAGTGGTTGGCCCAGGTGTGTGCGGGTAGGTGGTTTCCCATGTGTCTTCAGGATGAGGCCCAAGTGTCTTCGGGCGTGGTAGTGGATCTTCTAGCCTAGGTGTCTTCGGGCGTGGCAGTGGTTGTTCTGGATGAGGTGTTTGTAGTCGTGGTTGCACGAGACAATTGTGGCTCAGGTGTTTGCAGGCGGGGTTTGGCAGTGGGATTATGTGAAAATATGGACCAGGTGTGTGCGGGAGAGGTCTGGCAGTGGGACTGTGGTGAGAATGCTGGGATTGGTTCGATGTGTAGGATGTCTTTAATAACCAGTGGGAAAGTGGTGCGGGGTACCCAAACATCAATGTGCTATTACTATTTATTTCTTGACTTGTGTTATTTGGGGAGTGTGCCTTGGTGAGGCTTGGGTGGTTAGTTTCATTGTTAGGTTCTTGGTTATCCATTTCAGCGTAGGGCATTAGTATGTCTCTCCACTTATGCATGAGTGTCTTTGTTTTTCTCTACTGAGTATACCTGTATGCTCACCCTACGTATATAAAACTACTTTCATGTTTCCAAGAGGACTTCAGGGATCGTGTGGTACCATACTAGCGCATGACCTTTGGGATAGTTTCTATTATTTCCATTCATTTCATGTTATTATTTTTACCTTTGGGGCTTTTCCACTTGTATCTTTTAGCTTTGAACATGCATATGGAAATGGTTTATCTTTAGTCATTTTTGCACTTTCAATTTGGTGTTGTGGGATTTACTATTGTATCTCCCGATCCTATTTAATAGAAAAAGGGTAATGCCTTCCATTTAGTCTGTGATCTTATACACTTGGTGTTGGTCTCCACTCAGGGACCTATTGAAGGCGGGTTTCAGGGGTCATTATCTCTCCTTCAAATTAACGATGGAAGGTCCTGGGAATCTGTTGACATTTCCCTCCTTTTGTTGAAGGCGGGTCATGACAGTGAGGAGATTTATTCTCTCGATTGGGATGAATTCAAAGGTATGTTTCTTGAGAAATATTTTCCTAAGGTTGTTCGTCTTAGGATGGAAAAACAATTCCTGGAATTGAGGCAGGAGGATGACTCAGTGGCTTCTAATGAAGAAAAGTTCACTCGACTGGCAAGGTATGTTCCAAATTTTATAAGATATCTTGATAGTAAAATCAACTGTTTTTTACATCGGATTAAAGCCAAATTATAGAATGTATTTAGCTTCTAGTGAGTGAAAAAGTTATGAAAAACTTGTTTGTTGTGTGGAGAAGGTGGAAATGGAGTTTGCCGATGATCAGGTATTCTTTGACAAACAACAGAATAAGAGGTCAAGGTGGAAAGCGAAATGGAAGAACTCTTTAAAAAAGTATGATTGTTAGAAACTTAAGATTATAGTTTGTGAAAATTTTGGTAAAAAGCAAGTTGAGGAAAGTCTTTTGAATTCCTGTTAAGTTCTACTGATGTTGTAAAATGGGACATAAGGCTCGTAATTTCCTTGAAAAATATCAGGGTAATGGTAATACAAAATCTGATTAACAGTCAGTAAATTTTTTTAAGTATAATGAAATGTGTCATTATGAAAATGAGTGTCCAAAAAAGAACTCAACCGAATGAAAGAAGCTAGACTACAAGCCGAAAGGGGTGGCGAAATCCTTTGCAACTACTTCATCAGATGTTGGGCCATCAAATGAAGTTATATTAGGTACACTATTTGTTTATTCAGATTATGCCAATGTGTTGTTTGATTTAGGGTCTACACACTCATTCATTTCTGAGAAGTTTTCTAGTAAATTGGGAATTCCATCTCATTATATGAATACAGAACATACAGTAATAACACTTGGAGGAAATGATGAGGAAAAAATAAAACATAAAAACATTCATGTCTTTCTGTACGGAAAGAATCTACCTGCAAACCTTATTGTTTTTCCTCTAGTAGAGTTTGATATTATTTTGGGCAAGGATTGGATTTATGTTTATCAATCTAAGATTGATTGCAGAGCTAAAGAGGTTTCTTTTCAGAATGATTTTCAGTTTGTATTCCAAATTAGACCCTTGCTGTTGATAACATATCAGGAAGCTGAGAAACTAGTAAAATATGGAAATGAATGTTACCTTGCACATATTGTTGAAAACAAAGGAACTATTCCGATTAATGATGTGTCTATGGTAAACGAGTACCTTGATGTTTTTCCTGATGAGTTATCTAGTATTATGCCTGATCGGAAAGTTGAATTTATTGTTGACTTAGTTCCTGATGCTAAGCCAATTTCAAAACCCCCCTTATCGAATGGCTCAACTTGATCTTTTAAGGTTAAAGAATCAATTGCAAGAGTTATTAGATAAAGGTTTCATTCAAACTAGCACGTCACCATGGGGTTCTCCTGTCTTGTTTGTTAAAAAGAAAGATGGTTCAATTAGACTTTTCATTGATTAGAGAGCATTGAATAACGTTACTGTTAAGAATAAGTATCATTTTCCTCATATCGATGATTTGTTTGATCAGATCCAGTGAGCTCAATATTTTTCAAAAATTGAATTGAGCTTAGGGTACCATCATTTGAAAGTAAAGAAAGAAGACATTCCAAATACCACGTTCAGTACTATATATGGTCGTTATGAATTTTTAGTTATTCCTTTTGGGTTAACCAATGAACCTGTTGTATTCATGGATCTTATGAATAGTTTTTTCCGTGATTTCTTGGATAAGTTTGTAGTTGTGTTCGTTAATGATATTTTGGTTTATTCCAAAAGTACAGAGGAACATGAAGGTCATTTAAGGGTTATCTTGAAAACCCTCATAGAAAAGAAACTTTAGGGGAAATTTAGCAAGTGTTAGTTTTGATTATAACAAATTTTTTTCCATGGTCACATTATTTAAAAAAATAGCATAACTGTTGATGTTGCTAAAACAAAAGTTGTTGAAGAATGGAGAAGACCCACAAATATAACAGAGATACGTCGTTTTCATGGTTTGGCAGGTTATTACAGGAGTTTTGTTAAAAATTTTCACTTTTATCTAGTCCAATGACTATGTTAACTCAAAAAGGTGCTAAGTTCATCTAGACAAAAGAATGTGATGATTGTTTTCAGGAATTGAAAATAAGATTGGTTAATGCTTTAATTTTGGAATTGCCTTCCACAAATTGTGAGTTTGTGATCTATAGTGATTCTTAGTTGAAAGGACTTGGTTATTTCCTAATGCAAAATGATCAGGTAATTGTTTATGCTTCATTTCAGTTGAAACCTCATGAGTTAAATTACCCTACACATGATTTTGAATTAGCTGCAGTTGCTTTTGTTTTAAAAATTTGGAGGCATCATTTTTATGGAGTGAAGTTTGAAATATATACTGATCACAAAAGTTTGAAGTATATATTCACAGAGAAATAATTGAACATGAGATAGAGGAGATGGTTGGAATTAATCATGGATTTTGATTTCAAGATCCATTACCATCTGGGAAAATCAAATAAAGTGGCTAATGCTTTGAGTCGAAAAAGTAATGTCTCATTAGCCATGCTACATTCGAAACGATATTCTTTGGTTTTTGATTTGATAAACTTTGGCATAGAAGTTGTATTTGCAAGAAATTCTTCTGATTTGTTTTAGGTGTCAGTGAAATCATCTCTATCAGACAGAATTAAGAAAGCGCAGAATCAAGACAGTGAGTTGCAGAAAAAGGTAGAGTTGGTTCAGAAGGTTATGTGGCCTAAATTTAACATTGATAATGATTGTGTTTTGAGAATTGGGAAGAGAGTATGTGTACCTTGTGATTTAAAGTTGAGGAATGAGTTGTTTTTTGAAACTCATAGTTCTCTATTTTTAGTTCATCCTGGTAGTACTAAGATGTATAAGATTATTGGGAGTATTACTAGTGGGATGGAATGAAAAGATATATTGTTGATTTTACATTGAAGTGTTTGACCTATCAGTAGGTTAATGAAAAGAGGTAGTTACTGAAATGGATGCTTCAGCCTCTATCGGTGCCAGAATAGAAATGGAAAAATATATCCATGAATTTTTTTTTGGGATTACAAAAGACATCTAGAGGTAATAATGCAATCTGGGATATAGTTGGTCGATTGAATAAATCTGCTCATTTCCTTCTTATTCAAGATACTCTGTCTTTAGATCAACTTGCTCGGTTGTATGTTTAAGAGATAGTCAGGTTTCATGGAGTTCCTCTCTCCATTTTATTTGATCGTGATCCCAGGATTAATTCTATCTTTTGGGAAGGCTTTCAGAAGTCATTGGTTACCGAATTAAATTTTAGTACATCTTTTCATCCTCAATCAGATGGGCAGTTAGAATGAACAATTCAGACCTTGGAGGATATGTTATGTGCTTGCTCGATGGATTATCAGAGAATTTGGGACAAACATCATTCTTTGGTTAAATTTTCTTATAATAATAGTTTTCATTCCAGTATACAGATGTATCCATTTGAGGCAATATATAGAAAGCGTTGTCGAACTCCAGCTTTTTGGGATGAAGTAGGTGAAAGGAAGCCGATGGGACAAGAATTGGTAGAAGAGATGGAAGGGAAAGTTTAGTTGATTCAGAAGCACATGAGAACATCTCAGAGAAGATAGAAAAGTTATGCCTATAACAGGAGGAAGGATATTTCCTTTGAGGTAGGTGATCATATCTTTCTCAAAGTTTCTCCATGGAAATTTGTGATGCGTTTTGGTAAGAAGGGAAAGTTGAGTCCGAGGTTCATTGGACCTTATGAAATTCTGGAGAAAGTGGGATCAGTTGCATATAGAGTGGATTTACCTCTAATTTTATCCCAAGTACTCAATGTTTTTCATGTATTAATGTTTAGAAAGTATATGTTAGATCCCACTCATGTTTTGAGCCAAGAGGTAGTTCAGTTGGAAGAGAATCTCCCTTATAAAGAACAACCAGTTCAGATTTTTGTCTGTAGAGAGAAAGTGTTGCGGAATATGGTAATTCATCAGGTAAAGGTATTGTGGAAAAACCATATGGGAGAAGAGGCAACGTGGGAATCTGAAAATGCTATAAGGGATAAATACCCCCACTTATTTTGATAAGTGAATAAAAACTGTGAGGATACAATTTCCAAAAGGGGGGAAGGATATAACATCCCCAGTAAATGAAGAATAAGACATATTTCATATTTATTTATATTTGTGAATTAAATACTAATTTTACTTTAAAAGGGTTGCTATGTTCGATAGCGTACCCGATACGCAACAACTAGTTTCTTTGGAATCTTACGTTGCACACTAATATTATAATATTATTATATTAAATAGTACTCAACTCCTAGTGGTTGTAGTGGAGGTAATGAACAAAACGTACTACTATATTATTATACATGATTGTTAGATGTATTTACTTTTATCCAATAAAATATAGAGTCTTAAAATGTGAATGAATCTAATTTTAAGCATAATTTACATTAAAAGGCCGATTTACCGCCTTTTAATAGAGAACCCTCATTCAATAATGTTTTGTTCATCTATATATGTTATAATTGAACAATTATAATCCTTCTTCAGGATGGGGACATCAAATATTACTTTGGGTAATTATTTTGGTATTTTTCTGATAAAGTACATTTTTTATGAATAGTGAAAAATATTGTATTTTCAGTCAAAAGATCCTTTTATTCTATTTTATTTAGATGGTTATATTATATTTTTAATTGGTTATAGAGTGAAATTACAATATATTTTGACCATTTGATCCAATTTTGGTCATTGGAAGTCATTTCACTTTGAAATTGGACATAAACAAGTATTAATCTTTTCATAGTTATTGTTTCTTAAAAACACGCTATTTGTTTTAACAACGGGAATTAAATTTTAAATTAATTAATTCCACTTCATTGTTTTGAATTTGGAAAAATATACATCAATTTTGAATTCGGAATATCAAATAATTCTTTGGATGAATTTTTTGTATTGTTCTAAAAAACTTCAATTTTTTATGAATAGTGACACCACTTAGTGGTAGTTAAAAAACTGAAGTTTTCATTTAAATAAACTTTTACCACTTCTGTGAATTAATAATTCAAAAATCTAACATAAATGTTTGTTATCAAAAAGTAAAATGAGGTTCATTAAGATGAAAATATTTTTTTGAATAGTAAGTTTTGACTTTTATTTACAATGGTCAAAGGTAAATAGTGTACTTCAAGGTTAAAAGAATATTATAATAATTCAAAATTACATTAAAACTTTTCCTACCCTTATTGGTTGAATAATGAATGACCATGGGAATCTTTGGGTCTATTTTGGGACCCCTTTGATACACATGGAAGTGATAATGAAAATTTAGATTGATTAATTTAAAGTAAAGGCCAAAATTACATAAACAAAAATATTTTAGTAATTAATATTTATATGGTGTTATATAGGTCCTAGTTTCGACTATAAATATTCTTTGGAAAGATAAAAATATTTACTATATCATGGTATTGTTTTTATAATTTTTAGAAATCAAATAAATAAAATTATATATGACACAATAATGATGCAGTATTTACCTCATTAATAAATGATTTCAATAAGTACGATTATAATGATTAAAATATCATCCAAAACATGTCAAATTCTGATTGGGTGATTTTATTTCGACCATGACTCATCTTATTTTAGAATATAATTATTTTTTAACCATTAGAAACCGAATATCATTATATAATAAAATAATAGATTCACACTTTCCTAAATAGCCGCTCCTCCCCCTTATA
Organism: Viscum album; assembly: GCA_963277665.1. Classification (NCBI taxonomy): domain Eukaryota; kingdom Viridiplantae; phylum Streptophyta; class Magnoliopsida; order Santalales; family Viscaceae; genus Viscum; species Viscum album. The sequence goes on along the minus strand of OY728146.1, from coordinate 477,826,153 downwards.
AAAGGAGACCACTTATAACCAATTCCTCAAACCTCTCAAACCATTTAGCTCATCCATCCTCTGCCAAATTAATCTCTAATAATCCCTATCCTCATCTTAGAAGCCTTACCTTAGGCATAAGGCACTTCAAGAAGTCCTTTGGTTCAAAACAAAGGGAGTTACCCAACTTAAAGGTAACGGTTTCTCCTAAATTGTTTTAATTTATTTTACTTCTCCAACCCCTAAAATATTTTTATTTCTTTATTTTGTAACAACACCAGTATCCTAAATATACTAGGATGTTGTTATAAGAAGGAGTCTAACTACACTAACATGCACCTCCATCTAATGGATGAAGAACATAATGTTTCTGTGGATGGAAAACTAATGCCTCACGAAACTATGACTGTTTAATTACATCTTACCACCTCTCATGGTGGCCATTATGATGGAACTGTATTTATATATGATATATATTATGTTTATGGTTTCCTTATGCTTCTGTACTTCCCATTTATATCATGCCTTTATGGTTTCTATAGTTGGTAAATATGACAATCTCATTTGAGGAAGTGCAGACTACCACCACCTCAAAGTGATTTGATTCGTTAATGCCTTATGTGGGATGTATAAATGATGGAGTTAAGGATATTATATAAGATATTATTCTGGAATTATAATATACCTATGTATAATTATGTTTTATTTCCATTATAATAAGAAATAGAAATGAATGTAGCGTTCATGCGTACGTACGGCTTACCATCTCCACGAACGGTGCATTTAATTTCTTACCTCTAAATGTTATGTTCTGTTATAAAAACATGTATATACTGGATATATAGGATATATATGATATCCAAATCATGATTATCATTCTGGATATAATGAACCTTTGAACAATGGACAGCTTGTAAATATAAGTTGTTCATTTTTACTAAAGTACCAAATATCGACAAAATAAACGTTATTAACATAAATGATTTCATAATGTTTATAACATGGTAATAAGTGATATAAAAGGAATAATAAAGTTAAAAAATGTTCTTATGCAAGTATAAATTAACTTTAGTTTATTATTCAGTAAATTAAAGAATGATCGATTCAAGTTGGACACGAGGTAAGGGACTTCGTCTCAATCTATTTTCATTGAGGCATTTTTAGTTTTATACATGACTTTATTTTATACGGTGTATAAACCCCTTTTACATTTCATTTTATTCAAAGGGAATATTTTTATACGAAGAGTTTTACAAAACAACAAGAAGGAATGTTTTTTAATTAATGTGGTGACAATGACCTTTCTGCCGCGATGAGTATTATTTGATCTTTGGCTTCTTTAACAAGCCAGAATGTTTTTTAAAAGGAAAAATAAATACCATATACTCTTTTTACGTATTTTGTTATTGAAAATGATTTTTTGAGTGGATTTATTATTTCAATATCTTGAAATGATATTTTATTATTGCAATTTGGAAATGTTATCTTTCCTTTATGCTTAGGTTATGTGTTATGATCATGTTATGGTTCTTGGGCATTATTTACTTATACGGGTGGTTCCATGATAAACCTAGGGTAGGTGAGCCAAATATAGATCTCTAATTCATTGGGTAATGTGAGTTATATAAATGTGAATGTTTCTCTTAAGAGATTTAGGGAATATACTATGATGGGTATTCCAACATAACTCCCTATGTAGCTGTGATAGCTACAATGTAAGTATGATATAGATGCCACAAGTTACCTTTATGATTAATGATTTCTATGTGTCTTTCATAAATCTTATGATTTCATGAGGTAAGTAAAATAGTTCATGTTTTGTATGTATTTATGAACAAATGATTTCATTATTTGTTTTATAGCCCTTACTGAGCTTTTTATGCTCATCCCAAATTTTAAAATGTTTTCAGAAGACTTAAAGATGAATATGGTCAAGGATTGAATCGACGAAAAGTCATGTTATCTAAATCATGGAACTAGAAATAACTCTTTTTTAAGAGTTTTTATTTTTTGAAAAAAATGGAAACTATGTAGATATGTCTGCCTTGTAATATTTTGAGATGTAATAGTTATGTCCTAATTCTCTAAAACTCTAAACCTGAAAAGATCCTCAATGTTAATTATTCAATTAATTCAATATTATGTAATATTTAAGGTCGGGTCCTTATAATTAAAGTTAATCAATTCACAATTAACTTTCAAGTTTATATTTTAATAGATTATGGACATGAATATTACATAACAATACAATAAAATAAAACCTATACACTTATACTTTGTAACTAATTACCACACAATATAACAATGTAAAAATGGAACATATTTTTTCACAAGACACTTTCTTAACATATTACTTAACTTCATATTTATTATTAATCAAGTATAAAACATATGATAATCATAGTCAAAATGGGTCATTATCAAAAAAATATCTTTTAAGTAAAAAATAAAATAAGAATGAAACCCATTAATTCATTAATAATCAAAATTATTCTATGCATGAGAATAAATTTAGGGATCAAAATAAATTATTTCTTACTAAATAAGTCAACATTATTTCCCATGAAAATAATAATTCATTTACTAAGAAATCATTACACATAAAACTCATAATGGTTTCTTTATCGTATTTAATAACACATGAATACTTTTTCTGAATGTTTTACTTTCTTCCCTTAAGAAGTATTGAATAAATTTATTTTAAACATAATATCAATAAATTTCTCCTTGAAATAATAATATTTAAATAAAACTGCATCTTGGGAATAGATATACCATGTAGCTAAAATTTAAAATCATTTTCCATATCATTCATAAAAATGGAATAACTATTACGATTGACTTCTATAACCTATATAGTATAGGGATATCATGGACTCTCTCATCCACGGTTTATAACAAAACCGCATAACCTTGGAGTATAATGGAACCACCCTTCCATATTTTATAATATAACCATCTATAATCATAAAAAGTTTCAAGAATGATATCTTTATCGTAAAACATTAATTCTTGTTTCATAATAAAATACTTTTCTGAAATAAGAATTAATTTTAAGATATTGATATATACTATTTCTTTGAAAAAAAATTAGAAACAGATATTCACATAATAAAGGGTAAGAGTATTTTGTTAAGAAATAATGGAATGTTATAAATAAATTGATATATCAGATAATGAATATTTCACTAAAAAATGATATTGTCTCCATATATTTTAAAATAATACATTAATTTTATGTATTTTAAATAATGTAAAAGAATTATATATAAAATATGTAAAATAATTTTATTAAAAAAATTACTAAATTAAAAATTAAAAATTAAATTCGGTTTTTAATTTATTTATTTACATATTAATACTTTAATAATATAATTCTATACATCATATAGTGTAAGAAAAATATTTTCTAAATAAATATTAAAAACATTAAAAACTCTATTTTTAAATTCAAGTAACCCTTACATAGATTCTGGGCCATGATGAGAAGTCATTATATTCTGGAATCATGTTAATTTTTTTCTATATTCATATCAAATTTAAGTTTTATAATTCATTTTACAAAGATATAATCAATATAATAATCTATTGAAATCATGTCGAACATTTGGATGATATTTAGTAAAAATGTCAAAAAATTACATTTGTTGGTGGACAATAGTCAATGAAGCCATTAATCCATAATCTCCATAACAATAATCTTGACATAATTATAATTTATATATATCAATTATGACCATCAGTAAATTTTGGTTATGGAAAAATAATTATGTCACAATCTTGGAGATGATAAGTCATACATAAGAATGAGTAATGATATCATTCATCAATTATCATTATTGAAAGAAGTTATCTATTATTTTATCTTTAATGAATTGTATTTATATCATTAAGGATATATTGTTTTTTAGAATAAATGAATATATACCATCAAAGTAATTTTGTGGTGAAAAAGTATTTACATCTCTATAAAGAGGTGGTAGTCCGAATGTATGCACAGATAATCTTTACAATTTTTAGTTAGTTTATTAGAAAAAAAGTAAATGACATATTAAATTTCTATAATGATAAATATATTATTAATATCATATATATATATATATATTAAAACTAATATTACAATCAACTATAAAAGGTTGTGAAGGGAAATGAATTACATTAGTTCATGGAAAGGTATCCCACCATAATAATGAATGCTAGTTTCATTTCCCCTTTGGTGGAAGGGGATATGTTTATAAGTTATTCAATTAAGTTAATAACCTCATAATATATAAAATATATTATTCAAATTATTTTATCAGTTTATATGAATATTTTTAGGAGGTATAATGAGAAAAAAATTAAATTTATTGATTAAGAAATATACATATTCTTAAGACAACCTCTTATGATTTAAACCAAAACATTCATTATATTGATTATCTGGACAACCCAAGGAAATTTAAAGATGTATAGTGATGTACTGAATTTATTATACTGTGGATTTTATAAACCAATTTTTTCTGTGATGAAAAGTTAATAGGAGGTTCCCCCTTATAAGATAGGGGTGGGGAACTCTTAGGATTTATTAAAATATTAAATTAATATAAATTAAATTTCATATATAAATGTATTTAATGATATTTTCAAAAATTTATGATTAAAATGTTTATAAATACAATAATATAGTAAAATATTCACATGTTTAGGTGGTTGATTCACCTTAACGTTTTTTCCAACTCATTCTAACCCTTATGATGATTAATGGGATAAAAAATTTTGGACGTTTTATAGGATAATATAGTAATAGAAAATCAAAGAAATAATAATACTTTGATATTTTATTGTATTAATGTTTCTACTACTTACACATGAGTTTTTTTAATCTTATATAATCTGTTAAGGTAACTATTTCATCACCATAAATAAAAAAAATACCATGACCAAAATACATATGTCATTCAAATGAACATTTATGACTAAACATATCATATTTTTATCAATATCCAAAAAAATTGGTATAAAAACAATGATAAGGACATTATTTACTTCTCTCTATATAAATTAATATAATTGTAAATGTATCATAAAAATGAGAAAAAGTGTCATGTATCTAACATTTTGATGTTTATAGAAATGACATAATCTTACAGAAATAATTAAGGCAACTGTTAAGGTCATTCTTTCATTATTCACATTTGATTTTATCCAGCATTATCAGATATACTTCTACAAAGGTGACATAAATTTTGTAATGTAACTATTAAAAATGAAAATAAAATAAATTTTTATTTTTATAAAATATATAAATACTCATTCCAAAGCATTAATTAATATTTCAATATTATAAATCCATAATTGGAATAATTTAATTCAAAATTAATACCACACAACATGAATATAAATTGTTTTTCATAAATATTCATTTTTAAGTAAAAAATATATTTCTACAAAATTTTCTTATTAAAATAATTAGAAATACAATAATTGGAAATTTTTTTGTAATATTTAAATAAATAATATTTAAAAAAAATCCAATTTTAAATTTTCTACTTTAAATACATTAAAATATAGTTTTCAAAAAATCCTTATTCTTCACAATCCAATGAAAAATAAATATTTTTAGAAAAATATGAAAAAAATCATCCGAAGGTTATTTTTATATTTTGATTAAAATTTCATATATATATATATACATATATATTATCATATAATATTTTTAATTATTCCTAAAATTAATTATAATATTTTTAGACATAAATCGATAATAAACTTTTCTTTTAAAAAACATATTTCGGAATCACAAAATATATTTCCAAAAAAAATGAAATCATATATCCTAAGAATTCATCGATGAATTTTTATAGATTTAGACCTTTATATATTAACAATAATATATTTTTTCCAATTCAATCCCACTAATTCAAAGGCTATGTTATAAATATCATATTTAAGTAGTATTATTTAGTGATTTTTTTAGCTTTATGTTTCATATATAGTACACTATCGACAATAGTATTCCTTTTAAAATATATTATTTATTAAACACTCACTCCCATTAACAAATTTTATCCCTGATATTTGAACATTAAATTATTAATAATTTGTTTTCCATTTGAAAATACCTTATTTTTTATCCCACATTGTAAAAAGGGTTTATAAAACTTTTCTTGAAAAGAGGGAAAGGGAAATATGATGCAAATATAGAATAATATCATGATAGTTTTACAAATAGGAAACCATTTGTTATAAGTGAAAATATTTAGATGGAGATCAATAATGATAGAGACTAAATTATATCCTTTTCAAAAAGATGGTGAATGAATATGAGAACCTTAATAATCACCATAACATAAACCAAAGAGTTGTGAAAAAGAATATAGACTCATCATAAAAGGTGGTAATAGAAAAAAAAATTGTACTGATATCCATTTTTATAGTATAATTTTATCTTGTAGATTAAAGACATAAGGAAGTATTCTTATGTGATAAGTATAATTTTTCATTTAATCATCTTTAACCACAATCTCATATATTTTCCCCAAAAATAATTATTCAAGATTATTTTTTATGAACCTAAAATTAAAATTATCTTCCATCAGATTATATAATTACAAAAAAGGATAAAAATATATTTCTCATATCTTTTTACTATAAAGAAAAACAAAATGGTTTAGTAAAGGTATTTTATTTCCCATAAATAAAATTTTATATATGGTAATAATACTTAAATCTCATAAAATCTATAGTAATAAAAAATCTTAGTCTAAATCAGCCTATAAATAATTATAAATGAAATTATTTAATATATACAAAAAAAATTAAAAGTAATGATTAAAAATATTTTATAACATATTTTTTTATAAATGTAATATTTATCTCTAAACAAAATCAATCACACATAATATCTTAATCAAATGTATATGATATAGTCATATAAATTCAAAGATGCGCTAATCATTCCCATAACTGTCCTGAATTACTGTAAATACATATTAAAAAAATATATGCTCTCAAATTATAATTCATTATATTCCATCAAAAAAATACCAAAATATTCTATTTTTCTATATCATATAAAGTTTTCCATAATTGTGAATATCTGCTGAATTATTGCTCATCACTTAATCACAAAATCACATTTCACTCTAATGGTTATTAATGTAACAAAAAATATTTTTCCATACTCAAAAAAATATTTAATTTCAATTTATTAATATATATGAAATCATATTTCACGCGGTAGTTCAGGTACTCTTATCACCCTTCAGTTGTGTGTTAAAGCCCCTTGGGCTTTCTGAACGTGATGAGATATCTTCATAAATGTGGGCTTTCCCTTAATGAAATAATACTAATTTAATTCTTATAATGTTTGAAGAAATATTAATAGATACTCATATGTAATTTTAATCATTAAATATCATATAAACTCTGAAGGTTATAAATTATGTTAAACTTATTAATGGATAATTTTTCCTCAAAATATGTTACATGTTAAACATTATGATTATATATACCTCAACCAAATAAAACAAGTCCTTAAATTTCATTAATCACATTAAAATCTCAATATATATAATATATAAATTGATTTATAAAAATTTTAACTAATGATTAATCTTGAATTATTAAAACAATAATTCTATATATAACTCATTATATAACATTACATGAAAACATGATAACCTCTATGGTTGTCTAAACCCTACTATGTTGTTGGTTGTAAGAACATGACCATATAAATCTAATATTCATGTTTCATTAAAAAATAATTAACATTCATTAATTTTCAATGTTATTTTAGTTATATATTTGTAGATAATTAGGTCTTCACACTTATAAAACAAACTAGTTAATTATAATTTGCAAATTTCTAGTGTCTTTCCATTCCTTCGATAATAAATTTTTTTAAAATGAATTTTTTTCTTCATGAATAGTATTCATGATATTCTAAATGAATTTTTATTTATTCTTACCCATCATTAATACCTTTTAAATTTTTTTCTAATACATTATATGCGATCAAAAATCTTGGTTAGGGATAAAAATTAAAGAAGAATAAAACCTAGTAGTTCATTAATAACTAAATAAATTTTAATTTTATTGAAATATTATTTGTGATAAAAATATACTATTTCATACTCATGATTCAAAATTTTATTCAAAAATATTTTCATAAATCATTTCATTTAAATATATAAGTAAAAATGATACTCATAGTGGTTTCATTTAAGATGTGAAAAAACACATGAAAAAGTTTTCACAATGTCGTACTTTTCACCATTAAAAAATCACATATACATTACATTAAAAATAAGATCATCTGGTTAATGTAAGAAATAATAATATTTCATCAAAACCTATAAATATAATAGATAAATTATTTTTCTAACTTGGGACATAATTTTTCTTATCAATCTTAAAAATAGAATACCCAGTACGATCAACTTCCATAACAAATGCATTGTTGGATTATCAGAGGCCACCAATCCTTTTTTATAGTGGATCCAACCATACATGGTTGATTACTGAGAAAAATATAAATCGTTTATAATTTAACTAGTAATCATCCTAATAGTTTCCATTTACCAAACCATAATCATAACATATAAATATTCTTGAAAAAAAATGTTCACAAATATGAAATAATTTTTAGATATTAATATATCCCTTTCATTAAAATCCAAATATTCAAAACTAATATTACACTATTAATTTGAAAGAGGGGTTTTTTTTAAAACATGTAAAATTATCATATAATTCAAGTATAAAATAATAGGTATCGGGGAAAGGAATATTTTTGTCACCGTGTATGTCAAAATAGAACATTTCTTATATATTGTGTAAAGAAAGACAAGTCATTTTATATTTAATATATAAAACATACCTTTAATACCGTTGAAATAATTTAACATGATACATAAAATTTTGTTTATTATGTATTTCGGTTCATGTAAACAAATCCATATAATTATTCTAAAAATCCATAAATATAATAATAATATTTAAAAAATAAATTTTTAGATCATTTAAGAAACGTTTTTTAATGTAATATGTCCCTTATATTCAATTTAGCTCATCACATACATTATTTATCATTATAAATAAATAAATTAGGTATTATTTAATTTCATAATTAAATTATTTCATTTATTATTCTGTATACTATGTTATAATAAATTACATACTCAATTAATTTCACATCATGAGTTTTGATAATATTTGGTACAAATCTGAAAAATGAATCTCGTATGTTTACTATGGTTAATGTGGTAATTAATCCATCATATCTTCAGTAATAATAATAAAAAAACTATTATTTATATAAAAAAATTTAATTTTAAAGTCGTCCAAAAAATATTTTTTTATGAAAATTGTATTATGTTATAGTAATGGAGATGGTAGTTTGTATGTGTGCATGAGTTATGATTTATATTTTCAACGATAATTCTTATAATTAGGTAATAATTATTTTAACTTATCTGAATTACATTTTTTCCATTCATTACATATTATTTATTTTAATGAACTTTTGTCTATCATCAATGTCATGTGGGAACAAAAAATGACACGTATCACTTCGTAGATGTGGTAGTTCACAGGTACAGATGAACGACTGTATCATTTTTAAATAAATTTAATGGTAGTAAAGGAAATGAATAATTACCTTTTAAAAATATAAATAATTCATGAATATCATATATATAAATTTTATATTTCATTAAAAAAATGTTTTAATGGGAGGTTACAGAAAATGAATTACATTGGTTCGTAAGGCGGTAGTCTGTCGTACACCTGGACAATTGTTTTGTTTCCCATTTTATAGAAGATGATATGGATATAATTTATCAGACTAATATAATAACATATTAGTATATTGAATTTAATAGTTTTATAGTTTAATCATTTATGAATAATATTTTAAGGAGGGAGAAAATGAAACAAAATAAAAATCCTTGATTTATAACTATACATCTTCTTTGAAAAACCACTTATGGATTACCCCAAGAAGAATTCCTGGATTTATCTTGTGATCAAAACAGTGCCAATAATAAATGTTGATGGATTCCTGGCTGGTTCATGTTAGGTATTCTTTGAACCAAAATTATTTTATATGTGGAGTAGAGTAGAAGAGGTTCCCTTTCATAAGATAGGGGAGGTTCACTCTCTGAATTAACTAAAATATTAAATTAGTATAAATGAATTTCCATATAAGAATTGATCAAACCTATTTTTTTAAAAAAATAAGTTCACTATGTGTTGAAATAGTCTCATATAATATGATTTGGACAAGTTTTGGTGATGATTTAACCCATATAATTTTTCTTAACCCCCAATCCTATTAACCCTTTTTACAATTACTATAATAATAGTGTTTTTACTATGTAGGGTAAAATATAATTACTAAAAAAATATAAAAATAAATGGAAATGGATTATATTTGAAATAATGTTTCGTTCACATATCTATATATAATATTTTATGGGATTTTTAAATCATTTAAGATACTATTATTTATTATAAATTAATAATAATGTCAATTTTGAACTATTCATATAATTTGACTTTTCATACTTAAGAAAAACATTGAGTTTATATTTAATGAATTAAAACCACTACAATATTTTTTTTTAATTTAAAAAAACTAATCACAAAAATTCACTCGAATATTATTATTTTTAAAATATTTATAACAAATTTATAGATTTTTCAAAAATTTCACAATAATTAAGGAAGAGTTTAATAATAAATTAAAGTAGTTATTTAATCATATAAAATTAAAAATGAATTTCCACCACAAAAAACCATTTATCATTAAAATTACCATTTTTTCTATAATTCCAATTTTTACCTTTATTCCCAAAATAGTATAGATAATAAAATAAAGAGAATGAAAATTTGGAGTTTTCATTATTTAAAAAAATTAATAGTTAAAATAAAGGAAAAATATCAATAAATTTTTTTATAGTGGACAATAGGATGTTTTTGGAAGAGATATACTCATATGAAAATAAATTCAAGTGGTATAGTCATTTCTAGCCTTTATCAATTTATTTTCTTCATAAATTACATGATCATTCCTTTTAGAGTTGATATAAATTTACCAAGGTTATTATTGATAATATCCAAAATTAAAATGTACATATATACAAAATTTTTACATATTGATTCCAAATATGAAAGCAATTTTTTCATGATTCAAAACACCTATGTAGAAAAATTTAATAAAGAATTAAACTCATAAAACATGACAAGTAAAAGATTTTCATTAAATACACATTCTTATATGAAAATATTATAATAAAAATATGTATATATTAAAAGATAAATACATTCCTTCAATTATATTTGATAAATTTAATTTAATAAAATTTTAAAACTAATTAGAAATATAATTTGTCTTTACAAATACATTACAGTAATATTTTCAACAAGAATCAAATTTTTCACACTTCAATGAAAAATAACACCATTCAAAAATATCTCAAAATTTCTTCCAAATATAATTTTGATATTTTTATCCAAATCATATAATCCTTTATATCAAATAAAATTTCTAAAAGATACTGAAATAATAAAAATATTTTATCATAAAAATAAATAAAATTTATTTTTCTACAAATTTATTTTTTTGATGTTTAATATTTCCTATATAATAATTGAATACTTATTTAATTATAATTTATAAATACATATGTATTTATTAGAAACCATATATAATTTTAATAATGTGGTTAATCCTACTTATACCCTCTAATTCAATGGTTATGTTATAATGGTCATATTTAAATAATAGTATTTAGTGGTTCATTTAAGCTCAATGTTGTGATCTTGTACGCTATTGAAAATAGTAGTTTGTTATAAAATACTAAGATATTACAATGGGATATGTCAATGATGATATTTGGGGCTCATAATTGATGAGTCGAGCAGTAATGGCGGTAAATACACTATAGAAACTAATGTCATTTCATAAATAGATAATTAATTACGTGAACATCAAGAGGTGATACAAGGAATAAAATAATCAATGAAAAAATTAATCTTTACAGAATTAACATGAAAAATAACAACATGACACATAGTGACATGCCATGACACGTGACCTTTATGCATGCTTATTTCAGAAGGTGTGGGAGATTTAATGGGTACCTATGTATTATTTCCTGAAAATTCTCAAATTTATTATGTTTTTCATTTTTTGTATGAAATTATGATATGAGGGTGCATTCATTCCAGTAAAATAAAAGTAACGGTGTTATTTAAATGATATTTGGATTAGTGAACTTAATATTATAATGATTTTCTATTCACTGTGTAATCTTTTTTTAGATATACTTCACTGTTTTTATTTTTCATTCTATTTTATTTATTTTACTCAACATTTCATGGATACAATGAGGGGTTGGTTTCATTTTCATTTCATATTTTTATATTGAATTATAATTATAATAGATAAATAGTATTTTCAGTTTTAATTTATATTTGATTTTCTTTTATCATCTATTCATCTAATGTTTTTCTTTTTATTCCACTATGATATCCCATTTGATGCAGAGATGGGGGAGAAATAATATTTTAATGAAAACAATAACTAGAAATAGTTAGTCACCATTACAATTCAGCAGACCATATTCAAGGTTTTAATATGGTTATGTGTTACTATTTAATCATGTGATTGAATAATTATGAAAATTTATAAAAGTAGATGATTAGTGTTAGAGAGTCTACTTACATTAATTATTTGATTTATATAAAATTAATATCAAAAAAATGGAAAATGGGGATTTTAATTTATTAATTACATAAATATTTATTTTTTATACATATTTTTTTTATTTTTATTTTCTATAGCCAAATTATTAAAAAAATGTTATAATTTTTATATTCGATTTAAATTTATTTTAATTTTTAATTATATTATCTCTAATTTAATAAATTAATTTAATAATGAAAACATTCATTCATGGGATTGACGTTAGACAAACAATATCCAATACTACTTAGTTTTAGAATTAGTGAATTTCACATCATGTATATAAGTTTATTGGTTTGTAATCCCCATGGGAACCAATGATGCCCAATGGGAATTGAAATTTTGTCTCCATTAATGTTAATAGGTGCATAAATATTTTTAAGTATTTATTTTATACAAATTATTTTACTAACTATTTATGTTTTCTTATTTTGAATATGGTTTTCCATTATTTTTATTTCTATTACAAATAATGGTATTTTTATGATGATCAGGATATAATTAATTATGAATATAAAAGTCATATTTTCTTCATTCAGTGTTATCTCACATAACTAGAACATAAGTAAAAAAGGGTGAACAATAAAAAAAATTCCTATATGTATACCTGCTAAAGGAACAACAAACCCTCCCTGAACTAAAACAAAATTTTTATGTGGATTTTCCAACGAATCAGATCACATATAATATATATTTCTTATGTTACATACATGAATTTTTTTTAATAATTAACATCCCAAAAAAATAGGTTCAATGGAGGAAGAATAATAAGAAATTGTATATCATGCATTTTATTTTGAAAATTCATGAAAATATTGTGGTATTTTCATAGGAATATGAAGATGAGATAGAGTATGAGGAGAAGGATATGAACCTAGCATTCTTAATGGATTTTATTTTTGATTTATGTTTTCCTCAAGATGTAGCAAAAACTAGTCCATTATTCACCAAATGTATAGAAGAACAAATAGAATAAGCATAATGAGAAACAGTGGAACATTTTTTTCAACATTAAGAGGTCATTGAAGAATTTTATCAACTATATCCGGCAAGATAAAATGAATAATTTTACCAACCAGCAAGAGACAAAAAATCAGAATTTATCACATTAAAATATTCCAAAAATTGGCCACCTCCAATTAATTTCATTCTAATCACATTGGGTAGGAGATTAGTATAGTTGTATGGTATAAAAATTCAAAATTGGTCAAACTTGATATGGTTATCATTATATAACAAAATCATCAGACAAACTACGAAACATTAATCTAAATGACTGTAAAAAATATTCGAATCCATGAGGAAACCCATTCTTTTTTCACTATAGGACATTAAAATATTATTAATTCTAAGAAGTTAATTTTATATTATAAATTTTATGTTAAATCTACCTTATTATTTTTTATATTGATTTAATAGACCTTATAATGATGAAATGTATTATTTTGGTTATCCAAATTGAAACCACATAGAGAATAAAAATATCAATAATATTAATAAAATTTAATATGTAGAAATCTCTCCAATTAAACGGGTATTATTTGTTTCAATTTAACATTTTCATCAACACCTTTATAATTTTATTTAATATATAAATATATATATTAATTGAAAATGCATGCCCTGCAACTAGATTTTTTGTTTTAATAAAATATCTAGAAGAAACAAAATTCTTATTCATAATCATTATATCATTTTATTTAATAAATATAAAAAATACAATATAAAAATGGGAAAGTTAATTAATAAATATAAATACGATATTTTAATGTGAAGGCTCATTATTCATGATATTTTTTAGTCCATGTAAATAAAATATTTCTACGCTTTTACATGCCATTAAAATATTATATTCTTATTAATTATTTTTATATTCATTATGAACTTCTAGGATAAATTATTCAAACCACGTCCCCTCATCCTTAATAATATATTTTAATCAATTTTTTCATTCATTTCATGATCAAATTTAATAAGTGAAATATACAAAATTTTTCATCTAAAACTTTCTTCATATATTATTAATGCTATAAATTAAAATTTTAAAATTTACAATTATTGACGTGTATTTTTTATTATTTATTTCTCTAATACCAAACATAACATTAATCCATAATGGGCTGATAAAATCCATGAAAAAACATTATGGGGAATACCCACATCACAAGTCTATTCTATACCTTTATACCCTACTATAAATATTTATTCAGGATTTTTTAGAGAATAAAATGAATATAGTGGAGATGAAACCATAGAAAAAGTGAAATGTTTTTTAAAAGATTAATGTGGGTGGGTTTTGATGGTATATTGGGAAGGTTTACTATTTTTTCACTATACAATATTTCACACTTTATTTATAAAAGGGTTGAATTTAGGATATCCAAAAATCACAATATATATGTAAAATGAGTTTTATCATTTGGTGTTGGGTAGTGGATGTAAAAATTGACCAAAATAAAATTTATAAAATAAAATAAATTTGATACCTAATTCAATCATCTACATTACAATGTGAACCTTTTGATGAAATGTTGATAAATGTGAGATTTTAGTTCTAAATGGGGAATTTTTCACCAATATTTTAAAAATAACCATTTAATGTACATTAGAGAAAAGCAACATTCTTATCATTGATGATTTTTGGCATTATATACCCACATACCCTTAAGCATTATAGTCATTTGATACAAAAAAATTAATCCCTCCCAATTATTAGTCATTTTTCTACAATAGGGTTGATTATAATGAAGCATTGAATGAATATAGTAATGAGAATAATTCTATGTATGTGGAAAATCATTTTAAATCTATTTCCATGATTTGTAGTGAAAAAAAGTATTGTGTGGTAAAACGAAAAGGGTATGCATATTGTATATAAATTGAGAAAAAAGTATTATAAAAAGAAGAGGTATAGTTATTTCAATATAAAAAATGTAAAAAAAATGAAGGCTTGTTCCTTTGAGAAATGATTATTTGAAAACAATTTCTCATGTGATGGTTGAATATATAATTCCTCATATAAAAAATTATTTCTAATCACATTAAATTTAAATCATTGTTAAATATATATTCTTTTTTTGAGATTTCATAATTTATTATGAGAATGAGATTATTTATTAATCACATGATAAAGTATGGGGGTCCAAATCCTAATTCATTGGTCTATTAAATTGATTGAGTATGTACACAATTGAATTTAATTGATTTAACATGTGCTCTAATTAATCTATTATTTTAATAATTTATATATATAAATGGATAATTGTTTGGATCCCTTTTGATTAAATTATTTTTTCGACCAGGCTTATGGCTACCTGTTGTGTGAGCGGAACCTGGATAAATAATATATTATCTAATGGATTAAAGTGTGCTACGTATAAAATGTGGTTGAAGATGATTGTTTTTTAAAAAATCCCTTTAGTTAATATCATATGGTCTACTAATATACATGATGATAACATGATATATAAATAAAAGAGTAATTGATAGACTAATGGTAATATTCATAATTAACTATTGAGTCTTTTGATGAAATATTCTGATACATGGGTGGTTATGACTTGTTTTGTGATGTTGTAATGACTAAATATAGATATATTCCTAGGGATGCATTAATTCATTTATAGTAGGCTACGTATAGTTGATGTTGTAATACTTATATATATGGTTATGCCTAGTGATGCTAAAATTCTTATATAATGGGATTAGCCAAGTTCTTGTTATAGTTCTTATGCATAGGGATTAGACTAATTGATTATGAAATGAATATATATATATATATATATATATATATATATGTGTGTGTGTGTGTCCATTCTTGGGGGTTATAATTATTATACATAGGGAATTTCTATGTTTGTTAGATTATACCATGGGTATATGGATATGTTTAGCATGATTGTGTTGTATGCACAGAGAGATTCTGACTTCACACCAAAGTAGGAAAATTTTTGTAACGTATTAATTAATTAAATTAATACACCTATTATTATCATTATTCCATGTACATATTTTTAGACTAATTTTGTTTAGTCATGGTTGTTTGGACCTAAAGAGTTTTACTCGCACCCTATTTAGGCCGCAAATTGGTACTCAAGAAAATTATAAGGATTCATGTTATGACAAGGGAAAAGGGCCTTATTGCTAATTATTACTTGCTTCGTGGGATCAAATTTGGAGAAATGGACAACATGGGTCTTATGGCTAGGGTAGTTTGTGTTTATTTTGTGTGAGATAATTATTTTATTTGTATTTATTTAGGTTGACATTTAGATAAATTTCAGTCTTTCATTACATGGTTCAATGTTATTATTTGGTTTATTAGATCCTACTTTTTCTTCCTAGTTGTATGAATTACTATTGCAACTATTATCTTTCACATTGAAATTTTTTTATAATTAATTTTTAATATTTTTCTATCTATGAACCAAGGTATATTGTATCCCAACTATATTCATCGCATCCCTATTGCATTTTTCTATCTTCTAATGTACGGGGATGTGCACTTGATGTCCCACAACCAACCTGATTTGGGCACATGATAGATGCTTTATATTGAGGACATTATAAATTGTTTTCAATGGTAGGTTTTTATTTTCTATTACATTAAACTTTTGTAGAGGTGAAATGTGTACTTGGTTGTGTTTTCACTGGGTAATTATATTATGCATGGGGGTAGCTAATTAATGTATGGGGGAATCAAAGTACCCATTGTTGGGATTATTATTCATGAATTTTTCCTATTATAGATGATGTTATTTCACCCTGAGTGATTCACATGTTATTTAATATCATTGTTTCTGAAGACTTATACTTGTGGCCTAGTATAGCCTGGGATGATCATGCATGCATCCTGATAGGCATATACGGATATATTAATATGCATTGTTCATGATATAGATTAATTTATGGCATTATATATAATTTTCATGATTAATTAATAAATGTGATACATGTTATATATGATTAATGGAATAATTATTATGTATTGTTAAAACACTTTTAATCCATCTTTAAAGACACCATGAGTTCGGTGGTTTTGTGTTGTTGTCTCCTATTTACATTTACATTGTTTTTCTCAAGTGTAAAAATAGTATTTTATTATAAAGAAAATTTGTCATCATTAACATTGATATGAGATTCAAAAGATTATAAATCATTATGCTCCTAAAATATCTAAACTATATATTCTTATATCTCTTATGGATAAAATAGATGTTTAGCTTCAAGACATCTTCTAGAGGGTCATGTGTTCCATAGAATGGTAAATTTTTCATACATTGTATTCAATGTATGAGTTGAAGATATAAATTAAGATAAATAATCCATTTACAATCGCTAAGGAGGGAAGATCCTATGACTAAATGATATAGATTGAGTTATTCCAGATAGTATTCAAGCACCTCGAGACTACCATAGATATGAGGGTGAAACCTAATACATATATTCATCATGGAAGTACCATGAATTTTTGGTATATTCTAGAACTAGATGCGTTTTAAGATGATATATATTATAATTACCTGGAATGAATTACCTGGGACACATCTAAAAAAATAATTTGAGTGATGATAAGAGTCATGAGTTCATGCAATTTAAATAGGAGGGCTTGTCTGTGAAGGAAAATGATGGATGCTTCACCGAACCATTGTGCTTTGCAGTATATTTAGAAGCTGATAAGATATCCATATTGTGACATTTTTAAGATGGGAATCTCAATAAGATTATGTTAAAGGTGAATATCGTTGATTTTATTTTCATTTCATATGTACGAAACTAGGCACCCTTCACATATGGGAATCTGGGAGAGGCCCTAAGTAGTAGTCAAGATGTTTTAGTAGGGAAAACTATAAGAAATTATTCTTGGGGAAGATTACGTGTAATGAATGTTATTTCCAATAAATAAATGGGAATATAAGACACAGAATTTGGAATTGATATTAGTACTATGTTATGTGACCGTAAAATTAATGTTTAAAGTTGGGACACAAGAATCCTCAGTGTCCATTCCCTGTATTAATGTTCCATATTTATAGTCGCATGAGATAAATTCAAATGTTTTTCATGGTAATCAATTAGTAGATATTTGTCAGGGGTAATTATTGGTTCTAGAGTGTGGGATGGACACATCAACCCCTCAGTAGATAGGTAGATTTAGTTTCACAGGCTGACCATGACTATACTAGGGGGTATAGTAACCCATTTCAAGTAAGGAAAAACATTAAGAGAAAATAGATCATTGTAATTAGAATAGAGAATAGATTATAGGGTCTATATTATCGCATTATATGTAAACTACAAGTGATATTGTGGATGCAGTACCTTATACCATCAAAATTATGATTTTTATATCATAAGATCTTGAATTTATTGATATAGGACCATCTAATTCATTTTTTCTTCTCTATTTAAAAATATTTTGGAAATTTTTGTTGTAATATTTTATGTTTTCATGACCATTGATACACCATTGGGTGTTCAGTTGATGAATATCAAACATTTCAACTTCTGTTCTCATGAAATAGATGGTTACTATTTCTTTTGGGAACTATTTCTTTTGGAAATGAATGTTTTTTATATGATTCATCTTAAAAATTGGATATATATATATATATATATATACCAAGCCCCTATTGACTATTATTAGAGGATATTTAAATTTATATATGTATAATGAGGTTGTTATTATCACTAGAGTAAGTGTGATCTCTAGTATAATTGTGATAGACCAATTTAATGTAGATTAGATAGTTTCTAAGCATAGAAAGTAGGTATTTCTATACTTTATGGAGGAATGTGGAAGAATTATTATCTTGTAATGTTAGACCATATTCTATATTTCATTATTAAAAAATTTAAGGGTATGAAACCTGTTTGGGAGATCGATTTCATGGTCTATTTGTTTCTAAGAATATATTTAAATTAAAAATTACCTTATATGATAGCACTAGTGGAGCTTTGGTAGTAGAAATTACAGTTGAAAGATATAGAGGCCAATAGATTCTACATATTAGTACATCTCCATGGGAATTTCTAGATTATTTTTTCCAATAAAGACAATGGTAATTTCTCTTATGTGTGGGTTATTATAGATTAAATCAGATTTCTTTTAAGAACCAGTATCCCCATCCATGCATTGACAGCCCTTCTATCATCTATTATGTTCTAAGACATTCACTAAGATTGATTTGATATTAGGATACCAAATGGAGATGGTGAAAATATAGAGCATACATTGAATATAATTTAGGAGAATTTATGGATTGAATTAGTTCATAGTGATGTTCTTTGTTTTGATTAATGCACCAATGGTATTCATGGCCATAAATAATAAAATCCTTTAAAATTTTCTATACTTATTTGTGGAGGTTTTATCTGATGAAATAGTAATATACTCCAACCCAGTCAATGATCATCCAAAATATTTTGAATTCATCTTGAGAACATTGATAGAGAATCGAATGTTCTCCAAGATCACAAAATGAAATTTTTGGATTGACAATGTGTAATTACTAGGCTATATAGTCTCAAAGTCCAGATTTTCAATGGACCCTGAGAAAGTTTAAATGTGGTTTATTTGTATATTCCCATGAATTTCATTGAGATTTTTAGTTTTATGGGATCATCTTTTATTTATATCCACATTATCATAAACTTCTCTAATATAACATCACTGATGTCATGGATGGCCTAGAAGAGAGTAAAGATTGTTTCGTAAAATTCTTTTGAGATATATTTTCATAAGATGAATGTAAGGCAGACCTTAGAACATATAATAACATTAAATGAGTTAGTTAAAGTATATAAAGTGTAATTTGATGCATCTAGATATGTAATTAGAGCAATCATAATGTAGGAGGATCTTGTGGTTAGTCATGGCCCCAAAAATCTAAGAGTTCATGAGATGAATTATCCTACTCATGATACAGAATTATCTATCATAGTTCTTACCCAGAGATTCTAGAGAAACTATATTTTGGGTGAGCATTTTTTGGTGTACACATACCATAAGATCCTCATGTACATATTTTCTCAATTATACCCAAACTTTTTGTAGAGGAGGAGGATAGAGTATTGGTATTCTATCAACATCAACATGGATAATAGAGTATAAAAGAGATATATTTTTATTATATGAGAAATAAGATGAAGATATAGGAAATTAGGAGTTTTTTTAGGAGTTTTATCTGATGGAAATCCTTGAGAACATGAATTTAGATGTTTAGGAGGCCAAAGTACAATTACCTATGACTTATATATCTACTGTAACTTTAGTTCATGACTGAATCAAGATAGATTATTTATCTATTCCATTAGGATTATTTATAAGAGACCTATAATGTATTTGGAAGCCATCGAAAGGATGGTCTCTTGGTGGTGGAAACTCCATCATTTTCCATGATCGAGTGTGGGTTTCTATGGCCTTTCATAAAAAGATTATGAAAGATTTTTATGTTTCTATATTGGAGGGAATATTGGGTTTTGAAGAATATGTATCATGATATACATATAAAATACTAGAGGTTAATAATGAGAAATTAGGTAGAGGGTTTTTTTGAGATGTTTCATATGTAGGTAGGTCAAAGGTAATCATCAGAGGAATTCTAGGATATGGAGGCCTCTGCAGATTCTAAATTGGAAGTGGGATGATGTCACTATAGAATCTAGGATAGGATTACCCACGACACCCAAAAATAATGTTGTAGTATGGGTAATCATGTATCGACTAATGAATGTAGATAAATTATTTCCTCGCTGGTATGACATCGCAATTGATTATCTGGATAGTATTTATGTGCATTAGATATTTTGGTTTCATGGTTCTACAAGGATAATATTTTCTTATATATATCTTAATTTCATATCACATTTCCATAATGTTTTTTTAAATCATATGGTGTCATAGGTTATTTTGAGCATAATGTATCATCCTCAGACTGACAACAAATATGATCAAAAAATTCATCTTCTATAGGATATGATATGACCATGTGTTTTGGATTTAAATGGGACAAGTGAGAAACATTTGGAACACGTGGAGTTTTCATTTAATAATATATTCTCGAAATTAAACCAAAAAGAACCTTTTCAGGATTTTTATATAAATCTATGTTGTACACCGCTTTTTTGGTTTGATGTAGTTGAGTAGGTGATTGTTGGACCAAGTCTCATGTAGGATATTTTCGAGTAAGTTTAGCTAATAAAGATGTTGTAGGTGACCATGAAGAGCATGAATAAATATAATGATGACCATCAGAGAAGACCTATAGGGTTTTTAGATGGTAATCATGTTTTTCTTTAGTTGTCACCAAACATATCTGGATGTAGGGAAAGCTAGTTCATAGGTATTTGGGTATGTTGGTGTTTATGGAAAGGGTCAGTCAAGTGGCATTCCGATTAACCCTTATATATTTATATAGTTCAATTCATTAATTGTTTGACATGTAACAACTACTGATATGTCATCTTGAGTCTTCTAAAGGTGAGGATGTCAATATCCTCAACATTTGGGTACATGTGTCCTTTGAGTATAATATCATATAGATTTTTTATCGTAGTGGGACGAATCTCTAGGGAAAGACCATATTGAATTTTTTTCTTATAGGGTAAGCATGGGTATGTTCAAGAGGAGACCTATCGAATGGAGTTTTATAGGAAATAATAGTGGCTAGACTAGTTCATTGAGTCACCACAATGATTCTTAGAGTAGCTTAGGGATGATATGTTTTATTGTGGGGAGATTGTAAGACCCATATTATTCCAAGTATGTCATTATTTAATTTTTGTGTTAACCCTATATTGTTTGGGTTTTCCATATATTTAAACATTTTAGGTTACATATCATTTTGAGGCGTTGAATTTTTTTGGAGAAAATAACCTAAAGTTAATGGATTTTTGTTTTTTTAAAATTAATTAATTATAGGAATAAATTTGTTCAATAGGATTAAAAGGTGTTTCAATATGTTTAGAAGGAATAAAGGGTTCTTCAAGAAGTTTTTTTGATGTCAGGTTGAATGTTTTCTCTAGGGAATTTACATGCCATATAAATGGGTTACATGACATGTAACTATCACTGGGAAGAACCCGTGAACCAGGATGATTTCATGAAATGAATACATGTCCTGAAGCTGTTACATGATCATTAATGTTTGATCGATGTTAAAATTAAACTAAGGATATGGGTTTTTCACATTAAATCTTAAATAAGAAATAAATGATGTAATATTAGGTTAGATTGCATGTATTTATCATATACAGTATATCTATGGGTGTTTCTACTTATAATTATCATACGTATTAGTACATTCCATCTACTATAGAAACTAGGGTGAAATCCTTGTGAATATTGATCACCTATATCCCTTTCAGACATCTCGATCATGAATCTTATCCATGGTGAGTTTCTTGTCAAATAATTCCCTCCGTTATCCATTTATATTTTTCATTTAGATGTAAAACATTTGACTAGGGTGGTTTTGGGTTTTGTTCTTTTTTTAGTGATGTTCCTTCTTGTGATCATTATTCTCTCTGTTCGTTTTAGTTATTTCCCATTAGAAGAATTTATTTATTTCTATATAAATGATGGTGTTCTAAATCCTAACCTCACGGTCTATTTAGTTTCATGGGTATGTGTATTGTTGTGATTGTTCTAATATAAAATGTTATCTAATTAATTTATGGATTGAATAATGGTAAATCAATTTTTTGCTTTCTTTGGATCTCTTTGGATTCTATTATTTGTGTGACCTATCTTCTATCTACACTTTAGGTTAGTATACCCTAGATAAATAAAGACTAGGTAATTGATTAATGTGTGTTTAACCTAAAATGAGATTTCAGTTGATTTCTTGATATAGTATCAATTTGGTAGAAAATTATGTGTTATTGATATGACTATTGATAACATGATATATAAATTAATTTCTGAATGGCATGAAAGTCCTCATTGTTAAGTTTATTTTTTATAATCCCCCTTTTTAATAGTTGAAGTGGAAAACATGATATTACAAGACCCAATTTTATTAAAGGAATTCATTGATTACAGAATATGAATACATGAAACGGCCCCTCCCCAGTAGCTTCATCATGATCAGCACTCCACCTTTTCATGTCTTGTATGGCTAGTTATCATGTGTCGAGGTGAATCAATCTGGTACATATGGATAATTACATACCCTCTAATCCTTCCAAATATATTATCACTAATATGCTGACTATTCCTTGATCTAATTCTACTTTTGGGTCTTTTCCTTTTATAATATGTCTTGTAGCATCTTCACATCAAGTGGCCTGAAGGCCTTGAGGTCGTGCCAAGGCCATAAGGCGGCCTGAAAGCCTTATTAACCTAAAAAGAGTAACTCAAGTAAAAATGGTCATTTTATAATTAAACATTGAGGATTATGTTGTGATATTATTATAGTTTTGATGTAATTAATTATTGTGTGATGTTTTAATTCTTATATAGATGGCTATTCCTGTTGATTCTGAAATTCATATACAGTGTGCTTGGCCCAATTGATGTTGTGATTCATATATTTAGGGATATTCATAATGATGGTCAAATTATTATATAGTAGGCTTGTCCCAATTGATATTTTAATTCATATATATATGAGGTAGCATAGTTGATGCTTAAATTCTTATATATAGGGAATTTTATAAAGGCTAAAATTCTTATATAGGGGGATTTGCTTAGTTTCTAGATTATTCGATGAGAATACGGATGTGGATGGCATGGTTGTGCTACATGCTCATAGAAACTCTAACTTGGTGTTGAAGTAGTTTTATTTATGTTTTGAATTGATGGATTAAATTAATAATAATTTAATTATCTTTATTTCATGCACTTATTTATCATAATAGTTTTGATTAGACAATGTGGTAGTGATGTATGGAGTTTTACACACACCCTATTCGAACAGAGATTTGATACATTAGTATAGTATATTGATGAAGTTTTGTACAGGTAATATGAACCATGATGATGATTTTTTGTTGCTGGATGGGATAGAGATTGAATACAGGATGACATAAAGCTTAGGACCATGGTCTTTTGAGTTTATTTTCTATTAGATGATTCTTTCTGTATTTCATAAAATTGAAATTTAGAATCTTTTCAGCCCATCATTATATATTTCACTATTATTTTTTTATTGATTCATCCTTCTTCATCCTAGTTGTATAATGTACTATTTAGACTATATTCCATAACTCAGAAATTTATTTATATTGTTTATTTCAATTTTTGGTTTCCCTACACCTTGGGGTATAGTCTCCCCACAATATTCACCACACCCCTGCTTCTAATTAGCAGCTTCTTCAGTATTGGGAAAAAAATTTAGGTCATGTAACCAATCTCATTTTGAAATGTGAGTGAGTTTTGGATAGAGGGAAGTTAAAATATGGGGATGTGTGGTGGAAGTTCTAATATCCATGTGCTCATGAAGGATTTTTTTTAAATATATGGAATTCAATTTTTGGCCAATGAAGGCATGAAAATAATATTTGGATTTGATTCTCATCATTTTCAAGTGGTCCAATGGTAGAAACAACAATGGAAGTGGAGGATATAGATTTTGTATAAATATATTAACTTTCTATAAAAAAACATAACTACACTTTGTGTACTTTGATAAACACACATGGTATAGTCACCCAACTGTGGAAGCTATGGTTTGAGGAAAAATTATGAGTATCACAAACCGTGATGTTGGAATAGATTCCATGAGACCCTCCTAAGGTAGTAAGGTCATGTGGTATCTAAATATTCCTAGAACTATTTGTAGGAGTACATGCCATGTACTCTTGAATTACACAGGCATGTGTCTATTACTATGAATATATTGGTACATGTAATAGACTCATAAACATTGGGATGACCCATAACAAAAGGCAGACATCGGGAGTCTCATACACATCATGGGTTCCATGTACACATTGTGTACAGTGACATGTCCATCAGGTCATATTTGGAGGATAACATAGCAAGGTGGGAGGTAAGGACCACACACAGTGTGGACTCCTCACATGTATTGTATATATATTTTGACGAACTTCTACCTCTCATATCTCCTTCATTTGGAGTTTTATTTTGGCCCATTATATCTTATAAAATTTGTTTTCATTTTTATAATTTGATGGTGGATATCATAGTGTATTTTGATAAATGATGAGAGATTTTTCTAGAACTATTATTTTTTTGGAACACACAATGGATACAATGATTGGGAAGGATCGTCATTGATATTCTTGATAGGTTCTATACTAACATATCATAAAATGGTGATGGTTCTCTGTCCATTTGGATGGTACTCCCCTATCACACCTATGTGTGGGTCCCCATACTCATTATTCAATGAATAAAATGTACTCCCCTATCATACCAAGGTGTGGGTCCTCTATCCATGGGGATAGTACTCCCCTATTGAACTATGTACTGGTTCTCCTTTACTTTTTATACATTGGTAGGTGGTACTCCCCAATCACAATAAGGAATGAGTCCAATATCCATGGAGATAGTCACCCTAGTAGAACCAAGTTGTGTGTCCTTCAGACTCATTGCTTAGGTAGAGGTTGTAATTCCCTATTGTTCTTGGGTGTGGTTCCAGTATTCATCGAGGTAGTACTCCCCTATTGCACTAGGGTGTGGGTCCACCTAACTCATTGTTCAGATGTGGATTTTCCACCCCTATTTCAACTAGGCTTATGTCCTCTATACTAGTTATTTAATATATACATATGGTACTACTTTTTCACAATTGGTTACAAGCCATATATTTATGGGGGCGGAACATCATTGGCATACTAGGGAATTCCACCCCCATATTCTATACATAGATATAGATAAAATACTCCCATACATATGTCATGTTACTCTATCAACTTGGTGTAAATTAATTATTGTACAAGGGTTTGATTCATATATATTTTTCATATTTTCTTTCTTGGGATATGGATAATTGGTGAGGTATAGGGCATCCTCGTGATTTTTTCATATGAATATCTAATATGATGGGAATCAATAATATTCCTTTAGAGCTTTAGGTGGACTCATCTTCAAGGGATGGGTTGTTCGATAGGTATCCCCATTGTCTCTCATCTAAAAGTATTATATGGATATATATATATATATATATTGGGTTCCATTACCCTCTCTATTTTCATTGAGATGGGTAATTTGATCGAGTATTCTTATTTATCCCTCTTTTGTTTTGGGGGAATCCTACTGGGTATGTATTTACTCACCCCTGCATAGTATTTTCTCACATGTTTCGTGTATTATGGAGAAAAAAGATAGAAAATTGGTGATATTAGATGAGTATAAGAATTAATTAGTGCACATTCTATGTACAGAGGTTGGGCCTAGATATTAGGAGCGATTCTCTCCTAGTTATTTACTATTTCAACTATTATATGGTTCGGACATATTTTTTGGGTGGGTCTATATTATTCACATTAAATTTTATAATTTCAATATTACACTATTTTTTCCCTATAGTTTATTACAATCATGGTTTTTACTCTTGATTTAATGGACTTTTTTATTTTTCCTCAACACTTCTGTATGGATATGGTTGGGTGTGTTCTTAAATGTACATTATGAAAAAGGCCTCTATTTTTAGTTATTACTTATCAAAAAATAATTCTAGATCATATCCTAGAGAGGTGGTCATGGAGTTGTCGTGTCCTCATCATCCACAATTCTGGTGGGAACTAGTGGGTTGGGTCATCATAGAATGGTATTAAAAGTGATTCAATATTAGGATTGCGTTTGTATTTTATTCACCTTATGGTGTTTGGTTAAGAATTTAGGGAAATAGTTTCAAGGAGTCTATACTATTTATTTCATACCATGGAACCCAGATTTGGTTTGTGGAAAGGATATCCATTCTATAAATACATATTTTTCAACTCGGTATAATGGCACACTGGTTGTATGGAACAATGGAACATGGAACATATTGGATTGAATATTTTTATTATCCTTATTGAGTAATATTAATATATATATATATATTCCCATGTAAACATGATATGTCATGATTTATTATAGGATTCCTCTGTGAAAATAGCATGTCTGGTTACCTATTCAAGATCTTGACGATGATCTGATGAGTGGTGGGGCCTCATTTTAGGGTCTATCTTACAGTATCATTCCTCCTCGCATGTTAGAAGATGAACCTCCTCCCTTCTAGTACATTATTATACAATAATTCCATTCTAAAGATGTGTAAAAGATTATACCACTTTACGTGTTCCATCACCAACTTTCATTGAGGTTTTTGGGTAATCCAGATCCCTATTCAGTGGAGTATTAACTTCAGTCGTTAATCTATGTTTTTAGACTTGTACGGACCCCGATTGATCAGCTGGTTATTTTGCCTACAATTATTTTCCCATGAAAACTATATAAATAAACATTTCTATATTATTAGATTAATTGAGAGTTGTCACTCTAATGGTCTAACTTACAATATATATTTTTTGTATAGTATTACCCCTCATGTTTGTTCTGTGTTTGGATTTATGAGTTTGTAGAGATGCAATAGAGAGGGTTAATAGTTATTTAGTGTTTCATGAGGTTTAAAAAAAATAGGTGGTAATACCTATACATGATTTGGGATAGTTACTTTTAAGAATGGTAGTTTGAGTTATGTATCCATAGAGACATTTGTACTATCGAGGTACTCATGTGGAATGCCAGATGTGCTTGAGTGTTAGAGAGGACACAGTTGATGATGATCATCATATATAAGGGACACTATGTGGTTAGGACAACCATTAAGAATCCTATGTTTGAGTCATATTGATTTTCTATAAGATTATAGGTGTCAAGACATAGTAGGAATACACATTATCAGTCTCAGGTATGTGGTCATGAAACTATGGGACCGAATAGAGGAATGGAGAATCTCAGAGATGGGAAATGATATGAATGTGATGGGCCAATTCACATTTCATGTGATTTATATAACTGACTTGCTAATGAGGGAAGGTAGATTTTATATATATCACTATGGTAGAGGTGTCATTATGATTAGGGTTCTAAAAGGCATGGCCAGTGTGAAAATAAAGGAGGTGGTGATGAAATATGAATAGGTGGGACTCTAAGAGGACGATTTTCTAGTGAAAGCAATGTTATAAAATACGTGAAGATACCCCCAAAAAAATTTTGAGTAATTATTCTTTGGATGATTGGTGGAAAAAGTTCCCCAAATTTATTGAATAAAAGATTTGTTAACTTTATAAATTTATTAAACAAAATGTTCCATGTTATTTGTTTCGAGAAGAATCCCCTATATCAAATGATTATTGACCTAATAATATGTATAAATTTATGACATATAATGAAGAGTTATGATAAGTATTTTATTATAAATATTCTTTCGAAAATTATTTTGATTCAATCTATGTGTTTAAAATCAATATAAAACTAACATCTTGATGGTAATGTAAGTTTTCAATGGATGATAACGTTTTGGAGAAACATTTTTGAGAGATAAATATTTAACTAGTTTAAAAGTTACATGGGGTATTATAAAGAAAAGATGAAATTATAAAATATATGAGATTTATAGAAAATTAAATCATGGAATTTTCACCAATGAATGATAATTTTATTAGAAGATGTAAAACTTGTTTTTAGATGATGATATTCCAAAATGTGACATAGAGAAACAAGATATTAACTATCTAAATCTATATGGAAAAATTGAGATCATATGGAAAAAGTTAAGGAGTACGGAGATAAATGAATTTTGTTCATGATGATAGATACTATCAAAGGATTTTTAGATTAAAAATGGTTATTGTAAGAGTAATTATAACAGTTTATTGTTTTAACATACCCTTAAAAAATAGAAGTAGAATTATCATAATATTAATTATTAAGCTAAGTTGAGGAGTTGGGATATCTATACATTATTATACTAGATGATGAACTATAGACAAAATGTTAGGATTTTATCAGAAAATAATTTATATTAGAGGATTATTAGTAATAATCAATTTTAGTGGTTTTAACATAATGTAAAATAGAAGAAGAAGTATACTTTCAAAGGATTGTAAATCACACTTGCCTAAATAATGTTTGATTCTACAAGAGTTGATCAAGTGTTAAATCATTTAATGTTAATGGAGAGAATATTGTTGTCGATGGATCCAAGTTATGGTTATAAGAAAAATTTATTTGTGATACCCTCAAAATAATGAGAAAATATGGGTGAGGCAAAAGTTAAATAACTTTTAGATGTGTTAGTTCCAAAGCAGTTTGAATCAAGGATGATCAGAAGAAGTGTAGTTTTCTTATACTATTTTTATTTGTTAAAAACACTCATATATTTTATTACCTATTTATAGACCCAATTTTATATATTTTTTACATTTATAATCCAAAAAAGAATAGTGGATGAGGCTCTGTGTTGCCTAGAATTTTGGAGTGTAGTTTTCTTTTTTAAAACCTAATATGGTTTTGATTTATTTTATTCATTAAAAAATATCATTATTGTTGGTTATTTCCATGTAAATATGACAAGGCCCCGGCTAATGAGTGATCCCCTGGTATATATTTTGAATTCGTATTTCCAATTTTTTTCTTCATTATTTTATAACAAAGATGAATCCATTTTCAAAACTATCATATTAACCATTACATAAATATTTAGATTTATAATGTGTTTTCTATTTAGTGTTTGATAAATATAAATAAATTTCATAAGTAGAATGGGTTTTAAATAAAATATTTTTAGAGGGTTCTAATTGATCTTTTTAGATGATTTTTGAATGATAAAATTATGTAATTCGACTATTTTCAACTAACTATGATTAGTTTATATTTGTGGAAAATTGTATTTTAAAAATATTATTGATTAATTAATTTTATTACCATAATATGGAATAATAATTGAATCATTTAATTCATCAAATGAATCCATGAGTGATTACTGATTACTTCATCTAAATAATACTTATCCTTATTGCATTCATAAAAAATGTATCCTAGAATGATGTTGAATATAACTCCCAATTTTTTAGTGGTTCAGTTATATAAAACACATAGTTATATTATCAGGTAATAATGTAAGGTTCATCGATATGGGGATAATATTCCATATAGATCACACTAAATCCATTATTATATATATGTAAACCATGTTATGTCATTGAATCAAACAACATAAATTTTATCATTAAAGCATTACCATGTGTATAGTAATATAATAAAATTATTATTTTTGTAACCCCAAAATAAAATATATTTTCTAATATAGTTTTCATGTTTGATACACACACATAACAATATATTATAATACTTATCATGACATAGTAGTAGTGTGTTTTATGATCCATTGTAAAACTAATTGTATTGAATTTGAAGAAATTAAAACCCATTTATTTATTATAGTGAACCACATTGTTCAATCAAGATGAAAATATCTTTATTTCACCAGATGCATCATATTAAGTAATAATTGAACCTAGAAGATATCAACATGAAATATTTCATGAATACATATTATATATTTAAAAAAAATGTGTCCTTAGATGTTAACCAATAAAGAAATTATTTTCTGTGAAATAATTCTATCCCAATAAAAGATAAATAAATAAATTATACTTTTCAAATAACTATATGTTCTCTTAATATAATGAATTTTTAAATATCATAATTTTATGAGAAAATAAAATAAAAAAAGTACAAATTTATTATTTTTCATAATTTATATCACCAATAGAAACCTCATTGTTAAATAATATGGTTTGATGATATATTTCCCACTCTTCCCTAGTAATTTTAATAAATGTGTATGATTTGTGTATCCCCCTTATTTTTGAGTTGTGAACGAAATTTTGGATCAATGGGGTCATATTTCTAATACACCCTAATAGTGATGTTAGTGAAGTACACTAAACAATATTCCTGAATTCTTACATAAAATAACCATCCATTGTAGATCCTTTAGGATAATAAATATTCATAATATAATTTTTCACTTTAGGCATCATTCTCTCTATTGAATACAAAAATGATTCTCAGAATAATATAATGAAAAAATAATAATTTTTGGTGGATTCACTGTCAATTGTAACATATATATGATTAATAAATGAGTGAAAAGTTTCTCTAATACATATTTGATAACTGATATTGAATGGAAAAATCATGATTAGTGTTAATACTGAGAAGAGGATGTAGAGAATCAATGATCCTCGATTTTTATTTTTTTTCTTAATAATGAATCTAATTCCACCTCTATTTAGTGAGAAATTTGCATTCTAAAGAAAAATAAACAAGAAAAGTCATAAAAACATAGTTAATTACGAGGCCCACTACTCAAAATAAGGATCCAGTACATGGCATGGTTTTTGGATTAGTTCAGGACTAAAAAATATTTTTCAAATAATACATTTAGTAATTATATTAATCAGATAATATCAATCACATAGGTAGAACTATATTCCTCCAAAATATTAATTAACTCCATAAATAGATAATATGATATAATAATATTTTGTAACAATGGTATGTTCCTTCAATGATAGGATTTATAAAATTTTCACTATGTTTCCTGAACATTCCTCAAACTTTTATTTATCCCATATATTATTTCATTCTTATCAACTTATTTCACAATAATGGTCATGTTCATTCCATATTCCATAAATATTACATATGATAATATTTGTATATTAAACTTATATTTATATGTTATTTTGGTAACATATTTATGGAACCTTTTGGTTGATATTGACTTGTAGGAATCTCAATTTAGTGAAATCAAACTAATATCAACTGAATCCTTTTTCATCTAATATCTTCTCAAAAATATTAGACTTATTCCTATGCACTATTTTCATCTAATTTCTACTTTGATCAATTTTCCTCTCATCCCTTATGTATTCAATGTCCATCCAATCTCTTATCTACACACTATTCTTCAAATACCAAACAATTCAAAAACTCTAACTCATATCTCTTCCTTATCCAAGATATTTATTTACAATTTATATACACTACGAAACAACTATACCTTCCAGTCTCCTTAAAATGAAACTATTGTTACATAATAAAATTAAATTAAGTGTTTATATTGGACCTCATCCTTTGAAACTCGAGGATAAACAATGAATTTACTCATATTAATACTAATATTTATACATGTATATTGTTTTGGAATCCTAGTAAATACATTCAACTCTGGACCGACGTAAAATTTCATGAATGTTAGGAATATTCATTATCATTATTATTCAACTATATTCTTCTTGAATATTATAATAACAACATGAATCATGATTATTCACTTCATGATAAATGAAACATTGAATTGGCTTCCCAATATTATCACATTTAATATATTTAAAAAACAATTTAATGATAATAGTATTTTTATTTTGAAAAATAGTCATAATATTTATTCCATCTGGTGAAAATTTTATTTTCTATTCCCTCTTATGTTCATAGAAACATCTCTGAATCCATATCTGGATTCTTCTATTATTTTATTACTTTCCTTGAAGACATTCATTCATTTACATTTCATGGAAATATCAGTCTAAAAACATCATTAAAAAATATTATATCCATGATTTAATATAGATAATTATGTTTAATCATACTATAAAATCTTCACATTAAAAGTTCATAGAATTTTGTTTGATAATTTTTATATACATGAAAAATATTCTTATGTGTGATGAAAATTTTGATGTTTATTTGGTGAAGTCACCATATTTTCTATACCCACTTAACTAATAAATATTATCCCGTAGAATGTAAAATGTATTATAAGTTTTTAAAAGTGTATTTGAAGGAATATATATATGATCACATTACCCAAGTCCTCTAATCGATACTTCTTTGTACTTCCTCTGATAAATATCGAATATTAATTTACGTGTGATAACAATTTGATCTTATGCAACTCCATATAAAAATAAACCAAATATCACACATTTTAACAATCATAAAGCATGAAAATTTAAGTAACATAATGATTTATACATTATAAATATGAATGTTTCATATAATAATTATTATTAAAAATCTAGCCCCGATAGAAATAGTGAGAATATATAATTAATAATTCAGTGCTCTATATGGAAATATTACAATGATCCATAGGTCTCCATTCTTATACTATATCCACTAGACATTTTTAAATCACCTTTGTAATGATAGAAAAGATATTATGTTATTTTTAGTCCCCAGAATTTTATATTTTTTATTTTTATCAAACAATAAGATACATACGAGACCTTTCTTCCTTCACGAACTAAATTCTTATTATCATAGTACCACCTCAAAACCTTTTTTGTGTATCCATCACCCATTTATATGTTGTTGGAAAAAATGTTCATAAGTCAATGAAAGATTTTAACTCATTAAATTTATCATTTATACAACAATACTTATCCTTTATTAGAAAAATATATATAAGAAACAAGAATCATCAACCAAAAATACCACATTGTCCACAAGTAGTGATTTTTGGTATTATTCTTTAACTCACATAAACATCACCCATTCATTTGTAACCTCATCAATGATAAAAACATAAACCAATATAAAATTAAATTTCCTACATCAACATAAATAAATTATTAAAATTATCCATAGATTTTGCTATCATGGTTTACCACATTTAAAACCCAAGCATAAATATTTCCTTCCTTAATAGGTAAAACACATGTTGATCAATAGATTTATGTTTCATATATCTCCCCTGTCGAAAATATTATCCTAATACATTAAGAGATAGGAGATAGAAAACACATACTCTATCCCTATAGAGAATATGGGTATAAATCCTTGATTATTATCAACATATAAACGGTTTCATTATATAATAGTTTAATAATGATATCAATAATTTTTTCCATTGAATAAATAAACTAAGGGTTTCGATCATTTATATCCACATTATCATTGACAAATTGATTTATAATATAAATGTTCAGAGAATTATAACATTTCATATAATTCATTATGATATTTTTATATTATGGATTATAATATCACAAGGGTAGGGGAAATATCAATTTAAACAAAAAATCATCTAGAATGGTCTTTAACCACGTAAACTATCTTACATATTCGATGTAGTTACATACTTAGAATCATCCTAGATGATATTAATAGAGTTTTTCTTCAATGCATGATAGATCAAAAAAAATTCTCCCAATAAGAAAACTTATCTATATCAAGAAATTCTATAAACAACACAAACATCCCAGTCAATACTTTTATAACCATGTATATCTATCATTACATTAATGTCATATATTATTAAAAAATCAATTATTCCTTTGATATGAATGAGAATTATTTTTCCATCCATTTGATGAGGTTATTTTGGATAAATATTACACATCTATCAATGTGGAGAAAAATATGTAATATCTATCCTTGAGCCGGTTAGATATAAAATATATCCTACCCACTATCTATACTCTTTACGATCAACCTTAATTTCTTTCGTAATTTTTCCAAAATTATCCCAATTACAATTGGTGTAAAAATAGTATTTTAACCTTTTGTGATGAAATTCATCAAAAATTAATTAAAAATACTTATTTTAAGATAATAAAATATAATTATCCTTTTAATATATTTTTAATGCACGAGATTGATTCATTTCACCTAACATGGTCAATTTAAATATCTTTTTCATATCCTCATAAATATTCTCACATATTTCATCATCATTACATATAAATATGATCTCATCAACATAAATAATTAAAATTAGAGGCGCCACATGATTTTGTTTTTTGTTAAGGTATATGTCAACTCTTTATTTATTGAATTATGACTTTCCAAACAATTTACACATTTTATAATAAGAATCTCTCATATCTTGCTTCATCACATAAAAATGAATCTTTATCATTTAAACATAGATTTCAACTAGGCCAATCTAAATGCATATGGTAGTTAAATATAAAACTCTTAATAAAAATGACCATTTATAGAAAAATACATGAGATCCACCTATAATTTATTGTATCTTCATTGTGTAGATATAGAATGAATAAATATTATGATCTTAAGTCTTTATCCCATAACTATGAAATCCCTTATCTTTATTACACTTTATTTCATGATTTGTTAGATAATATTAATCCTTATATAGCGTAGAATAATGATATGTCTAGGTTCTTTGGTAATTTTGTACATTACATCAAAAAATAAAATAATAAATATATCATCCTTATTAAAAACCCCTCTGAAATGATCATAATATTCCATTGTACATAAAACATCATGGGATAAAAAGGGGATATACAGTGGAAGGTGTGGGATATGAAGACCATTCAGGGAATAAACATCGTATAACATTAAAAAAATCGAATAAAATATACATATAAATGGGGCATAAAAAGAGTATGAATCATAAAACTAAACAATGAGAAAAGATATAGCATGATATTCATAAAGGCATCATGAGAAATATGGAAACAACTTAAAAACATCATTGTAAAAATTAGTAATAGCTAAATATAAAAGAATCATGATGTAAATAGTACTATGATAGATTAGGTTAATTATTCAATTACATTTATGATGTCTTATGAGACAAAAACATTATCTTATGTATTTTTTAATTATATAAATTTATGTGCACCCAAACATTTCATTTCGTTCTCATGCTTAAATGTTCCATAGAGTTCATAAATATTTCATTCATTCATCTTGAAATATTATCCCATGATCATGTAGTGTTGAATATATATATATATATATATATTTATATTTATATTCAAGTAATAAATAATAAATTATATGTTATTAATTGTGAACTCCATTTATAGGAAATTGGTATGGGTTTTCACTACACATTTGTTTGGCAAGGAATATCATAGTGAAATATTTGTAGCATAACAACGTCACATAAAGATTCATGAAATAGGATTATGATAGTGAAATGAATCTCTAATAATATTCAAATTATATTGATAGTAAAAGGTACATTGAAAAAATATTCCAATAATATGAATTGGAAATATATGGAATATGATAATGAAGAAACATGAAAAATAATATATGGAAAGGATCCCTAATCATGAGAGTGAGACTCCAAATTGATAGGAAGAGATTCTATATTGATTTTTTGTACCTTGGGATAACTATATAGAGGGTATGGTATTGTAAAAATATTATCTATGTATTTCTAATAATGATAATTGATAATATTTTAGGAAATATATAAGAAAACGAGGGCAATTCTTCATTATTTCACATAGTAAAGTTTTTGACTCTATATATTAAACTATAAAAATGAAATTCCATACAATGGTTTTTCACATGGTTTCTTAAAAAGGGGATTGATTTTAATTATTTTATATGTCCATGGTTTGAATATAAGAAAATAATTCCCTTGATAATGTGGAAGTGATCTATACTCTAAAAGAAATAACTCTACAATCATAAAATATATTATAGGTTCTCGTGGATCCATAAAGACATTATAAAAATAATAAAATAGAACTAAAATAAAAAAAAATTAATGGGTAAACATATAATTGGTCTCTTATACCCTTTACATTATTTAAAACACCACTTATGTGTCATTATGATGTCATAATACACAGTGTATATTTTTATGGTATTTAATTTTTACATATAAATTATACACGCATAGAAAATTAAGAAAAATTCTCCATTAGATAATATTGAATGTTTTTTACAAAAATAATATTTATTTTTACCAAATAATTTTTCAGTATATGAATTTTCAGTTTTAAAATAAAATCATCTTTTATTGAGAAATTCAGGGTTTTTTGGCAAAACTAATTTTCAAAACCAAAATAAAATTACATATAACTTAAAAAATATTATATGATAATTTATATTTAATAATTATTATTTAAAAATAATAATTTTTTATTTAAACAATAATTTTTTTCAAAATTACATTAATTCATCAAAACAAATATATTAATTTAAATTAAATGAATAAAATTATTTGTGATTATTGTACAATAATAAAAAAATTATTATAAATTAATACTAAACTAAAAATATATTCATTATTATATACAATATACATATTCATATTATAATGGTCTTGATACATAACTCATTATTACACCAGAGAATTTATTAAGGGTAAGGTATGTGATGGTGCGGCTTACATTGGGTGGTTCGGCCTATATGATTTGTGTTTTGCTATCGACATTCTTGAACATATACCATAAATAGTTTATTTCATGATTATGTTTTTGGATCTCATCTGTCTCATGGTAAAGAGAAAATCCCTATGATTTTATCTCCCTTTTAAGCTCCAATAAATGGTCTCTATATGTTAAATCTTAATTTTTGCAGAAATCACATCATTTTTTTTGTTAATTGGATTTGTTAAAACCCTATATTTATATTAATAATTGGATCATTATTCAACAACTTTATTATCAAAAATAAGGTCTCTTAATGGTCTTTTAAATATAATAGGTTATTATAAAACCAAATATGTGCATATTTTATCTATAACCATAACAGATAATAATTGATTTAATTAAATCACATTGGGAATTTTATTTATATGAGTTTAGATGGTTAGAATCTTTCCCCCATTAGAAAATTTTCACTAGAAATTTTATTTTTCCACACTAAAATAGATGAGGATAATTCATTATAATTACAACCTAAGGTTCCCTTGTTTCTTCTTAAAACTACGGGTTTCCCCATATCACTTCGACCAGGTTCACTATCCTATTTTGTAGAAATATTTCTCTACTATATAATATCATCACTGATTTCTCCTTATATGAGTGGTCATTCTCTAATACTGCTACATCTAGATTGAGTACGTGTGTGGGGTCTGGTATTTACATCTAATAGAGTGATATATGTAATACATCATTTACGTGAGATAGGTTAAGTGGGATTATTAGCCGCTAATTCAATACTCCAATGCAATCAAAGATCTCAAAGGGGTTGATGTATCTTGGGATAATCATTCTATTATACAAAAATATAATGCATTTATTCAATGGATATATGTTTTGAAATAAAATTTCCCCTACATAAAACTCTATATCTCATTAAAAAATTATAATATATCTTTTTTTTGAACCAGAACATCTTTGATGTGATGCTAAATGGTCTTGGTCATTTCAATTATTTCCTCACCCATTTTAGGACCCTGTAATTTGTGCTCCAAAAATTTATTTTATCATCAAGGTGTTCTACACCTCTTACCATAAAGGAATTCCTATGGATACATTTGTATTATTGAGTGGAAACTATTATTTTATATGATCTCAGTCGGAAGAATATGCTGATCCCATCCTCCTATCAATTAAATTGAGATAGATCTTGACATGTACTCAAGTGTATAGATAGTCTAATCAACTTTCCATCAGTTTCATCTTGATATGTTGTTATGACGTTCAAAATTTTATTTATATCATTTTAGAGACTCTTCTACAACATGGAGGAAAATCATGGGTCTCAACCAAATTCAGTCAATAGTGGTGTTATATCTAGCCTATCTACTCCTCTAATGTATATGGTTATAATTTAAATGAGGGAGAAGTACAATTTTATATTAATTAATTTTAAAGAATTAGTAAGATAATCCACCAAAACCCATATATCAATTTTTTCATCTTGATGTATTTATAAGACTGGTGAAAAATTCCCTTATGATTTTTTCATATTTCTATGAATATATAGGTAATGGTTTAATCAACCCTAAAAAAAATTCATTTCAACCCTCACTATCTAACATAAAATACATCATCATGTTTATTCCACAGTCTCCTTTTTCATATTATTCTGCAAATAGTGTTCTTGTATATCTCGATACATATTGTACTTCTTGTATAGATGGATGTGGTTTATCTATATTAATGATACAACCACTCCTTCTTTAACTCGTGATTTGATAGTACACAATTTTATTATCCAAATCTCACAACTCCTTCATTGTCATTTAACTCTAGAGATTCTCATTATTATAGCATCCACTTTTTTCTTTATTATAACATCATCTCTTTGATAATCATTTATCCTCTCTAAAAGGGATGGTTGGGAAAACATTTTTGAATGTATTGATTATATTCCTTACATTATGATTCAAATGTCCATCCTTTTAAATTTCAAAAAGATCAAATATTCCTCAATTCATTTCAATGATAAAATTATTATATCCTTTTTACATAGATAATCGTTTACATAATTATTTCCTAGGATGGTAGTAGATTTTTCAATCATAGTCCTTGGTCATCTCTAACCATCATTGTTCTTGTATATTCCTCTCATTATGTGTGAATATATATTTGTGACTCTTGTGATTTTTATATATTTCAAATTTCCCCCAAAAGGGATAATGGTACCAAATTTTAAACATTAAGATCCCTGTATCCAACTCTATATCATGTGTTAGGTAGTTCTGTTCATGAGATTTCAGTTTCCTTGAGTCATACGCTATCAATTTTTCATTCTATATTAACACACCACCCAATGAATGCTCCAAAGTATTGTTCAATACCAGGAAAAGCTATCCACTTGTGGGTAGTTTATGTACACTTGTATTGGTAGGACTCTTTTTCAACTCCATGATTCTCTCTTCACAATCATCGTTCCAAGAATACATGACTCCCTTCCATGTTATCTTAGTTAGATTATTTTACAATAATGATGTGTTTCTCACAAATAGATACTAATTATTTATTAATACAAGGGATCTACAAATATTTGAAACATATGTTGGCCTCACCATCCTCTAATTTCATTTTTATTTTAAGAGTTTTCATATATCCTATTTATTATTATAATACGCCCTAATAATGATAATCATTTCATCCAGAACTCACATTTTTTTAATTGGAATAAATCATATCATTTCATAAGGTCATTAACATAATTTCTAGATTCTCCTCATGCTCCGCCTTTACTTTGGAGTATATGAACAAACATCTCTAAACAATACCCTGGATTTGCCAAGGTATTCCTTTAAGAATCTTTTTAAAAAGTTCATAGTCATTACTGGATTATTATTAAGTCTAAATGTAATTACTATGAAATTATAGTTCTCATAACATTTATAGAAATTTGTATTAGATATATCCTCCTACTTCACCATAACATTGTAATATACTGACCACGAATCCGCCTTGGATAAGTACTGTTCACCATATAACAGATTGAACAATTATTCAATCCATTAAAGATAATACTTTTTATTTATCATGAACTTTTTTATCTCATAATAATCAATTAAAAGGTCTATTAACCCATCCTTATTTTTGAATAAGAGGATTTATGCACCCCATGGTGATGAACTTGGCATATGAACCCATTATCAAAATTCTCCCAATGTTTTTCTCCATCTCCTCAAGTTCAAGAACAATAATTCTATATTGATTCATAGATAATGGAAATTCCCAATATATAAGCTTGCTAAAAACACAACCTATCAGCTAGGAAGAAGATAAATCAATTCATCAAGAAACACTTCATCATATTCCCTCACAATAAGAATTACTTCAAGGATGACCCACTCATTAGAATCAATCATTTGAGGTTGATATGCTTGCTTGTAGGGTAATATATTCATGCTTAAGATATTAGTTATAATGAATTTTTATCCACGTCCATGTACTCGTACAGAATCGAATAATGATTCATGATATGGAGAGTGATTTCCTAATCATGGAAATTTTTGAAGGAACAATATACAAAAAGCTGATCTATAACCATAATTTCATAAAATTCCAGTAAATGTAGTTTGACAAGGGTTTCAGAGAATTTCAAATGTCAAATTTTGATAGGTGGGAAATTATATACATATGATTTGTTGATTTCCCCATTTTCCATTTTCATTGATAGCTCTTCTTATATACTTTGGTGTGGTGTTTTAATAGTTTTACTAACGTTTATTGTTATGAATTATGGAGTAGAACTATATTCAAAAACTACATTTTCTATTATTTAATGAATAACTTGCTTACTAGTCCCACTTACTTTTTGGGATCCTCCTCATCAATTATTGTGTAAATAGATCACCCTTGAACCCTTTAAGGTTTTTGGTGGTCTCTGGAAACTATTGAATTAGTGAATTATTTTGAAAAGTGTATTGGTTCCTTGTAGTTATTGAAATGAACAGTGTATTTAGGGTTTACTAGGGCATTACTCACCTTTAACAGATTTTTGGGGTTCTCCTCTCGCTAATTAATAGCTTAGTTTCCTTCCTTCCCACACCTAAAACTTTTCTATACCCCATTTAGGTAATTTCTGAGGTGCTTTTTTATTCACCTTTGATAAGTGGAATATTGAAATTTTGTACCAACATTATATTTATCTATTGAACTGATAGAATTAAACTCTAAATTACTCTTCATATACCCATGATACCCTTGATATTAATTGATCTCCATTTTTACATTGAGGGAACATCAAAAAATTTCCTCATAGATTTCAATAGATCAGATCACCAAGGACATTCATTAACTAGGTTTTAGCCCACCAAAGAAGTGGTCAAAATTTAATTATGGTGAAAAGAAAAATAAAGAGGCGTATCACACAATTCTTGTGAACTTTTCCTCATATGCGTTGATTGATTCGTCATCTTTTTTCATAAGGTAAATTAAATTCCATTCTATTTTTAGTCGTATATTGTAAGAAAAAGAATTTTCGAAAAAAATTTCTGGAATTCCTTCCACCCCACCACTCCAATATCTTCCTTAGGATTCATATTCATTATCAAGGTTTACCACTAATCATATTGTCCCTCCATATGATAAACAAGTAGTATAATATTCTCTAGATCATAAAAATAAATCATATAGAAAACCATTTTAATGGAGTTGATCAATTGTTCTTAGATTAAGTTATAGAATGATATGTTGAATGTAAGAGTCATTTTTCACATTAAAAAATCAATTTCATTTTGTTATTTATTACGGTTATTTTTTCACTGATCCTGATTGATGTTTCAATTGAAAAACTAAGCTACTGTATAGGGAATAATCATATAGTTTTTTATTCCTTTTTTATTGGGTTTGGAATATCTTTTTGGAAGTCATAACATTTTCCATAACATAGGTTATTTATTAAAACAATCATGTTTCTAGAAATTACCAAGAATAATGTTACAATTAGGGATTGCAATTTTGAAACTATTAAAAACCTAAACAGGGTTCCAATGACAATAATGATATAACATATAAATTACATGTATTTACATGACTAATGATTTTATAGGATTCAATCTATGTTATCCATGATCTATATCCTAACATATGTTCTTCTATGTATTCTATTATAATATTAATAATTGTAAATAATGATCTTAAAATTTACCAAATAATATCCCCTCATAGTGTCAAACTAGGTGTTCATCAAGGCCCATTATCATGAACTAATTCCCAGTAGAGTCAATTTCATTACAATTTTTTCTAGTTCATTCACTATGTACATTTGTGCCAGAGCCACATCCAATTGTAATATCTAGATGTGGATTTGTTTTCTAGAATAACAACTTAATATATACTTTACCAAAATTAGTGAATTTTTCTAAAACAAAATTTCATCCCAAATAATTTCCTATGAGATTTCATTTCCCAATCCTAAAAAACTTTTAAAAATTCCCAATGATTCCAAATATTATAATCTTATACATTATTATATGTTATTTCATGATGTATTGTGTAATATTACACATAATACAACCTGAATGATCTATATGTATAGTGTGTTTGGGAATTAGGAAAATAACATAGAAAATTAATATAAGTTATACATCATCATTATTTAAAACCATCATATCCTTATCATAATATATTCCTTCAAACTTAAAACTGGTTGGGATAACCTGGGGTGAAACATATGAATGTGGTAAGATATAAAGCCCTGTAAAAGAATAAACATTGAATAAAAAGTGGAAAATAAAACATGTAAGACAATTGTCATATCAATGGGGAATAAAAGGAGTGATAATCATAAACATGAACAATGGACATTATATAAAAAGATAATCATAAAAGAAACATAGGAAATATAGATACAAAATAAAACAATAAATATTAAACATATTTCCTAGATTATGTTGAAAAAATCATGATGGATAAAGTCATATGATGGAATATGATCACTCCCTAATCCCTTACATGACTTCTCAGGAAACTAAAACAATACCCAATGTACTAGAGCTCTATATAAATCTCGGTGCACCCATCAATTTCATTTTGTACTCATTCATATATATTCCATATAGGACATAAAATATAGATTCATTAATCATAATATTTTAATCCATGGTCATTGGGTGTGGAATAGATAGATATAAATCCAAAATATATAAGTATAAGTGTATAATGGTGAAAACCCTTTATATGAATTGGGAATGGGTATTCAATACACATTAGTTTGGCATGGACAATCATGTTGAAATTTGGGCAACATAAAAACACAACATAAAGATTCATAAAATTGATTTATTAGAGAGAAAGGGGTCTCGCTTAAATTTTACATTAAATGGAACGTAAAAGGGAAATGGTAAAATAGGTCCTAATATTAGGAATTATAAATAGAAAGTAAAAGATAATGAATAAACATTAGTAAAGAATAGATGGTAAAGATCATTTTCCTTGAGAGTGTGACACCAAATAGTAGTTTGGAGCTTCATTTAATCTTGGGCCACCTTCATAGAACTCTAGATTGGGGAGGTCAGAGTAAATATGGATAAACCTATTTTTAGTGAGGGAAATTGGGAGCGTAGGTTGGTTTCTATAGGAAATGTGATGGGAATTGTTTATTATTTTTCAAACCTAGGTTGTAGACTATACATAATAAATAACCAAAACCACAATCCATCCCTCGGGATTTCCCATGGTTTTTACCCATGCGAAGATGCATTAAATATTTTCTAATTCCAAAGTTCAAACATAATAAAATAATACTCGTCGTGATGTGGAAGTGAGTCAAACTCTAGAAGAAATAATTTTAAAATCATAAAATATATTATTGGTTTTGGGGGACTCATAATGTCTTTTTAAAATTAATAATATAAAAAACTCTCATTATTTTAAAGCTAAAACATATATTTTGTGGTGGATAGCCTATTTTGTATTTATTAAATCACTTTTGGGTCATTATAAATACATATACACACAATACATTTATTTGGTTTTTAATTTATACCCGAATATTTTTCTACCTAAAAAAATTATGATAA
The DNA here is from genome assembly GCA_963277665.1 of Viscum album. Classification (NCBI taxonomy): domain Eukaryota; kingdom Viridiplantae; phylum Streptophyta; class Magnoliopsida; order Santalales; family Viscaceae; genus Viscum; species Viscum album. The sequence continues at coordinate 477,781,255 of OY728146.1, read as the reverse complement.
GACAACCATTAGATAATTTCATCATTTTGATTCCAAAAATTACTATTTTTTTAACAAAATAATTTTTATAAATATTTCAATTTTCTCTATTAAAATAAAAATTTACATTTTTTGAGAAATGATGGTTTATTTGACAATAATAATATTGAAACACTTATAAGAATTACATTTTATATAAAAAATATATGATAATTTATATTCAATAATAAATTTTTAAAATAATGTTTTATTAAAATATATTTAATTCAAAAATAGATTTGTTCATCAAAATAAATATCTTAATTAAAATTTATTTAAAAAACAATATCGGTATTATTGTACAAAAATCAATATAATTTATAAAGTAATAAAAAAGGAATATATATTCTTTTTTATATATAGTATACAAATTACTGTTATTATGATAATGAGTCTTTACCATTTATTACACCAACAATCATAATTTGGGTATGGTGGAAAATGGTGAGGCTTTCATGGGGTGGTTTGATATATATGGTTCGGTTCGTCATCTTTTTGAGCTTGAGCTTCTCCTATAAACATTTTCCCTCGTGATAATTTTATTGGATATAAACATAGGTTTGGTCAAGGTAATATCATAGTGATTTTATTTCGCTTAGAATATTTGACAAATGGGATTCATAAGGTATGATCTTACTAGTTGAGTCCATCTCTTCTTTTTTCTATGTCAATTGGATTTGTTAAATTTATATATTTATATTATTCATTTTACCATGGTTCAGTGGATATATAATCAATGGAAATGATTCTTAAATTTCTTTTAAATGTGTTAGGATATAATAAAACCAAATCAGTGCATGTGTTTTATATAACCGCATTATATAATAATGTATTTAATTAACTCAAAAGGGGAATTTATTTCTAACAGTTCGGGTTATTACCGCAAAATCCCTTTATATTAATATGATATAATTTTTTTGACAATGTAAAATATATTCAGAACTAATCTAAATCGAATAATGGAATATTATTATTTAAATAATACATTTATAACATAGTCATTAAATTAGAAGACATGAATATTATTAATCGCATTATGATATATATAATGTTTAAAATCAATTATAAATTTTTAACTAAATATTTTTAAATATGTACTAGATTATTAGTAATGTCAATTAATTCTTCAAGAAAATAAAATTTCTTCAAAAATGATTTATATTGCTTCTTATGGGGGATTATAATAATTAATTTCATGAAATATTAGAATTTTTATTTGAAAACATGAATTTCATTTTAAATTTTATCATTTAGGAATTATATTTCTTTTAATTTTTTATTCATTTTTAAAATAATGATTTTTCAATAAATAGTGAAAAATACTGATTTTTATTGAAATTTGTATTTTATTTTAATGTATTTACTAGGTAAAAATATAATTTGGATTAGTTTTAAATTACATTACTTATTTTTTATTTCAAAAACTAAATTATTTTTTAAAATGGATTTTATAAATTAAATTATTTTAAAAACATTTAATATTTATCAATGAAATATTTGTGAAAAAAATCGTTTTAATTGCATTTTGTAGGTTTAATTATAATTAAAATATGATTCTTCTGTATTTTGAATTTTAAAAATTGGGTTCTTTATTTAGTGTTTTTGGGTCCAAATTGAGTAAATATTTCCCATTCATTTTGGTCTATATGAATCGTAACATTAGTAATTTTTTTATCATAGTAAAAATTAAATCAAATAATTTAGTTTAGAAATAAAATGATAATTACCATAAAATGACTGAAACACATTCCTAAATAATAATTGCTATTTTAATATAATCCTTAATCATTCAAGTTTCTAGTATATGACATTTTTGGTCCATAGAGGTAATATACAACCTTTATATTAGTTTATTTGAAGGAATGTGAAACATGTCACACTCTTTTTTTAATAAGTGTAATATTTTTAATATGGGACTATCTATAGGATATGTTTGAATATGAAACCTAATTTAAAAGATATATGATATATATTCACTATGATAATTTATTTTAAATTTTTTTGTAACTTAATATTTACCTTAATGGAATCCACAATGTTGATGTTGTAATTATTTAATTAATTTTCAAATCAAATAAATTGTATCAAAAATATTAAAATAAATATAATTTGTGAAAATTAATTCCCTAAATTAAATTTATAGAAAAAAATTACTTTTGTGGAACTAATAAACTAATTTTTTATTTATAATATTTATATTTATATTATTAATTTCAATGTAAGGAATTATTAAAAAAAATTGAAATTATTGATTTTTTGTAATAAATAGTATTTTATTAAATTGTATAATATTTATAAAAAAATTAGATTCATCAATTTTTTTGGGTAAGGTTTAAAATATCAACCAATTTCCTTTTGGTGTTATTTTTTTCATTTTAATAGAAACTATATTAACTCTACAATTTTAAAAAAGCATGTTGTCATAGTAAAAGATAAAGGGTTTAATATGGGTTGAAACCAAAAGATAAGGGTATAAATGTTGTAAAAACATACCATATTTTTAGTGTATGAATGTAGTTCCACCCATAATAATTTATAATAGAAATTAACATGTTTGAATCCATTTTCTATTAATTTATATTTTATATTTATTTATTGTTTGGAGAAGTTCTAAGAGTTCCCCTCCCCTCTCAACTAAAATATAATCACTTATTATCATTTAATCACACATAAAAACAATAATTTTCTGAAAATAACTTCTAAAAAACTTATTATCATATTTCCCTTCAATTTTAGAGCTTATATTTTATGAAAAAAACTAAACATTGTGGTTTTATAATGTTATAGAGCAGACATTGTCTAAAGAAGAGGTATCACTTTTAATCAACCATTTTTTATTTTTATTATTCCACATCCATCAAACCTTTTAAACTATGATAAAATTTTATCTAAAATATCTGTAATATATTTACATATTATATTTTTTTGTAATGAAAATATTTATCTCCACTTCCATCAAAATTAAAATGAGTTTATCGCTTCTGTGTATGTAACACAATCGTCTCACGAAGCAATGTAATTAATTTTACATCACTATTTCTCAAAATTGAGTATAATTATGAAATTATTTTGTATATATGATATTAATTCCAAATAAATAATTATTAAATCATAATACATCTTTTATGTTCTTTTATTTCTATGAACGGAAAAATAATAATGTTGTTTGTGCGTACATGTGAACAACCACCTCCATGATGTGATGTGATTCATTTATTATCACCATATCACTCAGATGATATATATAATAATATTTAAATAAGTAATATGATATGTATATATATATAATATTACAATTATTTGGAAACATCATTTAACATTTAACTTCTTTTTGTAATGATAGTTGAAAAATAGACACGTTACTCAGTCATGCATACGGCTTATCATCTCCGTGATTATAACATAGTTAATTTTCATAATAATATTTGTTATTTAAAATTAAAATTATATTTGATGTGTACAATTAATAATTATTTTATGAATTTTATTCTGAACATTGTGGAATGCTAACCACATTGACCATAGTCAGCCAACCGAATTCATTTTGCAATTTAGTACAAAAAATAGTCAACTGAACCAATATGAATTTAAATTATTAAGTAATTAAAATGAATATATGTGATATAAAATGAATAAATTAATTCAAAAAGGATTTTTGGAAAATATATTATTAACTTGTTTTTATTATTCCTAATGACAAATAATGTATCTGATGAGTTGGAATTGTTGTATGGGGCTTTCCATAAAAATTAATATTTAAATTGTTTCCCTTAAAACATTATTTTTCTTCTATGTGTGTGAGCTATAAAATTTAATTCAATTTTCTTACTATTATAATGTATTTTTTATGTATTTGTTATACATGATTTTATTTTTAGAAACTTTTTTTAATGGAATCTTATAATCATTTTTTAATGAGCTACATTGTGACTTTTTGACAAAAATAAAAAATTATTATTTTAACTTATACAAAATAAGTTTATTTTTCTCAAAATCATGTCACCATAAGTTATTTGGATATTTATATAAATATTTAAATTGTTTTTTTGAATTAATTTTTTTTCCTTTGTTTGTTCTTAGTTTTTCTAGAAAATAAGTTACTTCAAAACAAGAAGGTTATATTCTATAATAATGTTTTTTGGTGCATGACTTCATGATTAATGTATGTGTTATGTTCCTTTGGAATTTTTATGGTGATGGGTTGTTTTATTATAAACGAAGGTTATGTGTTAACATTATCACCTCCAATATATGGGGTACTACGAAGATGGAAGTTGACCACATGTTTATTTCTATATATGAGATGGATTTAACCAATTTAGATTATCTTAAGACAATATTGGATTATATTGCAATGGTTATTCTATGATTAACTATGATTGTTAATTAGGATTACTTGCATTGGTTACTATAAGGTAATGATTGGATATTAACTATGTTGGTCTTATTAAAGTACTTATGGAGGTTACTTCAATGATTCCCTATGTTTTCAAAATGCTTTATGTAGGTTTTATATGGGTTTAAAAAGTTTTATAATAGAAAAAATTAAGGTTTTCATTTAGAAATGACTAAATCCATATTTTTAAAGAATAATGTGATAAAGGTATATTTATTATGGATTTTAATTTTATTCACTGGTCTAATGGTTTTCATTCTTTTTATGTACCTTAATGTGCTTTTTCTAGAAAACCTATTTTTTTAAAATGTTTTATATATATTTTAATGATTATTAGGAAAAATAATGAATAAAGAATAAAATTTTGATGATTTATCATGAAAAGAAACTAAATTTCATTTCTAATTTTTTTTTGGATGGAAAATAGATAATAAATATATATTTCCACATGTAACATATGGGTTTAAATTGTATGTGTTTTTCCTATTTCTATAAAACCCTAAAACTAAAGTATTGTTGAAATTTTATTCAAATTCCAAAAAAATAGAATATGTAATGATTATGGTCGGGTAATTATAGATTTAATCTAGAAATTGTATAGAAAACATTATAGATTTTGATGTTTTATTATGAGGTTTTCTTAAAATTCATGGATATAATAATGGATTTATAATATTAGGGATGATCATATATTTCATGTATTATAAATGCATTTTGAGGAATTATGTTATTTAATTTTATAGTGAGTTATGATATTTTTGTTAAAATTTAATTTTTTAGGTAATTATTTGTTATTACATTTTGGGATGCAAAATGATAGGTATGAGGTAGACATTGAAGTTAAAAGTGATTCCATAAATTTTAAATATATTAAGTATAATTTTACTAATTAATATCATATTTCTATAACATCTTAAGGATTATATTAATATTTATTTAGAAAATGGAAAACCCGCAGTATGGGTGAAAACCCATCGCTTTCGATATGGTTGCTGGGATTGAACCCACAATTGATACACAATAAGGGTGAATCACCTACCACTAGACTACATGAGGTAATAGTTTATATGGATTTTATTTATTTAAAATAGATAACATATAAAAGTAATTTTCTTTTTGGGCAAATATTTTTTATCGAATAGAAAACCACGAGACCGAAAATTTATTTCTTGATGATGTTATTGATGTTATTTTGAGAAGTATTCACTATTTTTACTACCATATATGATTAAAGTTATGGAATACAATTGTATTTATTTGAATAATTAAGGATGGATTATAATTAGGGAACCATATATAATTTTATTGATTTATGGTGATTCAGGGTATTTATTGAAATGACAAAAATATATTTACGTTTATATTATTTAGGAATATAAATTATTGGGTGAGACATTAATATTGATTGATTTTATTTGTATATAAATGTTAATATTAATCATGGAAGGATGTGTGATTAAATACTTCTATTTTTTCAATATTATTATATATTATTTTGGTGTAATTTTATGGATAGCTAAATTATCTATGTTGAACATCAGGTATTACTATTTAATTTTAGATATTAACATAGATTTTAAGAATATAATGGTTTGTTTTTTTGGAAATATCTTATATTATCCCCACATGTATTTTTTTGGTTAAATCCAAATTATAAGAGGAATATATAGATATAATTTTCACATGATGTGATTCATTTAAAGTTTATTCTAATGATTTATGCATCAAATAAATATTCATCATTTATCTGACAAGATGAGTTTATGGTGGAAATTTATTGAATTATAAAACTCGCATTGTTAATTAACTAAATATTCCTAGGTTTTTATTATATATTGAAATAAATTTCCTCAACTCTAGGAAAAGTATATTGAACCAAATTCATTATCAATTTACTTTTATTGTGGATAATTCCATGGTCCTTTATCCTATCAGAGATTTCTATTTTTATGATTGTTAATATCCTCATAACTTTGTTCTCTTTCACTCCCAATACGTACATGGGAGTTATTTATCTCTTCAGTATCCATTTTCACTTCTCTCTAAATCTATACCTCGTATAAACAAAGTATGCACTATTCCATATGATATTTATACTTCCCTTTTTTATTTTCCAATGGATGTTTTATTCACCCCACTTACAATGTGTGTTTTCAACAATGGTATTTTTCATAGGCAAGCTTTGGTTACCAAACCCAAGATAAAATTGAAACGACAAAATTTATTATTGGGGGAGGGTGAAAAATCATTATTTTTTTATAATAAAAGGATATTTTTATCTGTATAATGGATATGCAACCCCAAACATAAATGAGAAAAATAATCTTATTATTTAAATGTGACTGTTATAACCCGGCAGCTAAATTAAAGTAAATGAATAATATTAACCACATTATGAAATTTATAATGGTCCCACTAAAATCTAATTTATTATTTAATTAATTTAAATAATGATTATATTTTACTTAAGTTCAATTTATTATTCAAAAAATTATACAATGATTTCTATTACTTCTTATAGGTGATTATTATAATTAATTTTTTAAATTTTTGTAAAACTTATTTTAAAAAAGTATTTTTAATTTTTATATTCATCATGTAAAAATTATCATAGGATTAAATTCTTAAAATTTTCTAAAAATTGTGATTTTCTAACAAATTGTGAAAAATATTTATTTTTCTTGAAAATTATATTTTATTTTCAGGTGTTTAGATGGTATAACTCTATTTTTGATTAGTTTTATATGTTAATTATATATTTATTTTTAAAATAATCCAAATATGATTTTTATGTGTATTTTTTAATTTAATTTTTTATAAAAACATTTTTATATTTAATAGGGATTTATCCTTATAAAACTATTTTTTGTTGTTTCATTCCTATTTAACATTAAATTGTATCTTGGAAAATATTTTTTTATTACATTTAATAAAATGGATTACATATGTTTAAATAGTGTTTAAAAATTTCATAAATTTTTACCTTTTATTTTTTGTCATTATGAATTGTATCTTTATTTTTGTTTTTCTACCATAATAAAGAGTAAATTAAGTAATTTAGGTTATAAATAAAATTATCATAACCATAAAATTACCCAAAAACATACATAAAACTTATTATATTAGTAAATATATACCATGTTATTAAAGGTCAAATTTATAACCATTCAAGGACACATGTATATGATAATTGTATTTATTGTCTTTTTATTAAAGAAAGTCAACCATGTGAAACTCTTGTTTTTAATAAGTATAATATTCTTAATAAGGACTTATACAAAGGGTATGTTTGACTATAAATGTTCTTTTAATGTATAATATTTATCTTCCTTAAGTTATTTTATTTTTTATTTTAGGTAAATAAATAAAATCATTAAATACTTTCACAACAGAGATGCAGTAATTATTTAATTAATTGGAAAATAAAATTAATGATATAAAAATTATTAGGAATAATAATATTATTGATAACTAATGTGAACAAATAATTTTATTTATGAACTTTAAATATTATTGTAATAATTAAATATTTTTTTAAACTATAATTTAATTTGTGATAATTTTCATGTCAATGTAATGATTTTTTTCTAAAAACATCGATAATTCATATTTTATAATAAATAATATAATTTAATTGAATAAAATTTTAAAAAATATTAAATTTGGAAATCTTATCTGGATAAGGATTAAAATATCAATCATATCTCATTAATGGGTCATTTTTTAATTTATATTAACTATATTAACTATCAAATTGTAAGAATACATCGTGTCATGGTAAGAGTTAAAAGATGTTAAATTACTGTTAAAACTAAGATATAATGATTGAAATATAGTCCACCCTAATCTAATATTTATTGGATGAGTTTAATTAAACCCATATTTATATTATATTCTAAATTAATATTTTTTGGATCTATTTGGTATAAAATTTTAATTTTTATTAATTTTTTATTTTGAGAAGTTCCAATAGTTTTGCTCCCCTCTATTATTAATGAGACCTCCTCTTTCCCTTTCTTTACACTTAAATACTATTTTGGGGTATCCAATGCCTACCCAAAAACCAACATAGAATATTTTTCTTCATTCTATAGGTCTCATTTTAGGGAGAACACTAATCTCAATGGTCTTTAGGTATTTATAAATGAAGATTTAAGAAGAATATGTAAAATTTTTAATCGAGATTTTCTATTTTTTTATTCCTCTAAACAGATGAAAATGCATTAAACCTTGATAAAATAGTAACCTTATAAACCAAAATTTATTTATATTTTATTTTTTAGTTTAATAGATTATATCCAACTCCACTTCCATAAAATGGGAAAAAATTTCATCGTTCGTGTGTATGGAAGACTACTGCCTCGTGAACAGATAAAATTCTTTCTCCATCACTATATATCAAGACTAGTTATAATGATAGAATTAATTTTTATATATTATATTTATGACATATTTATAATTCTTAAAATATATTATATCACTTATGTTATTACATTTACATGAACAAAAAACTGATAATGTTGTTTGTGTGTATGGGTTGTCAACAACCTCCATGAAGAGATATGGTTTATTTTTCATCACCACATCACATGGATCATATATATATATATACTTAATTATGTACTATGATATATATTTTTAAATGATATTATGATTATTTTATAAATTGAAATTGACATTTATCTTTTTTATTAATTAACATTCAATAATGGAATCGTTCATCATTCACATATATGTCTTATAACCTAGATGATTGTAATGTAGATAATTTTTCAGAAACAGATATAATGGTTGAAATTAAAAGTATACTTAATGTATAAAATTGATAGTAATTTCATTAATATAATTCTTGATATGATTAAATGCACACCTATTTGACAATAGACAACGGAAAAAAGTCATTTTGGACTTATGTATTGAATATCATCAAAATCCTGTAATGAATTTAAATCATTAAGTAATTAACATGGTCATAAGTGATATAAAATAAATAATTAAATTGAAAATTTTTCTTAAGAAACTATATAATTAAAATATTTTTGTTATTCAAGAAGAAAAATAATGTAAGTTATTTTTTAGACTTATGATAATGGAACTTATTTTTAAAATTAATTTCAAAAGGTTTCCACGAAAACGTTATTTTACTCCCATGTCCATGTTTCGAAAAAAATAAACACGTTTTAACAATTTTAAAAAAAATTAATGTAATTTTCACACATGTTTTACTTTTTAATAAATTATTATATGTGATTTGTATTATGATTTTTCAACCAAGGAACATTCTGACACTTCTGAAATAAAAATATGGAATGAATTTTTCATTATCTTATAGATAATATTTGTATTTTACCTCCATAATACAACTTTATTTATTTATATCTCACATTACATGTTTATGTAGTAATTTTCAACGATTTTTTTTTATTTTAATGTGTTCACTTTTCTTAAAAAATATGTTATTTCCAAATGAAATGGTTATTTCCTTTATAATGTTGTTATAATGTGATGTCTCATGATAAATGATTATGGTATAGGTATTAACAATTGTAATAATGATGTGGGTTCCATTATAAACCATGAATGTGTGGTTACATTATAAACACCAATGATTTTGATACTCAAGAGATGGATGTAGAACATAAAGTAATTTTATATGTCATATGGGGTCAACTGATTTGGTTTCTCTAGGGAGATAATAGGAATATACAGCGATGAAAATTTTAATAATAACTATAATGGTTAATCATGATAAGTTGTGATGGTTAAACTAAGGTAATGACTATATGATGGCCATGAAGGTACTCCATGAGTATATATCATGGTAACTCAAATAACTCCCCAATTTCAAAAATGTGTATCTTTGTTTCCATGGGTTAAAGTAGTTTTCCATGAGAAAAATTTATATCTTTATCATATATAAATTATTAATTCTGTATGGTAATTTATTAAATTTATAATAGTAAGTATATTTTTAATTTTTATGTTCTTTGCTTGAGTAATTTTTTTATTTCTTTCAATATCCCTTAAGGATATTTTTGTGCTCATCCCATGTTTTTAAGGTATTTTTCACATTGTTTGAGGATGATTATGAAGAATGTTATTATAGTGATGAAAATTATGATCATTTATCATGATAACAAAACATATTTTGTTTTTAAAATTATTATTTATGTGGGTAAAATGGATATTTACTATCATTATACTATTTTAATGTATGTGTTTACTGTATAAAATGTTGTAGTTATTCTATGAAACTATAAAATTAAGAGATCCTAAAAATAATTAAAAACTAAATTATAGTTTGAAATAGTATAATATTTAATTATAAGGGAATACTTTTAATAGCTACTGAGATAAATGTCTCATTAAAATTAATTACTTTAATTTGTGATAAGGCATTACCAAGTAGTCATTCCTTATTATCTATCATTTCACATTTCTAATTTAACTTGTTTTGAATAACCCATTTATTTTAAGAAAAATTTTATGTCCTTGTTTGGGTACATGATCCATGATATTACTCTTCTCAAACTAATTCAACACTTCCTTGATGGAATAAATCTAAAATTTATGCTCCAAATCATCTTCAATATCTCTTGGATCATTATATGGATATAATGACGTTTGGGGATAGTTTCATTTAATGTATAACTGTATAATTATTAATATTAATAATTCTTTAATTAAATTATTATTTCAGAAAATATGTAGTTTTTTTGTATAATTTATGTTAAGATACAGGTTAAAAAAATTCGAATGGATAAAAAGATTAATGGATACTAAATTAATTACTAAAATGATGTTTGGGGAGTGTGTTTAAGGACCTATCCTTGAAAATTTCCTATTATATCACATATTTCTATGAATTAATGTAACATCCCATGTAAATGAAGAATAAGACATATTTCATATTTATTAATATTTTTGAATTAAGTATTAATTTAACTTTAAAAGGGTTTCTATGTTCGATAGCGTACCCAATACGCAACAACGGGTTTCTTTGTAGTATTACGTTGCACACTAATAATATGATATTATTATTTTAAATGGTAGTTAACTCCTAGTCGTTGTAGTGGCAGGAATGAATAAAACAAACTAAAATATTATTATACATGTTTTTTATATGTATTTACTTTTTTCCAATAAAGGTTAGAGGCTTAAAATGTGAATGAATCTAAATTTAAGCATAATTTACATTAAAAGGCTGATTTTCTGCCTTTTAATAGAGAACCCTCGTTAAATAAAGTTTTTTTCGGGTTTATATCTTCTAATTCAACAAATATAATCCTTCTTTAGAATGGGGATATCAAATTTTACTTTTGGTAAATTTTTTGGTATTTTTCTGATAAAGTTCATTTTTTAATGAATAGTGAAAAATATTGTATTTTAATTCAAAAGTGCATTTAAATATAATTTAACTATTTTTTAGATTGTTTTTTAATTTTTTTTAAAGTTAAATTAAAATATATTTTTACCATTTGATCCAATTTTTTTCATTGGAAGTAATTTCACTTTGAAATTGGACATAAACAAGTATCAATCTTTTGATAGTTATTGTTTCTTAAAAACACTCTATTTGTTTTAACAACGGGAATTAGTTTTTAAGTTAATTAATTTCACTTCTATGTTTTGAATTTGGAAATATAGACATCAATTTTGAATTCGGAATATCAAATAATTCTTCAGATGAATTTTGGGTATTTTTCTAAAAAACTTCAATTTTTGATGAATTGTGACACCACTTAGTGGTAGTTAAAAAATGACTTTTTCATTTAAATGAAATTTTACCACTTATGTGAATTGAATTTCAAAAACATGACATACATGTTTGTTATCAAGAAGTAAAATTTGGTTCATTATGATGAAAATAAATTTTGTTGACTAGTAACTTTTGACTTTTATTTACAGTTGTTAATGGTAAATAAGGTGATTCAATGTTAAAAGAATATTATAATAATTTAAAATTACATTAAAACTTGTCCTAACCTTATTTTTTGAGTCATTAACGAACATGGGAATATTTGGGTCTATTTTGGGACCCCTTTTATCCACTTGGAAGTGATAATGACAGTTTAGATTAATAAATTTAATGTAAAGGCCAAAATGACATAAACAAAAATTCTTTACTAATTATTTTTTATATGGTGTTATATAAGTTTTATTTTCGACTATAAATATTATTTGTAAATATAAAAATATTTCCTATATCATCGTATTTTTTTATAATTTTGAGACATCAAATAAATTAAATTATTTATGAAACAATAATGATGCAGTATTTATCTCATTAATAATTTATTTAAATAAATAAGATTATAATGGTTAAAATACTATCCAAAACATGTCAAATTATGATTGGATGAAATAATTTCGACCATGAATCATCTTATCATCGAATATAATGATTTTTGGACCATTATAAACCGAATATCATTATATAAAAAAATAATAGCTTCACACATTCCTAAAGAGCCCCTCCTCCCCCTTATAAAAGGAGACCAATTCTAACCTATTCCTCACACCTCTCAAGCAACTTGGATCGTCCAAAATCTACCCAATTATTCTCTCAACATCCCTATACTCCTCTTAGAAGCCTTTACTTAGGCAGAAGGAACTTAAGGAAGTCCTTTGGTTGAAACCAAAGGGAGTTACCCAAATTAAAGGTAACAGTTTCTCCTAAATTGTTTTCTTTTGTTTTACTTCTCCAACCCCTAAACTCTTTTTATTTAATTATTTTGTAACAACACCATTATCCTAAATATACTAGGATGTTTTTATATGAAGTATTCGAAGTACACTTACACAGACCTCCATCTAATTGATGAAGAACATAATGTTTCTCTGGATGGAAAACTAACGCCTCATGAAACGATGATTGTTCAATTACATCTTACCACCTATCATGGTGGAAATTATGATGGAACTGTATATATATATGATATATA